>CM053168.1:22473367-22557987 GCA_012977825.3 Pteromalus puparum | reverse complement strand
ACACACACACACACACACACACACATCCATACAGACATTTCCTAAAATCACGTAATTCGAACTTCTAACATCTCAAAACATGTTTCTATAAAGATTTAGCGAAACCGAAAATTTTACTATTACAAAGCTTCCTCTAGGAGGAAGCAAAAACCTAATAAATTGGCTTAAAATATTAATTTACATGCTGTATTGGTACTATCATCCGGATGATACATCGGAAAATGGGGATACTAAAGTTTTTTAGAGCGAATTTTGCTATCTTAATTTGTTTTACAAAATTATACATGAGATCCCAGCTGAGATCTCAAGTAAGATCTCATGTAAAATCTCATGTATAATTTTGTAAAAAATTTAAAATGGCGAAATTTGCTTTAAAAAACTTTAGTCCCCCATTTTCCGATGTATCATCTAGATGGTAGCACTAATATGGCATGTCAATTAACACTTAAGGGGGTCTCAAACCCAATTTTTACCGACCGAGTCGATAGAACGAGTACTCGGTAGAAAATTGCTTGAAACTAAATAAATACGGTGAATTATCAAAAACCAAGACATAGCTGCCCTTCCTCTCGGAATCATCTACCACAATGCAAAGTTTCAAGTCAATATTTAAATGCGTTAACAAATGGCATTTGAACTAAAACCAGTAGCTGCAGCGTGTGCATGTTGAAAATTTCGTTCAAATGCCATTTTTATATGCGTTGACAGATCGACTTGAAACTTTGCACATAGGTATAAAATGATGAGAGAAAGGGCAACTATGTCTTGGTTTTTCATAATTTGAACAAAAAAAAAATAGTTTTATTATCATCCAAGCGACGCCGAACAGCTGTTCGTTGCTCTGTCCGCGGCTCTGGCGAAGTGAGTACGACGACTGCGCATACATTGTGCGCGTCGATCTGGGGACCTACTGGCGTCTGCGGCGACAAGTTCGCAGCCGCCACTCGCCAGCCGTGCCTTACTGCCTTGTGTTTTGACGTTTTGAAGCTGCATCCCGGCCTTCGCTTGTTCGGTTAAACTTCAAGTTATTCAAAGGTATTGATTGTATAAGTGCAGCACGTCGACGCGATACAGCAGTGTTAGTGTGCTAATCAAAAGCGCATATATTTTCAAGCAGCCTCCGCTCAGCGCGATCTCGCTCGCGGATCTGCTGCTCACGGCGAGACTCGCCAGTGCTTCGTTTACTTCCAATGTAGTGCGAGAAGTATATAAAAGTGATGCTCCGGAATATCAGCTACGATGCAGTGTGTGAGTGTCAGTCCGTCAAGGAGTGCTGCAGTAGAGGAAAATACGCAACTCCAGCAAGAAACTTGACTTTTTGCGCTTGGAGGTTATCCCTTGTTTTGGTGTCTGCTTCTGTTGCTGCTGCTGGTGCTCTTGCTGCTTCCACTTCTGCGTATACATTCAACTTTCAAGATGCATTCTAGATGTGGATCGACTATCACTGTTTGTGCTGCTACTTCTACGGCTGTGCTGATACCTTCCTCCGACATACTGTCTGGATGAAGATTCGTCGACACTCAAAATTCACAAGTATTTCTTGTGTTATGTGCAGTGAAATCAGTGATTACGTGGTTTTATTATGTGTAGATGACTCTATAGCTGATTTACACTGTCTGTGCATTATAGGTTGGCATTGACGGCTACAAACAAGATGACTCTGGAGCTGGATAAAACTGTCTGCTGCTACTGATGCTGGTTGGCGTTTCGAGAGGCTTCAGTTATCTGGAGACGACTCTGAAACCAGGTTCACGCTCTTTGGTGGTGATGGCTGGCGTTGCTGAAGGCTTCAATCAGCTGAGGAGGACCTTGGAACCATGTTCACACTCACTGGTGGTACTGGCTGGCGTTGCTGGAGGCTTCGAACATCTGAGGACGACCATGGAACCAAGTTCACGCTCTCTGGTGCTACTGGGTGGGGTTGCTGGAGGCTTCAGTCATCTGAGGATGACCTTGGAACCAGATTCAATCATCAGAAGACAACCCTGGAGCTGAAATCACGCTGTTTGCTGGCCTGGTTAGCTTTGCTGACCTGTTGCAATCATCTGTAGACGACCCTGAAGTTGGAAGTTGCTGGTATACATTCTACAGCTGTACATCAAGGATCTACAGTAGGTCCTCGACCAGGGTCTGCTGTTACTAGTACGGAGTCCAGTGCTGCTGGAGTTACTGGTCCACAGTGTACTCCAGCTGCATATTCAGGGGCCACTGCTGCGACTGCTGTGTGTGCAGCTTTTGCTGCTTATATTCATACAACTTTTGCTGCTGCTGCTACTTGAGCTTGGTCAACTGCTGCTGCTGCAATACAAGCAACTCCTGCAACAGCTGTATGTTCAGGATTCCCTACTGGTCCTCGACCAAGATCAACTTACTGCTTAACTAGTACATCTCCTTTTATACGGCAGTAGCTTCTGACGCTTCTTGTTCCTTCCAAAGCTTTTTGCAGGCCAAAATTTTGTCGCAAGTCTATATGATGATATAGCACATCTATATAAATTAAAGTTTTTAAGATTTATGTGGTTAAAAATTGTATATCTCAAACCTCATGTAACATATACACTTGAAACTTGATATACAAGCCTGTGTTATGTATTTCAACATATTTATACAGTTTAGTGACTTAAGTGTAACCAAAAGATCTATTTTGTTCGAAAACACTTGCGCCAAAAGCGTATAATTAGAACGAACTAGATCTTCTGGTTACACTTAAGTCACTATACTGTATAAATATGTTGAAATATATAACAGGGGCTTGCATACCAAGTTTCAAGTTTAAACAATGCATCATTTATAAATAAACTCATTTTTTAACCTAACTCGGTACTAGAACGAAACTGCAACACAACCACTTTACCCTTAACCACTTACCATCTTTACTTGGGTTATTGGGTTAAGCAATTCGGTACTAGAACCAACTGCAACACAAACCAAAGGCGGTAATGGGGTTAGTATGGTTATTATTTTATTGCATGCGAGTCTGCCACATGAAGTGGGACTTGTGCGGACATTGTGTATGATTGCTTTAGCACAATGGGTGTTATGCGGATAAGTGTATATATATATATATATAGGTGTGTGTGTGTGTGTGTGTGTATATGTGTGTGTGTGTGAGTTATATATATATATATATATATATAATACAATAATATATATATATACAATAGTGGGGCTTCGCCGCCCTGCTCGCCAACCCCCCATTTCAGTTTGTTTTATTTTTATTTTAAAATTATATTTTATATAAAATTTATAGATTCTACAAAAAGATTAAATATTTGTCCAAATTAAGAAAATAAAAAGAAAATTCGTTACTGGAAGTAAAAGTACTGTTTAACATCTACTGTTAATGGCATTTTAAAAAGTTGTTTATTTAGAGCTTCAGAAATTTATCATTTCAATTTATATATAATTTAAAATTAATTTAATTCTTCTGATCGTATCTATTGCCTCTAAATCTTTTTGTCAGACAAAATGATTGACTTCACACAATTTACTATATTGTGTAAACAAAGATTCAGAGTGAGAAGAAAGAAATGCATATAAATGAAATAGAAATTTTTGGATTCTGAATTCGGGAAAAACATTTATTTTTTAATTTTTTCAATTACTTATTTTTTAATGGCCATTTTTTGATTTTCGAAAAACATTATTTTCGTTTTTTTCAATCATTCCATTGTTACAAACAATTCAGCTAAAATGCATTTGCAAGATAATAAAATTACCTACTATTCCCGGTTTGGTCCTCGGGATTGAGCGCTCCGTTCGGCAGATAAAATGAAAAACGTGATTTTTTTTTAAAATTCATATCTCTGAAACTAAACATCATAACCTCACAAAAAAAATATCTTCATGGGTTCCGTGTCAAGCTATATTCCATTAAAATTTCAAGTGATTTGACTACTTATTTGTTCAGTAATAAATCAAAAACTCAAAAGAAATGAGTGTTTTTTTGAGTCTCGATTACGGGCGTAAGCAGGCCTTATTGCACTTGAGATCTTGGGAAAAGGTAGATATTTTATGTTTTGGCTAAGTTCATTGTGTAGCTTTAAAACCCCTATGGTTTTTAATATATCAAGGTTTGAATTTTTTTTTAATTTTTTGATTTCTTATATCTTTAAAACAATGTAGTCAAATGCTTCAAAATTTTATTTGGTAATTCACCATAAACGAAGATATCTGCTGTTATAATTTCAAACGATTTCATTGAGCGGTTCTTAAGTAAAGAGCTGAAATGTAAAAACCGATTTTTCTAAAAAATTTGGCTTCCTCTTATAGGGTTGTCGTTGCACGTCGTAAAGTCCCTCCCTACGAATTTGTCATACTGATAATATTAAAATAGCTTTCACATTATACTGTATTTTAAAACAATATTTTTTTTATTAAAACAATAAATTTCGTTGGGGGAAGCTACGTGCCAACGAATTGGCAGCGGTTTCTAATTCTATTGATAATTTTATACATTTTTCTGATCTTCCAACATAAAAATCATAATTTGAATCATTAGTGAATCATATGGACAGGGTAAGTAAGTTCTTTGAACTTGTACTCACTCACCCTGTAAACTATTAATCTCAAATATAATTAATTAATCAGACTTTTAATGCCCCAATATGGGAAATGGTGGGGGGGGGCTTTGGATATTTTCAAAATCACATAAAAACGAAACAATTTTACGTTATTTGGTGGGGGGCGGTGGGGGGGGGGGGAGTTTTGCCAAAACGACTATAATATAGGAAGATATATATATACATATACACACACACACACACACACATATAAACACATATGTTTTTATATTTGTTTTTTTCTTATTTGTCCGACAAATTTTTAAATAATTATTAATTATTCATCGTGCAAATTTTTATGACTATCCCTTATGTTTATGACAGCATTTTCGTCCCATTCACATAGTTTTGGCTATTTGTACGATAATTACGGTTAAAAACGGATCGGTCGGACATCTAGTATCGGCCTAAAAAAAAAAAAGAAAGAAAAAGAAGAATCAAGAGCGAAAACGCCACGATTTTACGTTATACGCATACATATACCAAGCACAAACTGAAGTGCATCGACCAGCAAAATTCTGAGCGGCATTTTGCCGTCCTACGATTTGGCTAAGCCAGATACATTCAGTATACGTTGCAACCGCATATCGTACACATCGCTATCATATTCTGAAATGGAAGTGGATTCGATATCGAATATAGAAGTGAGTCTGCCGAACTCGCCGACTCCACGTGGACACACGCCAACAGATAAGTTAGAGGGAGAGAGCGGACGTCCACTGAGTCCACCGAATCCGCTGACTCCAAGCGTATACATATCAACATACGTGTCCGCAGTGAGAGACAAATCGGTAGAGAGGTTAAAATAACGGTACCGAAGTATGTTCATCAGACCACACATATGTACGAAAAAATGGGAATCTTTATTGGCATTTAAACATGTCACCATTGCCCTGTATTCTTGAATACATATGATACATCGCACATATTTTCATTACATTGTAGCCTTGGGCTCATCATCTGTCTAAATCCAGCTCCTTTTTCTTTTCTTTTTCCCGAAAAGCGGCGGACTGCGGAGTTTTCTCTGCTTCGTCGTAGGATCTGCAGCTACGGTACGGTAACCTGCACTCCACTGTACCGGCATTCGCCCAGACACTCTTGTGTCTGTGACGCAGGGAAACTACTTCGGAAAAACCTTCGTCCGATACAGAGAGTACAGAGAGTACAGGTTCGTGGTCCGGGTTGACAAATTCGGCATGACACACAGAGAAAAAAATCTTATCTGCTCTTACCGGGATTTGAACTCGCGATCTCTTGAGCAGCCGTATTTCCGCTGAGTAACGTGTGCGCCTTTACCAACTGAGCCAAGGACCGCTCCAAAATATGTGCGGAAAAACCGACCTTAAGTAGCTCTATCCGTTATTGGAAGCTGGAAACATAAAATTAATTCTACTAGGCATTATCCATACTGGGCACATCTCTCCCACATCTAAAAAGTACTGCCTTAAGACAGTTACTTAAGACTTGTAGTTTGACAATGACAAGATTAGAAAATGTACCGAGGATAAAGAAACCCAAAATAGAAAATAGATTCACCCTGGTAAACAACTAATCCGAACTTTTAATAACAACGGAAAGATTATTGAATTTAATGTGTTTTCGAAGCAATATCCTGCGAGTAGAGGTATTGAGTATAAAATTCCAAAAAATTTGAAATCAGCAAAACCAAGCGTATCAATGCCTGATAAAGGAGAAAGGAAAAATGGTTCGAAAGCAGTTAAGAAAAATAAAAAGACCAAATACGACAAAAACATAGAAAAGATAAATAGCCAGAAGAAGAGAGTGTGATATGATAAGAAAAAGAGAACAACGAAAGAACCAAACACAAAACAGTCTTATAAAAAAAAAATTTAAGGTTGCCCTTGGACAAACCGGATAAAAAAAACAGCACAACATTTAACTGTACCACGAGCACCTCTGATTACATCTTTTACCGAGTGCAGGAATGATTATTGGTACATTGGCGAAGAACATAATCGAGAGAAAAGACGCACAGACATCTTATACAAATATACAAAACGCTGAATAATGAAGATCTCTTGTATAAGTTGGAATATTTATATATTTATAATTGTATAACGGAATACTTTATGCATGCTATATTCTAAATTAAATTTCATTTATTTCAAAACTCAGAGCATAGCACAAATAAGCATGGGACATATTTTAACTTTATGTCGGCCAATATTCTGGGAGGGGAGGTGCCCACGTTTATATTATTACAATATACAAATGTATATTGCAATCAGATGCGGTCGCTGTACGCTCTCGCTACGTGCACACACTGTCGCAGGCTTTTAGGTTGCATGTATATCTACCTATATTATATAGTTGTTTTGGAGATACTCCCCCCCGCACCCCCCCCGCACAAAATTATAATTATTATATAAAATTTATAGATTCTACAAAATAGATTAAAATATTTGTCCAAATTTAAAAAAAAACAAAATTCGTATACTGAAGTAAAAAGTATGTTTACCATATACAGTTAATGGCATTTTAAAACAGTTGTTTATTAGAGGCTTCAGAAATTTTATCATTTCATTTATATATAATTATATAATTTAATTCTTTCTGTCGATCTATTGCTCTAAATCTTTTTTAGTCAGACAAAATGATTGACTTCACACAATTACTATATTTGTGTAACAAAAGAATTCAGAGTGAGAGAGAAAGAAATGCTATATAGAATGTAAATAGAGATTTTTGGAATTTGATTCGGAGAACATTATTTTATTTTTAAATTACTTATTTTTTAGGCCATTTTTGATTTTGAAAAACTTATTTTGTTATTTTCAATCATTCATTTTACAAACAATTCAGCTAAAATGCATTTGCAATATAATAAATTACCTACTTCCAGTTTGGTCGTCGGATTGGAGCGCTCCGTTCGCAGATAAATGAAACGATTGATTTTTTTAAAATTCATATCTCTGAAACTAAACAATCATAACTCACAAAAAAAATACTTCATGGGTTCCTTGTGTCAAGCGCTATAATTCCATAAAATTTCAAGTGATTTGACTACTTCTTAATTATGTTCAAGTATAAATCAAAAAAGCTCAAAAAAATGCATATTTTTTTGCGAGTCTGCGTATAAGCGGGCGTAAAGCAGGCCTATTGGCACTTGGATCTGGGAAAAGGTAGATATTTTAATGTTTTGGCTAAGTTTCATTTGTTGTAGCCCTTTTAACACCCCTATGGTCTTTTAAATATATCAAGGTTGAATTTTTTTTAATTTTGATTTCTTATATCTTTAAAAGCAATGTATCAAATGCCTCAAAATCTTTAATTGTAATTCACCATAAAACGAAGATATCTGCTGTTATAATTTACAGACGATTTTCATTGAGCGGTTCTTAAGTAAGAGCTAAATGCTAAAACCGATTTTTCTTAAAAATTTGGCTTCCTCTTTATAGGGTTGTCGTTGCACGTCGTTAAAGTCCCTCCCCTACGAATTTTCATACTGATAATATTAAACTAGCTTTTCACATTATACTGTATTTAAAACAATATTTTTTTAATTAAACAATAAATTTCGTTGGGGGAAGCTACGTGCCAAACGAATTGCAGCGGTTTCTACATTCTATTGATAATTTTTACTATAAATAAAAATCAAACAAAAACTAAAATGGGGGGTTGGCGAGCGAAGCGAGCAGGGGGGCGAAGCCCCACTAGTATATATATACATCCAAAATGCGCCGAAAATCAAAGCGAGTGCTTTGAGACCACTGCGTCAGCACTTCTCGCGCGCGACCAAGACTGTAAGCATACGCGTTAATTCCTGGTGTGCCAAATGTTGATTGGACCACCGCGATCTTTCCTATTGTAATTTCACAATTGTTTGCATCGGCACCGAGGCATTGAAAACCTCGGAGCCGATCCACGTAGCACTTTTTTACGCGAGTCAAGCTGCTATCACCGGCTGTACCTGGTTAGTAAACAGGCGAAAATCTTCTTGGCCGTAGTAGTGCCGGATGCCGTCCGGAAAAGTGCCCTGCTGAGGTCAGGGGGGGGGGGGGCTTGCCGAGGCCACCGTGACTGGCGAAGGATGCCCGCGATGGGATGCGAGGCAGGGGACAACGCGAGTGGCCGGTGAGCGGCGGAATGACTTAAACGGCGCACGTGCGTAGGGGAGGTAGGGAGAAAAAAAAGAAAAGAAATGAAAGCGAATAAAAAGCAGAGCCTACTAAGCGCCAGAACCAACGACATCGGGGTTCCCAACCCCCAAGCCAGGACAACAAGATGACCACTTGGCGGCCCTGAAGGATACAATCAGGGAAACAATCGAATACGCCGAGGGTAGAACCAACGTGCACGGGCCAATTAAAACGGGCCTCGCGAAGGCGTTGGAAGAGCTAGGAAAGATAGAAGTAAAAAGTACGTCATTCTTAAAGGTGCCAGAGCTTCGCCTAAGAGGGGAAACTCTGGGATCAAGAACGACCAGTATGGAAAGTGTAGCGAGCATTGCCAGTGCTAGGAGCATGGACAGCACCTAGTCAATGGCACAAATAGCAGACTACAGTAAAGCTCGGCAAGAAGCCATAGAAGTTCGCAAGGAAGAAGAGGAATATATAACAAAGTTAGAAAAGAAAGTAGATGAGCTTATCGAGGACTGTCAGACAGCACCACATGACGTGAAACGCACTGCAGAACGTGCTAAACAACTTAAAGTACTAGTGATCCAGTTAAGGAAAAAGCACAAGGAAGGAGATAATAAAGATGCACGCTACGAAGGTGACGTGGACAATTATCAAATGTGGCACGTAACACGAGAGAATGCAAGGAGAGGCGCGCGAGGACGGCTCCTTAAGGACGCGGTTTTAGCTAGTGCTGGAAACAAGAGGTCAAGGGGAAGCCCGTCTAATAGCCCTGAAGAAAAGAGCGAAGATAAACAAGTCAAGAAGAGACAACGACAGGAGAAAGCGGTGATGCAACGTGAGCCTCTCGCCCCGAGAGCTCCTCACAATGCATCAGAGCCACTGGCGAAAGCCAGGCCCAACAAAAACAAGCGTTCAGAAGGACTACTAGTTAAAGTGGGGCAAAATAAGACGTATGCGGAAGTCCTGAGGAAAATCCGAAAGGAAGTAAACCCGGACACGACTGGAACGATGGTGCTAGGAGTAAAACAAACTAGAAGTGGAGATGTCCTCCTTAAACTAGGNCGCAAGTCCTGAGGAAAATCCGAAAGTAAGTAAACCCGGACACGACTGGAACGATGGTGCTAGGAGTAAAACAAACTAGAAGTGGAGATGTCCTCCTTAAACTAGGAAAAGGGTCTGACAGGACAGCGTTTACGGCGGATGTAGAAAAAGCAGTCCTGGGCCTTGGACAAGTCAAGAAGGAAGAACGGAAGACCACCCTAGAAATAAGGGACATGGACTCGGAAGCAACGGAAGAAGAGGTGAGAGCAGCAATAGGAGAAGCCCTCAGAAAGTCGGACACCGGCAGGAGGGTGATTCTATTAAAGCCCAACACGAGTGGCCTTAGAATGGCCATAGTGATACTCAGCGAGAGGGAGGCCAAGGAGCTCCTAGAAATAGGACACATCCGCGTGGGCCTTGTAAGTTGCAGGATTAGGAAACGAGTAAAGGTAGTGCGGTGCCACAAGTGCTTAGGTTTTGGACATTGGAAGGATGAGTGTAATGGAATAGATAGATCGACTCTCTGCTATAAGTGTGGAGAAGCCGACCATCGCATGGCGCAATGCCAGTTGGAAGCGAGCTGTTTTCTCTGCAAAGAAGATGGACAAAAGGAAGAAAGCTGCAATCATGTAGCTGGCTCCGGCGGCTGCAACGTATTCAGGCGCGCCCTGGACACGGCGAAGAAAAAGGAACGGAGATCCTAGGAAGATCGAAGAACAGGTGAAAGGATGACGACCACATCGAATAGAAGAGGGCTAAAGCCATTGCCCCTCCGCGAAGCAATACTTAACGGTCTTACCGCGGGGGATCTGGGGCACAGAAGATGGAGCTGGATGCACCTTTACTAAGGGTCGGTAAAGGCAAAGGAGGGCGTTTCCTCTCACAGATGGGTGTTTTTTCACCTGGCCGTGAGAGGGATGGGTTTAGTCGGTGCGAATCCGACACACGACTGGCAGAGGGGATCGGGCCGTTCCGACGACTCTATCAACGAAGCCAGCCATGGTCTTTCTAAGATTTTCCCTAATACCTCTTTCTCCAAGAGAAAAAAAAACATACATACATACAAACATACATACATACATACATACATACATACAAACATACATACATCCATACAAACATACATACATACATACAAACATACATACATACATACAAACATACATACATACATACATACATACATACACACACACACACACGAACATACATACATACATACAAACATACATACATACATACAAACATACTTACATACATACATACATTATTTCAGAGAGGAAGCTCGCTTCCTACGAAGGGTGGCGTCCCTAGACTGCCCGAGCAAGCAGGGCGGTACAAAGGTCGCCTCGTGTGCGACTCTAGGACTGTCCCCTGCGATATTTGGCGGAGTGCTGCAGACTTAGATCTGCACAATGCACGCTCTATAGGAACACCGATCTTAAGGTGATGCGCCGTTCGACGGTGCAGTCTGACTGCCGTCTCTCAAACTGTCCAACCAAGGCAGATAAGTAAAAAGTGTCATTGTAGTCTGTTTCTAAACTATTTTTTAAGTTTCTGTGCATATAATTAGTTATATAACTTCAATACAGTGCATATAACACCATAATTATCAAGTATATGTCAAGATATTGTCTCTCACATTATATCCCACATGACTAAAATACATTTCTTTGGTGATCCTGCACTGTAATTTTTCATGAGTTTTATTAAGGTAATATTATTCCCATTGTTTTACTTTGTATTATCTTTACTAGATAACAAATATATAGCAAGTATTTTAAACCAGTTTCTCTTGCTACGGTAGTTACTATTAGTACTTAACCTATTTATTAAGCATGGTGCCATAATAAAGTACGTAGATTTAACTTATTATCTAATGTAAAATCATAGGAGTTGAAAAAAAAAATAGATAAGAAGTCAATAATTGGATTAAAGAAAGAGAAACAAAAAATTTTATAACATTAATATAATAGGTCCAGCAGTCGTACATCTATAAATAATTAGCAATTTCATATAAGTGTATAGGTTTGTAACACCCCACACCGCTCCGCAGAGTCATCAATAAAAAAACAGTACAAAAAACTAAAGTCTCGCGACTTGTTTTTTAGAAAAAGCACGCAAAAATAAGCGTACTCTCCCACTCTTGCAAGAGCTACGGGCCACAGCTGAGCAGCCAGCCAACAACAACAGCAGCGCCATCAGGCAGTAGCGGGCGGCGGCAGCGGAAGTCACCACGCGGCAGCAGCAGCAAACACGATATAGATATACTTAGCGGCAGCAGCGAGCACGTATATCTATATATACAGTGTAGCGAGCGGTGCGGCGTGCACAGTGTGAGAGTGGGAGCTACGACGCAGCAGCGGCGCGACGCGCGCAGCTCCGTACGCTTGTGTGAATGGGTTTTGTACATAGGTGTGAATGTGAGTGTGATATTTTTATGTAAGCGTTTTTTCGGCGGTGCGATCCCCGCTCTCTCCGCAGCCTTTATAAGGACCCGCGCGGCCTAGAGCCAGTCACTAGCTCCAGCGCAATTATCAGCGCACTAGTCCTACCAAGAGCAACCATAAAGCCTTGGTAGTAAAAAGACTTAGCTCCAGCGCAACTTAAGCGAGGACTAGTCCTACCAAGAGCAACTATTACGCCTTGGTAGATAAACTTAGAATATTTTCTCACTTTTGAAGGACTTATACAATTTTCTAGTCAAGCAAAGATATCGCAAGTTAAGCGTATCAGTCTTGGACTTAGAAAAATTTCAGTTCCTTTCAAAAGACTTAGAGAAATTTTCGAATATTCTTATATTTGTTAAATTATCTAGTCAGGCAAGATAACGCAATTTAACGCGTATCTGCTTTAGACTCTAATAGAAAATTCGTTTATTACCACACACTTGTAACTTTCGAAATAAACAGATAACGCAAAGTTAAGCGTATCTGCGTAAACTATCCTATGTCAAAATAAGACTTCGATCACCGATATATATATATATATATATATATATATATATACGTTTGTAAAAATCAAAAAGAGAGATATTTGTTTAATTTTGTGATATAAAATATATGCAACATTACACGCAATATTTTCGCATTTAATATCTTATTGAATATATTTATTTTTGTTAAAAAGAACTAAAGTTTATTATTGTGATGAATACACTCCACTACCTCGTATCCCGGACCTGTAATATACTTATTATTATATTTATTTAATTTATTAATGATATTTAAAATCATAATAAAATCACTTTATTTGGCCTGCCGTCACAATTACGACGCAGAGCAGTAAATGTGCACGACTTTTATAAATTAAAATCAATAACTTTTATTTCAATAGAAGCACCCAGGACCAAGAAAAGTCGTGACCGTTTCAGGTTCATATGCCTAAATACTCGTGTAATGGCATAACTTGATCATATTTAATTAGATTTTAATAAAAGTAATTTGGAATAAAAAGATCAAGTATAACCTATAATGAATATTTTCCTCGGGTGGCAATTTAATCCAAGTTGGATAATTAATATGAAACAATAAAAAATGCTTACAATAACGTACTATCCTGTTTTTATGTGAAAAACAGTTGCACATTAAATATCATATGAAATCACCCAGCTTGCAAAACTGGCACATAGCTGTAATCATGAATAATGGGTTTGAAGTACTAAAAAGTGTCTTATTTATCTTAGAAAGCTCGACCCATCCCAAACCAAGTCTAGATTTACAGGTTTTATGATAAGGAATGCTAAAAACTTTTTTTCAAATCTCTAACTGGTCGAGCGTAGCCAGAATTTAATTTTTAGTGTTAAATCACATGGAAACTAATCCAAAATATGCTATATAGGTAATTACTGAATTAAAAAACAGTTTTTGTTGCAAATTTTTGTATGAGAAAACTAATATTTGATGAATTCAAATTGCTTTTGAAAACGATTGATGGGTACCTCTATGTATACTAATTAATTGATCTAATAAAAAATATATGCACTTAACCTCAAAAACGAAGTCGAATCTCGTCTGTATTAAATTTTTTTGTCACATAAAGTGTTCGATATCTTTATCTAAAATCATTCTTTGTTATAAATTAGCTTTTTATAAGTCCTAAATAAATTATGTCTCTTGTATCAACAGGAAATAAGAATTTATAAAAATTATCCTCTTTTTGACTAGCGACGTACCAGATGAACCTCCTTAAGAACCGCTCAACGAAATCGTTTGAATATTTAACAGCAGATACCTTCGTTTGTAGTGAATCGCCAAATAAAATTTTGAAGCATTTGACTACATTGTATTAGAAATATAAGGAATCAAAAAATTTTCAAAAAAAAAATTTAAACCTTGATATCTTAAGAATCATAGGGGTTTTAAAGCTGCTCAATGGGCTTAGCCAAAACATATAAAATATGTACCTTTTCCCAAAATCTCAAGCGTAATAAAGCCTTTTTAAGCCCGTAATCAAGACTAAAAAAACTCATTTTTTAGTTTTCGATTTATTACTGAAAAATAAGTAGTCAAATCACTTGAAATATTAATGGAATATAGTTTGACGCGTAACCGATGAACATATTTTTTTTCGTAAGGTTATGATGTTTAGTTTCAGAGATGAATTTAAAAAAAAAATCACCTTTTTCATTTTATCTGCCGAACGGAGCGGTAAATCCCGAGGACCAAACCGGAAATAGTAGGTTATTTTATTATCTTTCAAATGCATTTTAGCTGAATTGTTTGTAACAATGGAATGATTGAAAAAAACGAAAATAATGTTTTTCGAAAATCAGAAAATGGCCATAAAAAAATAAGTAATTGAAAAAATTAAAAAATAAATGTTTTTCCCGAATTCAGAATCCAAAAATTTATGCATTTCTATTTCATTTATATGCATTTCTTTCTTCTCACTCTGAATCTTTGTTTACACAATATAGTAAATTGTGTGAAGTCAATCATTTTGTCTGACAAAAAGATTTAGAGGCAATAGATATAGGTAATAGACGATCAGAAGAATTAAATTAATTTTAAATTATATATAAATTGAAATGATAAATTTCTGAAGCTCTAAATAAACCACTTTTTGAAATGCCATTAGCAGTAGATGTTAAACAGTACTTTTACTTCCAGTAACAAATTTCTTTTTATTTTCTTAATTTGGACAAATATTTAATC
Source organism: Pteromalus puparum (assembly GCA_012977825.3). Classification (NCBI taxonomy): domain Eukaryota; kingdom Metazoa; phylum Arthropoda; class Insecta; order Hymenoptera; family Pteromalidae; genus Pteromalus; species Pteromalus puparum. Next base: position 22,543,125 of record CM053168.1, on the reverse strand, counting down.
TTTTTTTATAATCTATAAATTTTATATCGAATATAATTTTAAAATAAAAATAAAACAGAAACTGAAATGGGGTGTTGGCGAGCGGAGCGAGCAGGGGGGCGAAGCCCCACTAGTGTATATATATATATATATATATATATATATGTGACTTTAAAGATTTTTATTAAAAAATTCAGAAAATTTAACAAAAAAAGTATCCGGGTAGTTTTTGTTAAAAATGCATCCCTTATGAGTTACAAACCATTGAAAATAGGCAAAAAAGGCATAAATTGCTTAAAACACCAACGTTGACCAGCTATAACTCGAAGTTAAGTGAAGGGATCATGCTGAATTTTTTTTTTTAAAGTCAGGGGCATCTCTCTCTCTCTCTCTCTCTCTCTCTCTCTCTCTCTCTCTCTCTCTCCTTCTCTCTCAGGCAACAGCGTACGACCACAGAACAGGAAAAAAAGTACGACGCTACAAGCCTATAGCGCGTTATGTACATTAGACCAGACAACGGAGCAAAATTATGCCCGTTTTGGAACATTAAATTTAGCAGAAAACCAACTGTGCGATCATGTCGAGGGCAGTTAGTAGAAGGAAAATGCACACCTTCCAACTCTTGGATCAATGGCAAAACTTTGTTATTAATAAATTAGTGCAAAAGTCGCACTTTCTTAGTTTTTTAAGTATAAAACGGAAACTATTGAAGGAATTCGAATGGCCCAATGGGATGAATTGTATGCAATCGGACAATTAGAACCAAAGTTATTGCGAAAAAATTGCAAAAATTTGCAGTTTTCTTAAAAAATGCATAACTTTAACAAATTTTAATATTAAAAAATGAAACTTTGCACACAGGTAGCTATTAACATATATTTTATGTGTGCAAAACCCGGTCGGTCAGACAAATAGTTTTTTCGCAATTACCGTTGAAAAAATTTTTTGCGATTTTTTCGTGGAGGGCTGAATACTTGTGTGATCGTCCGATTGCACTTCATCAAAAAGATTTGGAAACTACTATCGGTTAAAAAATGATAGTCCTCTGGCTTATTTGTTGAATATCTCCGACAAAAAAATCGCTTACTATTCGGACAAACAGTAAATTGAAGCTTAACTATTTAGCAATACCATAGTATAGGTTGCGTTTAATAAAAATTCAAATTGCAATTATCGTGGTATCCGAAAGGTAAAATAATGCAGTTTTTTTTACTGACTTTTTTCAAGCCCAACTTTGGAAGCTTGCCACTCCGTTATAAATGTTGATAAACGATTGCAAAAAATTGAGCATGTAATTTAAGGATTAGAGAACGCGTAGGTGTAAGAATTTTTCAAAAATGTTTAAAAATTTCATTATAGTGCCAATCAACAGATAAAAAACTATCTCAGCAAGGAAAAGTCCTATCGAGCTCGGACGAGGCTCAAAAAATTGTTAAAAAATTAAGCTGTTTAATAACTCAAGAGTTATTAACGCAAGAATATTTATTTGTCAATAATAGCAGTTCAGAGTTTGAGCCATTAACGGCGGCTTAATGTGTTTAAGTAGCTGGCCGTAAATCTGAGTTTTTCTGAAACAGTAGGAAAGCAAAGCAAGACCCGGGCAGTCGCAGATGAAATTTGAAGCTTGGTCGTATTACTTTGGGCTTCGACTATTGCCTGTACATATGTGTTAACATTTACACGTTTGGCGTTAACTTTAATTTTAATTAACGATAAATTAATTTGCACTCCCGATTTCAGACCATTGTTGTTAATCATGAATTTTTTTATTTTGGAAACTTATATTAATTTTGAATTTTTATAATAATATTCTTTGTCTTTTTAATGGGTTGAAAGAGACTTTATTAGTTAATAGTAAAGACAAAGAATATTATTATAAAAATTGAAAATTAATATAAGCTTTCGAAATAAAAATATTCATGACTAACAACAACCGTCTGAAATCAGAAGTGCAATTTGTCGTTCACAGAAATTAACTAAAGTTAACGCCAAATGTGTAAATGTTAACACATATGTACAGGCAATAGTCGAAGCCCAAAGTAATACGACCAAGCTTCAAATTTCATCTGCGACTGCCCGGGTCTTGCTTTGCTTTCCTACTGTTTCAGAAAAACACAGATTTACGGCCAGCTACTTAAACACATTAAGCCGCCGTTAATGGCTAACACTCTGAATTGCTATAATTTACAAATAAATATTCTTGCGTTAATAACTCTTGAGTTTTTAAACAGCTTAATTTTTTAACAATTTTTTTAGCCTTGTCCAAGCGCGATAGGACTTTTTCTTGCTGAGATATCTGTTGTTTTGCTGTTTTTATTTATCTGAGATATCTGTTTTTTATCTGTTGATTGGCACTACAATGAAATTTTTAAACATTTTTGAAAAATACTTGCATCTACGCGTTCTCTAATCCTTAAATTACATGCTCAATTTTTTGCAATCGTTTATCAACATTTTTAACGGAGTAGCAAGCTTCCAAAGTTGGGCTTGAAAAAAGTCAGTCAAAAAACTGCATTTTTTTTACCTTTCGGATACCACGATAATTGCAATTTGAATTTTTATTAAACGCAACCTATACTATTGTATTGCTAAATAGTTAAGCTTCAATTTACTGTCTGTTCGAATAGTAAGCGATTTTTTGTCGGAGATATTCAACAAAAAAGCCAGAGGACTATTATTTTTTAACCGATAGTAGACAGGCACCGCTACAAAACGTATATTTAGGTTTTTCCATAAAATGCAGTTAAATAGGCGAAAAGCGGCCACGAACATGTGTCGGATCGGCCGAGCGCGCTACAAGAGCGGAGTAGCGGGGGAGCGCGTGAGGGGAAGCTCGTAGATGCAGTCCCTCTCGTTAAAGTTATGAATTTTTTAAGAAAACGGCGAATTTTGCGGTTTTTTCGCAATTACTTCGATTCTAATTGTCCGATTGCATCATTCGAGATCTCACTCTCTTCGTAATTTTGTACTCTATAATTCATCTCATTGGGCCATTCAGATTCCTTCAATAGTTTCCGTTTTATACTTAAAATCTAAAAAAGTGCGATTTTTTGCATTAATTTGTTAATGACAAAGTTTTGCCACTGATCCAGGAATTGGAAAGTGTGCATTTCCTTCTACTAACTGCCCTTGACATGATCGCACAGTTGGTTTGCTGCTAAATTTAATGGCAGCCAGAAATGCTTTATTGCTTGGCCTATATGTATATATTACTGCAGTCTTAAAGCCAAGCCGCGTGAGTGTCAGCTGTGTTCGTGCGCTTCATTTGGATTCGTTTTATTGCTTTCTCCTAGAGGAAGCTTTGTAATAGTAAAATTTTCACTTTCGCTAAAACTTTGTAGAAACGCATTTAGAAGTGTTTGGAGTTCGAATCAGATGTTTTTAGAAAATGTCCGTCGGATGTGTATGTCTGTGTGTATGTGTATACCGCAATATTTTCGAATCCAGGTTATGAATCTCTACGAATTTGGCATGTATAGTATTCTTTTTTGGATTATGAATTCGGGAAAAGGAGTTATTTTCAATTGTGCTAACTAAATTTCATTTTATGGCCGTTTATTGAATTTTGTAAAATTATTTTTGACATTTTTCATATAATCTTAATGTTACACAAAAATACAGCTATAGCGCATTTAAAAGAGAATAAAACTACCTTCCTTTCCCCGCTTAGCCCTCGAGATCGACCGCACTGTTCGGCAGAAAAGGCGAAAAAGGTGATTTTTGCGAATCAAGGCATATCTCCGAAATTAAATATCGGAACCTCCCAAAAAATATGATGAGAGGTTCTGAGTCAAGCTATATACCACAAAAATTTCAATTTATTTGACTACGTAGTTTTTGAATAACAAACAGAAAACTGAAAAAACGGAGTTTTCTATGTCCTTCGTTTACGAGAGTAAACAGGCTTAAATTCATCTACAATTTTGGGAAAAGGTAGACTTTTTATGCGTCTCGGCTAAGTTCTTTGCGCAGCTCTCAAAACCTTATGGTTTCTGAGATATCGATGATACAACTTTTTATTGAAATTTTTTCGATTTTTTATAACTTCAAAACTAAGCAGTTGAACGCTTCAAAAAAAAGTTACTAATTTATTACAGCAAAAACAAATTGCTGTTGAAATTTCAAATGATTTTGTCGATTGGTTCCTGAGTTATGAGCCAACCTCTACAATCCATTTTTCTGCTTCAATTTTGTTTCCTCCTAGAGGAAGCTTTTTATTTTGTATGTATTCCGTTTAATTACTCTCCAACGCTATTAATTTATTTAATTGAGCCTCTCATTTAATACATAATATAAGAGGAACTTCGTTCTAACCGGGTGCCCCACGAACACCTCTCCCGTGTTTATTAAACACGCTTTATCTTTGTGAATCGGCTTCAATATTTAATCAGTTCTTTATTAAATCATACTTGATGAGCCCGTAAAGTTTCATCGAAAAATATCAATGCGTTAGGGAGTTATCGTGGTAACCATTTTTGCGCACACACGCACATACATACACGTATACATACAGATATACATTTTTCAAAATCTTTATTATTGAAATTTTCACCATCACAAAGCTTTCTTTTGGAGAAAGCAAAAGAAACACAGTCTTCCGCACGGACATTTTCTAAAAACGCATGGTTCGAACTCCAAACACCTCCGAATGCGTTTTTATGAAGTTATAGCGAAACTAAATATTGTACTATTATAAAGCCCTCTCTAGAAGAAAGCAAAACATTCTCTAATTTAAATTCAGGGTGCCGGGGGTAAGTGTGTTTAAGAGCGCTGGTTTTAGATATAATCCTCGTTCTCGCTTGCTTTTCGTCAATGTGCCGATGTACTATTATAAAAAACATTCTCTTTTATACCCTGGGGTGCCTGGAGTAAGTGGTTTTAACGGTTTTGGTTTAAGTTTTAATACTTATTTTTGCAAATGTACATGGATCTAATATTTTTAAAAACCTACCGTTCGGAACTGTTGGTGGTTTTTTCGTCTGGACACGTGCTGTAGCATTGTTAACCTGTGAAAACATAGAAAAAGTATGTTAGGATCACCAAAATGCTAAATGAATTATTTTTTTAGCAGGCATTGAAGGATTCGCACGTATTTTTTTTTAGAATAAGTTACTTAAATAGCTTTTGCAATTTGGAATCAGACAAAATGAATTTAAAGAATTTCAGTTTTTCTACTGCTCAAATTAAGTGAATTGAAAAGCACAAAGCAATTATTATTAGAGTATTAAATTAATAAACATGACAATCACAAAGCTAAAAAGATATGTCAAATATAGTGTATGTTAGAATAGTGAATCAAGTAGATGCTCTTGAAATAATAATACAAAGTACCAAAATACTATTTAATATAAACACGCGCTACGTGCGAATCTTGCTGTAAATAAAAACACAATGTACAATTTACGCACAGTCACGCTTCATCTGTGAAAAAATAATTACTCAAAAAAAGTTGAGACAGTTATATTTTAAGAAAGAATCAGCAAACAAACATAACAAAAATAGCTGATTTAAATCGCTAGAGCAAAAATCGTGATTGCGCGTAAAGTATGCAGATTACATTTATACAAGTAATATCCACTAGTTAGTCAAACCTACATGCTTATTGCACCACGAGCTCGCATTATAATTAAAATTTTTAACATTTAATAGAAGTGCGTATTTTTATAATAGAAACTGAAGGTATTTAGGCTCGACGTGCAAAGACGATTATTATCATTTAAAAAGATGAAAATATATTTATACTAAATTTTTCGAAATACTTAGCGCAAACAGAATATAATTAATTGATTAGTACATATTTAAAATTTGATAAAATTAGATCTCTGCATGATTTATTATTGAAAATTTAAGCGCACATTTAGTATTAAATAAAAAGATGTTTCAAAATCGTCTACTACATTACAAGTAAATACTATTATTTATTTTACTTTAGTAATTTTGTAATTAGTTACATCACAGACAAACTATTTTAAAGTTGCAGAACTGACAGATCTAGATAAAAGACTGCATTATATAAATGTCATGCAGAGCTTACTTTGACTTGATATTGCTCTAAAGTTTATTAAATTCCAACTACTACATAGCATTGAATTCTGTTTGCGTTATTTTCTATATAACGTTTCATTTTATAACTAGTTTCAATTACTAAAGATGAATTTGAAAATTAAGAAAATTCAAAATTATATAAAATTATTAAATTTTTTTTTTTATTATGCTTGGACTGTCGCTTTTTCAAACATGCACTCACCTCTTCTTTACTTCTTAAGCTAATAAAATACATGTTGAAAATCATAACCTTAATATTCATAATTCTTTTTACCAATCATTGTTAACAAACAAAAGCCATATTACAGTAATAGCATTATTGATAGGCATCATATATTATGATGAGGATGATAACAGTATTAATTATGATGATACTAATAATAATAATAATAATGATAATAATAATAATAATAATAATAATAATAATAATTTGAGATGGCAGCAAGGATAGGACTGGTAGTTGCGAACGAGGGAAATACAGCTACCTTCCGCAGACCAGGTTTCGGGGAGTCGATACCGGATGTAACTTTCGCTGGGGAAAGTACGATCCGCAAGATAAGGGGCTGGCACGTTACGGAAGAATTTACTGCTAGCGACCACCAGTACATTCTTTTTAATATCGAGGAAGAACGCGCGGAGAGGCGAAGTAGCGGAAACAGCCGGGAACCACGATGGAACACTCGACGTCTTAATCGGGAGGCGCTTACGGAGGTGATTCGAAGCGCAGAATTACCTTCTAATGGGCTTCCGGACGAACTAGGCGGACGTGAGAAAGCCGAAATCCTAGTAGAACGCACTACTAGGCTAATCACCGAGATGTGCGACGCAACGATGCCCCGAGTATCCACCGGCCACCTCAGACGTCCGGTTTACTGGTGGACGGGCGAAATCGCTGAGCTTAGAAAGCAAAGCCTTCGAGCCAGAAGAAGAGCTCAAAGGGCCCATAACCGCCCAACGGCTCAAGAACTTGCTCGCGGGTACGACGAGGCGAAGAAGAGACTCCGGGACGCAATCAAAGAAAGTAAGCGCCGCTGCTGGTACAAGATCCTAGATGATGTAGAGAACGATCCGTTCGGCGAGGGATACGCGATCGTCACGCGAAAAATAGGAGAAATGGGGCGAATGGAACCGATGGCGGCAGAGGCGATCGAGAAGATAATTGACAAGCTGTTTCCCACCCATCCCACCCGACCTCAATTAGAAATGACGGACGAACTGACGGATGAGATACCCCTTTTTAGCGAGGGCGAACTTATCGCGGCAACTTCTTCCCTGAAGAGCGGTAAGGCTCCGGGACTGGATGGCATTCCCGCGGAAATACTTAAGGCCGTTGCCAAACAACGGCCTGAGCTGCTCCTGGAAATGTACAATCAGTGCCTGGTGCAGGGCGTGTTCAGTCCGCGGTGGAAAAGGGCTAGGCTAGTCTTAATTGAAAAAGCTAAAGGTCAGGCGGGCGCGAAGCCATCGTACAGGCCGTTGAGCCTGCTCGACACTATGGGAAAGACAGGCGAATCGCTAATAAAACCGCGAATATTAAGCGCCGTCAGGGAGGCGGGAGACCTTTCAGACAAGCAATACGGCTTCAGAAAGGGACGCTCAACAATCGGCGCGATCAGAGAAGTAACGGACACGGTCAAGAAAACGGATGAAGCGTGTCATGCGGCCAGGCCATTGGTCTTGCTCGTGACACTAGACGTGAAAAACGCGTTCAATTCGGCTAGATGGGTCGACATTTTGGATTCTCTGCGATCGTTTGGGGTGCCTTGCTACATCATGCGACTCGTAGAGGATTATCTGAGGGAGCGCACGATCGAATACGAAACCACGGAGGGACGTAAGAGCAGGCCCATAACGCGATGAACAAGGTAGCGACACCGGGTTGCAAATACTGCGGTGACGAACGTTTATTTGAAAATGAACGAGACGACGTGAGACACACGTTTTTTGACTGCCCTCGGTGGGCTGATAGGCGTAGAATCTTAGAAGTGACGGTAAGGGCATTTACGCCCGACACGGTAGTGAAAACGATGCTTGCTAGCAAGCAGAATTGGGACGACATAACGGCGTTCGTGGAGACGGTTCTCCGCGCGAAAAATAGTGACGGGTGCTTAGCTGACTAGACGACGATAGATGACCTATAGGTCGTAACAAGACAGGCGACCCCCCGAAGGAATGCGAAAGCGGCTACCGGGGGGGATTCTCGCGGCCATATGAGAGGTGGAGTTTTAGTGGCTATGCCTGGCGTCTGTCTCGCGCCAGGAGAGACACCCACAGACTCCCACACACGGGGAGTCCCGCACGGCTCCTGCCATGGTGCATTAAGCATTTCTCCAACTCTCCGGATAAACAAAACAAAAAAAAAAAAATAATAATAATAATAATAATAATAATAATAATAATAATAATAATTATTATTATTATTATAACAATAATTGTTGAGGTTATGTGTGTAAATTATGAAGTACACAGTGGATATGTATAATAGAAAAATATATTTAAGTAATAATACAGAATACAGTATGATATGCTGATCCAGTTCTGTACATTTATAGCGTTTCGTTACAACTAACATCAACAGGTTATGGGCCCAGGGCTGCTAAGTGTATAGTAGAAACGCGAAGTGAGTAAAAGTTAGTGCAAATCAAAATGAGTAAAAGTGCTCTGCGAAATCGAACGAAAATGGAATCGACGAAACGCTGTATATGTACAGAACTGGATCAGCATATCATACTGTATTCTGTATTATTACTCAAATATATCTTTCTATTATACACATATCCACTGTGTACTTCATAATTTACACACATAACTTCAATAATAATAATAATAAATATGAGCGAAAAGTGAATGTCCTATTGATAAGAATCTAGACCTACTCAGTTGGGTGTCTAACGAAGAAAAATTTTACACCATTTGTGTGCCCAGGTGAGGGGTGGCGAATACGGGTGCATGAGATGATCATGTGCGGGGAAGGATGGGCCGTTAAATATACTTTAGCATATATCTGTAACAAAACCTTACTGCAGCCGTCTTTAAAAAGGAGCCCATCAGAAAGACGCCTGTAGAAATTGTGATTGGAGGTGACTTCAACGCGAGGGCCACCGAATGGGGAGTACCAACGACGAACCCACGAGGCAAGGCCATCCTCGAGATGGTAGCCAGGCTAAGCTTAGTGGTAGCAAACGAGGGTGATACCACAACCTACCGCAGACCAGGCTTCGGGAAATTCATACCGGATGTAGCCATTGCGAGAAAAATAATGATCCGTAAAATAAGGAACTGGCACGTCACAGAAGAATATACAGCTACCGACTAACAGTATATTCTATCCAACATTAACGAAGATCGTGAAAACAGTGCAAGGAGAAACCACAGTCGGACGCCAAGGTGGAAAACCCGACGCATTAACCAAGAAACACTCGTGAAGTTAATTCAAAGTGCGAAGCTTCCATCCAACGGGATCCCACAAGAATTAATCGAAAGTGAAAAAGCAAAGACATTAGTAGAAAGACTACGGAACTTATAATCGATTTCTGCTACTATAGGGTGTCGACAGCCACTAGAGAAGACCGGTTTACTGACTGACAGACGAAATCGCCGAGCTCAAAAATAAAAACTTTCACGCCAGGAGAAGGGTCAAACAAGCCTGGCAATGGCAAAAGCCTGCAGTCAACGATTTATCCAAGAGATACGACGAATTGCGAAAAACTTTTAGGGACGCAATAACAGAGATTAAACGACTTTGCTGGACAAAAATCACCGACGACGTAGAGATAGACCCTTTCGGCGATGGATTCGGTATCGTAACACGAATGATAGGTAAATGAAACAAACAAAACCCTTGGAGGCAGAAGTGACGGAGAAAGTAATTAAGGGGATATCGTCACTAAAGTTTCGCAAACCCACCACGGGGTATTTCGTACTTCCAAACTTTTAGAAAAACTAAAAGTTCGATCGAAATTTCCCTTGGTAGAATGATTTCTTCAACCTAACACTGCAGCGCTACAAGCTTGGTTTTTCATTACAAGCTTTATTAAAAAAGTTATATGCAATAGAAAAATAGTGTTATTAGCGACGACATTCCCTCAATGGGCTGTTCCTCACACACCCTATAAGATCCCGGACAGAAGCGACGGAAGTCCCTGCAGACGAGATACCCTTTTACACAGAAGGGAAACTTATCGCAGGAACTTCGTCCCTTAAAAACCGTAGGGCTCCGGGACTGGATGGAAATATACAACCCCATGCGCAGGGAGTTTAAAGCTCGGGATGGAAAAGAATGAGACTTGTGCTCATCGAAAACCCGAAGAAAGAGGCTGACGCGGATACCTCTTATAGACCTTAGAGTCTTTTAGAAACAATGGGGAAAACACTGATCAAACCGCAAATACTAAGTGCCGTACGCGAAGCAGAAGACCACTTTAACTATAGGGGCAATTAGAGAGGTAACAGACGCGGTCAATAAGGTGGAAGGAGCTAGACACGCAGCTAGAGATATTGTAGTTCTGGTAACGCTAGACATGACAAACGCGTTCAACGTAGCAAGATGGACCAATATACTTGATGCCTCAGAATCATTTGATATGCTACGATACATTATGCGTCTTATGAAAGATTACCTAAGAGATCGGGCTATCGAGTATGACACGTAACAACGGCGTAGGAAAAGACCTAGTATCTTGTACAAAAGGTTCCGAAAACTAGACACGCCAAGAGTCGTGATGCTTGTTAGATACGCGAACGACTTGGCCGCGGTTACAACTTTTAGCTTACCCAGTTTTACTACGGTCACAGGATATCGTTCGCGATAAACAGGGTGTAAACATTGTGTTGTAAATACTAGGGTAAAGAAAGGAATGACGGGAAACACATTTATATGACTGCCCTCGCTGGACTAAAAGACATAAAGTACTGGAGCGGATGATAGAAGCGTTCACATCCACGACAGTAGTTGAAACGACACAGTCAGTACAGAATTGGTGGACGAGATAACAGTTAGTGGAGTGCAAAGAACAATAACGGGTGTTAATAAGAGAGGCGACAAAAGAATGCAAAGACGGTTACCGGATAAATTTTCGCCGTCCCACGAGAGCTAAACACAGGGAGTCTTGCATTGCTCTCTTCATAGGGCATTCGGCATTTTTCAAGCTTTCAAGATGTATATCTTAATATAGATAGAACATAAATAACTTATGATTTATAGTTCGGAAGTATTAAAAATTAATTCAAAAGAATTTTAAACGTTTGGTCGTGGTTTTCAATTTTAGCACATAAGAATGTTCTAAATTAATTAATATGTATACTTTTTGGAAATGCCAAAGCTGATAAATAAGTTTAAATAACCTTATTATATTATCACTTTAATTGACTGCTTCTTGCATTCGATAAGCAACAGTGAATGTTCTAATGGGTTTATTTTGAGTTCAATTTTGTTTAACAAGTCATTTTGCACTGTGGTCATGCTAATAGAAGCAATATCTACTATTAATTTGATTAAACAGATACCATGAAATAATAAAAGTTGATGTTTTAGTTCAGTTAAGTGAAATGAAGTGTGGTTGTACGCGCATCACATAATCTTTATAGAGATTGTGGAGTAGGGCTGTATGGAATAAAATAAATTGATGTAATCGTTATGATTTATTAACAAAAATTATGAATAAATGCAGTTATCGCAAAAAATTAATTTCAGTAAAATGTCTAGGTTTCGAAATCACCTCAAGGATAACATGACCTTTTTTACGAATGTTTTAGGACCTTGTTTACGAACTCGCTTTGCTTGTACGCAAATGGTCAGACAAGTCTAAATTCACATTCTCGTACTACGTCTGGGGAGCTTTAGAATAGCTTGCTCCTATCGGAAAGTTGCGGCCGAAACATCGATGGTAATCGATTTCCTTGTGAATGAACGCAAGCGGATCTACGAGGCTCGCAAAATATCAGACGGTATCTTAATCGCTTCGGACGAAATATAAGCAACAATGTGCAAATGGCAAACAAGTTGGACGGAATGCCCAAAGGCCAGGTGGACTAGGACCCTCATAAAGCCGAGTCCAGCTGATTGTACCTCCCGTCCCCTTACCCTGTAGCCGTACCCCGTCCGACTATCGAGTTTTCATCTACATGATTCTGTGTTCATTAGAAAATTCAATTAGTGAAATTAAACAATTTATCAGACTATTTATTTATTAGCACTCTTGGGGATGACGGTAAAATCGCTGTATGCATTGTGGCTACTGTTGGACAACTGTATTGCGCGGAGAGGCTGGTGCGCACCGACGGCTGTAAAGGGGTTGCTCGCTTGCTAAGATGGGCTTTGAGGGCAAAAGGTCGGCTTTGTGGGCCCAGGCGGGCTTGACGAATATTGCGAAGCACGCTATCGTTTTACCGACCGTTACTTGCTCTTCTGTTAATGACGGAGTAGATTTCGCAGTAAGATCTTGATGGTCTTGATTTTTCTTGTAAGCTCAGATATTAATCCTGAGCCGTGACGATCACTTGTGTGCTTAAATTGAGGCACAAGTGTTGGCGAATGTTTTCGTCATACTGCAGATAGCTTCTTGGTACATACAGCTACGTCATACGTCCACGTAGTATGTAAACTTAACTGCGATGCACCAATTGCTGATGTGCTGACTTCTACGGAGATGCCACAACTTGAAAAAAAATTTGTCAATCGATTGGCCAATAATTTCTCTTTGTATTGTTCCGAAAAATCTGCTGCATAAGATCCGCTGGAGATTCCAAAAGTCACAGATGGTGAGTCCTGCTCTGTTAGCCGGGTAAGAAGCCACAAAGTGGATTCAGAAGAAGTCCCTGTTATTGCCAGAGATCTGCTCGCTCCGCCATCGACGAGTCACGTTGACGACAAGCGATCGCAAGTGCAGGAGTACAAGCGCTGTACTTCTGTCGGTAAAAACTCTAGGCAGCAATGTTTCTTGCTAACAATGCGTCTGAGCATCATCAGCAGTAGCCATCGGAGATGCCACCCAAAAGCCTAGCACTTGTCTGTGTCATTATTTAAAAAATTTTCGAATATAATATTATTGAAACATAAAATAAATAATCACAATCAAAGGATTAATTACACATTAAATTTTAGGTTATAAAAATGTTCTAGATCACAAAATAGTATAATGTGTACCAAGGTCGTAAAGTGGGCTTCTTTAGTCAAAAAGTCAGCTTAGCTCTTGGTACACACTATAATTTTTGCAATGCATGTATTGATTTCTGTGTTTTTGTGCCTATTGGGAGTTTAAAATTACCCTGCGATACTAGTGGCCGCTAAGCGAAGAAAAAACATTTCTCTAACATGGGATGCGCCACTTTTTATTAATTTAATTAAAAATAAAGGTGTCTTAGTGCTGGTATTTATGAGCATTGAGTGTTTTAATTACAAAACATTACATATCGTCCAAAAATATTGGCTGCGTTGCATTCAGTGTATTTAAGCTACTGCGCAATATGTGTAATACACACACACACACACATACGTTACACCGTGACGTGCCTACTTTCAATTTTACGAATTATCATCAACAGTATTAGTGTGCTTGCATACAACATCTATACAGAACTAACTTTATTTTTATCACTCTTAAACTTTTTAATTCAACATTTTTTTAACCCAATCGACACACACCATAATATGTAACGTATTACGTGGCACCTCTTAGTTTTAGGATCTATATATTGTCACAGACGCAACGTCTGCAACGCGAGCCGCGAGACGAGTCAGCGATAAGAGTCGAGCAGCTGAGTCGTACTACGATGCAGCGCATCCGAATGCATCGTAGACGTTAGCTCAGTGGTTAGAGCACAGGCTTCGCAACCTCGGGTCTGTGAGTTCGAGTCCCGTCGTCTACTCTTTTTCGCTTTCCGACTCGTTCTCCTCCTCGTTTGTAACAATATGATACATATACCCTTGTATATGTCTGAGTTCATAAGTTTCATTCATTTTTACAAATTTTTCAAAATGCGGACGAAAATTGTTTTTTTGTCCGCTTTTTTCCGGCCCGTCAAACAAGTCACTTTAGAGCCGCTTTTTAGGTATAAAAAACGCGGAAATCTTGGATGTGTTACAAAAAATATCATTAATTTGTTTATAACCTATAATATTATCGATTTTACGTTAACTCCGTGATCTAAGAAGCTTCGGCTGACGCCACATTCACATAGTTTACTGTCATAACGACCGAATTTATTCAGCATCAGATCATACTAACCCTTTACTTTTGCACTTGGCTTGAACTTGAGAATCGTCTCTCTGACGAAATTCTGTCATGGTTTACAAAGAAAAGGTTGCACAAAATGAATCTACTCAGATTTTCAATAACGCCACATCGGCGGCTGAAAGAAAGAAACAGTCAATTTATCCAAGGCTTCAAAAAGCAGATATTTTAGAAATTTTCTTTAAAAGGCAGATATCTCGGAGATTTGATTAACAAAACCATTCATCTCGGAGATTTGATTAAGTAAATGAAGTTTTATATTTGAGCGTTTAATTCAGAGACAAAACATAGAGTATATGTACGGCAGTGCCCACTATGCGAGCGATAAAGACCGATTATCGCGAATCAAGTCGCAAATCAAAACTAGCGCGGCTACTAGAGGCTCTCAATAAAGCCTAAGCCTAAAAGATATCTGGGATTCCGCGAATGCGAACAGCGAATGGAAGCGATTTAATAAAAGTCCACATAATCACAAGAAAAATAGAAAAACACACGTATCTATAAAATGTGAAACTCCTGATTTTTAACTAAAATTTCTTAAACCGTAAAAATAAAGATGGAAAGAGTATATACTCGCAGATTTTGGATCCCTGGACTCTAAACATGAAATATAGATTCTAGATTCGAATAGCCAAGGTGCCATTCGAGTGGGTGGAATAGTCAGCGAAAGGCAATTAAAGATTTTCATACGATTTCGAGCTCAAAATACCTTTGTGGCTCCTTTGTGCCTCCTATTCGGCCAGATCGACAAATATGGCGAGAATGGCGAAGACGTATTATTAACATAGAGTCTAGAAACGAGAACTAGACTTGTGGATATCTTTTATGAGACAGGAAGAGGGTGTAATAAAAACACGTCTTAGTTAACGAAGTAACAATAGCTCGCTAGGAGCAGGTATATTGAAAATAACAGTGCAGACTTACAACTGTTTAAAGCAAGGAAAAGAGGTTTCAAAATCCGACGCACAAAAGTATACAAAAGTATCGGTAATCGCGGTTCATGCCACAGGCAGACTCTATAGTCTAATCTGCTCAAGCGCTACGGCTCGACTGACTGTGCAGCCGAGAGCAGCAGGTAGCGCAGATAGAGTGAACGAACGAGCGGCGAGCGTGCCATAGCAACCCCCTTCTGACTAGTCCGACTCACAGTATGCAGAGTTTAAGCTCTCAAAGCTTCCTAGCTTCGATCCACTTCTCTCTCTCTCTCTCTCTCTCTCTCTCTCCCTTTTTTTCTTTGTTCTCTATTTCTTTGTTCTTCTAAAATGAGTGCTGTAGCCGAAAGGCTATCAGGCTGGGCTGCTAGATATCATCTGAGGCTTAATGTGGCTAAGACTAAGGCCTTCGTCCGTAGATCCCCCTACTATATTAACAATTTACCAAATATTCCGAATTCTTATATCAATATAAGAGAAACCAGGGTCGACTTCAAATCGTCAGTGCGAAATCTCGGACTGGTACTTGATTCAAAACTTAAGGGGGTTGTGTCGCTACACTTTGCTTCAAAAGTACAGCAGGTTGAGTGTTAAGCGGTTCGATCCGTTAGTGTAACCCCCACTCTTCTTCCTAAGTCCCAGCGATTAGCAGTAACTGTCCTTGCACACATAGAAACGGCCTATCTCTGTAAACGCACACTAGTTCCCGTGTGAGGGCATGAAGACATGGCAATGCTGCATATAGCGCCGGAACACAGACTTAGTATAACATGCGGCCCAGACCCAACCCTCCGCTGGCAATGTGTAGGTGGAAAAAATTTCCGGAAAAGGTCGCAATGAAAAACTCTGGATATAGTATATCTATATATATATATTCGAAGCGGGACCGCGGCGTTGCCATGTCCCAGCAGCTGTTTGAATCTCTCGTTCTTCGCGCGTAAAAGTTGTGTTTAGTGGGATATACTTTTAGCTATATCTTGAAAAAGAGTACCGATCGGACTAATAGTAATTTTAAAATCCTCTTTTAAATTTTCTTGTTTATTATTTTTTTGTATTACATACTAGTTTTTTAATAAAATCTAAAGAAAAGTTTTAGCGCTATAAATGAAATTGTGCATTAAACAGCTGCGGCTCCATAAGGCTACGTGTTAAAACGCTCAACTTTGTTAAGGAATATCGCGAAAATTAATCCCGGTTGGTACCCTGAAATTTTTATGGCAGGTAGATGACAATGTTGTGTACGTTTTGACCAAGTTTCAAAAAAATCTAAAGAAAGTGACAAATCGACACAACCCCCTTAACTGGAAGGACCATGTGTCGCAAGTATCTAAACGTGCACACTCTCTTATGTATCGACTATATTTCTTCAGGAAAAGCACTAATCTAAGATTACGTTAGCATCTCATCCAGACGCTCCTTTACCCTATTATAGATACTACTCACTTGTCTAATGTGATATTAAAAGAGATAATTACAAAAGAGCTTGACATCAAGCTCCAGAGGCTCATTAATACAGGTATCCGATATATCTATGGTGTAAGAAGGGATGAGCACATCGCCCTCTACAGGCGTGAGTTGCAATGACTTACCACCACCGGACACACAAAGTACTTTGCAGCTTCCCAGTTCAGGAAACTATTTAACACTGGCATACCATCTTACTTGCTTGCGTTTCATAACTTCCGCGTCCAACGCCGTCCCGTGAAGGGTGAGATGACACCACTGGACATCTCACCCTTCCATACTGGAACACTAAGAAACTCATTTTTCAATAGCTCTACATACTACTGAAACGCTTTACCATCTACACTCCACGACATTACATCCATCCCATCTTTTAAGCATAAACTTCATTAATACCTTTTCGATTTAGATAACCGCTATTTTCTTGTACTCATCTCATCCACTCAACTCACAAACTTTTGTATACTCAATATAATACTTTATTATCCTATTTACCATATGCTATATCCTATATTCTTCTCTTTTTATTTACTATATTGTATATTCTATTCATTGTACAACAAAATATACATTAAAATAAACAATTAAATCTCTCTCGCCAATTAAAACCAGACATCCAAAATAGATAATTTTTTAGGAATGCGATGAATAGAAAACCTTTTTAATCAAACTAAACCATATAAATAATTTATTTCTCAGTATCACCTGAAAAGATAGACCGGCGATGGCTCCGTGGTAAACCACCTGCCTCCCGGTCAAGGGGTCGTGGGTTCAAGCCCCCATCAGCGCGATCAGTTTTTTCAGATCCGATTGAAATCTTACCTCACGACACCGGGTTTGAGAAAGGCGTAGGTGTGATAAGCCTACCCTGGAAACTTTCGAACGCCAAAATTCATGTAGAAACACAACACGATACGTTGTGAGGCCATGAACTTTCGAGTTTGAAAAAGCCACCCATTTATTTTATTTTTTATCACATGAAAAGATTTACATTTTATCTTAGACGTATATTTTTGTGTAATCGACATATCCAAAGGGCGAAAGTGCATCATACATTTATAATAATTTTATTTTTCATCGCAAGTATAAAAATCTTATGTTTGAATATACATCTATATGTATCTTTACGTAACATATGTTTTGAAGCTAAACTTCGCTATCACAAGGCGAACTTATTTCGTCCACCAAATCCTTTATTATTTCACCAGTCTCTTCTAGCATAAGGAAGTCATTCTGGTAGACTACCTTTGAATTAAAATCTTTGAGCATTGCAGTATTTACTTTGAAGTTTTTGCAACAAATTTCATGCGCGAAAAAATGCATTTTTATATTCAATATCGATTCTAAAACTTTGACCCACATTCTATTGTGAGATTTGATTTTTATACTATTCATTACTGAAAATACAGGCTCAACCACGACATTGCTGATGCAAGAGAAAGTAGCGTAAGAACATACAAAGCCAGTTCCCGAAAAACATGCTTACCTCCTGCGTTTTTAAACTCAAATATTCAAGCCCGAAATCTATAAGTATCTACAGCATAAGACTCTCCAAGAAGTGTAACCCACTTATGATTCCCCTGGTAGAAAAGCGCCTATTTAAAATGGTGGTAAAGGCAGAAACTGGCTAAGTAAAATGTGAAAATACTAGACATTTTAAATTCCTCAAAAGTAGCGATATCTTGTGTATTTTTTATAGGTGAAAATTATATTTCATGAAGGTATTAATAAATCAATTAGTTTTTTGGATGCAAGATACACAATTATTAAAATTTGACATGAACTGAATAATTTTAATAATTTAAACATATGGCGAAGCTCGTAGGGCTTGTGTAGAAGAACGTCTGCGTGGCTCAGTCGGTTAAGGCACGACTTTACTTATTTGTCCTCGTACAGGGCGTGGGTTCGAATCCCCGGTCAGACAGAATTTTTTCTGATGCAAATAATTATTCTATACTTTCCTATAACCAAAAAACTCGAATCGAAGCCTGCTAGCCACGACTTTCCAATTCTAACCTCGAACCGCAATAAGCCACGTGTAACTCAGCTGTGTTACTCGACCAACTATAATGGGCAGTTTGTACATAAAAACAAGGTACGTAGATTGAATCCAAGAGCTGCCCATTAAGTGGGAGAAAAAGCGTTACATTCTGCCTAAGAAATGGCAAATAGAACTGTCTAGTTCTTAGACTCTATGCCAAGAACTGGCCATTAAGTGGGTTACCGATTCTACCAGGGTCAAGAATTTATAATACTGATTTTTCAAGATTCCTAAACTAGATTTTTCGGAAAATATATCAAGGAAAGAAAGATCTGCAAATTTTGATCTTATTTGGTTTATTTAGTAATACATTTGTAATACATTTTTTAATTTTTGGAAATATGTTAGATTATCCGGTAATCGAGAACTCAATTGCAAACATAATCTTTGCATATAATTAAAATTATTATTTTCAGTTGTAATCATTATTATTTTCGATGAAAATATTTGATTCTGACAATGCTGCGGTGTATTCGATACCGTGATCAGCGTTTCCTACTTCTAAGTAAACCATATCATTTTCTTTAATAATTTTTCGTGTAACATGATTGTAAGATGTTTTAGATCGTCGTAAGCGCTTTCAATATTAGTATAATCGCGCTGAAATGCTAAATTAACATTATTTACTTCGTACAAAATAGGTTGAATCAAGTAGTAAGTAGTTTTTGTAAGTAGTAAAGAGTAGCCTCATCATTTAGAATGTCGCTCAACATTTTCGCAGTGAAACATTTTTTAGTACTACTAACGCATTTAAAATGTGTTCGTGATTCAAAATGAGGCTCCATGATTACTCGAATAACGTTGCACCTTACAAGCCAACGGGTTTCAGATATTCCTACAAACCGATAAAACTGTTTACATTCTATTTTACTTTCATTAACTAATTCGTTTAATAAATTCCATTTATTGTTTTGTTATTGTTTGTATTGATGGGTGTGCGTGTATAGTATGTGAGTACGTATGTACATTAGGTGCGAAGCACGTTGTGCGCATGCGTCACGAGTAGCGCCAGTGCAAGCGTGCACCTGTAGCGAGCAGAGAGAATACGGCAGTGTAGCCAGGCGGATTTCTAGTGCCAATCTCAATAAATCCAAAGTATCATTCTTACTACATACATTCTACCTCTTTATTCTTCTTCTACGTGAACCTATCTACCCTATGAATACAACAGTGGCGACGAGGATTATGAAATTACGCGAGAATATCGAGGTGAAATCCAGTACAAGATTTCGTTCAACGCGTGGCCACAGAGGAAAAAGTGCACCACGTTTCTAATACAATGACAACAATTACTTCGGGTTTACACATACACACCGCAGGTGCTCGTGCTACAGACATGCGAGTACTAATTTACTACAAAATTACGTTGTACTACAATAGTTGTTTTTACAGTGGGAAATAGAGGTACTGCATAACCTCAAAGTTCACCACGTGGTCATCAGTGCAAGAAGCAAATACACGCGAGTACTAGCCACTACACATAAACTTCACGAGTATTCTACAGTGATTAGAATATATTACGGAAAATTAGTGCTCTGGTATTACTTCGCAATCAAGATTCATCGATTCAAGAACTTTTTTTTAAAAACGGACGGAAGAAGAAGTTGTTGAAATCGACTATAAAAACTGTCAAAACGATGACCATCAGTGCACAGCTATCAATTTGCCTGTTTACGCCGGGTGAATCGCAATGAGAGAGATGGCTACGGAGATTCGAGGTCACTCTGGCCATAATGAAAGTTACGGAGGACAACACGAAGTCTCAGTACTTACTACACTACATAGGTGAGACCGCGTACAACGCTCTGTGCGACACTTTCAGAAGCGCGGAAGTTGGAAAAGAAAAATTCTCCGAGTTGACGACGAAGTTAAAAGATTTATACGCACCAGTAGCACTTTGGATTTCCGAAAATTTTAAGTTTAATTGCAGAAAGCAGCTAGCCAGGGAGTCAGTACAGGACTTCGCCACGGCTTTACAGAAGCTAAGTGCAAACTGCGGCTTCGGGGATTTTCTTCAAAAGGCTCTGCGAAATCAATTCGTGTACGGGTTAGGCAATCCAAGGATAAAAGGGAGGCACTTGAAAACGAAAGACCTAACGTTCGAAAAAGCTTTACAAACCGCCGTCACGATAGAGATTCGCGAGCGTGAAACTAGCCAATTAAGAAAAAGTAGTGAACCGGCTATTATTTATTACTTACACGGTCAAAAGAAGAACTTCAGAAAGTCGCACAAGAAAGTTAAGACCATTGCTGATGAGAAGAATTCCAAAATGACGTCCAAATACAACTACAGTCTCATTGTTACCGATGTGGTAATAAAAACCATCGCGCAAATACCTGCACGTTACCCAAAGATGTCATCTGCAACGCGTTTCAAATGCGAGAACATTCAGCAAAAGTTTGCTTCGAAGTACAATCCACTAGATCCATTAACCAGCTAGACGAAGACATTTACGGTTCAAGATCAGAGATTGTTTATATTCTCAACGTTGAGGTGCAGCAGGAACGAATCATGGACCGTGGGAAATTCTTGAAACTTATATCTCTCAACGACCAGCAAATTTAATTCGAGGTGGAAAGCGGAGCTGCAGTGACTCTAATGTGGATACAACAGGCAAAGCAGTTGTTTTCCGGTCTACATCTACAACGATTATCACTACAATGGGTAACGTTTTGCAAAACTAGTATAAGTGTGTTTGGTTACATTACAGTTTCTGTTGTATATGAGAATAAAAGATTTAATTTAAACTTGTAGCTGACCGATGTCAGTCAGTCACCATTGTTTGGTAGAGAATGGATTCGATGCTTTTTACAATGTAACGGCGCGCAAAGCTTGTTCTATTCGGTTTTATCTGTAGACACCGACGAACTTGTTTATTTCGATAAAGCGCGTTTGTAAACAAATTATCCTGTAAATATAAAAACGTGATACTGCAAAATTTATCACCGATTACAGGACGCTCAAAGCGGACGCAAAACCTGTTTTCCTCAAGGCTCGGAGTGTGCTACTCCGACTTATCACACCTCTTGACGAGACGTTTTATTTTTTGGAGAAGGAGAGAGTTTTGGAGAAAGTGAACTCATCTCTTTTCGCCACACTGATTGTTCTGGCTTTAAAGAAAGATGGAACCATTCATATGTATGTATATTCGGAGACTGTCAATCCTCTGCTCATCGTCAACGAATGCCCGCTAACTAAAACTGATGAGTTGTTCGTGGATTTAGCTGGTTGCCGTCACTTTTCTAAAATTGATTATCCTAAGGCGTATTTACAATTACCGGTTGACAAAGATACCGCGGATGTGCTTACGATAAACACGCAACGCAGATTATACAGAGTATGGCGTTTAATGTTCAGTATGGCAGCTGCACCTGTGATTTGGCAAGAACATATGAATGCGTTATTTCGATCGGTTAAAGGTGTGTGTGTATTTCAAGACGACATTTGGTTGGCGGCCGTTACTCTAAATGAATTTGTTAGTTTAATTCATGCAGTGTTTCAAAAACTAAGCGATCATAACATTAAAGTCAATCGGAATAAATGTAGTTTTTTTAAAGAAAATATTTTATACTGCGGGTTTATTATTGATTCAAAGGATATTCATAAAGATCTAGCAAAATTTGAAGCTGTGACTAAAATTCCGCCACCGAACAACGTCAGCAAATTGCGTTCATTGATAGGTATGATCACATATTACAATAGGTTTACTAAAATCATAAGTGACATACTGTGCCCTTTGTATGAATTGTTGAGTGGAAAGGTCTTATTTATTTGGTCGAAGGAATGTCAACACGCATTTGATTTGGCAAAGAGTGTATTTACACATGACAACTGTTTAGCCTTTTTCGATTCTAGTAGACCTTTAGTATTAGTTACAGACGCTAGCCCCGTAGGAGTGGGAGCGCTTTTGTCACATATTTATGAGGATGGTTCAGAACGTCCAATACAAAATATCTCACCTACCTTAAATGAGGTTCAAAGAAAATATAATCAGATTGATCGTAAAGCTTACGCTTATAGTTTTCGCAATGAAGAAATTGCATCAGTATCTATACGGGCATGGATTTGCTCTAATTTGCGATAATCGACCATTAGTACAAATCTTTAGTCCTGACAAAACACCCCCCACCTACAGCGCTATGCGTATGCAACACTACGCAATATTTTTACGCGGGTTTAATTATGATATTAAGTATCGTCGATCAGAACAAAATTGCAACGCAGATTATATGTCTGGCCTCCCTATGCCTAGGAATGTAAATAGGGAACAGACATGGTTTTGCTATATACATATAAATACTTATATACAGTAGAAAATAGCATAAGAATACGTTATGTATCAATTTTTTGCTGATTTAGTACCTCTAAGCCCTAATATGATTAATTAAAAATTCATATGTTTGAGTAGTTTTTAAAACGGCAGCTCTCCAATATGGCGGCTCGAAGGATAAAGACCTAACCTAACGTACGGGCATTTGAGTACATAAATGCTCATGAATTTATTTTAATTTTGAAGCATTATCTCTCATCTCTATTATGATTTTGGAGAAAACAATAGGGTGATTTTATGTATTAGAATTAACATGCGTTTATACATCTATATGTATTTTCATCCTTCTCGCCGCCATATTGACGACGTGAGCTCTCAATCGTTTAAACGTATCATTAGCAAACCGAATTTTCAAAACAATATTACTTAACAAATATTGCAGTAAAAATCGTAACTCTTGTACTTTTGTGTAAGATTTAACCTTAACTTTAGTTTAAAAAAGGTTTTAAAAATCATGTCTGTTCCCTATTGCGTCGATGTGGTTTACGTGTTCTAATGAAAAATTTAGATATACTTAATGTCAAAACTTTTCACATGCGTGAAACGGTATTGAAAGATGATAGGCTTTTAGGAATTATTACTGCATTGAATCAAGGAAAAAAGTTGTGTAAAAAAGATACGTGGAACATTGATCCGCGAGAGTTTTCCATTGAAAATGGGTTGTTAGTTAAGGCTCATCGGATCGTTGTTCCTGAACAATTGCGTGAATATGTTCTAGATGAACTTCATGTAGGCCACTTTGGAATTGTCAAAATGAAAGGTTTGTCGAGAGGTCACTGCTGATGGCCTGATATTGATGAGGATATCAAAAACCTTGCAAGGTCATGTAAGTCTTGTGCGTTAGTGAAATACAATCTGGTGAAGGTTCCAACTCATTTGTGGGAGCCTGCTACTGAACCGTATGAGTTCACATTGACTTTGTCGGACCGTTCATAAATAAAGTTTTTTTTTTATCCTAGTTAATCCTTTTTAAAGTGGCCGGAAATTCACATCGTCCAAAATATGCTCGCTGGAACGACCGTAAGAACATGCGAAGAGATTTTTGCTCAAATCGGACAACCAAAAATGTTAGTATCAGATAATGGTAGAACTTTTGTCTCCGATACCTTTCAGAACTTTTAAAAAAGTCATGGAATTGAGCATAAACTTACCGCAACTTTCCACCCTGCCACTGATTGATGATTTTTATGCGATTTCGAAGTTAAATTTGGGCTACAATTGCACCTATATAAGGACAGATGCATGGTGGTCATATAGTATATTGTATGTTCAATACATATAGTGAGTTCAAGTAGAAAAAGTTAGCTCTAGTAAGTACAACGTGTAATAGAAGGTCAATTCTTATGTGTTTTAGTGGCTGGGCACGGACGGAATCCTCAGTTATGGTGAATCAGGCTTCGTTTCCATGAAACAATTTTTCAACCAGGTATTAGGGATTTTTTAATACAGAAGATTTGTTCAAAATTCATCTCTCTACAAAGTTACCGCTAAATATTAATAAAAAACCTTTTTCTTAAATATGGCATTACAATATTCGAAAAAAGTACGTTCGTTGTCAAATCCAATAAGCGCTTTAAGTATAATAGTTTCTTTGAAACTATTTATATTTGGCGAGTGCCTAAAAACTCGAGATCTAATATAAACATTTGACCTAACCTCCCAACTTTAGCAAGTCTGCAGTCGAAGTTGAAATTTTACTATGTATTTTTGTTATGTCAAATTTCTAAATAATTTCTAAACAATTTATAAATCTAAAAACTTAACAAATTTTTGGATAATGTAAATATGCCCTCCATTTACTATATATTATAGTAATTTATGTTAGATTTATAGTCATTTTTATTATAGCATTTCTCTCAGTGTGCACTGTCGCAGCAGTGTTGCACGGTATACATTTCCTGCTCCTCTTTTCTTTTTTCTTCTGGTTGTTTTGCGCCGGCTCTCTCTCTCGGCTTTCTGTTAATGTTTCTATGCACTCGCGTTATCTCAGAGAAAAAATCCCAAAAGATAAGGAGTAGTCTTGATAGACATAATACTATCGTCAGTGCTTCTCCTGCTCGAAGCATTCGCGCTCCTACATTTGCCTGCGACGTGCAAAAGGCACCGTCGCAGGCGAAAAGGTGTTACTCGTCAGTTCTTAAGTGTAGTTATACCGTATTTTATGATACTCTAACCTATTCAGCTCTTGTGGTATGAAAATACGGTTCGATACTGATGTGTAAAGTAATTTTTAGTTGACGGGTGTTATTTCTATATTTTGCTCGTGGAAAAAACGTCGCATTAGGTCAACAATCACTTTCAATACCCGTATCAAAATGTGCTAGTTTGATACTTGGGTCATAAATTGTCCTTCTTAGTTAAGTTACAGGAGATGAGCAAAATAAGCTATTTTAAATCATTCCACTATTTCAGCATTAAAATCTTGATACACCGTTTAATAACCATTTATATATGCTTAATGTACATCTGATACTGTAAAAAGAGGATACATACGTATGTTTCTTCTCACAACATCAATAGTTAAATATTATTTAAATGTTTAACATCGAGCAGAATCAAATTTCAAAAAAATCATTAAAAATATTGCAAATATCGGTCATCTGTATCTTTCTATAAATCATATTTTTTACTGAAGGCAAACATTCAAAATGACAAATTAACAGTTTTGTATTAGGGACTATAATAATTTAAAAAAATATAAACTCTATGTGTATAAAAACTTGATACACATAACCGCCAATTAAACCTATGACACTTATTGTTTTATATAACTCTCAGCAATTGCCTGTTTCAAGAATTCTTTTTTAAACTATTAGCAAGAATATTATTATTTAATGACAAACAAACACTAATATAAACTCTATCAGACTATAAAATCATAATTTTCAATCATATGCTACAAACACAACTTTAGGAGTTTTGAACTTTTCCACAAATCTATAAATGTTCTTTAACATGTAAACAATAAAATTATGCAAATTTCTAACACATACAGTTCTTTCAGCATTATTAGAAGTACCATAAAATTCTCATCTGCTTTAAGGGGATGTCGTCGCTAAAGCTTCGCAAATCCACCACGGGGTATTTTGTATTTCAGAACTTTTAAAAAAACGAAAAGTCCGAACGAAATTTTCTTCGAAAGAACGATTTATTAAACACAACACTACAGCGCTTCAAAGCCGATTTTCCATTGCAAGCTTTATTCGAAAAGTTTTATGTAAAATTAGATTTTAAGGTCGGCGCTGTAATCGCGTGGGCACGCGTAAACATCTGTTCGTATTTCCAAGATTCTGGAAAAACTAAAAGTCCGATCGAAATTTCCCTTGGTAGAATGATTTATTAAGCCTAACACTACGGCGCTTCGGAGCCGAGATTTCATTGAAAGCTTCATTTAATAAGTTATATGTAATAGAAAAACAGCGTTTTGAGCAATAACAGCCCCTTAAAATGTTAGCTAAAAAATTGTAAATATACCCTTATGTGCCTCTAAAACTTACTCCAATGTTTTTGACTTACTTGTGAATGCTAAAAACAAAGATTTTTCACAAAGTACTCAATTTTTATATTATTTTTTTAAAATGTAAACAATGATAATGTAATTAAAAATGTAACATATTTGAAATCATTCCAGCTTGCTAATGCTGAACAATCATCTTATCTTTTACGTAAAATAATCTACAACAGTCTACTTTCTAAAATTTTACACAAAAAATAAAAACAGCAATCGTGTAAATATACTTTTTTTGTAGTTATTTATTGCTAACAGTTTATTAGAAAACATACCGATATTAACAGAATTTTTGATGATTTTTTCAAATTAGGTTTGTTTACCCGGTGTTAAACATTTAAATAATATTCAACTATTGAAATTGTTAGAAGAAACATACATATGTATCCTCTTCTCACAGTATCAGATGTACATTAAGCATATATGTATGGTTATTAAGCAGTGTATCATGATTTCAATGCTAAAATAGCTAAATTATTAAAAAAAGCTTATTTTGCTAAACTTACTTTGGTAACTAACCTATTTTGCTCTCTTAACTGTTCCTGTAACTTGGCTTAGAAGGTATATTGAATAGAAATACTGTACAGTGCTTATTTTTTTTGTAGTTTCAAGCATCCTAAAATAGTTTGGGCAGGATATGTGTTCCGCAGACCTTGCCCCCCCCCCCCCCGTGTCAGTTAACTGTTACTCGAAAAAGTTGGCCTAGATAGTTGGATTCAGAGAAAGCTGGCCAAAATAATTAATTTTCGAAATAGCTCTCTGAGTGATGGTAGTACCGTCGTTCATTTAATACCGTTGAGATATCAATGACATTCAATATTTCGATTTATATTGGTCCAAATCATGAGGCCGGGGTACGTGAGAAAAAAGTTAGAAGAATTTTGATTTTTACCAATTCAACACTTTGTATTAATAATTAGAACAGATAGAATTATTTAATGCTAGTTCATAATCATTATTTAGTGTATCTTCATTTATGCAGCCTCTTTAGTAAATAAAATATCATGAATGAATAAGAAATAAAAAATGAGCTGATTTTGGCTAGGGACGTAGCAACGGTACTACCTCAACTGCTTTACGAAGTAAATTCTGAGATTGAAGGTTTCTCAATCAAATCTCCTAGATGAATGTTTTGAAATCTAACCTCTCATTCCGAAGCAACTTTATAAAATAGCGGCTTGTTGAAGCCTCGGCTAAGTTGACCGCTTCTTCCTCTCAGCCGGCAATATACGAAAATTCAACTACTATACCTCTTATCAATTAAAACTTTGAACTGAATTTCGTTAGATTGTTTACTTTTAATAAAAAAAGAACCGCCAATTTCAATCTTTTTTATATTTACATAATTCAGTTATTTTTGCTTGAAAAAAATCGTAGTGCAACTTTTAATAAAGATTTGTGTTTTTGATAAGTGGTACAGATTGTGACTCAAAATATTAATAACTTTTTGTTTAATTTGATTTGTTATCTAAAAAACTGTCTTACAAAAATTTAATTTTCCCAGCCTACAGGCATCGTACAGGCTTCTTTCACGGCTTATTTTACTCGTAAAGAGTTGTACTATAAGGTACAATAAAGAAAATTTTGATTTTTCGAAACTTAGTTGTTTAAAAATAAGACTACAAATTAGGTAGATTAAACAATTAACTCTGAGCAACACATTTTTTTGCTTTCTCTTAGAGAAAGCTTTGTAATAGTAAAATTTTCGACTTCATCAAAAACAAGTTAGGTACGCATTTCAAAGAGTTTGAAGTTAGATTACATGTTTCTAGAAAATGTCTGTATGAATATGTGTGTGTGTGTGTGTGTGTGTGTGTGTGTGTGTGTGTGTGTGTGCGTGCGTGCGTGTGTGTGTGTGTGTATTTGTGTGTGTGCGCGCGTGTGTGTGCGTGTGTGTGTGTAAGAATACCGTAATATTTATGAAACTACTCCATCAATATCGATAAAATTTGACATGCATATCTATTTTTGAAAAACGCTATATCGCGTTTTTTTCAATAATCCCATTGTTACAATCAGCTATAACGCATATAAAAGAAAATAGAATTACCTACTTTTCCTCGTTTGTTTCTCGGGATCGACCGCTCTGTTCGGCAGATAGAATTAAACAGATGATGTTTTTTCTAAAACTTATGTCTCTCAAACTAAACATCATAACCTCACGAAAAAAATTTTTGCTTCCTCCTAGAGTAAGCTTTGTAATAGTAAAATTTTTAGTTTCGCTAAAACTTCGTAGAAACGCAGTTGGAGGTGTTTGGAGTTCGAATCACGTGTTTTTAGAAAATGTCCGTATGGATGTGTGTGTGCGTATATGTGTGTGTGTGTGTGCGTGTGTGTGTATGTATACCGCATATTATCGAATCCAGGTTATGAATCTCTACAAAATTTGGCATGTATATCCTTTTTTGGATTCTAAATTCAGGAAAAAAAGTTATTTTCAATTGTGCTAGCTAAATTTCATTTTATGGTCATTTATTGAAATCTGCAAAATTATTTTTTGCATTTTTTGTATAATTTTAATGTTACAAACAATACAGCTATAACGCATTTAAAAGAGAATAAAATTACCTTTCTTTCTCCATACTTGATGCAGCACTTTTATACCTATCCTTTTGGTAACCTCCCCCCTCCCCTTCTCTATATAGCTTCTTCCTAGAAGAAAAGTTATAAACAAATTTTTGGTTCTACCCCTTTACCTTTTGGTCCTACCCCTCAACTTGATTCACTCATATAGAGTGCATGCATCTAAACTATCAAATCGTCAAAGGAATATCATACATCCGTACAGATTTTTCAGAAATCATGTAATTATCATCTACTGTTTCAGTAATAAATCAGAAACTAAAAAAAATGAGTATTCTTGTGCCTTAATTATGGACGTAAAAAGGCCTTATTGCACTTGAGATTTTGGGAAAAGGTAGATATTTCATGTGTTTTGGCTAAGTTTATTGCGTAGCTTTCCAACCTCTGTGGTTCTTAAGATATCAAGGAAAAAAAAGATATCAAGGATTTTTTTTGAAAATTTTTTGATTTTTCCCATCTCTAAAACAATGTAGTCATATACTTCACAATTTTATTTGGTCATTCACCATAAGAAAAGCTATTTGCAGTCAAAATTTTAAACCATTTTGTTGAGCGGTCTTAAGTAAAGAGCTGAAGTGTAAAAACCGATTTTTCTACAAAATTTCGCTTTCTCTAAGCATGCATACATACATACACACACACACACATATATATATGGGTGGTTCTCTGTCAAATCGAAGATGAAAACATTTTTTTTGATCCAAACTTTATATATATATTCTATAGGATGCCCGTGGCTCCCAAAAAAATTTTCAGCGCGATCCCTTCACTTGGCTTCAAGTTATAGCTGGTCAAAGTTGGAGTTTTAAGCGATTTTTGCATTTTTTGGATAATGGATGCATTTTTAACTAAAACTACCCTGATACTTTTTTTTGTTAAATTTTCTAAATTTTTCAATAAATTTACTTTTAAAGTCATTTTAAAGTCATATACATGTTTAGGCTACCTTATTTGCATTTTAAACCTTAAAATGTGATAATCGAAGGGTTCGATCTGGACTCCGACTACTTTCGTACGGTGAAAAGATACCTTTTTATAGTGCAAAAGTACCTGTACAAGAGCCAGAATGGCAGAGGCCTTTGTTTTTTGTTTTTATGGGACACTAGTAGTGAAAAACCCTCAGAAATGATTCAAATAACTAATAATAGCTGTAGAAAAGGACGCATCCATCATAAAAATATCACAGTGGTTGTTTATGCTAGTAAAAAGGAATCTGACGTCCTTCGTCACAGCTATTATGAGTTATTTGAATCAATTCTGAAGGTTTTTCACTATTGGTGTACCATGAAAACAAAAAACAAAAGCTTCTGCCATTCTGGCTCTTGTACAGGTACATATGCACTATAAAAAGGTATTTTTTCACTGTACAAAAGTAGTCAGAGTCCGGATCGAACCCTCAGATTTTGAACCAATAAAAAATTTTTCATCTTCGATTTGACAGAGAACCACCCACACACACACACACACACACACACACACACACACACACACACACACACACACATATATATATATTGTGTATCTTTCAAAAAGCATGTATAATGCATGCTTTAATATACTTTAATATTGTTAAGTTTAAGTACAATTACATCAGGGATGAACAGTGCATGGTATATAATGTGCTATAACTAATATTGATTAATTGTAATAATTTGTTTATTTCCAAAAGGAATAAAGTGCAACCGGGTGCTCTTTTCAAATTACTGAACAATATGATGAGCAGTCAAATGATGCATTGTCACCTGAACATGAAAAATCTTCAAGGTCAACAACTGCTAACATCTCAGCTACCTTAAAGATTAAGTTCGTCAAAATATGTAAATAGAATATACTTGCGATGACAAAAAATATTCCGACAAAATGTATTCATTTTATAGGTAAATAGAAAAGCTGCTCATTTTTCAGCTAATAATACTTATAACAATGATTCTCACATAAGTGTGACATCTGAAAATGAGTCATGTCGCAATGTAGGCCTAAAAAAGAAAAGTATATGCATACTGATAATTCGAATAGAAAGGGTCATTTAAAAGTATTAACTTTTTGGGTTATTTGAAGGTATTAACCAAAGGAAAAAAATATTAAACAAGAAGAATCGTACGACAAAAGAAAAATGATTCATAATGTTCGATGGAAAGTTACTTAAACTTGATTTTATCAAAATTGTAATTATTCTGACTTCACCAGTGTATTCAATGAAATATATTTTTATTTTATACATAAAGATGAGAGAGTGAAAACCATGAACAATACGCTGCTTAAAATGTTACCCTTTCGAAAATAGAATAGAATAGAATATGATTAATTTTTTAATGCTCATAAAATATACAAGTAGCATACAATGTCGTACAGCTGGTTATTACAGCTCGTTAGATCACAATCAGTAAATATCACAATTTCACACATACATGAATTATAAGTACACGTCTAGAATTTTGTGTACGACACATAATTTACCTATTCTATCGCGTCAATATAGATAATAACGCAGACTAGATTTTAAATAAGACAGGTACAAATAGACAAGATACAAGCATACATTAAATTATATTGCACTAGGGCGCTGGAAAGAGAAAATTTCGCATCGCTATTTCAAATTTCGAGAGCGAAGGCAGTGTCCGCATGCCTTGCTGGAACGAATTCCACAAGCGGGCGCCCTGCGCCCTGAACGATTTCAGACTAGCATCGCTTCTCGTTTCTGGGACAGTGATGTCCCTCGACAACCTACCCGAGGTCCTACATTTATTCTTCTCGAAGAGGGCTGAGAGGTACGGTGGCTGCCCTATACAGTAGGACTTGTGCGTTAAAACCACTGCAAAATACGTTCTACGCTCTATAGTGCCCATCCAGCCCAGCTTCCTTCTGAAGGGAGAGATTTTCTCGCACCTCCTCACACCACAAATATACCTTACACATGAATTCTGCCATGAATTCTGCAATCTCTGCAGTTTGGTCTGGATATAATCTACTATCGGTTTGGAAAAGATAGGCCCCTCGGGTTTTCGATGCATAACTTGCTGAAAAAAAAACCGCTTAAAAAAATGAAAAGTAGTGCGTGATAGTGAAACTCTTTGCGCACCGATTGATGTAAGTTACTTTTAATAAAAATAATTAGCAAATTTACAGTGACGAGCGGAAGGGAAAAAAAATGCAGATTTTTTACCATTTTTCGGATAGGCCAACTTTGCACCCTCGCTGTTTCCTCAAAAATAAAGCGATCTCGTAGGAAAAATTCAGGCTTGTAGCTTAAAGGTATGGGAACGCACTCGCACAATAATTTTTTGAAAAAAATGATTAGCATGTTTATAATGTTCAAGAATGTGAAAAATGTGTATCTCACAAAAGGGATGCCGGACGATGTCCTGAGAGGTCTTGAAAAATTGGAAAAAAATCTAGCATTCCAAAAATTGTAGAGTAAGATTCATAAAATTATAAACTTTTCTACAATCGCCGCCGAAAGTTAAGGGACATTTTTTGTCGCCCAACTCGTGAAAAACGTGTCGAAGATGTAAATATCCAGATGCTCGTAATGAGAATGGGCTCGAGCTGGCCGCGGAACACTCACCGTCAAAAGTTTCAGCGCGCCGCGCACTTCGGCCCGGCTGTAAGCGACACATGTTGAGGTATAGGGCTCTGCTTGGACCCTTCTCTATTACAAGCTTCTGGATATTCACGACATCTTCGACACTTTTTTCACGAGTTGGGCGACAAAAAATTTCCCTTAACTTTCGGCGACGATTGTAGAAAAGTTTATAATTTTATGAATCTTACTCTACAATTTTTGGAATGCTAGATTTTTTTCCTATTTTTCAAGACCTCTCAGGACATCGTCCGGCATCCCTTTTGTGAGATACACATTTTTCACATTCTTGAACATTATAAACATGCTAATCATTTTTTTCAAAAAATTCTTGTGCGAGTGCGTTCCCATACCTTTAAGCTACAAGCCTGAATTTTTCCTACGAAATCGCTTCATTTTTTAGGAAACGGCGAGGGTGCAAAGTTGGCCTATCCGAAAAGTGGTCAAAAATCTGCATTTTTTTCCCTTCCACTCGTCATTGTAAATTTGCTGATTATTTTCATTAAAAGCAACTTACATCAATCGATGCGCAGAGAGTTTCTCTATCACGCACTGCTTTTCGATTTTTTTTTCAGCTAGTTATGCACCGAAAACCCGAGGGGCCTATCTTTTCCAAACCGATAGTAGGTGGGAGACAACAAGAGCGCTGGCCAGCTGCTTGCGTAACGCCTCGTTGGTGTAGGATCTAAATGATCTGAGTCCATGAAAAGCTGTGTTAACTGCATTCACCTGCGGTTTCCACGTTAACCTCGAATCACTACTACTCCGAGGTTAGTTACGGTATCGACAAATGGAACAAACACACCCGTCTGCACTTCGATACTAGGCAAGTTCAACTCCTGTAATTGATTTATATTATGCTCCGAACCAAAAATTATAGCCTTTGTTTTGTCAGCATTGAGGTGCAGAGCATTGTGTGAAGCCTGCACATAGCCAGCGCTGTCGCTGACATGCGATCCACACCCTCACGAACATCAGCTCTTGTCACTTGGGTGTAGGTTCGCAGGTCGTCCACGTAAAGCAAATGCGCAACACTATTTATTGTTAAGCAATTCCTTGGGCTCTCGAAAGCCGGCGAACACTTCCTGGAGATCGTTAATGTAAATACTAAACAGTAAGGGCCCTAAGATTGAGCCCTGTGGGACGCCCAGGTTGGTTGTTAGCCAAGATAATTCTCCGTTTAATTTAGTAACCACTCTTTGGTTACGTTCTCATAAGTAAGACATGACCTACAGAACCACTGATCTGGAAAAGCCCATCCTGATCAGCTTACGTAGTAATTTCGAGGGGGAGATTGAATCAAATGTCTTACTGAAGTCAAACAGTAGTAAGATGGATAACTAATTGCCACTGTCAATACCAGTCCTGATGTCTTCTGTCAGTTTAAGCAGTGCTGTCTGCGTCGAGTGGTGCTCATGCACGATCGTCCACAGAACCTTGGAGAGAAAGCTCAACAAGGCTATTGGACGAAAGTTCGAAACAGCAGATGGAATAGGTTGTTTCTTTTAAGGAGCACCAAATGAGCATTCTTCCAGG
The DNA here is from genome assembly GCA_012977825.3 of Pteromalus puparum. Taxonomy (NCBI): domain Eukaryota; kingdom Metazoa; phylum Arthropoda; class Insecta; order Hymenoptera; family Pteromalidae; genus Pteromalus; species Pteromalus puparum. The sequence continues at coordinate 22,508,895 of CM053168.1, read as the reverse complement.
CACCAGGTCACCAGGAGATGTCCTAGGACTCGGAGAGATTTCGCTATAATACTGTGAGGAGACGCAAGTCTCGCACATAAAGCAAGCAAACGCGGCCCCGAGTCAATCAGCTGACGCCAGCGAACGCGCGCGCGCAGCGAACAAAGGCCAGTCCGCACGACCGCGGAGCGCGCAACTCAGCGGCGACGCGCCAGGCGGCGCGAGCGGCGTACCGCGGGCACACCTATATAAAGCGGGCCGCGCAGCGCAGCGGGCAGTTCTACTCGAGCTTAACTCCTGACGGCATCGTGAGCACACGTTACCGCAAGGAACGGCCGGAGATAGACCGACGCCGACGACGTCGCCTCGTGAGCACACGTGACGACAGTGTTAGCGAACCCGGAACTCCGAGTTGTCGTCGTGAGCATACGAGACAACCAGGAATAGCCGAACAGGGCCGAGTCTCGTCTACGTGAGCGCACGTAGCCGTTACCCGACGTTGCCACCTGCTCCTGAACCCCCGTCCCAAGGGACTGGTTGTTTTCTCCGCCACCGTGAGCACACGGGGCTGAGGAAATAACTAAGGCCCCGCCGACGATTCCCCAGGTCGTGCGCTCACGTCCTGGTGAAGCAGCGGCCGACTCCTGCCCGTGCGAAACCGACCACACGTTGACCTCTCGAGATTCGCCTGGTCACTGTGAGCACACAGGACAAGGAGAAGAACGAGACGAGCGACCTCGATTCGTAGAGCCGTGCGCTCACGACTCTATGAACTCGAGAGATACCTAACCTCCGAAAACCCGTCGATATCCCGAACTCATGTCACCGTCCGAAACTCCGATACCGCGTCCGCAAAACCGATGAATGCACCGAAACCACGTAACTCCGGCAACGTCGTGTTGATGTACCGTTAACCGCACTAGTTTAAGCCATACCGATTGTAAAGGCGAAATATTCTAAACAAACCGCGATCTCGATTTCTGTTACAGATGGAGACTAATCACTGAACGATCAACTTGTTATCATATTTATTAGAATACATCTATTTTGTTATCAATTACATAAGGTTAATTGAAGAGACAAACAGTCTCTTCAATTAACCTTTCCCCTAACTAAATCCTGGCGTCCGGCCGACTACTCAACACACGGGAAAAGTCGAACCGTTACAATACTTTGAGGTATCCCATCCTCCCCCTTGGCTTGAGATGAAAAGTGGGCAACCACCAGAACCACGTCCGCAAAGGTGACTTCACGAAAGGTGAAACCATCCTCATTGGCTTCTGCCAGGATTTCACCCAGATCAATCTCGCGCTTAGATTCAGATATGGACACTCCAGCGAAGTGGGTGTTCAATCCACGGTAAAGCCATATAAATCCTCCTAAGCCTTTAAAGGGGGGGGGGGGGTGAAACCCAATTTTTACCCGACCGAGGTCGATTAGTGTAGTGCTCGGAGGAAAAATTGGTTGAAAACTAAATAAATACAACGTATTTCGCTAAACCAAGACAATCATTGCCCTCGTCTTGGACAATCTAGCACCGTGCAAAGTTTCAAATGAAAATATGAACCGCCATTAATAAATGGCTTTGAATGAAAATTAGTAGCTGCAGCGTGCATACTCTGGAAATTTTGTTCGAATGCCATTCTTTTATGCGTGCATAGAATCACTTGAAAATTTACACAGATGTAGATAATTATTAAAGGTTATTATTATTAAAGATGTAGATAATTATAATTATACAAATCCAAGCAATTTTGTCTTGGATTTGTATAATTTGAACAAAAAAAAATAGTTTTATTATCATCGAAGCGACGCCAAACAGCTGATCGCTGGCTCTGGCGAAGCGAGCTCAACGACTGCGCATCTATCTGGCGTCTATCTCGCGGCCGGCTGTCGATACGTTCACGCACCCGCTTTTAATGCGTGTTTTGATGTTTTGAAACGGCCTCCATTTACCGAGATGTCTCGTTCCTATCTGTGCTTTTCGACGACGTGATGCAGAAGTGACAGTTTTACCATCGTCAGGAAAGTGTTATGGCGCATGTACATACCTAATAAGTATGTGCTTTGAAGCAGTACTCAGTAGCCTTCGCTCACCACGATCTCGCTCGCGGCTCGGCTGTTCGCTGCTCTTGCGATTTTCAGTGTAGTGTAGCTGTGCAAAAAGTATCAACAAGTGATGCACCGAAATTGCAGCCACGATGCGACGTGTGAGTGGCAATCCGTCAAGGAGTGGCGCAGTAGGGGAAGAAAGTAACGCCAGCAAGAAACTTGAGCTTCCGCTTGGAGGTTATCCCTTATTTGGTGTCTACTCCTGTTGCTGCTGCTGATAGTGCTCTTTCTGCCTTCCCTGCTAGATGAGGATTGAGCATGGTCACTGTTTATGCTGCTTCAACGGCTGTGCTGATTCTTTCCTCCTACATACGGTCTGGATGAAGAGTTGTCATCAAATTCGCCATTACTTAAGATTCACAATCGATATTTCTTGTTTTATGTCCAGTGAAATGAGTGATTACGTGGTTGTGTCATCTGTTTCTATGCATTATAGGTTAGCATTGATAGCTACAGACAAGGCGACTTGAGCTGAATCAACACTGTCTGGTGCTACTGATGTTGGTTTGCGTTTCTAAGGCTTCAGTTATCTGGGAATGACTCTGAAGCCAGGTTCACGCTCTCTGGTGGTGCTGGATGGCGTTGCTGGTGGCTTCAGTCATCTGAGGATAACCTTGGATCCAGATTCTCGCTGTCTGCTGGAAAGATTAGCGTTATAGGCCCATTTCAATCATCTGTAGACGACCCTGGAGTCCTGAGTCAACTGCTGCTGCTGTTTCTAGTACAGAGTCCAGTGCTGCTAGAGTTACTGGTCCAGGGTGTACTCCAGCTGCACATTCAGGGGCCACTGCTGTGACTGCTGTATGTGCAGCTTTTGCTGCTTCTACTCTTACAACTTTTGCTGCTGCTGCTACTCAAGCTTAGTCAACTGCTGTATGTTCAGGATCTGCTATTGCTCCTCGACCAAGGTTAACTCCTTGCTTCTACCGGTACATCTCCTGTTCTACGGCTAATTAAGTAGCTTCTGATGCTTCTTGTTACTTCTGAAGCTTTTTGCAAGCCAAAATTCTGTCGCAAGTCTATATGATAATCCAGCACATTTATATAAATTTAGCTTTTCAAGATTTGTGTGGTTAAATATTGTATATCTCGAACCTCATGTATCATATATACTTGAAACTTGATATGCAAACCTGTGTTATGTATTTCAACAGGTTTATACAGTTTAGTGACTTAAGTGTAACCAAAAGATCTACTTTGTTCGAAAACACTTGCGCTAGAAGCGTATATTTAGAACGAACTAGATCTTTTGGTTAAACTTAAGTCATTAAACTGTATAAATATGTCGAAATACATACCAAGGGCTTGCATACCAAGTTTCAAGTTTATACAATGCATCACTTGTACATAAACTCAATTTTTTTTAATTTCTGGGACTAATAAATTGCATATCTCAAAAGCAGTGCATTGGATGCACTTGAAACTTGATATACAAGCCCTTGTAATGTATTTTAACATATTTCTTTAATTTGATGAATTTATTACAAATAGAAGGTGTAATTTGTTCAAAAGCACTTGCGCCAAATGAGTATATTCAGGACAAACTAGATCTTCCAGTTCTCAAGTCACTAAACAATATAAATATGTTGAAATACCTGATAAGAGCTTGCATATCAAATTTTAAGTTTGTATAATAATTACATAAACTTATTTTTTTTTTTTTTAAGTGGTGCATTGCAATAAATTATTTTTTGTAATAAGAATGGCGTGTAGTCAAAATACGCATGTATATACGTGCAAAATACACATAATTTTTTATAATAGGATATCCGTGTAGTCGAAACACGCGTGTATATACGAAATACACATTTTCTTTTGTAATATGAAAAATGTTTATTTGTTTATAATAATTATTTTTAGACTTGACAGCAATGTTTTTACGCCTTGCGTATCCGTAAGCGTATCTTGGTTTTATGCGCATCTCTGGCGATCGTCGCCAGATGGCGCCAGAGGTGATCATAAGCACCACCTGCATTACCGGCGCTAGGCCGATAAAATCGCAGGAATGGGTGTGACACCCCCTTAAAATAAGACCAAGACTTCGTAATTCGTTCCAGATATTTTTGTTGTTTTCTAGAGCATCAAGAACTCTATTTTCAATAAATTCTTCTCGCGCTTGTTCAGTTTGCTTTTTAGTCTTAGCGGCAAGAGATTGATATTCCGACCTTAGATCGTCACGTGTCTAGTGCCTCGTTGAGCTTGGTTGTGTCGTCTTTGTAGAGCTTCTCGTCTATTATATAGATGTCTCAGTTCGGCGTCGACCCATGAAGGGTATCCTTTCTGTTTCGGTTTGAATTGTTTGAGCAGAGCAAATTTGCCAATGACAGTCATGATGTTTCGACTAAGGTGTTCTGGTCGAGTGTCAACTCTGTTGTCCGAACAATTCAACGACGACCAGTCATAAGCAGCCAGGAGGAATAAGAGATCTTCTGATTTCACTGATTTAAAGTCCCTGTATGAAAAGCTGTTGATAGAATGGGGCTCTGCCGTCTGAGAGAAAAGCCTAACGTCAATTATGGTATCGTGGTTGGAGAAATTTGCCGGTAAATTTTCCGCTTTCAGTACAACATTGTCGGCGTCAGTAAAGATCACGTCGATCTATGTGCTGGAATCCCCGATGTGGTAAGTTGCGTGATGAGATCTGTGCATAGATCTCTGCGAAATCTCTGCACAGATCTCTGCACATTATTTTCGTAAGGGAGGGCTACACCAATAATTTTGACCGACTTCTTTTAATTTCCACAATATTCAGAAAAGCCAAAAAATAATGTAATGAGTGTGTATATAGGTGTTGCCATTCGGGTGATTACAAAAATCTCTGGTTGTGCTATTATCTGGATGGTAACACCTATGCGCTCATTATATCATGTTTTTGCTTCCAAGAATATTCTGGAAATTAAAAGGAGACAGTCCAAATTTTGTGCAAAAATCTGTGCAAACATCTCTGCAAAGATCTGTGTAAAAATCTCTACAGAGATCTATGCACAGATCTCTGCACATAATTTCCGTAAGAAGAGTGCACATTACAGTATTAAATCTAGTTGCTGTTAAATATGGCTATGATAAATTCGAATACTTAATGTAACATGATCTATTCGTACAACATTAGCTTATGCTTGAATATTGATTATTACAGAGTTTAAAACTTAAGTAGTGACGCATCTGGCACTCTTACTTCATGGCAAAGTACTGAGAATTGAGCCAAAACAGGATGATCTCAGTATTTTTCCCTCAACAAAAAATTTTCTACAACTAGTAAACTAAATGCTGCTGACTTTAAGAAAAAATATAATATTTTATTGCTAACCAGTCAGACAGATGTGTAGGGATGTGCGAGTCAAACTCGAACTTTTATTTTTTTGATTGCAAAATAAGTATAGGATGATACAAATCTACTTAAACACCGTGACTGTCGAGGTTTTATACATATCTAACGAATAGTATGATTTTTTTCTTGTTTTGTAACCGTGATATGTTACTTAAAGCTTCGAGTACTTTTTTAAGTGTTCTTCGAGTTTTCGCCTGAAAAATTACTCGATTGGTTAGTGGGACTAATTTTTCAACCTTTCAACATTTTTTTGATTCTGAATTGATTGAATCTGTTTAATTAATATATTAACTTAACATCCAAACACTTATAATGCATTATTATATCTTTGTTTTAATTATATGCACCATATAAAATATAAAACTCGACTTTTGACTCGCACATCTCTACAGATGTGTTCCTAGGCTTTGATAAAAGACTTAATTTTCTAAAATAAGATGTTGTAAGTGAATTATCGATAACTTAGATACAAATAAGTTTTACTTGTTTTATACGAATTACACATTTTATTTCAGATTAGTGAATAAAGAGACAACATTGATCGAGTCAATTTTTCTATTACAAAAATGTACTTGGCTATGCTCAGAAATTTTCTTGCAAAATAAGTTATGCTTCAATACGCAGTTTCTAGGCCAGCTAAAAACCGCTGCCAATTCATTGGCACGTAGCAATGAATAAATTATTGTTTTAATATACAGTATATTTATACTTTTTAAAAAACGAATAAAATCTTCGAAAAAGTTTTAATTTATAATTCAAGAATTTGAAATTCATTGTTCTAAGGTACATAGAATATATGTTAATTAAATATAATTTGAATTCAATATTTTCGAAGAGAATTTCTATTGCGTCTAAGCAAACAATCTGCATAAAGATCGGTACTACTCATTTACTATATGTCATACAGATATATATGTGTGTGTGTGTGTGTGTGTGTATGTGTGTGTGTGTGTGTGTGTGTGTGTGTGTGTGCGCGTGTGTGTGTCAGTATGACATAAATTCATAGGAAGGGACTTTAATGACGTGGAACGACACCCCTATAAGAGGAAGCCAAATTTTTTAGAAAAATCGGTTTTTACATTTCAGCTATTTGATTGAGAACCGCATAACGAAATCGTCTAAAACTTTAACAAAAGGAGACTTTTTTTGGTAAATCACCAAATGAAATTTTTAAGCATTTGACTACATTATTTTAGAGATATAAAAATTCAAAAAAATTTCAATAAAAAACCATTCAAACCTTTATATATTGAGAACCATAGGGGTTTGAAAGCTGCAAAATGAACTTAGCCAAAACACATAAAATATCTACATTTTTCCCAAAAGCTCAAGTGCAATAAGTTCTTTTTACGTCCGTAATCAAGGCACAAAAAAACTCATTTTTTACAGTTTTCGATTTATTACTGAAAAAATAAGTAGTCAAATTACATGAAATTTTAATGGGATAGAGTTTAACACGTGATCCATCAACATTAACTTTGTCGTGCGGTTATGATGTTTAGTTTCAGAGATATTGAATTTTAAAAAATCACCTTTTTCATTTTATTTGCTAAATAGAGCGGTCAATCCCGAGGACCAAACGAGAAAAAGTAGGAAATTTTATTTTCTTTCCAATTCATTATAGCTGAATTTTTTGTAACAATGAGATGTTTAAAAAAAAAACGCAAAATAGTGTTTTTCAAAAATTAAAAAATGGCTATAAAAAAAGGAGTTAAAAAAATAAATAATAATTGTTTTTCCCGAATTTAGAATCCAAAAATAGATATGCATGTCAAATTTTATTGCTATTGGCGTAGTGGTTTCAGAAATATTACGGCACATACACACACACACACACACACACACACACACACACACACACACACACACACACACACACACACACACACATCCATACGGAATTTTTCTGAAAGCAAGTATTCTAACTCCAAACATTTTGAAACGCGTTTCTAACATGTTTTGATGAAGTCGAAAATTTTACTATTACAAAGCTTTCTCTCGGAGGAAGCAAATTTTTTTTTTGAATGAAAAGTTGATTAATTTTGGTTTTTATTATAACTATTAAACGTAATTGTACTTATCGCTAAAACTTTACAGGTTCATCGAGTATAACCTAACGAAGAACTGATCAAATTTTGAAGCCGTTTGATTAAAGTAAAGCGATTATTTTCTAAGTTCTTCGTTAACAATAAAAATTTAATATTTGGCCAAAAACCGTTACGACGATCACTCTCGAATGCACTCGCATTTTTCGCTGAAACCTTACAGGTTTATCAAGTATATATATAACAATTGTTTTTGTTAATTATTGTTAGTTCTACAGTATCTGTCGTTTTTTTAAATGCTCCAATCAGAGCTCTTAATTTACAAAAACTAATCAATCAGGTTGTGTCATTTAAAAAACGTTTGCAGTTCATAAACGTTCGTAGTTATCTTCGCATCGTGTGTCGATTCACGCATTCTAAAATGTATTAGCATGGCAGTCATGTTTTTGTCCTACATTAATGGTAGTGCGCACACATGCCACTATAGCACGCAGTTCCTACACTGAAAATAAAAAAATGCTGAATGTGTTACAGCTCACAATAGTATATTGCTCGACTATGGAAGAACATGCCTTTTTTTTGGCGCGTATGATGTTTGGGCAGGGCGATTGTGCTCAGCTCCTATTCTTGCTTAATAGGATGTCGTTGCTAAAGCTTCGTAAATCCACTACGGGGTACTTTGTATTTTCAAAGTTTTTGAAAAACAAAAAGTTTGATCGAAATTTCCTTCGAAAAAATAACGATTCATTAAACTTAACACTACGACGCTTCAGAGCCGGTTTGTCATTGCAATTGCAAGCTTTATTTAAAAAGCTTTATGTAAAATTAGATTTGAAGGTTAGCGGTGTAATCGTGCGTATCCGGATATTATTTCGAAACGACTTTTTCGAAAGACGTTAATTTCAAATACTTTTTTTTGAAAAAAATTTTTCAAAAGGCCTTTTTTCCAAGGGTTTTTTTTTCGAAAATTTTCTTTTCGCATCTCTTTTTTTAAGGTTATTTTTTCGGTAATTTTTTTCGAATTTTTTTTTTCGAAGGCCTTTTATTTCGAAAGGTTTTTTTCGAAAACATTAAAATTACACTTTTTTGCACTTTCTAAAGAGTATTTATGTAAGGACAGGACGTATGAGACACGTATCTGACAATTCGCCAATAGAAGATTTCGCCAGAAACATGTTTTTTACGTCTGAGCACCCACTTTAACACCGACATCAGTTAGCTTTATTTAAAAATTTCCCTAATCCAATAATCCTCGATAAGATAATAGGTAAACCAAACTGCGAAGCTGGTTCTTCTGTGACTCATTTGGCATCTTTACTTGGATTAAGAAACTCGATACTAGAATCAATTGCAACACAAGCCAATGGCGGTAATGGAGTTAGCAGGGTTATTTTTTTAAGCATGCGAGTCTGCCAAATAAGCAACTCGGCACTAGAACCATCTGCAACACAAGCATATTACCTGAACCCTACTTTACCCTAACCACTTAACCCAATAACCCACGCAAAGATGCTGGGCGAGTCAACTGAAAAACCCAAATGAAAATAACAGCTATTTGCTATAACATGCTATTTTAAATAACATGCTATTTTCATTCGGGTTGTTCAGTTGACTCACCCAGTATCTTTGCTTGGATTATTGGGTTAAGCAACTCTTCGACACAAGCATTTTACCTTGACCCTAATTTACCCTAACCCACGGTGTAAGATAGAGAGGTGGACCGACTGCCTATCTCCCACCACCAAGTTGCTGTGACAGTTATTGAAGTCCTTCGTTTCGTCTCCGCATGGCGGCGCCACAGAAACGGTGTACTACTTGGTACACACCTACAGTCAGCTGATGAAGACGTAAGTTTGTGTGAGTGTGCTACTCATCAATAAGCACACTCACACAAACTCGTCTCACGTCTTCATGGGCTGACTGTAGGTGTTTACCAAGTAGTACACTGTTTCTGTGGCGCCGCCATGCGGAGATGAAACGAAGGACTTCAATAACTGTTACAAGGAGTGGGGGGGGGAAGTCGGTCCACCTCTCTATCTTACACCGTGTCCTAACCACTTAACTCAATAACCCACGTAAAGATGATGGGCGATTCCTGGACTTGAACTTATACAACTTTATATGCATATATTTTCGTGGATCAGGACATAATTTTTTTACAAAAAAAAATCCTACGAAAATAATTTTTCAAAAAAAATTTTTTCAAAAAAAAATTTCGAAAAAAAACCCTTTGAAAAAATTTTTTTTTGAAAAAAGTGTATTCAAACAAATAGTTTTCGAACAAATATCAGCAATCCTATTTTATTTATTGTTATTAGTCTCTTTTGTTTTATTTATTACATTTTACATATCTCGTTTTATCTATTATATTTTACATATCTTATTTTACTTCATCTATCTCTTACATCTTTATATTGTTCATTATTACGTTGTATGGGGCCTGCGCGCCCGCTTCTGTCCTGAGGATTTCATCAGGGCATGTATGCTCTGAATGTGGCTAGTTCGGACCGGGAGTCCTAAGCCATTTAAATAAACTAACTCTAACTCTAACTTAACGCTCCCGCGCTACAGACTCGGTTGTTCATTGCAAGCTTTATTTAAAAAGTTTAATTTAAAAATAGATTTTGAGGTTGGCGCTGTAATCGCGTGAGTACGCGTAAAAATTCGTTTGTATTTCTAAGATTTTAGAAAAACTAAAAGTGCGATAAAAATTTTCCTTGGTAGAATGATTTATTAAACCTAACACTACAGCGCTACAAGCTTCATTTAATAGTACATTACGATACGTGTGACTTAAATGGTTCTTTATAGCACAGTGTGACCTAAGTAGTCCTTTTTTTACACCGTGTTTATCTAGTTAGCTAATCTAGTTAGCTACAGCTCGTGCGCTAACCTCACTGTGAAAACCAGGACTTAGATGCTTATGACACAGATAGGCGTGACAGCGGGCTTAGGTAGGCTGTGCTATAAACAGTCCATTATTGCACCGTGCTGGTCGCCTTTGCTACGCCCGGGCGCTAACTGCACAGTGAACTGCACAATGGACTGTTTAGGCTACGGATAGGCGTGATATCGGATTTATGATAATGCTATAAAATAGCCTTTAGCTCCCTTGATACGCTCAGATACTAATACACGCCATGCCGTAATGGACTATTTATGACACTTGTATCGTACTATTAAGTTTGAATTTATAAAAAAATAAAAATTTTGAAATTCGCAACCGGAGTTTTGGTGTTATCATCCAGATCGTAACACCTATTTACGCCATCATTACTTAAACTTCCTTATATATTTTATTAATCTTAAAGAACTTAGAATAACAACAATCAAGTATCCAAGTTTGTTCATGATTATCACCTGACAATCAGCAGACAACAACCACTAAAATTTTACTTGATATATAAACGCATATTTATAATAATCAACTTCAATCAAAAACTAATGATGAGCGACCGTTTTTGCACGATAAGGCCGATTATGAACTAATAATCAGCTGAATATCATCTGACTTTTTTAAGTAGGGGTTGCTGTACACCTTAACATTAATCGCGTTCCACAATATGGCAGCTGGTTTTTTTTTTGTTAATCATACTTTAATTATAAGGTTAGAACAGTAATGAAAGTCAGGCATCGGTTTTTTGGCAGGTATGACTGATTTAAAGCGTGTCGTTAACAATGTGACCCACAGTTTATTGTGGCGCGTGATTCAATGATATCCAGCAACTGTACGAAAGTAACACAACTGCTTGCGTCAAACTTTTATAGTACAGTTCATACATTATGAATATGGAAATTAAAAGTATCAACACTTCCGAAAATCATTCATTTAAAATGTATGAAGTTTCATTGTAAATTTTATGTTTATTTTTACCCATGAATACATAATGAATTTTCAATTTATTAGGCTTGAGTATCGGTTATAAGAATATTTTCCAAAAAAATCTAAAATGCTGTTTCGGTCAAAAAATTATTTAAAAAAAAAACAGAAAAATAATGTGAATACTGGCAAGTGTGAATCGGTGCAAATTTGGTACAAATACAGATATTTATTACACTTTCGTACACCTTATTTAAAATGTAAAAATTTAAAATTCTATTTCAATAATTTAGCGATGATAACAGTCTCCGAGTTTCGTGCTTGATTGCAGTTGTAGGCTTATTAGTACATTACGATACAAGTGACGTAAGTGGCACTTTCTGGCATGGCGAGTTAAATCTCCGAGCGTAGCGATGGCGCTTACGCTGTGCCCGAAAATGTCACCGGAAACACGCGCATCGTACAATATTTTATAGCAGTGCCTGCCTTAAATCCACCAAGACACGCTTAGCTTTTGCGTAAGTAGTTATTTCTGGCACCGCGAGGTTAGCACCCAAGCGTAGCAAGGGTGATAAGCACGAAGCGTGTCTTAAACGCGGATTTAAGGCACGCAGTGCTATAAAATCTATAAATATTTTAAATACATTTAATTGAAATAATTTTTTTTATTATTCAAAGTAAAGAAAATTTTACTATAAAGCATATAAAATTTACAAGTGTTTTTTCTTAATAAATAACTGATATGTGCACTGCCAATTAGTAAATATGTATAATTACATTTTAGATTAAACCAAGCAAGTACGTGCAAATGTAAGACATAGTTATATCATACTTGCACACTCACTCAGATTGCCTGAAAAAATAAATATATTAGAGTAAAGAAACTATTTATATCTATATAAAAGAATCATTATTATTATTATTATTATTATTATTATTATTATTATTATTATTATTATTATTATACAGTATCACAAAAAAGATATAAGATATATGTACATGTATGTATAAAAGTATAGATATACGTACATATATAATTATAGATAAGTATAAAAAAATCATGCACACCTCAATCTTTCTGCCCTCAACCACGGTGCCGTGTAGCCTCTCACGTGCTCGGTCCGCGTCAGCACTATTTGCGAATGTTACAAAACCGAATCCCTGCATGCAAGGACAGACAAAACAACATGCATTAAACTCAGTTTACATACTGATGCGCTACACAAGCACTTGCACATTGACAATTGAGATCATAAACCTAAAACTGATCATGCTACGAAAACTACATTTAATTTGATTTTACAACTTTGAAACACATCTTAAACGTATAATCAAACTAAACCTAAAATAATAATTAAAACATAATAAAACTGCAGTTTTTGAACGAATCCAATTTCTTCACTAAAAATAAATTAAATAAGATGATGATATTACAAATCGTAATTATCATATAGTCAACTTAAATACAGATTTTCGACAGAAATATTATTAGTTTTTAGTATCACAATGTCAATGTACAATGCTGCAAGCGCTCCAAACTGCATATATAAAGGCACCAAACAACGTGCAATAAATAAATAAATAAATGTGAAATCATGATAAGAAATTATGAATACGGTCACATTTATTATCATCTCATTATTATGTAATATGTATCATATCTAATATAATATTATAGCAAATTATATCATCATAAATTATTTTATAATACACATTATGTCACATAAAAAATTATATATTCAAGATAACGTCAATTATCTAATATGTAGAAATATACACATATTTTTTCATAATTTTCATGAGAATTTGTGTAAGCATTGGAGTTGGTGGTCTGTACGAATCAACCAATTTACAAGGACAAACTTAGTTATGCCAAAAATCAGAGAATAAAATTATATTGTACACTTAGAGCGAAAAGTGAGTTTTTTTTAAACGAGTGCAGTTTGCAATACGAATCACAGGCGAGCAAGATGAGCGCTGGGATATTGCGAAAGAGAGGAACACTGTCATCGCAAAAAATAAAAAGGACCCCATCGCCTCTAGTATGCGCTATATTTTTGTAATGTAATGTATGTATAGATTTTCTCCGGTAAATCTGAAATGCATCTATAACACCAATTATTTGAAAAAAATAAATAAATAAATAAATAAATAAATTCCAACTTCCGAAAGTATAATCTACTATAAGTATATTATGCACCTAGGAATGAAGCGGGCAGCCTAATACTCGCTACATGCAAGTTGTCGGGTCGATCGCTTCGCCCGGGCGACAATTTACATGTAGTTAAGCTCAGGTAACAAATACGCAAGGTTACACAGCAAATTTTCTTCTTGTGTGCAACATAAAACTTTTTTCATCATACGTGCACGAAAAAGGTCTTTTCCTCCCAAGGGAGTAGTTTTTTCCTCACTCTGCCGACTATCCCATATGTGTTTTTAAAACTTTCAAAATTATCAAAATTTTCAAAATTTTCAAAATTTCAATACAAATTTGTTTACTTTGAAAAGTCCTCGAATTTCCCATTCCTTCCATATGCATGATAAGTGGCCTATTCGCGCACTTATCATAAATAGTACGGTGTGCAATAAGGTGGGAGTCGCTTTTTCAGACTCGTGTGCTGATTTTCCCCCCTAGTTGCACAATATACTATTTCATGATACGTGCATGAAAAAGGCCACTTTCCATGCATGTCAAATGAATGGAAAATCGAGTTTTTCTTAACAGCGGGAAAAACATTTTTTTCTTCCAAGGGAGCAAATTTTTCTGAAAAAAATTACTCCCTTGGGAGGGAAAAGTTTCTTTCCCTCAAGGGAGTAGTTTTTCCTCACTCTGCAGCCTATCCGACAAATGTGTGTGTCTATCTAGGTATTTTCAAAATTTTTTAAATTTGTGAAATTTTTAGTTTTTGAAATTTTCAATAGTATATTGTGCAACTAGGGGAAAAAATTGGCTTTTTCTAGCGAGGGTGATGTTTAGAGTACGAGTGGGAGTCGAGGGCGCCGTAAGCGCTCAAGACGGACATGGTTGCTCAAAACTTCACCCGAGTCTAAAAAAGCCACTCTCCCCTTGTTGCACACCGTACTTTTCTTGACAAGGACAAGAAAAATATGCCCTTTTTTGTGTATGAGAAAGGAATGAAAAATTAAGAACTATAATACTGTTAAAAATTATTTTAAAAAATTTTTTAAATTATTGAAACTAAAATTTTTGATAATTTTCAAACTTTTGAGCAGCGGAAGGAAAAGTTCTTTTCCTCCCGTTCCTACTTTTCTTCCCGCTACAGCGAGAGGAATTAGTACATTATGCAACAATGGACTAAAGTCAATGATTATGTGTGGGTATACCCTGAGTGAATGATCGACTTTAATCCTGTGTTGCATATAGAACTTTATTCACGACTTAACTGTGTATAGCCACTTTGTTGTCTTAAAAAGTGGGATTTAAGTCAATGCAAATAACATTTTCAAACACTTCTAAAATTAAATTTTTTTTCAATTTTTCAAAAAATAAAAATTTTTAACATCTAAAATTTTACTCCCGCATTTGCGGGAATAAAGTTACTTTGTGTAACTTAATTCCCGCCAATGAGGGACAAAAAATACACGAGGGAATAAAAAGCTACTTTAGTCCCGCTTTTCAGGGAATAAAGTGGCTATTATAGTTAAGCCGTGAATAAAAGTGTTCTCATTTCCAAGTTAGCAAAAAAACTCGATTTTCCATTCATTTCTTATGCACAAAAAGGGCCTTTTTTTTGCCCCTGTTGAAAAAAAATTTTTTTAAATTGTATATATTTATGTGTTGTTATACTTTACTATACTTTGAGAAATCCTCGAATTTCCCATTCCTTACATATGCACGACAAGTGGCCTATTCGTGCACTTATCATAAAGAGTACGGTGTGCAACAAGGGGGAGTGGCTTTTTCAGACTCGGGTGAGGTTTTGAGTAACCACGTGTTTTTAAAACTTTCAAAATTTTCAAAATTTTTAATTACCCTACATAAAGAATCGGTAGTTAACAACATACTGCATACAACCTTAAAGTCTCTAATATGAAGCAGGTCGGGGAGGTCATTATTATTGCAAAATAAAGTTGTTCAGAATTGAATTTTCTACAAGCATAGTGTGGTTAAAAATGTAAACTTTTTTTTCAATTGCAAAACCGTTAAAAATGGCAAAAAAACTGAAACAATCACACATTGACAAAGCAAGTACAAAAAAAGCTTAATCGTTATTGAAACTGCACTGGAGGATGTCTTTTAGTTAGCAGAACATATGATTCCAAGAATTTTTGCTTATCTCAAAATGGCGGCCTATTGCAAAATTATTGGTCCATAAAATTAAAGTAGCTGCGAAATTTGCGCCAATTTATGAAAATTGATGAAACCAATTGGAATCGGTAGCTCATGATGTTTTTATTAAATGCTGAAAAGGAATTTTCTTCAAATTGAAATTTAACAACATTCTTATCAACAAATCAGCGATTGAACGATTACGTCGAAACTATTCGGTTAATTAACTTGAAATTTGGCACAGTAATAGCTGAAGTAATACTTTAATACAGGATTTTTTTCCGAAGGTTGTAGGTAGCTTAGTTCAGCTCAACAAGCAATAAATTAAGCAAAAATTTTGCGCACGGCCGAGCGCGCGGCGGCGCCGCACAGTGTGCCCAAATGGGTATTTTAGTGTCAAAATAAAATTGCACAGCATAGAAGCGATGAATCTTGATGAAGTTTTTTGAGTGTACAGTTCAAGTTATGTAGAATATGGGAAAACTATACAGAAAGGCGATATTTTAACCCCCTCTTTACTGCATAGGGCGAAAAGTGGGTATTTTTGTGAATTTGCGTAAAAAATCGATGATTTTCATTATGGGTACCGTAAAACGTTAAGTTTTAATATACCACCGCTTTTTTTATATACATTCACACTTAACTTTAAAGGAAAAACCGGTCCCAGGTCCAAAAATATTTTTAGTGGCTCGGGTAATCAGTGGAAACATGGAAAATAGCGATTTTCGACGAAAAATCAGCTTTTTGAATAAAGGGAGTGATGTAAACGATTCTAAATACTTCCAAATCATTGAATATTCATTTATTCGATCAAGAAATGAGAGGAGAACTATAATCGAGGTTATACAAAATTTTCTGGCCCGGAAAATAGGTCCAAAAACGCGATTTTACACGAAAAACTAGTTTTTTAAGTAAAGGGAGTGATGTAAAGGATTCTAAATACGTCCAATCAATAAACATTTATTTTTATTGTACAAAAATAAAAAAAAAATTTTTTCTGATGTTTCCAAAAATATTTTTGCTCGGAAAATTGGTGAAAAGTTGTGACTTACCGCGAAGAATGAGCATTTTAAGTTGATTTTTTTTTTCAAAGCTGTCTTCACTATCGATATCTGTCCTGTCTGAACTTAAATACACGATAATTTCATTATATCTAAAAAAAATTGTAAATATTAATCCAAGCTATTTATAATACAAGCCAAATCAAGCACGCTTTGCGCGCCCAATTTTTTGAGGTTATGACAGATTAAAGCTGTAACTATATTCAGACCGGATATCTATTCCTTAACCATTCAAATCGCTTCTCTAATGGCTACAAAACATCCGGTCATCTCTTTTTTAAGAGAGGATTAATTAATTGATGGAATACTAGATATATCAAAACCATGTAATTTTCGATACAGTCATTTAAGTGTATATAGTCAATGATACAATTTTAAAAAAGTATATAAGAAAAGTTATTCCTGGTTTATTATATATATATATATATATATATATATATATATATATATATATATATATCAGGTATATTGATACATAGAAAAAGATAGTTATTGGACTTACGTAATAAAATTTGTACTTCGTTTATTTTATTTATTTTATTTTATTAATACTCGGCTAAGTTCTTTGCGCAGCGTTCAAAACCTTATGGTTCTTTAAAATATTATAGTTTAATTTTTTTCATGAAAATTTTGATTGGTTTTATCTCTAAGACTAGTGTTTGACTGAAAATAATATTCTATTCAACTAAGGTAAGTTTAGATTACTTAAAAGTATTTTTATGTAAAATAATCTATATAGCTCCTAATCTTTTTACAATTTTGTAACATGTTGGTATAAACAATGATGATTTATTATATTTTAATCCTTCTAATTAATTAAGTAATTAATATTTATCATCTTTAACATAAATCGTTCTTTATTGTACTCATAATTTTTTTCTTAAATTCGAACACATTACCTAGTGGAAATAAAAAATATATATAAATTCAATAAAACTATCAATGTGAAAAAGTTGAAAACAAATGTTTTTAAAGTCCATCTCCTATAGAGACCTCTTGATTTCTCTTCACTAAATGCTTTATTTTTCGTAATTCTATTAAAAAAAAATAAGTAAAAATCGTTAAACTGATCGCGCAACTAATCACATGATTTCCACAAAATCGAGCGAATGATCGTGTCGTAAAACGTTTGATAAAAGGATGTGATTAATCGAAAAATTATGCCCAAATTAGAAATAATTCGCAAACTTTAAGTTAAATTTGTTTCATACGAGATCAGTAAAAATTTTAGGAGTATTCCATCAATTAATTAATATTATAAATAGCTTGGATTAATATTTACAATTTTTTTTAGATATAATGAAATTATCGTAGATTCTAGTTCAGACAGGACAGATAGCGATAGTGAAGACAGCCTTGATCTAAGTACTTTTAGTGAAGAGATCCTTGATCTAAGTTCTTTTAGTGAAGACGAAAACTGACTTTTCGAAAACGGAGCAGACAATAAATTGATGTGTAATACAGTAAAATAGAAAAAAATGCAGCAGCATTTCAATTATTTTTATGAAGAATAAATATCTATAGCTAAATGTTTTGGAAATTTATAAAGCCAGAAAATTTGGTTAAAAAATTATCTAGAATTCTGTAAAGTGTAAATAAAAATAAATTGATAGATAAATAGTTGTTTTAAATAAGGTACAGTAAAAAAATAATCAACTCAAAATGCTCATTCTTCGCGGTGGGTCACAACTTTTCACCAATTTTCCGAGCAAAAATATTTTTGGAAACTTCAAAAAAATATTTTTTTTTATTTTTGTACAATAAAAATAAATTTTTATTGATTGGACGTATTTAGAATCCTTTACATCACTCCCTTTATTTAAAAAACTGTTTTTTCGTGTAAAATCGCGTTTTTGGACCCATTATCCGGGCCGGAAAATTTTGTATAACCTCGATTATAGTTCTCCTCTCATTTCTTGATCGAAAAAATGAATATTCAATGATTTGGAAGTATTTAGAATCCTTTACATCACTCCCTTTATTTAAAAAACTGGTTTTTCGTGTAAAATCGCGTTTTTGGACCCATTTTCCGGGCCGGAAAATTTTGTATAACCTCGATTATAGTTCTCCTCTCATTTCTTGATCGAAAAAATGAATATTCAATGATTTGGAAGTATTTAGAATCCTTTACATCACTCCCTTTATTTAAAAAACTGGTTTTTCGTGTAAAATCGCGTTTTTGGACCCATTTTCCGGGCCGGAAAATTTTGTATAACCTCGATTATAGTTCTCCTCTCATTTCTTGATCGAAAAAATGAATATTCAATGATTTGGAAGTATTTAGAATCCTTTACATCACTCCCTTTATTTAAAAAACTGGTTTTTCGTGTAAAATCGCGTTTTTGGACCTATTTTCCGGGCCGGAAAATTTTGTATAACCTCGATTATAGTTCTCCTCTCATTTCTTGATCGAATAAATGAATATTCAATGATTTGGAAGTATTTAGAATCGTTTACATCACTCCCTTTATTCAAAAAGCTGATTTTTCGTCGAAAATCGCTATTTTCCATGTTTCCACTGATTACCCGAGCCACTGAAAATATTTTTGGACCTGGGACCGGTTTTTCCTTCAAAGTTAAGTGTAAATGTATATAAAAAAAGCGGTGGTATATTAAAACTTAACGTTTTACGGTCCCCAGAATGAAAATTATCGATTTTTTACGCAAATTCACAAAAATACCCACTTTTGGCCCTATGCAGTAAAGAGGGGGTTAAAATATCGCCTTTCTGTATAGTTTTCCCATATTCTACATAACTTGAACTGTACGCTTAAAAAATTTCATCAAGATTCATCGCTTCTACGCTGTGCAATTTTATTTTGACACTAAAATACCCATTTGGGCACACTGTGCGCCGCTTCCCTCGCCGGAGGCGCGTCAGTGGGGGTAATGGCGCCGCCACGCTCCACTGCAGTTTCAATAACGATTAAGCTTTTTTTGCACTTGCTTTGTCAATATGTGCATTTTTCAGGTTTTTTAAGCCATTTTAAATGGTTTTGAGATTAAAAAATAAATTGTATATTCTTAACCGCACTATTCTTGTAAAGAATTCAATTCTGAATAACTGTTATCTCATTACTTTTCTTCCTAAAACCAATAGCACCAGAGCTATTCACGAAAAACTAAAAGAAAAAAATTTTCGGACTTATTTTGCAATAATAATAATAAATGCATAGTATTTAATAAATTATATTTTGAAGCTTAATATCTTTGAAACTAACTGATATCATAAACAACCCAAACATAGGGATCAAAGTGCTATATAATGCTAACTAAATCTAAAATTTGAACTTGATTAGTGCTTTTTTACTCCAGTATCGCGTCACGCAGAAAAACGAATTTTTTCAGTTTTTTCATTTTTTCTCAGGATCTGCCTCATTGAATAACTTAAAATTAAAGTAGTGTATGATTTTAATAACCTTCAATAATCATGTCTTTTTTAAAAAGGTTTGACATTTAGTTTTCGAGTTATAACGATTTCAAAAAATTGCACTTTATGGTGTGTAATAATAAAACGATGAACGGTAATATCAATTTTCCGCAGTAAAAAAATAGGTAATTTTATTCTCTTTCATGTACATATTAAGCAATCTACTTCTATTAACTTTTTCAATAACTTTATTAGAAAAAACTGAAATCACAAAACTAAAAAATCGATATAAAAAAGAACGGATCCAGAAAATGTAAAAACGGACTGCTATCCCACCAAGTATTCGTAAAAACAAAGAAAATGAGACTTGGTGAATTGGAATCCACTAAGTAGAAGCTGAGCTAGAGTCGGTACGAACGAACACACACACACACGCACACACCACACACACACACACACACACACACACACACACACACACACACACCGCGGGGAGCCTGTAACCCCGTGCGGTGCGACCCGTGAGCTGCCAAAAGAAGATCCTGGATAGGGAGGCGATCTGAGGTTGCGCGCCGAAGTGACCCGAACTATCTTTGGCTTCTGCTGACGGCAAGACGGGAGACCGGTTACCTAGCTAGTACCGGTCAATCGGCTTAAGCGAGTACGTGCGAAGGGCTCGAGAGAGCGGAGGTGGGCCAGCGCGACAGCGCGTGCTATATCCTAGTATGATGTACCCAGTCTGGCACCGCCTTCGGTCAGGTACCGGGGCCATGTCAGATGCCTCCATAGACGGGGGGATCCAGGGGGTCGGACACATGCCGAGATGAAAAAACACTGTTTGCAACATGGAGAAGAGAATCGAACATGAAGGAGAGACAAGGGAGGACTTGGAAGTGTACACACTAACGGTGACAAAACCGCAAGATGGTGGACTTGCTCAGGATAAGAGCAATACATTGGAAGGCAAACAGCAGGTCGCAGGAAAGAGCAATATGCCAGGTGATGTGGATGAGGAAAAGAGGATGCTCGAGGCCTGGAATAGAATCCGGGCAGCAGCGGATACCGAGCAAAAGCTGCTTGAGACGATCGAAGGTTATTTGGAAAGGGCTTATGAAGTTGCGTACACCGCACACAATTTTCACAAGTGCGTGAAAAAGGACCTGCAACAGGTGCAACGGAGCATGAAATGCCTTAGTAGCGTAAGAGAAGCCACAAAAAAAATGATGGACAGCTTTGGGCTGATGGTACAGAGCAAGCCCACTCCCAGGCTGTGGACAAGCGCCCAGTCACAGGATCCACAGACACCTAGCGCAGGCAGGAAGAGGAAAGAACGCTCACCTGAACAAGAGCTTTCCTCGAAAAAGAAGAAGGACGAGGAACAGAGACTTGCGCCAAGCACGGGGACCCCAAGAAGCCCTAGGAGCTCATCTGCCAACCGAGACACGCAGCCGCCTTGGGAGGAGGTGGAAACCAAAAGGAAGAAAAAAAAGAGGGAAAAAAAGAACAAAGAGGGCGGTAATAAGCCCACTAGAGCCTGGAACCAAAAGGGCACTGGTGGACAAAGACCACCAAAGCCAAGACCTTCTCGACCAGACGCCCTCATTGTAAAGGCTTCGGCGGGCAAGTCCTACGCTGACATCCTGAGAGAGATGAAGGCAGACCCCAAACTTGAGATTTTGGGCAGAAGTGTCAACAGGTTACGCAGGACAGCGACGGGAGACCTGTTACTACAACTTCACCGCAACGTGGATCTGAAGGCAGTGGAATTCCGACAAGCGGCGGAAGTGGTCCGTCAAGCAGGTACCGAAGTAAGATCCCTGCAAGAGCAAACGGTCTTCGAAATAAGGACCTCGATATCCTAACAGCCAAGGCCGATATAGTGGAAGCACTAAAGAGGGAGTTTCAAAGTAGTGAAACATTTGAAGTAGAGGAAACGGCAGTAAAGTCGGTGCGATCAGCTTACGGCGGTACCCAGACAGCGGTCATACAAATGCCAGCAACAATGGCTAAACAGGTGATAGGGAAGCAGAAAATCAAGATTGGATGGGTAGTCTGCAGAATCCGGGAGGTCCAACGAGGAACACGGCCGCTTAGATGTTATGAATGCCTAGGTTTTGGGCATATCTCCAGTAAATGCACAGCCACACATGACCGAAGTAACTGTTAGTACAGATGTGGGAGCACATAACACAAGATAAAGAACTGTAGCAGCCAACCGAATTGTGTTCTCTGTCGTGGGAAAGACGCAGAAGGAAAAGGTGACCATGCAGCTGGTAGCTACACATGCCCAGTTTACAGAGCGGCAGTAGAAGAGTTGAAGGAGAAAAGAAAATGAGGATAGTTCAGCTAAACCTTAACCACTGCGAGACGGCGCAGGACTTGCTTATCCAGTACGTCAGTGAGACGAAGACTGACGTGGCCATCATCTGTGAGCAATACAGAGATCTTGACGAGTCATCATGGGAAGCAGACGGCACTGGTAGAGTGGCGATCTGGGCATGTGGGAACGTCGCTCTCCAGGAAAAAATGAGGACTCGGGAGGAAGGATTTGTTCGGGCAAAGGTAGCAGGTTTACACGTATACAGCTGCTATGCCTCGCCAAATACACCGATCGAACAGTACGAGCAGCAGCTGGATCGACTCGTGCAGGGTGTCGCGGGAAGAAAGCCAGTAATCATCGCAGGTGATTTTAACGCATGGGCCGTAAGTGGGGCAGTCAAAGGACGAACCAAAGAGGACGGGTGCTCTTGGAAGCATTTGCTCCTCTAGACCTGGTGTTGGTTAATCAGGGTAGCACTCACACTTTCAGCAGAGGAGACACAGGATCTATTGTAGACCTGACCTTTGTTAGTAGTTGTCTAATTGGCTCAATTGACACGTGGACCGTGAGTGATCACTACACAAATAGCGACCACCAGGCCATAATAATGGAGGTAAGGAAATCAGAGCAGAGAACCAGCGCGAGTACAAGGACCAATAGAATCGGTTGGAAAGCAAAGAATTATGACAAGGAGATGTTTCTGCTGGCATTGGAAGAAATGCAACCACAAGGATCAGCGAACAGCAAGGCCGAAGAAGTAATGGAAAATATTAGCCGAGCCTGCGACGCGGCCATGCCAAGAAGAGTACCCAACAATAGTCGACCACCAGCATACTGATGGGATAAAGCGGTAGAAAGTGCACGCAGCGAGTGTCACCGGACCAGAAGACGAGAACAACGGGCAAGGAAGAAATACTACAAAACTGGAAGAGGCCAGGAGGTAGTAGAGGCCCGCAAAGAAGAAATGAAGGACGCTAAAAGGAACCTTAAACGGACAATCCGCGCAAACAAGCGACGGTGCCTTAAAGAGTTGCAGGACGAAGTCGAACGGGACCCCTGGGGCCGTCCTTATAAAGTCGTAATGAAGAAGATAAAAGGAAGCTATGTACCGCCTCCCAAATGCCCGGAATGGATGCACCGTATCGTGACTACGCTGTTCCCTCTCCAGCTAAATGAAGCATACGGAATCGAGGCAAGGACAGACGACGAAGCTATTCCCCCAATCACCACGGAGAAGCTGCTGGCTGCATGCAAGAAGGTGGGGAATAACAAGGCTCCAGGCCCGGATGGCATACCCAATATTGCATTGAAACATGCTATCAAAGCCCGCCCCGAAGTCTTTGTAAATTTGTACAACACATATCTCGAAGAAGGGACGTTTCCTACAGACTGGAAAAAACAGCGTCTTGTGTTGCTACCCAAAGGAGATAAGCCACCTGGAGAAGCCACATCGTACAGACCGCTATGCATGCTGGATACCCCGGGCAAGATTCTAGAACGCATAATCTGCGTATGGATGGACCAGGCCATAGAAGGATCCAGTGGACTTACAGAGTACCAATACGGCTTCAGGAAGAAGCGCTTTACCCTGGACGCCGCCGGCTTGGCGATCGACACTGCCCGATCAGCAATAAAAGGGAAAAGATGGAAAGGAGGATCCAAGAAGTACTGTGCTATCGTCACACTGGACGTAAAAAATGCGTTCAACTCGGCTAACTGGAGTAAGATACGCGAGGCATTGCGAAACCAGGAGGTACCTGGGTATGTAAGAAGGATTATGGCTGACTACCTTAAGGACAGAATCCTACTATACGATACGGAGAACGGCACAGAAACCTAAGGTCACAGGAGGCGTTCCCCAGGGGTCCGTGCTGGGCCCACCATTGTGGAATATCATGTACGATGGAGTTCTAAGACTAGAACTACCCCAAATGGTCATAGGATTTGCGGATGACATCGCAGTCGTTGTAGTGGCGAAGGACAAAGACGAGGTGGCAGAAACTGCTATGATACACGAATGGCTCACGGAGACGGGCCAAGAATTAGCCAGCCACAAAACGGAAGCTATTCTGATTACCAGTAGGAAGAAAATAGAAGAAATGACACTGATAGTAGATGGACGTAAGATTGTTTCTCAACCGAATATCAAGTACCTGGGTCTCACCATCGATGCAAGACTTAATTTTAAACAACATCTAGAAGTAGTAAGCGATAAAGCAGCAAGAGTTGGCGCAGCTCTATCACGATTGATGCCAAACACAGGAGGGCCTTCGCAGAAACGTAGGTTGCTCTTAGCCAGTGTAATCACATCGATTATTCTGTACGGGGCCCCAATATGGGCAGATGCCATGTTGGTGAAAAGTTACGCACGAAAGATATCGACAGTGTACAGGAGAAGTGTACTTAGGGTCGCATCAGCTTACCGAACGGTATCGGACGAAGCGGCCTGCATCATAGCAAGCATGCCGCCTATCGACCTTTTGGTAATAGAGAGGAAGGACGTATACGAGGCAAGAGACGGAGTAACGACAACACCCATAACGAAATCTGGGATTCCGCAAGGAAGCAGGCAATGACTGAGTGGCAAAAAAGATGGGACTCCGTCAATAAGGGGCGATGGACACATCGCCTCATACCAAGAATAGAGGACTGGACGCAAAGAGGACATGGGGAAGTTAACTACTACCTCACACAGTTTCTGACGGAGCACGGATGCTTTCGGGCGTACCTACACAGATTTAAAATTGAGGATTGTCCAAACTGCCCAGTTTGTTTGGACGCTAATGAGGATGCGGAGCATGTCTTCTGTGACTGTTCGCGATACCAAATGGAGCGAGAAGAACTCGAGTGTTACCTCCAGACAAGTGTGACACCTGAATCTATGATGACAGCCATGTTGTCGACGGAGGATGGTTGGCACGCAGTAGACAACTACGTAAGGACCATCCTCAAGAAGGTTAGAAATGACGAAGAGAATAGAAGGAAAAGATAAGGCAAAACAGCCATGTTAAATGCTGCTAGACGAAGGCCACTCAGTCACAAATACGAAATGCTCCTCTGACTGATGCAGAGGAACGTAGGTCATAGAGTTGAGCTCTCACTCCCCTGCCCGATGCAGAGGAACGTAGGAGCTAGGGTTGAGTACCTTTAAGCGCTCCTCAGACCGATGCTGAGGAACGTTGGTAACTAAGTTGGAGCCCAGACTCCCTCACCCGATGCAGAGGAACGTAGGTGTCGGGGTTGAGTCTGTCCAGAGAATGACCGGACGATGCTGCACGAAGTAGACGACCGGACGATGCAGAAGGAAGTAGACACCCGGAAGATGCAGAAAGAAGAAGACGAGTTGATGACTTCATCAAATAAAAGAGGGCAACAAGCCTTTCGTCCCCCGTCCCCCCGCGAAGGATTGCTTAACGGTCGTACCGCGGGGGTACAGGACGTAGAGGACGGCGCTAGGTGCGCCTTGCTGAGTTTCGGCAGAGCCACGGAGAGGATTCGCGCTACGGCTGGGTACATGAATCTGGCCGTAATGCGAAGGGTTTTTAGTTGGTGAGAATCCAACACACGGTGACACTGGGGGTGGGTGGCCTCGGCTGCCTCACCGTCAGTGTCATGTCATGGTCTATTAAGATTTTTACCCTACACCTCTTTCTCCACAGACAAAAAAAAACACACACACACATCCGTACGGACATTTTCTAAAAACACTATTTTTCAACTTGAAATGACAAACTCCATAAATTACTATTACAAGGCTTCCTTCGGAATGAAGCAAAATGGCAGTGTTATAAATATTTCAAAGACCATTTTAAGTTCTAGCTTATCTTTAACGCTAATTATACGATTATTTATTCAACACATTTCTTGATTAGTTTAGATGTTATGTGCAAAAATTAAATGGAACGTAATTATTTTATTGTAAAGGTTTATACAAATAAATGACATTTTCGAGTTGACATAAAATGATTCATCCGAGGACTCTTTGTTATATGATGGTATATTGATACATTGCTTTTTGACTATATATCGCTAATTGCTGACTTTTATCGCCTTCTGCTGAATTTCATTACACGCTGCTGCGTTTTATTATTCGATATTAACTTTGTTCCTGGCCTTTATCGTATGCTGATCGGCACGCATATATTTTTTGTATATCTATCAAAATATCAAAGAAGCAATTTATTTTATTCAATTTTTTTTTTTACTTCTAAAATCGATAAATTTACCTCTATTTCAAAGGTATGAAGAAACATGCAAAAAGTGATGCGTGGGCTATAAAAAGGATGGTCTATAACAAGAGGCAAAGAAGTCTTTTTCACTTTGCGTATTTGTAGCATTTGTTTCTACCTCTGTGTGGGAAATATTCCCATTCTGTACTTGATTACTATGAGGCAATTCCAGTGAGGACATTTTTCAAGCATGCACATTGCCCGTTAAGCCAACACTCTTTACTCCCCAAACGGTATCAGGTTCACAACTCAGCGTAGCCTTTTCGGAGGAGGTTCCATATTTCAGGTACCAGTTCCTTACCGGTAAGGCCGGGGATACCTGCCGAAGCTTTGGGTTAGGGACTACCTCACTATCTCTTTCCCTAGTTTACAGAGTTTTCTACATTTTCCTGCTGACTTCGCATTTGGGTGCGAGACAAGGGAACACTCGGAACAACTCTAAAGGAAAATTACAAAGAAAATTTAGCTCTAATGGGTCAAAATAGTATACTAAATATTAAGTGCACAGTTACAGACAAGCATGAAATTTAGCGAACCAGATGAAGGTGACAATCACATATATCTGAATCGCATTTTCTCTTTGCCCATGACGCACACTATATTTCTCGTCCGATCTGCACCAAAACTTTGCTGTTATATATGCACGTGAATTCGGATGCAAAGTATAGCACCATTTACTGCGAAAAGCAAGCCTTATAGGGCGAAAAATTAATATGCAATACTTTTTCATACTTTTCTGCCGAAAAGTTTATTTTTCTATCCGTAGGCACTGCGCTAACACGGGATAACTCGTGCGTCGTGCGTGGTCCTAACTTCTAGGGCCTTAAAGACCCACAGTTCCAATCTGCGTCGGTTATGGTAGCACAAAGCACAGATACTATAGCCCAAAGTCAAAGTCATGGCGAATTGCTAAGGATTCAGCCTTAATTTTTTTTTTTTTTTTTCAAGTATACAGTACAAATAATCAAAAATTTTTTTTAACAGTGACAAAAAAGGCCCTTTTTTGTGCATAAGAAATGAATGGAAAATCAAGTGTTTCTTGCAGCGGGAGGAAAAGTGTTTTTCCTTCCGCTGCTCAAAAGTCTGAAAATTATCGAAAATTTTAGTTTTAATAACTTAACAAAAACCCGCTGCCAATTCATTGGCACGTAGCTTCCTCCAACGAAATTTATTTATTTATTTATTTTTTTTTAAGCGGCATTTCGAACTCGAAAGTTCATCACCTCATCTACGCAAGCCTTCCTATCCATTTCGCACCGTCCCGCCCGATTTCAGTTAAGTCCGCTTTTACATTGTCCTCCCACCTGCGTCTAGGTCTACCTAGAGGTCGCGATGTATTTGGCTTTCCTTTCATTATACGCGCTGCCGTGCGATCATTCGCGATTCTTGCAACGTGCCCTGCCCATCTTAGTCTCCGCGATTTAATTATTCTGTTTATATTCGGTGACGCGTATAAGTTATGTAGCTCGCCGTTGTGCAGTTTCCTCCACTCCCCGGTTTCCTCATCTTTCTTTGGCCCGTATATTTTTCGCAGAACCTTATTTTCGAAAACCCTAAAACGGTTTTCCTCTGCTTTAGTAAGCGCCCAAGTTTCGCATCCGTACAAGATTACCGGCATTATTATAGTCCTATATATCCTAATTTTTACATTTTTAGACAGCAGTTTTGATTTTAGTAGTTTGTTCACGGCGTAGAAGCAGGCATTACCCGAATGTAGTCTCTTATTAATCTCGGCTTTGATTTTTTTTCGATCATTTATAGTTGTGCCTAAATATCTGAATTCGCTAACCTTCTCAAAAGTAAAATTTCCGACTCTAAGATCCCCTTCTCCTTCGCAAATGCCCAGTTTATCCATAATCATATATTTCCAACGAAATTTATTGTTCCAATAAATAAAATATTGCTTTAAAATACAGTATGTGAATGCTATTTTAATTATTTCTAAGTTTAATTATTTTGCTTTTTTATTTTATTAATTTATTTGACATAAATTCGTAGGGAGGGACTTTACGACGTGCAACGACAACCCTATAAGAGGAAGCCGAATTTTTTAGAAAAATCGGTTTTTACATTCCAGCTCTACTTAAGAACCGCTCAACGAAATCGTTTGAAATTTCAACAGCAGATATCTTCGTTTATGGTGAATCACCAAAAAAAATTTTTGAAGCATTTGACTACATTGTTTCAGAGATATAAGAAATCAAAAAATTTTCAAAAAAAATTCAACCTTGATATTTTAAGAATTATAGGGGTTTTAAAGCAGCGCAATGAACTTAGCCAAAACATATAAAATATCTACCTTTTCCCAAAATCTTGAGTGCAATAAGGCCTTTTTACGCCCGTAATCGAGACAAAAAAACTCATTTTTTCAGTTTTCGATTTATTACTGAAAAAATAAGTAGTCAAATCACTTGAAATTTTAATGTAATATAGTTTGACACGTAACCCACCAACATATTTTTTTTTCGTGAGGTTATGATGTTTAGTTTCAGAAATATGATTTTTTTTTTAAATCACCTTTTTCATTTTATCTGCCGAACGGAGCGGTCAATCCCGAGGACCAAACGGAAAAAAGTAGGTAATTTTATTATCTTTCAAATGCATTTTAGCTGAATTGTTTGTATCAATGGAATGAATGAAAAAAACGAAAATAATGTTTTTCGAAAATCAAAAAATGGCCATAAAAAAAGTAATTGAAAAAATTAAAAAATAAATGTTTTTCCCGAATTCAGAATCCAAAAATAGATATGCATGTTAAATTTGATTGATATTGACGGAGTAGTTTCAGAAATAACACGGCACACACACACACACACACACACACACACACACACGCGCGCGCGCGCGCACCCATACGGACATTTCCTAAAAACACGTAATTTGAACTTCTAACATCTAAAAACATGTCTCTATGAAATTTTAGAGAAACTGAACATTTTACTATTACAAAGCTTCCTCTAGGAGGAAGCAATTTAAAATTTTGAAAAATTTGAAAAAATTTTTTTTAACGATTGTGCAGTTCTCGATTTTCCATTCCTTTCTCATACACAAATAAAAGGGCCTATTTTTCTTGGCTTCGTCAAAAAGCACGGTGTGCAACAAGGGGAGAATGGCTTTTTCAGACTCGGGTGATATTTTGAGCACAAGTGGGAGTCAAGGGCGCCGTAGGCTATACTTTGAATCACCCTCGCTAGAAATATCCAATTTTCCCCCTAGTTGCACAATATACTATTAATATATGACAGAAAATAGTACATTATGCAACAAGAGGCGAAAGTAGCAGATTTTTTCCGCGGGTGTGTTTACTATCATAGCGAAGTGAGTCGAGTAATTTTAAATTAAATTAATAAATTTTTTAATGTTAGTTTGAATTAACAATGGATGTATAGGTTCGATTTGTAAAGATAATAATTGTCGTAAATAAAATTTTTTAAAATAATTAAATTCTAAAAATCTTTGAAAATTTTGAAATACGAATTTATATTGACGTAAGTCCCACTTTTCAAGGAAACAAAGTGGCTATATAGTTAAGTCGCGAATAAACTTCCATATGTAACACGGGGCTAAAGTCGATTATTCTCTCGGGTGATTACTGCCCAAACTTCGCTAGGGCACCTTCGGAAATAATCTACAGGCCGTAGCGACCCTACAACTTTAGTCCCTTGGGGGAAGTTGTAGGGTCGCTACGGCCTGTGAACAATACAGGGACCTGGAGGAAGTCATCCATATAAGAATTATTTTGTGTACTATTGACTGTGTCAGAGTACGTAGAAATAAAATGTTGTGCGTTTTTATTTAAAAAATATATATCTATATATATATAGCCGTGCATGGGGAGGAGGTTACGCCAAAAAGAAGAGAACTCATGACATACTCTTGAGGTTCGATTGATTTATCGTTTCCTCTCCATAAAAACCTTTGTGCATCACGATCCTCCGTTCTAATTTTAATTTTCAAGAACATGTCGTGCAAATCTCCTTTAATAGCGATGCTCTTCTGACGAAAACGCAGAAGAACGCCTAAAAGAGAATTATATAAGTCTGGACCTGTCAAGAGAAGATCGTTGAAAATAACAAATTCGGATATTGCTGCAGCATTGAAGACCAATCTAACTTTTCCAGGTTTGTTTATATTATGTACTCCAAAATGTGGTAAGTACCATATGCGACCTTTAGGTGGACTGTTTACCTTGATTGCGAAACCTCTATCGATTAACCAGTTCATTTCCTTTATATACATAGTGCCATATTGCGGATCTTTATTTAATTTTCGTTCTAAAACCTCAAGCCTATTTAAGGCATTTTTTCTGCTGTTAGGAATGAAAATTTCATCACTTTTCCAAAGAAGACAGACTTCCCAGCATTGATTATTGTAGCGATTAGTTTTATTGAGAATTTCTAATGCTCGAGAATTGATTGGACTAATTCTTGGGCGATTTTCTATACCTAAAGCCTTGAGGCTAAAATATCCTCGAATAAGTTTATGAATACTATCTGCGGTATAATTTTGTACGTCAACACACTTTGTATCATTTATTAATAAAGTTAGCGACTCTGACGTTTTCCCTGGAATTTTACCATGTATAGACCAGCCAAGCAAACATCCAGAAACCATAAAACTGCATTTATCTAGCTGACGAATTTCTCAACTAATAATCAATTGACAAAAGTCTTGACCAATCAACATTTCCGAGCTACTTTGATAAGGTTTCACGTACACACCCGTTTTTTCAACACAATATTCTGAAATTTCGTCGGACAAGCTAAGCAAAGGAAGCGCTAAATTTTCGACCACTAAAACGTTGCTCAACGGGAAAGAAGTAGTGTCGCATTTAATTTTAACGTTTATTTTTTCATTGCAAAATGAAACCTGATTTTCTTGACCTACACATCTTAAAGCCATTTTAACGCGAGTACCTTTCTCTCCAATGTCGTTCAAAACATTCTTATTGATCAAAGTTACCGCAAATCCTTCATAAAGTAAAGCGTAAATACTTGATGAGAAATTTTGAGAATCTAAATTTAGATCACTGTTTTGCGACGGGGTGACCATCGAACCTGGAAAGTCTCTGTCTCTTACTCTCACCGCTCTCTGCCAGGACTGTACCAACAAATGAATATGTACGTAACAGCTACGTAACAGCCCGTCTCACCACTACCAACTCATGCACGCACTCCAAGCACGAGCAGTGCGGATACAGTTAAGTCGCGCCCGCCGTAGCCGTGCGAGCCGAAAAGAAGAGCAAGCAGCTGGGAGGGGGAAACTACTCGCGGCGACGAGCAAATGTGTGTGCCGCGCGCGTGTGTGTGTGATGCGGATGTATATGTTGCAAGCTGTTGAATACCATAAAATTGTATAGTAAAATTATAACGACATATTGATGTAAAGAGTGCATGTTTAAGAATATGAAAATAATGTTTGTAAACTAAATCTTCTGTCGAACTGTCTACCGAAAGCCTGTAAAGTATGCAAGTATGTGGTGCGCATGCGCGAGAAACTCCGCGCGGCGACGAGACACGAGTCGACGAGGAGACTCGCTGACTTGGATTTCCATCAGACAGCAACGAGCACCCACCGATTATTTCGAGAGTAGTTTGAGTTTTTTCTTGATCGCGCGACTTTTTAGGGAGCGAGACAGAACCAGTACGAGAGGAAGGAAGTTTCTGACTGAGAAGATTCAGGTAGAGAAGTTCAGTGTAAGCCGCGTATATTTGTTGTTCTGCCGTAGTAGCCGACTTTGTCTAGAGCGAAGTTAAAATAGTGAGTTGCGTGAGTGCGTGTTACAGCCGAGTATCAGCCCAGAAATCGTAGCCGCCAGTAAATTCTTTGTTTAATAAACAAGTGTGATTGTAAAGTGATAAAAATAAGTGTACCGATTCTTTCTGATTTTCCCTACGACCGAACCTCCTCCGGGATAAAGTCTCAACATTAGCTGGACACGTGAAAGTAATAGAGTTCTCGAGTAAATACATCCGACCTGGCGCCGCATATAAATTTCGGTCAGAGTCTGAATAAAGATTATTGAAGTATTAATGAGTGTGGCCGCGAGCAGTTTGGCATAAAAATTCACATCATTACAGTTTTCACCAATACCTGTGTGTGCCTGATTTGCCTTTTTCGCTTCCTCGGAACGGACTGAGAAATGCAAAGTTTTATGATGTTTGCGATTGCATTGATCACAACTCACAGACGTAGTACAATCATCACGCGAATGTTCCTGAGATAGACAGTTAAAGCATAATTTATATCTTTTAATGATTTTCCAACGTTCACGCATTGGTTCTCGCAAGTTCTGACTGCATGCATCGAGTAAATGTTCTTGGTTGCAAACCACGCATTTAATTTTCTCCTTTGAATTGTGCCTTTCTTTAATTTCACTCGCTTTAGTTGCTAGTACGATTTTTGATTTGTTGCGGTATTAGATTGGAGCTTTCGATCATAAATATTTTCTTAAATATTGGTATTTATTTATTTATTTATTTATTTAACTCCAAAGTTACAAACATTTGCATCCGATAGTAGTTATCCTAGCACTATGGCGAACCCAAACATCGCCATAGTGCTGGGGCCGTCGGAGCGCTAGGATATAGGTGGTATATCATATTACTGTTTGGGTTAGGTGAGTCATTCACTCGACTGGCACCACTGACCCCGTGTGTGTGTGTGTGTATGTGTGTGTGTGTGTGTGTGTGTGCGCTGCTTGTAATGTGTGTGTATGTGCACCGCTGCTTAGTATGTGTGAGTGAGTGCGTGTGCTGCTGCTGCTTGTCATGTGTGAGTGTGTGTGTATACGGCTGCTTGTCGTGTGTGTATGTGTGCGTGTGCTGCTGTTCCTGCTGCTTGTCGTGTGTGAGTGTGTGTGCATGCTGCTGCTTGTCATGTGTGAGTGTGTACCGCTACTTATCATGTGTGTGTGTGTGTGTGTGTGTGTGTGTGTGTGTGTGTGTGTGTGTGTGTGTGTTATTGAGAATCGACTCTGTCGGTTATGAGAAATAATTGTGTTTTCTCATGATGTTTTTTGCATCTTTTTATTTATAGCCTTACCGTGGACTATCGAGTGTACCTACATAAAGAAGTTTCCAGAGCTATGGGTCTTTATGGAGTTTTTATGTAGTTTTCGATATTATATTGATTTTTGATAGTTCATGGTGAACGATTTATGAGTTTATGATTTTATAGGGAGTGTCCATGGTTTTTATGATGTTTTTTGCAAGTTTCGTGTACAACCTCACCGCGGTATACTGAGTGTACCTACATTAAAAGGTTCCAGAGCTATGGGGTCTTTATGGAGTTTTTATGGGGTTTTTTAATTTTTGTCGATTTTTGGTCGTTTATGGTAAACGAATCATGGTTATATGATTGTATAGGGGTGTCCATGGGGTTTTTATGGTGTTTTTGCAACTTTCGTGTACAACCTCACCGCGGTATACTAAGTGTACCTACATTAAAAGTTTCTAGATCTATGGGGTCTTTATGGAGTTTTTATGGGGTTTTTTAAATTTTGTCGATTTTTGGTAGTTTATGGTAAACGAATCATGGGTGTATGATTTTATAGGGTGTCCATGGTGTTTTTATAGTGTTTTTTTGCTACTTTTGTGTATAGCCTCTCCGTGGCATATTAAGTGTACTTACATAAAGAATTTCGTGATCCAGGGAATTTTTATAGGGATTCCATCGGTATACTCATCAGATCACTCATTATAAATTACGCACATACTCTCTCTTTCTATAAAATTTATACGAGACGTAAGTTGGACGAAGCAGGCACTTCGGAAACCGCACAGCACACGCGCACTAATGACGATTCGCGACGGAGATGTTCACTCGACTAGAGAACATTCTCGACTGACTACCCCTCCATCGACTGCTTGGCTATGACAGCCTTTACTGCTGGATACGTTCGCTGTACATATCGCATAGTATCTTCTTACCTTGATTTTGTCAGAACTCGGAATTGTTGAAACGGATACCACAGCGTGTCTTCTCACGCGTTGCTGCCTATGACATTCTTTTTTACGTCGACGGTCACATACGCAGTTGACATTGCATAGTATCATCTTACCTGGACTTAGTTTGAGCTTGAAGTCGTCGACATGGATACTATTGCGTGTCTTCTCACGTGCTGCTGACTATGAAATTCCTCATCGACATTACTACAGCGACGAACCCAAACATCGCCATAGTGCTGGGGGGCCTACTAGAGCGGTAGCGATTCTGGTTACAAAGAAAGCGTGACAGCAGCTGACGCAATTCAAGATGAATTAATGGAGAACTAGCAAACCGATTGGTTGACTACCCTCCCCTTATACACCTCGCTGGGATCTCCTGCTAGTTAATTGGTTGATCGTTGAGCCAGCACTAAGATGATTGGACGGGGGGTTGGTGGGGGGTTTTTTCATCATGATATAACGTGGTGGTGGTAGCGGCTAGATCTATAATTAATGAGTGACGGCGTGCTTGATAAATTATCCTTATTTTACGAGCAGTATAAGAAAGAGCTCTTGACGAGGGGGAGTAAAAACTTACGAGACTTACTCTCATAAAATTTTTTATTTCATTAAAAAAGTATGTATAATTTATGTTGTATTATTACTTTTTCTATCATTATGTTTAAATAACAACAGTGTTTTTTGTAGATGGATTTAGAAGCTCTTAACAAGATTGCTAGTGGGGGGTTTTTACCCACAAAGAAGGTTTCCGAACTGAAGGTCGACCACCAACACATGGTAACATCATTCAAAGAAGCGAAGACACGTTACGGATCAAAAATAGTGGCTATCCTGGATGACGAGTTTCAAATTTTCCTCCCTACTCGGGTATCTACCGCACTGATGAAGGATACGAAATTGTATGAAAGCATGAGTAATCAAGCCAACAAATTAAAACTGTTCTTAAATCATAAGGGGGGTAATGTTATTGAGTTTAATACTGCTTAGAAATATTGTAAAAACTGAAATAAAAAATAAAAAAAAA
>CM053168.1:22362128-22465874 GCA_012977825.3 Pteromalus puparum | reverse complement strand
TTCGATTAGATGTACGGTTCGATGATCCTTTGGCTGATACTGTAAATTGTATCGTTTACGCAGAATACGACAATATCTTGGAAATAGATGCATCACGTCAAACGATCATTGACTTTAGCGGTTAAAATTTTTACATGTAGATGTCGCTCTCTTATATTATATATACCGGATGATAGTATAGCTCGTGAGTCAGTGGTGTCTTGTCTCTCGAATGCTGTGAAAAATCTTTAAAAGAAAAGATGGACATCATCATTGATATTCAGTTTCAGTTCAAAGGTCCGAAACTCCGTAATGTACCAAAAGAAATTGCAATAGTTGGTCTTTATAATAATTTCAGTGCTCATTGGGTAGTCGCATCACCGTTTAGTATACAAGATTTAAATGAAGATATTCGGCAGCAAAATGAATGGTTGACTAGAGAGAAACACGGATTGGACTATTTCGAAGGTGAAGTAAATTTGAAAATGCTTTATCGAAGACTGAAAGACATTACAAAAAGTGTGAGGAAAATTTATGTGAGAGGTAGCGTGAAACGGTGTATTTTATATAAAATTATTGCTCGAGAAATTATTAATTTAGAAAACGATAGC
Source organism: Pteromalus puparum (assembly GCA_012977825.3). NCBI lineage: Eukaryota > Metazoa > Arthropoda > Insecta > Hymenoptera > Pteromalidae > Pteromalus > Pteromalus puparum. The sequence goes on along the minus strand of CM053168.1, from coordinate 22,465,284 downwards.
ACCTGTCCTGCTTTTGATCGTTTATCCTCCGATGCATATTGTATACACCACGTTGTTAAACCCTTCTACCAAAGATATAGATGTGCATTGAATAACGCTCATCGTTTGAAAAATTGGTTGTGCTTACAAGAACATCGATACTTCCACCCGGCGGAGCAAATTTGTAATGGATAGTCTTCAAATATTAAAAATTCTATCATGCATACAATCGCACACTGTGGGTGTATTTCCTGCGGACCAGATACCTCGTGTGTGGACTAAACCGGTTGCGTTTGTTGTAAACACTGACGATCATACTAAACCAGGAATGCATTGGGTTGCTGTACACGTGAACAAATCGGGTAATGCAATGTATTTTGATAGTTTTGGTATGCCACCGTTTGTACCGGCTCACATCAATCGGTTGCGAAAAAATTGTAAACAGTTTCGTTGGAATGCGATGCGCTTGCAGGATACATCATCTGATGTTTGCGGACAATATTGTATTATGTTTTTACATTATATGTGTAGTGGATTAGGTTTCAAAAAGTTTTTAGATAATTTCAACGATAACTTGAATAACAATGATAAAATAGTTAGAAAGTTTGTGAAATGTGAGAAAAATGCTGACAGAGATTTCGTTGGGAATGGCGGGTGCATAGTCAGATGTTTACAAAGCTGCAGCTCTAAAATGTCATTGTTGTAACACAACCCTGCCAGTATTTTTCTTCTTGCATTCCTAATAATTTGATACTTGTCATGCGTTGGTAATGTTCACTTTGTTTATGAAACGTTTGTGCTTTCCACCTCCCCGTTTTACATTGACCAAGAGTATATTAAGACTCGACTCCGGAGCTCTGCACAGCATTCATTCAAGAACAGTCGAGTAAACCAGTGAGATCAGAAGCTAAAAAAGACATAAAAAATGGAGCATGAAGAAGATGCATCCATTAACCATCAATCACACCAGTTGTTTTGCGCCTTCTACCCACTCAACAAGTCTTATTCGAAAAAGGTTATCGTCGGTCTGGAATACGATTTCTTGGACGATCCATACTTCAAACCAGTGGTGCGATTATTAAATTCGGACTTCACTGGTATCGCTTTCTCATACGACGGTTGGCAAGAACTGAAGTCCAATTTCGCTGAAATCTCCAGTTATTTTTCTGAAGTCTCAGAGGATTCAGATAAGCAGAAAATTCGTGGTACTGGATGGTCGATAAAGTTTACACGAGGTCATCACGGTAAAGCCATTATAATCGGGGAGGAGAGTACACCCAATCAGGCGAAAAGACCAAGAAGAAGAAGATGTCGGCAAAATATTGTGTTGAAGAAGGTGGCATTTGACTGTTTAAATGAATATATATCGAAGTGTATTGATATACGTCTTGAATGTTTATTAGCTATATCGGGTAATGTAAGCTTTGCGATACAAAAAATTGTAGAACACATTGTAAATAAAAGTAGACTTGACATGGCTGAGGCGCGAGCCACACATTATACACCTTATATTGTTAAACAGTATGTAAATTTATTCGATGACGTGGTGTTGACCCGCATCGTCAACAGTGTTGATACACGCTCTGAACAGTTTGAGAATCAAACCACGCTTATTAAAGACGAGATTCAATATATATTGTACGAAATTACTTCATTACATATGTATAATTTCATAGATTATCTAAATAAAAAAAAAATTGAAGCCTGATTTTTTATTCGTATTTACTTACCATCCATACGAAAAAACCATTCTCCTTTTTTTCAATTTTCATTTAATCGTTCATATATAATATTTTTTCATCAAAATTTTAATAATTATTTAAAATCTCTTATCAAAAAAAGCGTGATACCACATTCAACACCTCTACTTCTTTTGTTACCGCCCCTTCCCCTACCACTTCCCCTACCCCCTCTATAGCCACTCTAGCGACAGAGGATCTCCCATCCTCTCCGTGGAAACACGGGTATCAATTACTCATAAGCATTCCTCGAGGATGACATCACTAACGCTCCGACAACCCCCCCAGCACTATGGCGATGTTTGGGTTCGTCGCTGTAGTAATGTCGATGAGGAATTTCATAGTCAGCAGCACGTGAGAAGACACGCAATAGTATCCATGTCGACGACTTCAAGCTCAAACTAAGTCCAGGTAAGATGATACTATGCAATGTCAACTGCGTATGTGACCGTCGACGTAAAAAAGAATGTCATAGGCAGCAACGCGTGAGAAGACACGCTGTGGTATCCGTTTCAACAATTCCGAGTTCTGACAAAATCAAGGTAAGAAGATACTATGCGATATGTACAGCGAACGTATCCAGCAGTAAAGGCTGTCATAGCCAAGCAGTCGATGGAGGGGTAGTCAGTCGAGAATGTTCTCTAGTCGAGTGAACATCTCCGTCGCGAATCGTCATTAGTGCGCGTGTGCTGTGCGGTTTCCGAAGTGCCTGCTTCGTCCAACTTACGTCTCGTATAAATTTTATAGAAAGAGAGAGTATGTGCGTAATTTATAATGAGTGATCTGATGAGTATACCGATGGAATCCCTATAAAAATTCCCTGGATCACGAAATTCTTTATGTAAGTACACTTAATATGCCACGGAGAGGCTATACACAAAAGTAGCAAAAAAACACTATAAAAACACCATGGACACCCTATAAAATCATACACCCATGATTCGTTTACCATAAACTACCAAAAATCGACAAAATTTAAAAAACCCCATAAAAACTCCATAAAGACCCCATAGATCTAGAAACTTTTAATGTAGGTACACTTAGTATACCGCGGTGAGGTTGTACACGAAAGTTGCAAAAACACCATAAAAACCCCATGGACACCCCTATACAATCATATAACCATGATTCGTTTACCATAAACGACCAAAAATCGACAAAAATTAAAAAACCCCATAAAAACTCCATAAAGACCCCATAGCTCTGGAACCTTTTAATGTAGGTACACTCAGTATACCGCGGTGAGGTTGTACACGAAACTTGCAAAAAACATCATAAAAACCATGGACACTCCCTATAAAATCATAAACTCATAAATCGTTCACCATGAACTATCAAAAATCAATATAATATCGAAAACTACATAAAAACTCCATAAAGACCCATAGCTCTGGAAACTTCTTTATGTAGGTACACTCGATAGTCCACGGTAAGGCTATAAATAAAAAGATGCAAAAAACATCATGAGAAAACACAATTATTTCTCATAACCGACAGAGTCGATTCTCAATAACACACACACACACACACACACACACACACACACACACACACACACACACATGATAAGTAGCGGTACACACTCACACATGACAAGCAGCAGCATGCACACACACTCACACACGACAAGCAGCAGGAACAGCAGCACACGCACACATACACACACGACAAGCAGCCGTATACACACACACTCACACATGACAAGCAGCAGCAGCACACGCACTCACTCACACATACTAAGCAGCGGTGCACATACACACACATTACAAGCAGCGCACACACACACACACACACACACATACACACACACACACGGGGTCAGTGGTACCAGTCGAGTGAATGACTCACCTAACCCAAACAGTAATATGATATACCACCTATATCCTAGCGCTCCGACGGCCCCAGCACTATGGCGATGTTTGGGTTCGCCATAGTGCTAGGATAACTACTTCCGATACAGAGCTGATATTATTCACACAATAACACACTATAACGCCGCAAATCCTGCAGAGGAAAATAGTATTTCCGTTCGCAAGTCCGGTATTTTGATGTAATTCAATTATTCCAGCTTCAAAGAAGATTTCTTATTCTTTTCTGTTTTAGCGAAGTGTACATAATCATGTAGCATTAAGCTCGGAATTTTTCTAAGAACTTCGTTCGTAAACTCAGGGCTGTTTAAATAACCGGTATAGTTTAAAGTTTTTGTAGCCGCCACGGCATTTTTCAATTTAGATGAAAATTCTATTAGACCAACTTTACCAGAGCCAATAGAAGGAAGCTCTTTGTTTGTCTTAACTATTTTCTCTAAAATGACATCTTCAGTGCCAAATCGCAACTCTAAAGTCTGTATAATTTCAAAAGCGGTATTACCGGAAGCAAATAGTGTTTGCGCGGCATCGTACGCATCACCTTTCATTCTACCTTTCATCATATTGACCTAACTCTGTTGACAGATCAAAAGCATATTTGAAACGTAACCAATCCAATGGGTTACCAGAAAACTCAGGTAGCTTTTGATTTGTCATTCTATTGACGTAAGCAGAATTTCCAGAAATACAACTCAACTAGCTTCTCGGACTGGAGCAGGAAGAGTAGGATCATGCGCACCTTGCGCAACAGCCTCTCGAGTAGGAGAACGTGCACGTCGCGGAGCAGCTCCTCGAGCGGCAGTACGTGCAGGGCGCGGAGCGGCCTCCTGGACAGCAACTGGAACACGCTCGCCTCGCGCAGCAGTTCTTCGAGCGGCAGTACGTGCAGGGTTCGGAGCAGCTTCTTTGATAGGGACAGCAGCATCTAGCGCCAGATTTTCCTGAACACGAGCTGGCTCACCTCCCGCAGCATCACCTCGAATACGAACACGTCTACGACGCGGAGCAACTTCTTGGACAGGAGACTGAATCTCTTGAGCTTCAGCATCGTTTTGCGAAAATGGTGTCATGTCTCGATTTCTGCCCCGGTCCCGTTTAGCGGCATGAGGGTTCGCTGGCTGGCCTTCACCTCCGCTCTTTCTTATGTTGTTATTCGCTTCCACTTTCACTGAAACTTTCAAAGATTATTTGAGAGAATAAACTGGGGACTCCCCGCGGAAATAATAAATTTAGCGAGAGTTAGTGTTGCGCAGCCAGTCGACAGTGGGAGCTGCTCACTGACGACATCGTCGCACCAGGTACGCCCCGAGGTCTTTGTTAACCTGTATAATACATGCCTCAGAGACGGGACGTTTCCTAGGAAATAGAAGGAACAACGCCCTGTTCTACTCCCAAAAGGAGATAAGCCACCTGGCGAAACTGCCTCATACAGACCACTCTGCATGCTGGACACTCCGGGCAAGATCTTAGAGCGCATAATCGACGTTAGGATGGACCGAGTCATTGAAGAATCAAGGAGACTAGCGGAACATCAATACGGTTTCAGGAAAAACCGCTCCACACTTGACGCCGTTAGCTTAGTAGTCGACACCGCTAGAACTGCAATAAAAGAGGAGATGGAAAGGAGGAGTCAAGAAGTACTGTGCTATTGTTACACTGGATGTTAAAAAACGCATTTAACTCAGCCAGTTGGGACAGGACACATGAGGCACTACGGAAGAAAGAGATACCCGCATATATAGGAAGGATTATGGCTGACTACTTGAAGGACAGAACCTTAGAACCACCTCATGCATAGACAGTTTACAATCAGAGTATAGACTCTCATTATAAACTAAATTAGTTAATATTTTTGTATTAAAAAAAAAAAATTAAAATACGAAAAGCAGTAGTATTTTGTATTAAATCTTGTGGATTGAATTTAATCAAATTAATCAAATTTAATTAGTATTTTGTATTAAATCTTGGATTAAATCTTGTGGCGACCGAAAGCTGCGCAGACGTTAGCTGCGTACAATGCAGCTATCGGGGCGAAGGTATAATCGCGTTATATTCGAGACCGGAGTCTCGTTTACTCTAGTACAAAAGAGTTCGTAGGTGGATCGGCCAAGATCGTGTGTTGGCTAGCTGCAGTTTTATGCACGTGTATCGAGAAGCGATACGCGTGCCCGCGGGGATCTTATAAGGAATCGGGCTCGGATTCTAAGTCACAACACGAGAATTAGCGTTTAAGAAGTGAAAATATATTGTTCGATAAATAAAGGGTTACACGCGCACACACACGGGTGTGCGAAACGCAGGCGAGAGGACGAATAGAGACCGGGAGGAAGCTGGCGAGAGAGAGATGGATAGAGAGCTGACTTACAGAAGTTGGTAGTCGACTCGAGCCCAGGACGTCTCCTTCGGGGCGAGATTTCGGCGCTGAATGGAAGCCGGGACGAGCGTAGTCGCACCAGAAGCTGCACGCACAGCTGAGTCACGATCGGCCCTGCAGAAGGTTCTCGTGGCCAACTGGATCGATCGCACGCACTCTCCTCACCAACAATTAGTCGCGCCGGTATCAGGAAGTCTCCCGCACACGATGCTCACACGTTGCGAGCCGAAACGAATCTTACCGCGAGACGCGGTACGCGCGCGAGCTCTCTCTCTCTCTCTCTCTCTCTCTCTCTCTCTCTCTCTCTCTCTCACCTACCGTGCTTTCTCCCGCTCCGTTCTCTCTCCGCTTGCCTGTAACATAGCTGTAAGGTGTTAGAACATATTCTAATATTAGTTATGTTTATGCTGGGGAGATTATGACGAGTTAACATCGTTCCTCGTCATAATTTATACTCTTGTTTGAGGAAATCAATTAAATTAATTATAAAATTACTCATTATATATATGATGTTTAATTTATTAAAAAAAAACTATTTAATTTACTACATTCAATTTTAATTAATTTCTTGATAAGCAATCTCCTGCAGGTTAGATTACGCCGAGCTTAGAAATAAGCGGAAACAAGGGTAATAAGTAACTTGTTCCGCCTTCTTTCCCCCTTATTATCCTTTATTTACTATTCCCCTGAAGTTAAGTTTTTATCGTGTGGGGGTTTCATGCGCCCTCCTCTTTTAACTAATACAGTTCTATCAGTCAATGTTTGTATTTATTCAAGAATAAAATATCTTAAGGACTCAAGTTAGAACAAAAAATTTCAATAATCTTTTACATGTTGTTACGAGTGAAGACTGCAACAAAAAATTGACGGACCCCGGGCTTGAACGGAGGACCCCTTTCTTGCAAGGCAGAAGTTCTGTCGTCGCGCCACGGCCGCCACAGCGTTGCACTCTTCTACTCGTCTTCTTATAGTAATTAGACACCCGTGACGTGTATCCACACGTAACACGTCCAGGGCCCAGAGTCATCGACGCCCCCGTCGATCATTACGAAACCTGTATTACCGCACAGATGAGAGGCCGTTACACGTGTTCCATGTGGACTCAGAGGCTTTGGGGCATGATCTGTGGGTTATTCATTTTTATTTACATCAGTATATGATAAGGCAGGCAACTGATTTTCGGTAGTTCATCCCACCGCTGTTCACCAGAAAATGTTACGAGTGAAGAGTGCAACGAAAAAGTGACGGACCCCGGGCCTGAACTGAGGACCTCTTTCTTGCAAGGCAGACGTTCTGTCGTCAATGTGAAAAAAATCGGTTTTGGGAAAAAAATTCCACTGATTTAAGATAAATTTGAGAAAATATGACTAGAATATAAAAAAGTTAGAAATTCAAGTATAGGGTAACACCTTAAATAAACCGAAATAAAAATCGCTGGTACAATCGTACACGATTATTTCACGATCGCTTGGCTAATCTTGCCAATATTGACTAACGATTTCATTATCGGCTATCTGAAAATCACGCGTGCTTTATTACGATTTTGTTTTCTGCTGGATAGCCACTTTGGTGATATTTCAATTCGAAAAACGTCAAATCAACTTCATTCATAGCGCTAATAACGTACTCGCAATGTTCTATAATCCATTATCTAACTGATTGATAACTTACACATTTAACAGCGCAAAATAAGTTAATTGAGTATTTTCTCACGCAAGTACCGTGACCAAGAGTACTTCCGAGGGCAGACAACGAGTCCCGAAACGAGTCTTGCCACCAAGACTGATACGCGTGAATCGTTAACTATTAATTTTAATCGCGGAGGGAATTTTTAATTATTTCTCCGAGGATAAGCGGTCTCACGATGCACCACCTGCCAAACGCATGGAGCAGATGACACATCGACAGCCCACATCAGTGCGAAGGAAAGAGGAGAGAGGACAACCGTTGCTCGCAAAAGTGCGGGCGAGAGGAACGTAACGATGCCGCGCGCATACCGCTAGGCCACTGAGCGCAAGAGAGAGAGAGAGAGAGAGAGAGAGAGAGAGAGAGAGAGAGAGAGTCGCCGCCCAGGAGGACAACCTATGATGGCCACGTGCGGCCGACCTGGTGATTTCCGCTGCGCGCAGAGAAAAAGAGGGCGCTACGGTAGACAACCTGACTAACAACGAAGTCCGCTGTCCGAAGGACGCTGATAGGCCAAGGCGGCCTGTATCTACCAACCAGAAGTCACGAGGACGGAAGATCTTCACTGGGGCCTATTGGCGTGGAGAGAAGCGACGGAACGTTCATCTTGGATAGAATGGTATTGTTGGCTGTATCGGTCTACCCGAGGCAATCTGGAAACGACTTCGAACAGCCGAGGGAGACACACTATTATTCTCCGATGCTTCCCCCCCGCCGCCCGGCGGGGAAGCTCTCTTCTCGAACATTCAAACTCTGCGATATCTCTATAATTCTTCCTGATGAGGGCAGCATTGACTGCCGAAACGTTGGAATAAAAAGAAAAATGGAATAATTTTTTCTTCATCCAAGATTGCCTCGGGTAGACCGATACAGCCAACAATACCATTTTGAGAAATACCGAAGACTAACAGAATTTCGTGACGTAATGTTCTCCGCTGCTAACGAGTAATTAAGTCGCGACGTTCTTCTCGCATTATTATTTCGGCGAAAATCTACCTCGCAACTCGAAACAAGGATGAAGCGTTATTTCAGCGAAATCTACCTCGCGACTTGAACTAATGGTTGAAGCCAGGGATCTTCGAGGTTACGGCGTAACCGAATCTGTTCTTCTGTGACTACGACTGACCCGGTGAGTGGCCTGGAGTGTCGAAGACTCTCGGCACCAAGTGCTCGGCCTCATCAAGGAGGCTAGCAGTGGTGTAAAGTGTGTGTGAGACACGGGAGTCTCCTGGGGTGTTAGAGTGTGGCCGCGAGAGAATCGAAAATAGTGAGCTCAACGCAAAACGTAAGATTGTAGTTAAAATCTTGTCGTAGTGCTATTCGGATAGTGCAATTAGGATGCGTAGTCCAGTGGCACGGAACTCGGCTCGGTATGCCACGTGGCAGTGAGAGCGTCAACCATCTTGTCTCCGTAGTCAGTCGTACGTGCGAGCGCAATTGAGCATAACTTCGTTTTAAAATATTAGTGTAAAGTAAATAATTGTGAATGATTAAAATTCTCGTGCGAAACAATTGATATCGTAGTAGAGTACGCATTTTTTTTACGAGTAATTTGAGAACGCGCTAAATCCCAAAGTATTTGTTGCGAGTGTTTGAACGGTGTGAGGAACCGAAATATTTAAAGAGTTTAGGGTTGAAAGATCGTGATGATTCAGCGTGATTCAAAGCGCGTGTAGAAAGCAAATTCGTTACTAAGTCGATTTGAATCGATACGGTTGTATGAGAGTGGAATGTGCACGCTGTGATGCATATCTACTTCTATAATTTATGGAAGTAGTGAGAATCTCAGAGTAGAAAATTATAGGTTAGAATAGGGCATTTTTCTTGGCAACGCAGAGGGTCCTCGCAGCCTCGAAGATCTCCGCAAGCTAAGTATTTTTATTTTGATAGATTAGGACTTAGTTTAGTTAGATTATCATTTTGAATAAAGTACTACATTTACTATCTTTCTCATACAAATATTGGAGATATTCATTTCTGCACAAAATCCTTTTCCCTTCTACACACACAGAGACCATATTATCTTGCGATAATATGGCCGATCACTAGTCCCGAGTAGTCGGTTTAGCAGATCCACCTCTGGGACAACCTCTACTGAGCTACCTACGCGAGAGTCCCCTAGCGCCCACTAAATTCTCGAAATTAGTGACTGCGCGATTGAACAGTCGCACGGGAGTTTCTCTGCTACGTACTTGCGTTAGAAGAAATTTGTATGTCAGCTTGGAATCTAATTCGTTATTATAATAACATTTTTTTGTTTGCTTTATTTTAAACATTTGTTGTCTGAATTGAATAAGTTACGCGGGTATAAAATCGGTTTAAAAACACATTCGCTACGCTTGGGTGCTAACCTCACGGTCCTAGAAAGAACTGCTTACGCAACGGCTAAGCATGTTTTGACCGATTTGAGGCAGGCACTGCTATGAAATATTGTATGATACGCGTGTCTCCAGTGACATTTTCGGGTACAGCGTAAGCGCCCTCGCTACGCTCGGGTGTTTAACTCGCCGTGCCAGTAAGTGCCACTTACGCCACTAGTATCGTAATGTACTATACTCGTTTTTAACTAAATTGCTTTTATCATCATGTCTTAAAAAGCTATTACAGTTAGCATTAAAAGCAAATACAATCTCCATCTTTGATACTGCCATAATAGTCCGGGCGCTGGTGCCATCTGAGTGTAAAGTTTTAGCGCCCCTTAGTAAATTGGGATAGTTTTATTTTTTTTGGGGTGCTAAATCGAAATCCGTTGGTTGCGAAGCCCGCAAACCGTCAGTTTTTTGTTATAAACAATTATATATAAAAAAGAGGTTTTTTGCATATTTTTCATAAAAAATACCATTTAATCATAAAACTAATATTGCCATTGAATTCTACGGGTAAAAATACGTCGAAACCATGCATCATGTATGCAACTTATTTTATAATAATCCTCTAAATAATTAATAATAACATTCAGCGAGTTTAATTTACTACCTATGCGTACTACATCTACAACTTTTGCAGTATTTGACAATATTTGTGTAATATTTTAATTATAATATTAAATATTGTGAATTTGTTAATTAAGAAATACCAATAATAATAATATTTATTATTATTGTGAATAATATATAATATATGAATAATAATTATTATTATGATTAATAATAATGATTAATTATTATTATTAATAATAATAATTATTATTATTATAATCATAATAATATTTTCTATAACCAATATTTTATGATCAACTTTATTATGAATATCATTTTGACTTTGTTTACGTTTTTCTCGCAATGGGACAAAGCATGATCACAAAAGTTACCGATCCCGAAAATAAATATAATGTTGCTTCTAGCACACACATGTGTACACATACACACATAGGTATAGGTTATGTCTATATGTATATATATATGTATATGTATATATGTGTATGTGTACATACTATATATATATATGTGTGTGTGTGTGTGTGTGTGTGTGTGTGTACATACTATACACACACACACACACACAGACACACACACACAGATACACACACACACACACACACACACACACACACACACACACACACCCATATTCGCTAGATAGGTTTTATGTATTGAAATTACATTAATAAAGCTTGGGCTTGTTTATCGGATATATACATCATTTTAATTGATAAAAATGATACATTACATGTATATTACAAGTAGAAAAAAGATTTTTTAAGTTAGAAAAAAAATGGCGATTTTTATCGGCATTAACATTTTATTGCCATGTTGCAGATTTTAAGCCTAAAAGTAGCACATATTCAGCCATTTTTTACACACACACACACGCACACACACACACACACACACACACACACACACACACACACACACACACACACACACACATATGTAAATATATATATGTATATATACACCGCACACTGTTGCGAGGGAAACGGATTCCACTTCTATATATGAAAATGTAACTCCAAAAAAATTTTCAGACGTTTAGCTTGAAAAACCAGTTTAATCCAGAATTTTGAAACACCGTTTGGCGTTTCGACCCACTGTGCAGCGCCCGGACTATAACTTTGCTCTAGGGCACTTAGAGTTACTATACGCTTAGGGTATTCGAAAATAAGGTTATGTGGAAAATATTCAGGCTAAAAATAGATCAGGAAACCGGAAAGTGGAGGTGAGACGAGCGTACGTCAACACGTATATTTAAGGGCAAGCCAAATGCAACGCAACTTCTTGGTAGACCTAGACGCAGATGGGAGGACAACGTAAAAACAGACTTAATGGAAATTAGGTAGAAGAGTGCTGAATGGATGAGGCTAGCACAAAATACATATTATTGTATAGATATGGTGACCGGCTGGCTACACGTTTACCTTGCTTGTTTTAATTTTTTGCGATATTAAAAGTAAGTACATAGTGCAAATCACCATCGCGATGCAGCAGTGTTAGTTTGAAAAGTAAAAGTGCAGCTGTTATGCTGCCTGTACGTGCTTTCAAGCAGTCTTCTCAGATCGCCTGTTAGCAATTTTTGGTTGATTACAGTGTAGTTTGCGAAAAGGATGAAGAAGTGATGCACTGGAAAGATAGCATTTATGCAATGAGTGAGTGTTAGTCTGTCAAAAAGTACTGCAGTATTGGAAGATACGTAACTCCAGCAAGAAACATGAGTTTGTACAAGATATTTATGTGTCATGTGCAGTGAAATTAGTCACTGTGTAATCTATTTTAAGGCACGACCGCGATACGGAAGTGTCTGAGAGTTTTGTAAGCGATAAATGTTTGACAGCGATATCTCACGCAATTTCTGACCGATCAGGCTGGAATTTTAGCAGACTTCTCTTGCGCAAACTAACAAACCGCTGCCAATTCATTGGCACGTAGCTTCCTCCAATGAAATTTATTGATCTAACAAATAAAATATTATTTTAAAATACAGTATGTGAATGCTATTTTAAGTATTTTCGAGTCTAATTATTTTGCTGTAGAAGAAATTTTCTTATAGCAAAAGATATATAATAATTAGAAAGCAAATAGCTTTAATTATGGTAAATCACTAAATAAAATTTTAAAGCATTTGACTGCATTGTTTTAGAGATATAATTAATCAAAAAATAAAAAATAAAAATTCAAACCTTGATATCTTAAGAACCATAGGGGTTTCAAAGCTGCGAAATAAACTTAGCCAAAATGAAAAAAACATTTACATTTTTCCAAAATCTCAAGTGCAATAAGGCGTTTTTACGCCCGTAATCGAGTCACAAAAAAACTCATCTTTTTCAGTTTTTGATTTATTACTGAAAAAATAAGTAGTCAAATCACTTGAAATTTTGATGGAATATAATTTAACACGTGACACATCAACTTGATTTTTTTCACGAGGTTATGATATTTAGTTTCAGAGATATGAAATTTAAACAACAATCACCTCTTTCATTTTATCTGCCGAAGAGAGCGGTCGATCCCGAGGATCAAGGGGAAAACTAGGTAACATTATTATATTTCAAATGCATTTTGGCTAAAAAGTTTGTAACAATGGGATGATTGAAAAAAAAACGCAAAAATACACACACATACACACACGCGCGCGCACACACACACACATCTATACGGACATTTTCTAAAAACACGTAATTCAAACTTCAAACTTTTAAAAAAATGTTTCCTTGAAGATTTAGCGAAACTGACAATTTTACTATTACAAAGCTTACTCTTGGAGGAAGCAAAACTATTTTTTTATCATCCTAATCCTCTACGTTGTTTTGAAAAGTAGGCACACTTTGTTCGATTGTTACATGTATTTTTTAATAAAAATTTTGCTGTTATTTTAGTGCGATAGACAACAGCGATTTCATGTACTGAGTTAAAACGTAAACAACATCATTAGCTTGTAGGCTGCGAGTGGGGTTGCACAGGGCGATGAGCCTGGCACGCAAAAGAGAGGGAAGCCTCTCTCTCTTCTCATATATTGTCTCCGTGCTCAAAGCCGTTGTCGCTAAGGTTTGAGAAGTAAATATAAAGTAGGGTTTAGTATGAGTATCAGTAAGTTTAAGTCTATCATTACAATGCTATTTGCTTTGGCAATAAGCTGGAATACTATAATTTTATGCAGTTACTTGTTATGTTACCTAGAAACATGTAACCTAGATGATTTTGATTGAACTAGTTTTTTTCGCATTTTCACATCAAGGCCTATGTGAATTTTTACATTCAACAGGTTGAATCTAGCTTATGGACAGTTATGCAGGAACTACTAGTACTATTTCGAGCACATTGTACATTTAATTTCTAATGTATGTTTACCTGCAGAAAATGATGTCAAACATTAAACGTTCCTTTAACATTATGTATTGCATAATATCAGAATTGTTTTTGCTTCATTTATAATTCTAACAGGTATTTTTGTTTTGTTTTGATGGATAACATTATTTTGAGTCAATTACATATATATAATTAAATGTCTCTCTCTCTCTCTCTCTCTCTCTCTCTCTCTCTCTCTCTCTCTCTCTCTCTCTCTCTCTCTCTCTCTCTNCTCTCTCTCTCTCTCTCTCTCTCTCTCTCTCTATCGCGTTGCGAGTTCGAAAGCGCGTTGCGAGTTCGACGGAATGCGTTAGACGCTTAATATTGTAAATATTCGTAAATGCGTTATTTGTCACCGTGTTATTAGGCGTAAACGAGCGTTTTATTGTATTTGCATACTTTTAATAATTGCGTGAGCATTATCGTATTTTCGTATTTTAGTCCTAGTTTTAGTTTTAGTTTTAGTTTTAGTTTTAAGTTTTAGATTTAAGCTTATTGTTTCTCTTATGTTTGGCATTAAATCGTTATGCTTGCGTGGCATGTACTTGTCCCGCCTAAGCACCTTTTGTAAATATTTTTGTAATTGGCTGTGACCATGTGGACCGAGAGTCCTTTGTCATCAATAAACTCACTCACTCACTCACTCACTCTCTCACTCCCTCTATCTTTCTTTCGCATAGCTCGCATAGCTAATATGATCAACAATATAACATTTATCAACAAAAAAATACAATTAAGAACAGGTCTATTATTGTAGCAAAAAGTTTGATAAATCTTTGGACAACATTTAATATATCTTTAAGGTAATTTATTATGCGATACAATAATTCATAATAACTATATTATCAAGTTCTTCATTAGTTACATCTAATTTAATTTAGGTATCTTGGGCACGTAACCGTCAAAGTAAGAAAGCTCTTTGATCAATGGAACAAACTGATCCGTAGAAAATAAAAAAAAAAAAAATATGAATACGGTACCATTGATGGTTACAAAATGAATATAATCAATCGTTCGGCGTTTCAAACATATATCCTGCATTCTCTCGCATGTTTTCAGTAAATAGTAGTACACATTTACTTCTAAACAAGCCCTTACCTGCTCCGACTAAGAAATAAGAATGGGCGAGCGGAGAATTGTTGCATTGCCCGCATTTTTCGTCCAAAATTGACAAAAATGATCAATTTTGAACGGGTAAAATTTGGTCTTGGGTTAGCTGTGGGTCGGAACTTATATAATAGGTTATAGTGTATCGAAAAAAATACTTTTGATGACCTAAGAAAACTTGTATAGAGCTTTAATAGCAAAAATTGAAAAAAGAACGGAAATACTGAAAAAAACGAGAAATAACGATTTTCTTTCGGAGGTAGAGACCTTTAAAATTCTTCACACAGCGCCTTCCTTGCAGCTACTTTATTTTTTTTATGTATTTAAGCGATTCAAGGGGTTACAAATTGAAAACTCAAAAGTCGGGAAATTTTGAACCACCCTAATGTGCATAATAAGCAATTTACTTTCATCAACTTTTCCAATAACTTTATCAGAAAAAACTGAAATCTCAAAATTAAAAAATCGATATAAAAAAAAACGGGTTCCGAAAATGTAAAAACGGACTGTTATCCCGCCGAGTATTCGTAAAAACAAAGAAAATGAGACTTGGTGGATTGAAATCCTCTAACAAGGAGAGCTACCAGGCTCCTTGAAAGGGATTCCGCTAAAACTTCCAGAAATGTTTTCTGGTAATTCAAAATGAGAGAAACCAGTTTTAGTTTGATCTCATAGGCCTTTATTCGGGAGTTATGGCCAATTTTAGTAAATTTTAACCAAAAAACCTAGTTCATTCAAACGAGTATAACTTCTAAGGCATAATTCCTAGAGCATCCTGTATAAAATTTACTTCAAGTACGGAAAATTTTCTATAAAATGAGGTGATTACAAAGGCCAAAAGATCATTTTCTTCGAAGGATACAGCTAATGGAAAATTTTATCGTATTTCTGACTTGAAAAATAGTGTACAGAATAATTGTGAGAAATTACGTAAAATCTTTCATTGGTTATATTTTTTAAAGAAATTGATATTTTGGTTTCAAAAACTACCATAATCGATAGGAAATTTTCTGTACTTAAAGTAAATTTTATACAGGATGCTCTAGGAATTATGCCTTAGAAGTTATACTCGTTTGAACAAACTAGGTTTTTTGGTTGAATTTTACTAAAATTGGCTATAACTCCCGAATAAAGGCCTATGAGATCAAACTACACCTGGTTCCTTTCATTTTTAATTACCAGAAAACATTTCTGAAAATCTTCGCTGAATCCCTTTCCCGGAGCCTGGTAGCTCTGCTTGTAAGTAGAAGCTAAGCTAGAGTCGATACGAAAGAACACACGTCCAGGGAGGGAGTTCGCTCACTACGGGTGTTGGCGTCCCCAGACTGCCAGCAAGCAGGGCAGTACAAAGGTCGCCTCGTGTGCGACTGGAGGACTGTTTCCTGCAACCTCGGGGGGAGTTTCGTGGACTCCGTTCTGCACGTTCCACAGGAATTGCGATCCTGAGGTACCCAAGGTACGGTGCGCCGTGCGACCGGGCGGCCTGACTGACGTCTCTCTTGGCCGCTCGCGCCCTGCCCAGGCTCCCGGGCTGGGCTCTTAAGCCTGAGCACGAAGGGTACAGCTCGAAAACTGGGTTACTGGCGCTCCCAGGCTGCCGGATAGTACAGGGGCCCGGGTCAGTCTAGCCAACAGGACCTGGCTGCACTATCAACCGGTGAAAATCTTCTTGGCCGCAATAGTGCCGGATGGCGTCTGGAACAGGGCCCTGCTGCGGTCGGGGGGGGGGGNGCTTGTCGAGGCTACCGTGACTGGCGAAGGATGCCCGCAATGGGATGCGAAGCAGGGGACAACGCGGGTGGCCGGGGAGCGGCGGAACGGCTCAAACGGCGCACGTGCGTAGAGGAGATAAGGGAAAAAAGGAGATGAAAGCGAACAATAAGAAGAACGTACCAGAACCAACGACATCGGGGATCCCAATCACCAAACCAGGACAACAAGATGACCACTTAGCGGTCCTGAAGGATACAATCAGGGAAACAATCGAGTACACCGAGGGTACAACCAACGTGCACGGGCCGATTAAAACGGGCCTCGCGAAGGCGTTGGAATAGCTAGAAAAGATAGACGAAAAAAGTAAGTCCTTCTTAAAGGTGCCAGAGCTTCGCCTGGGAGGAGAATCTCTGGGATCAAGAACGACCAGTATGGAGAGCTTAGCGAGCATTGCCAGTGCTAGGAGAATGGACAGCACCTCGTCAATGGCACAAATAGCAGATTACAAAAAAGCTCGACAAGAAGCCATAGAAGTTCGCGAGGACGAAGAGGACTATATACAAAAGCTAGAAAAGGAAGTGGATGAGCTTATCAAGGAATGTCAGTCAACACCAAAAGACGTAAAACGCACCGCAAAACGTGCTAAACAACTTTAAGTTCTACTGATTCAGTTAAGGAAAAAGCACGAGGAAGGAAATGATAAAGATAGACGCTATGAAGATGACGTGGACTATTACCAAATGTGGCACGTAACACGAGAGAATGCAAGAAGAGGCGCGCGAGGACGACTTCTCAAAGATGCGGTACTTGCCAGTGCCGGAAGCAAGAGGCCATGGAGAAGTCCCAATAACAGCCCAGAAGAGAAGAGCGAAGGAAAACATGACACGAAGAGACAACGACAGGAGAAAGCGGCGATGCAAAGTAGGACCCTCACCCCGAGAGCCCCTCACAATGCACCACCGGCAAAAGCCAGGCCCAACAAAAAGAAACGTCCTGAAGGGATTCTAGTGAAAGTGGGGCAAAACAAGACGTACGCAGAAGTCCTGGGGAAAATTCGAAAGGATGTAAACCCGGACACAAATGGATCAATGGTACTTGGAGTTAAGCAAACAAGAAGTGGAGACGTCCTTCTGAAATCAGGAAGAGGATCTGACAGGACAGCGTTTACTACGGAAGTAGAAAAAGCTGTGCTAGGCCTTGGACAGGTCAAAAAAGAAGAACGGAAAGCCACCCTAGAAATAAGGGACATGGACTCGGAAGCTACGGAAGCAGAGGTGAGAGCAGCAATAGGACGAGCCCTCGAAAAGCCGGACAACAGCAGGAGAGTGACTCTATTACAGCTTAACATGAGGGGACTTAGAATGGCCATAGTGATACTCAGCGAAAGTGAGGTCGAAGAGCTCTTAGAAATATGTCCATCCGTGTGGGCATTGTAAGTTGTAGGATTAGGAAGCGAGTAAAGGTAGTGTGGTGCCACAAGTGCTTAGGCTTTGGAAATTGGAAGGATGAGTGTAATGGAGTAGATATCGACCCTCTGCTATAAGTGTGGAGGAGCCGATCACCGCATGGCGCAATTCCAGATGGAAGCGAGCTGTTTTCTCTGCAAAGATGACGGACAAAAGGAAGAAGGCTGCAAATATGGAGCTGGCGCCGGCAGCTGCATTATATTTAGGCGCGCCCTGGACACGGCAAAGAAAAAAGAACGAAGATCCTAGAAAGATCGAAGAATAGGTGGAAGGATGACGACCACATCAAATAGAAGATGGCTAAAGCCGTTCGCCCCCCGCGAAGCAATGCTTAACGGTTTTACCGCGGGGAACTAAGGCACAGAGGATGGAGCCAGACACCTTTACTGAGGGTCGATAAAGGCAAAGAGGGCGTTCCTTCAGACGGACAGGTGGTTTTTTTTTTTTGGGTGGGTTTAGTCGGTGTGAATCCGACACACGGCTGACATTCGGGATGGGGCTGTTTCGACGACCCCATAAACAAAGTCACGCTATGTTCTTTCTAAGATTTTTCCTAATACCTCTTTCTCCAAGAGAAAAAACACACACACACACACACACACACACACACACACATAAATTTTCCCCCTTAGCGGGGAAAGGAAGGCAATTTTGTTCTCTTTCAAATGCGTTATAGCTAAATCGTTTGTAACAATAAAATGATACAAAAAAATTTGTAATATTTAATAAAAAAACATAAAACGAAAACTAGCTGGAAAAATTAATAATAACTTCTTTTCCCCAATTCAGAATTCAAAATCGAATATACATGCCAAATTTTGTAGACATTTATAGCTTCGATTCGAAAATATTGCGGCACACACACACACACACACACACACACACACACACATACATACACACATACACACACATGCATACACACACACACACACACACACACACACACACACACACACACACACACACACACACAGACACACAAANACATGCATACACACACACACACACACACACACACACACACACACACACACACACACACACACAGAGACACATACAAATAAATTTTCTAAAAACACGCGATTCGAACTCAACAAACCTCAAAATGGATTTCTAACCTGTTTTTTATAAAGTTGAAAATTTTTCTATTACAAAGCTTCCTCTAGGAGGAAGCAAATTTCCACTTTAAGAGTTACTCAATATTTGATTTAACTGTCATTTGAAAACTAATAAGTCAAGAAAACTCATGTTTTACATGTACATCTCTATTGTGTAAATAAAACAATATATAAATTTAAATTGACCTTCAGTGAAATATTTTAGAAATCAAAAATATTTTAGTACAGGTCAATTCAACTAGTAATATTTTTTCACAATCACAAAAAAAATCGATGTGCAAAATATGAGTTCTTTAGACATCTAAATTTTTTAATAAGAGCAAATGCAAAAATAAAAGGTTTCGGTCTTAAAATCTCTGACAACTGTTCATGATTCTAATGAATGTTTTCAGAAAAAATTCAAAATATTGTTTCTTTTTGTTAAAATGCACTGGAAACCAAAAATACAATGTGCTAGAGATAGTAGTTTATTCGTAACTGTCCATAAGCAAAATTTGATCCACCAAATGAATAAATTCACATTAGCTTCGATATAAAAATATGAATGAAAACTGTTAAATCAAAATTATCTAGCCAACATATTTCTGCGTAACATAGTAACAAAGTAGCGGTGTCAAATTTTAGTTGTCTAGCCTTTTTATAATTTAAAGGGCATTATAATGATAGACTTAAAATCACTGACATTAAAAAAAAATACACACACACGCACATTATTACTACTTCACATAGGGTTAGGCTGCTACTTATAAATACACGTATTTTAATACTAAATTCTTGGTCATGATGATATACGGATATACATGCCAAATTTTGTAGACATTTATACCAAGTTTTCTTGCTAGTAATATGACATATTTTTTTCTGAATCTGTCATTAAGTTTTTTATGCTATTTAACCATGCTTCATTTTTAACACTTCAAAAATTTCTACCAGAGTAATGACTGTTTTGAAGGTTATGAATTTTAAGCACGATTCTGATCTTGTAACTTAGGCAACCAGCAGCAAACAATCAGAATCCCGTATTAAATGCTTCACAAAAAGGTCATAATTTTTTTAAACAGAGGATAGTAAGTATTTATATATCTGAGGAATTCTGCGTCAAGTGAGACGTGAGAGCTGTATCAAAAAAAAACATGAGCCGTCACGGGACGCCTGGCAGATGTAAAACATAGAAATCGAAGGTTACTGGAAAATATATAATTGAGTTTAAAAAGAAAAGGATGCGATAAAAAAGGAATACACTAAGGTATCCCTCAACAATGTATGTATGTAAGTATGTTAAAAAACATACTTACATACATACATTAATTAAAAAATGTGGCTTTTTTGGGGACAGCTGATAGAAGTAAATACTTAAATGGGTGCGTTGTAGACTAAGGGACAGCGCGACGTTCACAAAAACAAAGACAAAGGGCAGTTAATAGAGATTTCCTATAAAAATGTTCACTGTAACTTGTTTGCTTTTATGTAAAACCGTCTGTAGATCACAAATTTCGTCATGAAAAAGCTGTAAATTTTACGTTTCAAAAACGACGAGCGTTTTAAGTTGCAAAATAAGCCATTGTTTTTAGTTTTTTTTTATATCTCGCTTGGATGGCACCGTGATAAGAAAAGTTAAAGGCACAAGTAGTTTTTCTAACTGCAATAGTTTGTTTATAAAATCAATGCAAAATATGTACACTGTATAAATAGTGTCAAAGTTACTAAGAATGACTACCCTCGTAGCTTTGTTATTGGTGCAGAATACTATACCACAGTCAAGAAATATGCATCTTTGAGGCTAAGTAACATGCCCAGTAACAGATTTTTCATCATACGTGCACGAAAAAGGCCACTTTCCATGCAAGAGTCTTTTTCTCACTCTGCAGACTATCCGATGTGTTTTTAAAAATTTTAAAATTTTCAAAATTTTCAAACTTTTCAAAATTTTTTACATTTTAATACAAATTTGTTTTACTTTGAGAAGTCCTCGAATTTTCCATTTCTTTCATATGCATGATAAGTGGCCTATTCAGGCGCACTTATTATAAAAAGTACGGTGTGCAACAAAAGGGGAGTGACTTTTTCAGACTCGGGTGCTGTACTTCGGGTGCCTACGGCGCCCTCGACTCCCACGCGTGCTTCAAACATCACCCTCGCTAGAAAAAGCCAATTTCCCCCCCCTAGTTGCACAATATACTGTTTTGTGCAGTTTCAGAATGGCATCTGTACTCGACAATTTATTGGAAAGAACAAATTACATGAAACACCAAAGACCATAGCTCTATATTTAAATTTAGATGATCCGAATAGATATACTGGTCATTGCTTCAGACGCAGCTCAGCTACTGCGTTATCAAATGCAGGTGTGAATTCAACAATGGACCAATGACCAGGTTGCCCAGGGCTACATTGAAAATTCAATGGCGAATAGGAAAACTATTTTTGAAAACATTGTTCACTCGGATCAGAACATAACTAGAACTGATGACTCGAATGATTCTGTAGCAAAACATATTCCAATACCATCCACAAGTAAGCAACAGTCAAATGAAATTTTAGATCATTATACTATTTCAACAATAATCCAGAACAGCCACCTCCATTGTCTCCAGCCATTGTCAACTACCAAACAGCATTTTCAGCATTTAAATCATAATCTATCATGATCCAAAACAATGAAATACACAAGTTAATAATTAATAACAACTATTATGGATACAAAAATCAAAATGAAGAAAATACTTCAATTAGCGAAAATTAAATACCATTCAAATGGTGCTACGTTTATAAATACGTTTATAAAAAATCATTTTTAATAGAAACATGTTTGTAAATTAATAATATTAGTTAAATAACATTTTTATAATTTGAAATAAAGTTGTCTGATTTCCTCGAAATGTATGCAATAATTTTTTAAACCCATAATCCAATTACGTATGGAACGAACTTTCCAGCGAGTATGTTAAAAAATCGTATACTCACCACGGGCATAATATACTATATTCAAAAAGTATTGTGCAACATCTTATGATTTAAGGAGGATCACCACCAAAATAATTTTCTTAGGAAATTGATGGAACTTTCTGTGCGTCCAGAACGGACGGGTGGGTGCCTATCACCACTACACAGCGCGTCCTCAGGTTGCGGATAGAGGAACGGCCCCTGAGAAAGAGGTTAGCTGCGAATAAATCGAATAAGCAGCCGCGGACAGCCGATAGGCCCGGGCGTGGGTGTGATGAGCCCGCACCTGCGATCGAACGCATTCATCTAGAAACACTACGCAAGCACCACAACAACGAACACTCAACAATATTTCTTACTTCACTTTCTCTTCCTACCTAACTATGTCTATAATCTATCTCTTTTAGCACACATTACAAAAATCCTGTTGTCGTGGGGAATGCGGGAGCGATGACAACTGCCCCGAAAGGGGATGTGTAGAATGATTCGCCACCTGGTCTTACACGGCAACGAAGCCAGCGTAGGCGCGCTGCCTTGCAGGGGGGCGTTAGGATACGAGCGTGATTCCGTAGTGTGTCCGACGATGAGCTGACTCCGTCCGTTCATTCAAAGTCGGAAAGCTCTCATACTTAGTTCTTCGATTAGGGAGTTATCACCTCTAGAACGGAGATTCACCTGCGATCGGAAACAGGATCCAAACGCGTGGGTTCACATACTATCATGGGCCTCAAAAAACCAAAACCAAACCAAAATCAATAGGGACTTAAAGGTAGGAACATAGGAAGTCTGCACGAAACCAGCAACGATAACGGTATTAGAGTCATAAATTTCGCGGCGGCAAAAGATCTTATAGTAAAGAGTACATGCTTTAAGCACAAGGATATACACAAAGTAACGTGGACATCGCCGGACGGAGCCACGAAAAATCAAATCGATCACTTTCTTATCGATAAGAGGCGCCACACGAACGTGCTTGACGTAAGAACCTACAGGGGGGCGGATTGCGACTCGGATCATTTTCTAGTAGTGGCCAAATTAAGAGCCAAATTAGTAGCTGGGCAAAATAGTAAACGGGTGAACAAAGTAGAAACGTTCGATATTGAAAAGCTACGGAACGGGATAGAACGAATTAAGTATCAAGTAGAAATAAGAAATCGGTTTCAGGTA
Source organism: Pteromalus puparum (assembly GCA_012977825.3). NCBI lineage: Eukaryota > Metazoa > Arthropoda > Insecta > Hymenoptera > Pteromalidae > Pteromalus > Pteromalus puparum. The sequence continues at coordinate 22,441,837 of CM053168.1, read as the reverse complement.
CTCGAGGAAACGGATGCACCGACGGAGGTAGATGACGACCCGAACAGTCTTTGGGGATATCGAAAAACGATAAAAGAGGCCGCGAATAAAGTGCTAGGTAGAAAGAAAAAGCCAAGAAGGCAAACCATGCGTTTGACGAAGAGTCGCGAACTCTGGTCTTGGAAAGCGCGCAAAAAGGCCAAAATTAGACAGCGTACACAATGGGGGCGATAGCCGGCCGTAAGAAGAGCTACATCGAAGATAAGAAGCAAGTGGGGGCGATTTACGGAACAAAACCGCTGAGTATTCAGAAGAATCAGATTAGAAAAATAAATACTAATTGTTCAGTGAAAATGAACCCGCCGCGAGATGCTACAAAGCGAGATGAACCCTATTAGGAAGGTTCCAGAGAGACCATTAATGGAAAGATGAGGGCTGGGAATCTCTCACAATGCGAAGAGGTGAACCTGTTAAGCTGTGAAGGGCTATTTTGTTAATGTCTGCATAAACTGTACATGAAAACTGCGAGGAATAACGGCGAGACGAAATCACACACGCTGCTGAACTTCCATTTGGAGAACCGACCCTACACAAAGAAGTAGAAACGCGCGCATCAAAACTAAAAAAACAATAACGGCCGCCCGGAAACGATTCGCTATACCAGCGGAACTACTTCAGATATGGGCACGGCCACTGCGCGCTGACACGAAAATTTTTGAATAGTACGCCTCTATTTTGGAAAAATGAAACAATGCCGGGAACAAACTGGAAAGAATCCATCATCATACGTTTGTTTAAAAAGACGATAGCTCAGACTGCCAATCAACTATCGGGGAAGCTGCACTTTTAGCTACCTGCGCTACAAAGTTCTGCTCAGAACGTCTCAGGCAGGACTCACACCCTTTGCCGGAAAGATATAGATACGGAGATTCATCAGTGTGGATTCCGGTCGCGTAACAGGTCGACGAGCGATCAACATGTTTACTATAGAGCAGCTGTTAGCAGAAAAATGGATATTGCGAATACAATACACCAGTGTATTCTCATGATTTAAAAAAGCGTAATGATTCTTTCCAAAGCGAAGCAAAATGTATCAAATCCTTGTGCCTCCTCGGTCCGTACCAAAAAAACTTGTGAAATTAATACAATATGTCGTGAACGAAGCACTGGAAAAGTACGAGTAGGCGGTAATGTATTCTGGAATCGTTCATGTATACACGACGGTTTGAAACAAGCGGTACGGTCTCCACGGACTCTTTAAACTAAGCGCTAGAGTATGTGTTTTAGCAAATTGCACGATAGCGGGCCTGGCGCCAACACTCAAGCGGAAAACGGCAGATTCTAGGATATGCAAGATGATTTGAATAGTGCGGGGGATATGCCGAACGGTACGAGAAACGCGGGAAATACTCAATAAATGTGCGGCGAGGAAACGGGGTTAGAGCGGTGATGCGAATCGAAAACGAAATATAGATTATGGATAAACGGGCATTGCGAAGGAGAGGGGATCTTAGAGTCGAAATTCTTTCGAAAAGGTAGCGAATTCAGTATTTAGCCACAACTAAAATGATATCAAACGAAATCAAGCGAGTTAATTAAGAGACTACATTCGGAGTAATGCTGCTTTCTACGCCTAACAAATTACTTAAATCAAAACTGCTGTCTAAAAAGTAAAATATTAGGATATATAGGACTATAATAATCCGGTAATCTTGTACGGATGAAACTGCATGGCGCTCACTAAAGCAGAGGAAACCGTTTTAGGGTGTTTTGAAAATAAAGTTCTGCGAAAAATATACGGGCCAAAGAAAGATGAGGAAACCGGGGAGTGGAGGAAACTGCACAACGACGAGCTACATAACTTATACGCGTCACCGAATATAAACAGAATAATTAAATCGCGAAGACTAAGATGGGCAGGGCACGTTGCAAGAATGGGAAATGATCGCACGGCAGCGCGTATAATGAAAGGAAAGCCAAATACGTCGCGACCTCTAGGTAGACCTAGACGCAGGTGGGAGGACAATGTAAAAGCGGACTTAACTGAAATCGGGCAGGACGGCACGAAATGGATAGGGTTAGCACAAAATAGGGATACGTGGAAGGCTTGCGTAGATGAGGCGATGAACTTTCGAGTTCGAAATGCCACTTAAAAAAAAAAAAAATTGATGGAACTTTGCACACTACTTTGTAATGGTTTTTTCGATACACACCTAAAAATTTCAGATTGATCTGACGTCTAGAAGCTGAGATATGAGGCCTCAAAGTTCGGGCGTTCAACACGCGATCTCTATGCTGGGCCCGCGTGAAACGTACATTTTCGTGGATTGTAGATGAACACTTCTTACGATCTTGTTGAAAAACTGCAGTAAAGTTAAGGACGATATACCAAAACTTTTGAAAGCTGGTGAGCAATGATTTGACGTCTAGTTCCCGAGTTATTGTAATCTAAAGTAGGATGTCATCAGCCGCGCGCGCACGCACACTAGGGCTACCAGCGTGTACGTGTGAGTCTATTGCTCACTGTGCCTAACGATGTGTGCGTGCGGCGGGTAGAGGCGTGTTCAAAACTCTCTGCGTTGCGGAGAGGACGACGCCATACGGAGAGAGCGCATCAGCGAGTCGAACTTTTGGCAGGGATTGTTGGTAGTGAACCTCCTTAAATTCCAGATCTCTTGTTGTATATACTAATATGTAATAATTGATACTATATATGATCGACCATTACTATATATGATCGACCATTAAAACTTGATTTACATAAAAATACTTTCGCCCCCAACATTTCAGAAATTATCCTTCCCTTAATTTGTATTATTGCGTTGACATTCTGCCATTTATCACGCTATTTTTAAATCAACTCTGGTTGTCTGGTTAATAAAAAAGGATTTTTTGGTAATTTCACCGCTTTGGGACTTCCTCTCGTTTTGCGTTATTGAACTACCCTTCATTTTGGGTTATGTGATTAGAACTCCATCATTTTTAACGTTCCGTTGTTTTACCGCTTTTGCCTTGATTTTGTAAAACAGCAGTGTCATTCTCACTCTAGCCAACAGGCACCTCGTAGAGATGAGATTACAGGATCAACAGAGCTTATCTCTGACCTCCTCAGCAGAGCAGTCGGCCATAGATCCACTATGCGAAGCAAGCCTACCATCCACGGCTTGGAGCCTGGCATCAACGAATTTAACGTTGCTCTTCAGGCCCCGTATGTCCGAGCCATGCTCAGCCAGCTAATTGTTGAAAGCTACTATCTGGGTTTCCAGCGCTGTCATTAAATAACTCAGCCATGTTTACTCCACTCGCACACAACGCACCACCGCAGTACACGCTACTAGAGAGAGAGAGAGAGATAGAGAGAGAGACAGAGAGAGAGAGAGAGAGAGAGAGAGAGAGAGAGAATACAGAACACGGCCCGCTCGGCGGCACACAATGCTACGCAATCACCAATGTAGTCCTTGCAGCCTCAATCGCTGCTTTCTGGATATGCCAGAACAGCGAGGGCGATATCCTGCGAGACTCGCTGCACTATACCACACACCAGTCACAAGCTGAACGAAACCCCGGGACCGAGATGCCACACACAGCGTCCGAGGCACCAGGAAGGAGCGAGAGAGAGAGAGGCATACAATATGGCGGACGGCGTGCAGCCAACAGCGAGGCTAAAGACCCGTTCCCCACTTAATGCACTTAATCCTCTCCACTCAACTACAGGAATGCTGCACTGAAAACGCCAGCTCAAGCACTCAATTATCTGGGCAGTGCAACTCCTGGTAAGCAAGAGCGGGGAAAATGCACCAGAGCTGGATCGTGACCACGTTTCACGGCCGTCGAGAACCGACAGATAGGCCAAGATGAAATACGCCTATATCGCCGCGATCTTGAGGCACAGCGTAGAAATTTATGAGCACGACTGACCACAATTCTTTGCACTATCGACCGAACTGTTTAATTTCGCATAGGTTAGGAAGACACTTGTAGGGGAGGGGTATCAGGGGACTGGGGGTTAAGGTGGATATCAAAACGATAGAGCTCCGTGAACTCCTTGAAAATCATGAAACTCTCAAAATATACTAAGCTTTAATTATCAAATTATATGGTTTAACAAAAATAATAATGTTCAGTCACACAGAGTATACAGGGTGAGAGTTGAAGAATTTGAATCTTAATATCTTTTAAACTAAAAGGTTTCATAAGCTACAAAAAGAACCTAGCCGAAGTGATCAAAAGATCAATCTTTTCCTAAAATTTCAACTCAATTTAAACCTTTTTACTCCCGTAATCGTACGACATAAAAAAACCATTTTTTTTAGTTTTTGATTTTTATCTCAAAAACTAGTCGCCAAAATTGCTTAAAATTTTTACAACTAGTAGATATCGTTGTTTTTTATTGTCATGAATTTTTTCAAAACATTTAACTATTTATTTTTTGAGTTATATATGTTTATCGAAAAATTACCTTTTATATCATAAAAAATGAACAGATCAGTCAATCTAGAAAATCTTGCGGGAAAAAGTAGACAAATTTATGTTCTTTTAGATACACTATTGTTGAATATATTGTATAAATCATATCATTATAAAAAAGCAAAAATATTTTTTCAAAAATAGAAAAATGGCTATAATATGGCCATAAAATGGTCAGAATCATAAAACAAAAAATGACCTAAATTCAGAATTAGAAAAAATATATGCATGTCAAATTTTATTACGATCCGTCGCATGGTTCCAAAATTATGGCGGTATACGTACATACACACACACACACACACACACACACACACACACAGCCATCCGCACGGACATTTTCTAAAAACGTATGATTCGTACTCCAAACACCTCCAAATGCGTTTCCACGAAGTATTAGCAAAACTGAAAATTTTACTATTACAAAGCTTCCTCTTGAGGAGGAAGCAAAAGGCAAAAAAAAGTGGTTTCTTATGTTGTGTAAGTAAACAAATTAACAAAATTTAATCCAATACGGCTGATATTAATCAATTTTCAATAGCAACAACAGCTCAAAAGTTATACGCAAAAAATAAAAGAGTTACCGCATATTCTTTCATTATTTAAACAATATCCGATACCAAAATCGTAGCCATATTCATATAGTATTATATTCTAATACCCTTCCCTAGAACTTTTTGCAAAGAAACTCTCTTAAATTTTTTTTTTTAACAGTACTGTATCACTCCAATCTCACTAGTCTCCTAGACATACGTGAAACACTGTGCACTCGCTAAACCTCCATGTGAAAATGACTTGTTTGCCCAGTAACTTAATAATATAATTGTATAGTAATTATTATGAAATGAAATAGTTTACGTAATTAGTAAAGTGATTATACCTTGCTTCCCCTTTCATTGAAAATAATTTCAACATCAAGTATAGGACCGTATTGCTGAAACACATAAATATAAGTATATTATTATATAAGAAGTCACATTAAACTATAGAAAATAATAAAAGAGTGTAGCAAGTAGGGGCATCATTGGAACGGCTCGTAGATGCGAAGACGGTCGATCATCCAAGTTAAGCACCGTTGGATGCGGTGAGTACTTGGATGGGCGATCGCCCGAATGTTCTCGCTTTTAATGATGCAACAGATGGAGAATGATAACCTAGGTATTTCTCGTGGAAGTAGGAAGTACCTAAGTTTAACTTTCATATCGGCTGACTCTGGCATGGGTTTTCTTGTTTAGCAAGTTTCCAAAGTCACTGAGCAAGTCCCAGGGCGAATGCGGAGCAGTGGGTCTCATGACTGTAGAGGCGAAATTTGACTATCTCTCATATATAGTCCGAAAGCTACTCAGGGAGGTGGGGTACAGGATTAAAGCATCCTCACACAGAGGTGATAAGGATGCTCCCATAAACACCCGTACAGGGTATAAGGGTTGGTACAACTGAATAAAATTTAAAGTTAAAGAGTGCAGCAATATCTCTCTCTATATTATAAAGATACCCCCCCCCCCTTCCCCTGTCGTCGTAGCTGCCATAGTCTAAACGTCTAAATCGGATAATTAGCTCCCGAAAAAAAACTCCGTGATTTTAGCTTCCTTCCTAAGGAAGCCTTGTAATATTAATTTTTGGAGTTTGTGTAAAAACATGTGGAAAGTGTGTTTTAATGCATTTTTAGTCGAAAAATGGTGTTTTTGGAAAATGTCCGCACAGATGTATGTATGTGTATGTGTGTGTTCGTTCGTATACGCCTGTATCTCAGCTTCTACTCAATGGATTTTAACCCAACAAGTCTTTTTTTTGTTTGTTTTTACTAGTACATAGTGGGGAAAAAAGTCCGTTTTTACATTTTGTGGACGCCTTTTATTATATAGTTGTAACGGTTCGACTTTCCCCGTGTGTTGAGTAGTCGGCCGGACGCCAGGATTTGGTTAGGGGAAAGGTTAATTGAAGAGACTGTTTATGTAATTAATAACAAAATAGATGTATTCTAGTAAATAAAATAACAAGTTGATCGTTCAATTATTAGTCTCCATTTGTAACAGAAATCGAGATCGCGGTTTGTTTAGAATATTTCGCCTTTACAATCGGTCCGGCTTAAACTAGTGCGGTTAACGGTACATCAATACGACGTTGCCGGAGTTACGTGGTTTCGGTGCATTTGTCGGATTTGCGGACGCGGTATCAGTTTCGGACGGTGACACGGGTTCGGGATATCGACGGGTTTTGTCCTGTGTGCTCACAGTGACCAGGAGAATCTCGAGAGGTCGGCGTGTGGTCGGTTTCGCACGGGCAGGAGTCGGCCGCTGCTTCACCAGGCCGTGAGCGCACGACTTGGGAAATCGTTGGCGGGGCCTTAGTTATTTCCTCAGTCCCGTGTGCTCACGGTGGCTGGGAAAAACAACCAGTCCCTTGGGACGGGAGTTCAGGAGCAGGTGGCAACGTCGGGTAACGGCTACGTGTGCTCACGTAGACGAGACTCGGCGCTGTTCGGCTATTCCTGGTTGTCTCGTGCGCTCACGACGACAACTCGGAGTTCCGGGTTCGCTAACACTGTCGTCACGTGTGCTCACGAGACGACGTCGTCGGCGTCGGTCTATCTCTGGCCGTTCCTTGCGGTAACGTGTGCTCACGATGCCGCCAGGAGTTAAGCTCGAGTAGAACTGCCCGCTGCGCTGCGTGGCCCGCTTTATATAGGTGTGCCCGCGGTGCGCCGCTGCGTCGCCGCTGAGTTGTGCGCTCCGCGGTCGTGCGGACTGGCCTTTCGGTTGGTGCACGAGCGCGCACTTCGCGTCGTGCGGACTCGCTTTTGTTCGCTGCGCGCGCGCGCTTGCTGGCGTCAGCTGATTGACTCGGGGCCGAATTTGCTTGCTTTATGTGCGAGACTTGCGTCTCGTCACATAGTGATTTTTTCGTTTTGAGATTTTAGTTATTTCTAATAAAGTTATTGGAAAAGTTGATGGAAAAAAATTGCTCAATATGTACCTGAAAGAGAATAAAATTAGTAGGAGAGCTGACGTACGCGACTGTCGCGCGCCGGGCCACCAGTATCTTATTGACGTGAATCGACGATCGGAACGATGAGCAAGGCGTTTTTGGTAGAAAGTGTGATCATCGCTGCATTGAGGACGCTCCGACAGCTTCTCCACGACACCAGCATTAGCTGGCGACGAGGTGGACGACGAGGACGACCTGACGGGAGGACCGCCACGATCCAGCGAGGAAGACCTGAGAAGAAGGCCAGCCGGACTACGTGCAGGAGGACTACCACGGCCTAGCCAACTACCGATTATCGTCGAGGAGGACGACGAGAGAGTGCCGGAGAAAGCCAGCCAGAATCGGGCCCGCGAGGCTTTCCTGATCAACTAGCGTCGAGAATCACTCTGAAAAGACAGTATTACTTTTACTTCCTAATACAATACCTGTACTTATTAATACTATATATTGTAACGAGACATAAGTCTCGCACACGAATCAGCAAACACGGCGCCGAGTAAATCAGCTGACGCCAGCGAGCGCGCGCGCGCAGCGAACAAAGGCGAGTCCGCACGAAGCGAAGTGAGCGCGCGCGCGCACCAACCGAAAGGCTAGTCCGCACGAGCGCGAGACTCTACTAGTAACTCAGCGGCGACGCGCCGCGAACACACCTATATAAAGCAGCCCGCGCGGCATAACGGGGCAGTTCTACTCGAGTTGAACTCCTGTCGGCATCGTGCGCACACGTTACCGAGAGGAACAGCTAGAGAGGATTGACGCCAACAACGTCGGCTCGTGAGCACACGTGACGACACTGTTGACGAACCCGAAACTCCGAGTTGCCGTCGTGTGCACACGAGACAACTAGGAATAGCCGAACAGCGCCGAGTCTCCTCTACGTGAGCACACGTAGTTGATACTCGACGTTGCCACCTGCTCCCGAATATCCGTCCCAAGGGATTGGTTGTTTTTCCCAGCCACCGTGAGCACACGGGGCTGAGAAAATAGCTAAAGCCCCGCCGACGATTCCCCAGGTCGTGAGCACACGTCCTGGTGAAGCACCGGCCAACTCCTGTCCGCTCAAACCCGACCACCCGCCGACCTCTTGAGATTCGCCTGGTCACTGTGAGCACACAGGACCAGGAGAAGAACGAGACGAGCGACCTCGATTCGTAGAGCCGTGCGCACACGACTCTATGGAGTAGAGGGAAACCTAACCTCCGAAGACCCGTCGTTTAACCCGAACTCGTTTCACCGTACGAAACTCCGATACCGCATCCGTAAAACCGATAACCGCACCGAAACTACGTAACTCCGGCAACGACGTGTTAATGTACCGTAAACCGCTATAGATTAAGCTAAACTGTTTGTGAAGGCGAAATATTCTAAATCACCGCGATTTCGATTTCTGTTACAGATGGAGACTCATAATTGATTTATCAACTTGTTAACTTAAATATTAGAATATATCTTTATTATTATTATTTGCATAAACAAGTCTCTTCAATTAACCTTTCCCCTAACCAAATCCTGGCGTCCGGCCGACTACTCAACTCACGGGGAAAGTCGAACCGTTACAATATATATATATATATATATATATATATATATATAGTTGGAGTACAGCGATATTTGTGTGTGTGTGTGTGTGTGTGTGTGTGTGTGTGCGCGTGTGTGCGTGTGCGTGTGTGTGTAAATGAGAGAATGAATGTATGACGCGCAAAAGACAACCCGTGCAAAAGAGACGCGTAAAAGAGACGCGCAGAACAAACGTGCAAAAGGACGCGCAATAGAAACGTTCTAGGAGTAGAAAGTGCAAATGGGGGAGCGCGCAGGTATATAAGGGTCACGCCAGAGAGTGAGTGAGTGAGAGAAAAAGAGAGAGAGAGAGAGAGAGAGAGAGAGAGAGAGAGAGAGAGAGAGAGAGAGAGAGAGAGAGAGCGGGAGTGCAAGAGAAAGGGAAAATCGGAAGGAATTTTCTAGTCCCACTCGGATGCGGTCCTGCGAGCCTAAGGCGTCTGAGGGCCCAAGCGTGAGAGAGCACATTTTGTACAAGTTTTATATCTACAGCATCTTCATTTACAATATAATATTTTCTCAGCAATAAACAAGTGTTCTGTTCATTATTCATACATCATGCACAATTCCGAGAAATTTCAACATATATATATACAGGGTGATTCAAAAACAATACAACATATTTATACCACCGTAATTAGCGTGAAAAACTGAATACAATGGAATTTGTCCGGAAAATTTTCCATCACTTTTCTTTCATTTTTCTATTAAGCAAAAGAAAATCCTCCCACCACAGCGCCCGGCGGCGCAAAGCGCGTGAGGGGAAGTGAGGGCGGCAGCCGCCGCGTTGCTGAGTGTAAAGACAATAGTCCCTACGACGCGTGACGATCGCCTATCGGCAAACGCAAATATCGTCAGGATGACTGATGGCGATCGGCTCGCAATACAACTTTTATTAAACGAGCAAAACTTTAGCAATTAAAAAAAATAATTGCGTAGTGCGTCACACTTTGGGTTACTACAAAGTTTTAGGTTAACCGACAGTAAATCTTGATTGGTACTGAAAATTGATGCAATATTCGAACGATTGTTTTTTGGACACAGCTGAATTTTGTAATCAAATTATAATTATTGAATTTTTTTCGATTACTAATCGAAAAAACCTCGGACTGCCGTCTCGACGCAGCAGGTACTTTTTGCTCGCGGTTTTTAGCCTCTGAAAAAGCTTGAAAAAGCTCCAGAGCGACGTGGAGGCTCCTTCTTCAGAAGATAAGGCTTTATCGCGATTACTAATCGGAAAAAACCCCGGGCTGCCGTCTAGAAGCAGCGGGTGCTTTTTGATCGCGGTTTTCAGCCCCTGGAAAGGCCTGGGAAAGCTCCAAAGCGACGAGGAGGCTCCTTCTCCAGAAGATAAGGCTTTTTCGCGATTACTCATCGGAAAAACCATCGGGCTGCCGTCTAGAAGCAGCGGGTGCTTTTTGATCGCGGTTTTCAGCCTCTGAAAACGCTTGAAAAAGCTCCAGAGCAACGTGGAGGCTCCTTCTCCAGAAGATAAGGCTTTTTCGCGATTACTAGTCGGAAAATACCGCGGGCCGTCGTCTTGACGCAGCAGGCGCTTTTTGTAACCTACTGTTTGAAATCAAAACTAATTATTAACATAACAGAGATAAACTATAATATATTTAGAAGAAATAAAATATAAAATAATTTTATAATATAAAAATCAAATATTAATTTTCATTATGATCATAATCCGGATCATTATCATCATCATCATCATCTTCGTCAGTCTTGTCATCTTCATTCTCATTATTATCATCTACGTGATGATTATTCTCATCCTCATCCTGGTTATTCTCATTATCATTATTTTCGCCGTCAGCTCTGGCTCTTCTCCCTCTTCGGCAGTGCTCAAAATGGCCCCCTTCCTCGCGAATACATGTAGTAGCACGTCGCAAGATATCTTGAGTTGCTCGCCGAATCTGGTCATCTGTGACATGATTAACATGCTCGCCGATTCAGTTTCGCAACTCCTCGACATTGGCTGGAGCACCATTATGGTACACCTCCTTCTTGGAGTACCCCCAAAAGTAATAATCTAATGAGTTCAGATCTGGCGAACGAGCTACCCATGGTGTCGGCCCTCCACGTCCGATCCATCTCCCGGGGAACGTGTTGTCCAAATGGTTGCGGAAGTCAATCGCAAAATGAGCTGGAGCTCCATCGTGCATAAAAATCATATTTTGCTGCTGTTCTGGAGTCAAGGCGCCATTTAAAAGAGCAGGCAAATCTTCCTGCAAAAAGTGCAGATAATTGTGCCCATCCAATCTGTCTGGAAGCTCCCATGGTCCTATCAACTGATCTCCAATAAGCCCTGCCCATATATTTACGGAAAATCTGTTCTGAAAGCGATCTGTAAAAATAAATTACAAATTTTTACTACTAATACTAAGTTTATACGAAATAGATTATTTTTCAACATTATGTGTGGAAAAACAATATTTTGTATTCATATTATTGAACATTTTTTTTCGGTACACGTGCTAAAATAAATTCCACGCTTATATTGTTCTTGACTCGCCTTGCTTGGATGATAAATTCACGCTCGTGAAGAATCAACTCTTTTGTTTTAGCACTGAAATATAATATTATTAGTTACCTGCTCTGGCTAGAAATGGATTTTCGTGTGCCCAGTAATGTTCATTATGCGAGTTTGTCATTCCTGTGCGCACATACGTTGCCTTATCCGTCCATAAAATACGGTCAAGAAAACCGGGGTCCCTTTCATGCTCCCGCACGATCATGTTGCATAGTACCAACCTATTTTGACGATCACCTTCCACTGTAAGAAAAGCGTTGAAATAAAATAATTTTTCACCACACTGCGCATAAAGTACGTACTTTATACCCACCGAGCCGGGACTAAAGTGCTACATGTACTCCCTACCGCCACTCCAGCTTCAACTATTAACAAAATACAGATTTGACTAATTTGTCAAGATACATTGTCGTCGAAGCGGATCGCGGGATACGTCGTTCTCGAAGCGGGCTCCGAGACACGTCGTTATTCCTCTTAGGAGTCGATATACTCGTGAGAAACTCGTATATTATTAGCTGTTATTTTCGAGGTTATTTTCAGTAAGTCACATAAAAAATTAAATCATCGCTATACACTTTTTACTATAACGAAAATAACAGCTAAAAATAAACGCATTTATGACAGAAAAGAAAATGCTATGTTTCACGTTTTACTATAAACTGAACTTTACTATTACCGTAGTCTTATAAATCAAATAAATAACACAGGTTATAGTGTATTCTTTTCACGTAAGATAGCAAAGCCTTTGAGTACTTTACAGATTTCATGGACGCGACGGTATTTGAAGTCGTGCTGACCGTCTTCCTTCATCACACGTTGGCACGTAGAGTACGACGTCCCGACGAATCGGGCGGTCTGCCGTAAGCTCGTCGTAGGGTCCTCGGCAAAGCAATCCAAAATTGCTTCGTCATGCTCGGCTCTCGCACCCCTTCGACGACCTCCATCAGGATTTCGCACTTGCACACTGCCTTTTTCAGCCAGACGTTGATAAACGCGTGCAAATGTACCTGCGTCTGGATGTCGGCGATTCGGGAATCGTCGCTGATATTCAGCGGCTGCTGCACGGCCCACTTGATTGCACGCACCGTACACTATGAGCATATCAGCATAATCTTGGTTGGTATAACCAGCATTGCGTGGTCGCAGACCTCCTTCAGCCATATCGTAGCAATATCACGATGTGCACGGACAGAATTAACTAACGATACTGAATATCTCGATAGAAGTGGGAAATTGCAAAAGATAAAAACAAATGACACACGCAATCGTGAAAAACAGAGACAGTCGAGGATTATGTATTTATGCTGTAATAAAATAAGTGAAGCCGTTTCTCTCTTAACAACAGACTGTCGAGTATTTTACCTAATTATTCTATAGATTCACACCCATACAAAGATGAGCTTGACGAGCTATGCTGCGTCTCAATCGATAAGTTATCGAAAACCTTTTATGTTTCGGAGGACGAGCCTGTACAACTCTGGAGCTTTTTTCAAGTTAGAAAAATTTATTTTTGTGCACGACATTATAGCTCTAGCGGCGTCTCATAGGCTGTGCTTTAATGTCTATCGATTAGTTATCGAGAAAAGCTCTTGCGATTTGCAGTGCCAGGCCGTTAGTCGCTCTGGAGCTTTATTCGATCTAGAAAAATTCATTTCTGCGCAAAGAATTACCTTTAGTGGTGTCTTACAGAAGCCGACAATTCTTTCGATACTGCTGCTCTAGTATCCAGTCGACTAGAAATCGAAAAAAAATCCTTATATCTCAAAGGAGAAGCCTTCTCGTCGCTCTGCAGCTTCTCTATTCGAAGCCAATTGATCGCGAGCAAAAAAGCGCCGGCTGCTTCGAGACGGTTGCTCGAGGTTTTAATCGTGTAGTAATCGCAAAAAAACGTATCTTACCGAGGAAAAGCCTCCTTGTCGTTCTGGAGCCATTTCAGGCATTTTCAGAGGCTAAAAACCGCGAGCAAAAAGCACTCGCGGCTTCTAGACGGCTGCTGGAGGTAGTTTCCGACTAGTAATCGCGAAAAAGCCTTATCTTATGGAGAAGGAGCCTCCTCGTCGCTCTGGAGCGTCCCTAGCCCTTTCTAGGGGCTGAAAACCGCGATCAAAAAGCACCTGCTGCGTCGAGACGGCGGCTCGCGGTATTTACCGACTAGATCGCGAAAAAGTCTTATCTTGCGGAGGAAAAGTCTCCTCGTCGCTCTGGAGTTTCTCCAGGCGTTTTCAGAGGCTAAAAACCGCGATCAAAAATCGCCCGCTGCTTCGAGACGGTTGTGCTAGGTTTAAAACTAGTATTAATCGTAAAAAGGCCTTATCTTATAGAGGAAAACTTCCTCGTTGCTCTGGAGCTTCTCCAGGCGTTTTCAGAGGCTAAAAACCGCGATCAAAAAGCCCCACTGCTTCGAGACGGCGACTCCAGGTATTTGCCGACTAATAATCGCATAGCAGCCTTATCTTGTGGAGGAAAAGCCTCCTCGCCGCTCTGGAGCTTTTTCAGGCATTTTCCGAGGCTGAAAACCGCGAGCAAAAAGCACTCACGGCTTCTAGAGGACGGTTGGAGTTCTAGACGGCTGTTGGAGGTAGTTTCCGACTAGTAATCGCGAAAAAGCCTTATCTTATGGAGAAGGAGCCTCGTCGTCGCTCTGGAGCTTCCCCAGGCCTTTCCAGGGGCTGAAAACCGCGATCAAAAAGCACCTGCTGCTTCAAGACGGCGGCTCCAGGTATTTGCCGACTAATAATCGCAAAACAGCCTTATTTTGTGGAAGAGAAGCCTCCTCGCCGCTCTGGAGCTTTTTCAGGCATTTTCCGAGGCTGAAAACCGCGAGCAAAAAGCACTCACGGCTTCTAGAGGACGGTTGGAGTTCTAGACGGCTGTTGGAGGTAGTTTCCGACTAGTAATCGCGAAAAAGCCTTATCTTATGGAGAAGGAGCCTCGTCGTCGCTCTGGAGCTTCCCCAGGCCTTTCCAGGGGCTGAAAACCGCGATCAAAAAGCACCTGCTGCTTCAAGACGGCGGCTCCAGGTATTTGCCGACTAATAATCGCAAAACAGCCTTATCTTGTGGAGAAAAAGCCTCCTCGCCGCTCTGGAGCTTTTTCAGGCATTTTCCGAGGCTGAAAACCGCGATCAAAAAGCACTTGCTGCGTCGAGACGGCCTCTCGCGTTATTTTCCGACTAGTAATCGCGAAAAAGCCTTATCTTCTAGAGGAGGAGCCTCGTCGTCGCTCTGGAGCTTCCTCAGGCGTTTTCAGGGGCTGAAAACCGCGATCAAAAAGCACTGGCTGCTTCTAGACGGCAGACCGAGGTTTTTTCCGATTAGTAATCGAAAAAAATTGAATAATTATAATTTGATACAAAATTCAGCTGCGTCCGAAAAATAATCGTTCGAATATTGCATCAATTTTCTGTACCAATCAAGATTTACTGTCGGTTAACCTAAAACTTTGTAGTTACCCAAAGTGTGACGCACTACGCAATTTTTTGTTTAATTGCTAAAGTTTTGCTCGTTTAATAAAAGTTGTATCGCCAGCCGATCGCCATCAGTCATCCTGACGATATTTGCGTTTGCCGACAGCCGATCGTCACGCGTCGTAGGGACTATTTTCTTTACGCTCAGCAACGCGGCGGCCGCCGCACTCACTTCCCCTCACGCGCTTTGCCCCGCCGGGCGCTGTGGTGGGGGGATTTTCTTTTTCTTAATAGAAAAATGAAAAGTGATGGAAAATTTTCCGGACAAATTCCATTGTATTCAATTTTTCACGCTGATTACGGTAGTATAAAAATGTTGTATTGTTTTTGAATCCCCCTGTATATACATGGGACCCCCCCCCTAGTGTGTGCGTGTGTGTGCGTGTGTGTGCGTGTGTGTGTGTGCGTGCGTGTGCGTGTGTTAGATTACTCTCGAGGCGAGCTGCATTGATAACGCGGGCTGAACACCGGCGTCAAGAGTATACTCCGCTGCACCGAGGGAATCGTAGCTTGTCGAGTTATCCCCTAAAAACGTGCACCGTTACAATACACACACACACACAGGCTGCCCGATAGTACAGGGGCTCGGGTCCGTCTAGCCAACAGGACCTAGCTGCCCTATCAACCGGCGAAAATCTTCTTGGCCGAAGTAGTGCTGGATGGCGTCCGGAATAGGACACCCTGCTGCGGCCAGGGTGGGGAGGGGCCTTGCCGAGGCCACCGTGACTGACAAAGGACGCCCGCGATGGGATGCGATGTAGGGGACAACGCGAATGGCCGGGGAGCGATGGAACGGCTTAAACGGCGCACGTGCGTAGAGGAGACAAGGAGGAAAAGGAAATGGAACCAAATAATAAGAAGTCTGCTAAAAGCGCCAGAACCAACAACATCGAGGATCCCAACCCCTATATCAGGAAAGCAAGATGACCACTTCAAGGCCCTGAAGGATACAATCAGGAAAACAATCGAGTACGCCGAGGAAAGAACCAAGGTGCACGGGCCGATTAAAACGGGCATACATACATTTTTATTTCCAGTTTGAGATAATGTAGGTTTTAATCTGTTTTTATAATATTCGTTTCTTTGCGTGATTTGCACATTTTTTCTTCTTTTTTCGTTAGTTTTAAAAAATGTAAGAGAGCGTTAGTGGAGCTGGTTGCAGTTGGCTGGGCCTCACAGAGTTGGACGACGGTCAGGGCCTTTCTCACTCTAATCCTTTAAAAACATTTTCTGCATCACCCCTACTTTCTAAGGTTATACTAGATACAAGAGGCTGTCTGTATCTTTTATTATGCAGGTGCACTGCTCACAGACATTCATTTTTTTATTATTTCCTATATTACTATTTTCATTTGCATTTCTTTCCATTTACTTGTATTTATTATTTTTGTACAGGTTTAAAACACTGAAGCTGCAGGAACTCATCTTTTACATTATTTATTTTCTGATAAAGCTTGTTAAGGGGGTTGTGTCGCTACACTATGCTTCAAAAGTACAGCACGTTGAGTGTTGAGCGGTTCGATCCGTTAGTGTAACCCCCACTCTTCCTCCTAAGTCCCAGCGCTTAGCAGTGACTGTCCTTGCACACACAGAAACGGCCCGTCTGTGTACACGCACACTAGTTCCCATGTGAGGGCATGAAGACATGGCAATGCTGCATATAGCGCCGGAACACAGACTTAGTATAGGGTGCATCCCAGACCCAACACTCCGCTGGCAATGTGTAAGTGGAAAAATTTTCCGGAAAAGGTCGCAATGAAAAAATTTGGGTATAGTATACCTATATATATTCAAAGCGGGGCCGCGGCGTTGCTATGTCCGAGCAGCTGTTTGAATCTCTCGTTCTTCACGCGTAAAAGTTGTGTTTAGTGGGATATAGTTTCAGCTATATCTTGAAAAAGAGTACCGGTCGGACTGATATTAATTTTAAAATTGTCTTAAAATGTTCTTGTTAATAACATACTACTTTTTAAACAAAATCTAAAGAAAAGTTTTAGCGCTATAAATAAAATTGTGCGTTAAACAGCTGCGGCTCCATAAGGCTACGTGTTAAAACGCTCAACTTTGTTAAGGAATATCGCGAAAATTAATCCCGGTTGGTACCCTGAAATTTTTATGGCAATGTTGTGTACGTTTGGACCAAGTTTCAAAAAAATCTAAAGAAAGTGACAAATCGACACAACCCCCTTAAGTGACGAAGTTTCTAGGTCTAATAAAACAAAGACCAAAAACGTAATTCATATAAAAAGCCTAGAAACGTCGACGCTTAACAGCCGCAAAAGAATGTACTCTAAACCAAAACAACTTCTCCTCCCTCGGCCGAAGCGCGCGTGCACAGCCGACGCTGCAGTTTAGCCGTTGACCATAGCATGGGCCCATAAGGCCTAATGCGTACGACAGAGAGCGCGGCTGAGCTTAAGTGCGAAGAGAGGAGAAGTAAGGACTCTGTGTGGGCGAAAGCTTCGATTCTCTCTCTGAAGCGTCACATCCCCCATTCTTATTGTGGTGAGATGATTATTATATATCTAATTTTATATTTCTAATTATTATATATCTTTTGCAATAAGTAAATTGCTTCTACAGCAATATAATTAAACTTGGAAATATTTCAAAACAATATTTTATCCTATTCCTCTATTATATTAAGAGGCGCCGTGCCGTAGGCGCGACAAATTTGATATCTCACTTCATCCCCTAAACTACCTCTTCTAAGGGTTGGGGTGGACCGGAAGTTGACCGAAACTGAACCGGAAGTTGCCCAGTAGTCAACCGGGAGTTTACCTGAGATGGACCGGAAGTTAAGGGGGAACTCCACTGATTTTTGGTCAAAAACTCAAAAAAATTTTTCTTATATATTTTAGTTGCTTATAGTTTTATGAACATTTTGAAACCAACCCGATGTAAAAACTTAAAGTTATACCAATGTTATGGGCAGTTGAGTAAAATATTTTACATTAGATAGCATACAAAAATAAAACTTTAAACGCGTTTTTCTCGTAACTTGTTCGTTTGACTTTAAAAAGTTCCTTGCGCAAGGCATTTCTATTAATCCTTTTGAAAATTTTTACGCGTATTCTTTAGAACATTTGGAACAAAACTTAATATTTTAAGTTAAGGTATCTGTTTTAGAAAAATTTGTTTTATTATAAATATTAGTAAATTATAGGGTTTTTTCATAGATTTAGTCGTTTAATAAATTCTTGATTTATTACAGATGAACTATGAGAGTTCCCGTAATAAAAAATATTAACTTTTGTTAAATACGGGTCAAAATGTATGTCCAAATTTTTTGGATTAATTTAGTCGAAGCCCTGTGCGCAAGCAACTTTTTCAAAAACCTTTAATTTTAATGATTATTTTTGGTTTTTATATCATAACTTGAATATGTGTATAAAAATGGCCCAAAATTGCTATGTAATCTTCTTTTATCACCACAATAAAACCCCTAAAATCTGACAATGGATGGGGCAAAAGGTAAGAAAAATTAAAAATCAGTGGAGTTCCACCTTAACATTGTATTGATTACATGCTGATTGTCTTGCAATTCTAGCAATCAGAGTTTTGCGAGCAAGAACCGCGGTATCACGGCATAAAGGCATAACTTCATACATTATACTGTATTTATATATCACGTTTTAATGTGCGAATTCACCAGTACCGTAGATTCTCTTTTTAATTTCTCGCAGACGCTAATAAGAAGCCTTTTCATATAGAGAAATGTCCGTAATTATAGCGTTTCACGTTTTACTGAGTAGGTATATGAGGAAAAACGCGAAAAAATTCCTTCCTGGAAGCTACAAATAAGGCATGAAAAAATCATGAAAAATGTTTTCGACTTGGGACGCCCGGCAGAAGTGAGAACTTAAATTAATGTTAATGGAAAGTGTTCTGTGTTGAACTTGATTAATGTTAAAAAAACGAGTATTAAAGTATACTTTATTGTATTTTGAAAATTTCCGCTTTCACCCTCTCTAGCATAATTTTGCGTACACGGGGCGTATTTTCGGCAGTGCTGGAAGTGCCGCCGGTCTACGATTTTTGATAACATCAATTTAAGTTATCACTTCTGCCGGGCTTCCCGAGACGCACACATTTCTTTTGCTTTCTCCTAAGAGGATGCTATGTAATAGTAAAATTTTCAGTTTCGCTAATACTTCGTAGAAACGCATTTGGAGTACGATAATCATAGGTTTTTAGAAAATGTCCATGCGGATGACTCGGTGTGTGTGTGTATGTGTGTGTGTGTGTGTGTGTGTGTGTGTGTGTGTGTGTGTATGTGTGTGTGTGTGTGTGTGTGCGCGCGCGTACACCGTTATAATTCTGGAACCACGTGATCGATCGTAATAAGATTGGACATGCATATATTTTTTCTAATTCTGAATTTCGGTCATTTTTTTATGATTCTGACCATTTTATGGCCATATGATAGCCATTCTTCTATTTTTGAAAAATATTTTTGCTTTTTTTTAATGATATGATTTAAACAATATATTCAACAATAGTGTATCTAAAAGAATGTAAAATTGTCTACTTTTTCCCGCAAGATTTTCTAGATTGACCGATCTGTTCATTTTTTATGATATAAAAGGTGATTTTTCGAAAAACATATATAACTCAAAAAATAAATATCTACTAGTTGCAAAAATTTTAAGCCATTTTGGCGACTAGTTTTTGAGATAAAAATCAAAAATTAAAAAAATGGGTTTTCTATGTCGTACGATTACGGGAGTAAAAAGGTTCAAATTGAGTTTAAATTTTAGGAAAAGATTGATCTTTTGATCACTTCGGCTAGGTTCTTTTTGTAGCTTATGAAACCGTTTAGTTTAAAAGATATTCAAATTCAAATTCTTCAACTCTCACCCTGTATACCTTGTGTGGCTTTCATGCTTTTATAAAATGTCCGCGCAGATGGTTTTCTGTATGTGTGTGTGTGTGTGTGTGCGCGCGCGTGCGTACACCGTTATAATTCTGGAACCACGTGATCGATCGTAATAAGATTGGGCATGCATATATGTTTTCTGATTCTGAATTTGAATACATTTTCTGTTAAGATTTGGACTATTTTATTACCATTTCATGGCCATTTTTCGATTTTTGAAAAAATGCTTTTTATAATGATATGATGAGCGGATCTCCGGTGAGACCTCTCTCCCAGGATCTATTCTAACGTCTGGTGGATCTCTCCCCGGCTGACCCCAGCCAGAGTTTTCGTGTTATCATCCTGATGGTAACACCAGTACTGGCCCTTATTATGTGAAATTTATAAATTTTACTTTTTTAAACAACTTATAATAAATATAATAAAGTGTAAAACGGCAAAATCTTGCCATGTGACACCGAGGTCCGAGCAGTCGGGGTGGAGCGTATCAAGGCAGTATGAATGTGTGAGTGTATAATACTAATGTTGTTTATTTTCCGAGTAAACGACAGGAGACAGGGCAGTGGCCGCGACGGACAAAAAGCACTTCGGACGTCATATACTCAAGAGTGAGAGACACGAGGAGATGACCAACGTTGGCGCGACCGCAGTAACCGATTACCTCGTCAGGGCGTTCGAGTTGGCGCGTGCACCGCGAGATTTGATGCAGGTGACGTGCCTTTCGTGGAGACTGGTGACGTGAGAGTCTGATGCAGCAGGACCAGCGTGACATCAGCTCGTCCACAAGAACGCCGGGAACAATAACTACAGCGTCTCGCGTTCGTGGTGATAGATGTTACCAGAGTCCAGGGCCCGGACAACGGAGCATTGGGAGTAACCACGGGTTCGGCGGCTGAGGTTATCTTAGTCGCCTGCGAGCGAGAGGTTGCCTGCGCGTAGCGAGAGTTTGAATTTCGCGGCTATCTTCTCTGACAGCGCGTTCATGGATGTATATACGCATGTGCGGGCGCAAGCTGCGACACCGCACGAACTTATAGCGTTGCGAGCGAGCGGACCGTCGGGCCTCGCCGTGCTGACGTTCAAGCGGACACTCGCCTGCCCCGACTGCTCCAGGACTGACGTGCTCTACCGCTACCTCGTGCTTCTACCTGCTTCGTCCAAGGACAATCACCGCAGACTTCGCTCTTCAGAGGATTAAGGTTGGTGGATCGATTCCTTCTGCGGTCATTCCGTCTCGCGGGTGAAGCGTAGTTCCACGTTTCGGTTCCGCGAACGTTTTGGCTACCTTGTGTGCGCGTAAGATATCTTTGGATTGTTGTATTTCTCTCGCGAATCGGATTAGCGTAAAAGGGCTACCTCGTCGTAAAGTTGTCTTAACGTATCAAATAGTGTTATAATAGGATTAGTATTGGACCTGGCGCGGGCACTTGGACGCACGAGGCACGAAGTGGCCGGGCATTCATAGTGATAGGAAATTCCGGCGTTGGCGGAATTAGTGATTATAAAGTGATTGTGTGCGAAAGAGTGAATGAAAGGAGTGTTTCCCGAGTCTTGAGACGCGCGCGAGTCACGTGGGTTGTCTAAGCTTTGTTACGGTTGCCTTTGTTCATGAGAATCTTGGCTAGCGTTGTTGTCGCGGATATCTCTATTGTAGACGAATAAAGTACAATATATATGAGTTTGTTCAACCTAAACCCCGCGTTTTGAATTCCCCGGACCGCCCTCTCTCCTATCCGTTCTCGGGGCTGCAGCTAGCCGAGCACAGCCATCGTTGCAAATCCCTCGCGCCGGAAACAAAGAGTCGCGAGACTCTGACGTTCGCGGTGAACGTTTGGCGCCAATCGGGTAAAATAAAGTCGCGGGCGAGGAGCATTTGCATTTCAATAACTGGACGAAAACGCAAGTTACAAAAGGCTACAAATTATGGATGATGCGCGCAAAAAATTTTCCAAACGCACTAATCCTTGGGACATCAAACAGCTGCTCTCAGTAGCATGAACATCGTAGATTTTCCTTCCTTTTTCTTTAGTAAATTTGTGATGCTAATATAATTAATAATGACTATACATTGTCATTGACGTGCGTCAAATAACGAATAATCCACAGCTAGTTGATGCACAAAAATGCATGCACCAAAATGCATTATACCTCCCACTCTTGGAAAAGTAGTAAGTGTAACTCGTGTGGCGTAAGCACAATCTACTATTAAGCTAAGTTCCAAGGACTTGGCAGCGTTTTTTTAAACTGAAGCTCTTTTCGCGTACTTATATTCTACTAGTATACATATTCTGTTTGTGCCTTCCAATTTCATAACCTTCTAATAAGTTTCAAATAAAATTATAAAGAAATGTTTCTGACATCTCTTAAGAAGCAATCTCTAAAGTCATTGTAGGACAAACGGCAGGACATTGAATTACGCTACTCTTTGTTACAAATCTGAGTTATCCCAGTCTTGAACGTAAAAAAAAGCGATAGGAGTGATGCGCCCAGCGAATTTTGCAATAACTAATGCCGATTAAGATTCCAAAAAATCACTCAACACTTTAAACGTTACACGTTACACTCCTATGCCGTGGTTGAAACAACTGTAACGGAAGAAGGAAGATCTTCTAGTTTATTTTCCACTCCGGAGGAGTATCTGTTGCCGTTGAGGAGTTTCTGGTATACAAATCGAACGACCAGCCACGGAGGTCGTCCTTACAACCGACGGGTTCATCATCAAGGATAAGTGAAGAAACAAAAAAAAAAAAAAAAAAAAATAGTTTAGGCTATATATACTGAAACGGTCCGAACTGTGTCGGTTGATAACCGCGTAAATTTAGGTGGGAGAATACACTCGAACACACTGCCAGTTTCGGGGCTCCATAGTCTTTCCACTCTTCAATGCTATATGCTTGCACGCTATTAACCTACGCTTAGGTAGACTGTTAGATGATAATCAGCGCTTGCATGGTCACTTCTGTTGGTAAGTTATACGTTGCTGCTCTCTTACCCAACAGGTGGGGCCGCCGCGTCACAAATTATGTATAATCAAAATTGGCTTTATCAGAAAATGTATATATTAACAGGTCAGCTTTTTGAACTGATTTACGAAAACAATGTGTTAAATGAAATGACGTTTAAGAGTCTAGGCATATATATAGGTTTTGAAATTGTTCAGTAGCTATCTATGCATGGTGTGTCGGTTCACGCATTCTAAAATTTATGAGCATGGTGGTCATGAACAATGCTATTGTAAGTTTGTGTTAAGTTTTTAATATTTTTATTAAGAAGCTCTGAATCATTTATTTAAGAAAAACGATTCTTTTAATCATCGCATCTCTTGGAGAAAGCATACTGTTAATGAAGTTGGCAGCGGTTTTTTTTTATTTGGTCAAATGTAAACCGATAACATCACACATACAATGAAAAAAACCAGCAGTTTCTGCTGTAAAACACGGCAATTTTGGCTGTGTTGCCACGGTAGCGACTGTTCAGTAAAATCAGCCAGTGGTCACTGGTAGTTTCGGCAGGTCTCGGCAAGCTGTCGCTATAGAGGTTATGTAGAACTTTTTAAAACTTAAGGGGGCACGCCACTTTTAAACTCTGAAAAATAAACTTCTTATAAATAATTACAAAAATAAATTATAATTGTTATATGATTTTTATACTAATATTAGGTTATATTACCTGTATTTTTACCATGGCAAATCCATATTAGCACCTACTTACCCATGGTGACTCTCCGTATACTGTTTTGAGCATTTTGGCACTGTCCGTAGGATTTCATGTGACCACATGGTTTGATTGGGCTAAAATTTTAGGAGCATGCTTTGTACACTTATACTTTTGGTATGAATAAAGGGATTTTGATTTGCGCACGAACCGAAAGGCCAGTCCGCACGAGCGCGAGATTCTACTAGTAACTCAGCGGCGACGCGCCAGGCGGCGCGAGCGGCGCGCCGCGAACACACCTATATAAGGCGGGCCGCGCGGCATAGCGAGGCAGTTCTACTCGAGCTGAACTCCTAGCGGCATCGTGCGCACACGTTACCGAGAGGAACAGCTAGAACTAGACCGACGCCAACAACGTCGGCTCGTGAGCACACGTGACGACATTGTTGGCGAACCCGAAACTCCGAGTTGCCGTCGTGCGCACACGAGACAACCAGGAGTAGCCGAACAGCGCCGAGTCTCGTTTACGTGAGCACACGTAGCCGATACTCGACGTTGCCACCTGCTCCTGAACATCCATCCCAAGGGACTGGTTGTTTTCCCGGCCACCGTGAGCACACGGGGCTGAGAAAATAACTAAAGCCCCGCCGACGATTCCCCAGGTCGTGCGCACACGTCCTGGTGAAGCACCGGCCAACTCCTGCCTGTACAAAACCGACCACCCGCCGACCGCTCGGGATTCGCCTGGTCACTGTGAGCACACAGGACCAGGGGAAGAACGAGACGAGCGACCTCGATCCGTAGGGCCGTGCGCTCACGACTCCATGGACTCGAGGGAAACCTAACCTCCGAAAACCCGTCGTTAACCCGAACCCGTTTCACCGTCCGAAACTCCGATACCGCGTCCATAAAGCCGATAACTGCACCGAAACCACGTAACTCCGGTAACGTCGTGTTAATGTATCGTAAACCGCTATAGATTAAGCTAAACCGATTGTGAAGGCGAAATATTCTAAACCACCGCGATTTCGATTTCTGTTATAGATGGAGACTCATATTTGAATTATCACCTTGTTAACTTAATTATTAGAATATATCTTTATTATTATTAATTGCATAAACAAGTCTCTTCAGTTAACCTTTCCCCTAACCAAATCCTGGCGTCCGGCCGACTACTCAACACACGGGGAAAGTCGAACCGTTAAATAGTAATAAAAAAGATATCGTTAAGATACCATTCGTTGTGATTTTCTTTTGCATCAAAAAGTCTAATTTTTCGAAACCGTTATAACTTAATAACTAAACTGTGTAACTGTCGTCAAGGGAAGTAATCAGTATAATGATTGTAATTAATATTAAAACTAAACTTACCCCAAACATTGCTCTAAGATCAGGATCTCTGAACCGGAAAGGTATGTTGCTGACGTGGAGACGTTTAGGTTGTCCTTTAAGATCAGAAGCTTGTGTTTGTGTAACTGGTGTTATTGTACCCGAACTTACAGGAGCTAATGTTCCCGTATCAACATTATTTTCTGAATTAGTTTCATTAGCACCCGTCGTTATAGCAGGCTGTGGTCCGCTGTTATTCACAGCTGCTGCAGCTGCTGCTGCGACTGCTGCCTGAAATACTTCCGACTTCAATCGGAATAAAATAAATACATATTTTATCCTTTTGTTTATTGAAATTAATGGTATGTATAAGTTTTTGTAATTTCATTAAAATGATTCGATGGCTCAGGCTACATTCACTACCAGTTTTGAATAAAATTGTTGTTTATAAATTATTATTTTGTCATTATTAAATAAAAAACGATCGTTTCCAAATTTTCGCTAATAAATCTTTTCAAATTAAGCAATATTAAACGTTTTTAAAATTTCAGTTTCTTCTAGAAGTAATTACCTATTTTTATTATTTAAAATATGGTGAAATTGATTATATGTTATGCAGATTGCATCATAAGCTATAGTACGGGTAATATGTTCGCGGCATAACTACTTAACATAATGTCATTTCTGCATCACAAAAATAATGTTTGCCTAGTGTAATGATTTAAAAAACAGTTTATATTAAATAAGCACAGTGCTGCGCCGTAATTAGTATGCTACGATATTACATCTCAATTCAAACATTTAAATCGCAATTTCTCTAATAGATAAATTTTACTTAAACCTTTTAACCGGGAAGTCACAGATTCATAGCGAACCAAGTAAATAATAGCGATAACCTTAGTAGAAACGTATGTGAACATTTATCTTTTACAAATTTTTGCTATAATAAACACCTGGACAAAATTTTTGAGAATTCCTGAAATTAATCAGCAAGCCATTTTAGTTGATTTGCTTTTTACTTGGGAAAAATAAAAATACGTATGAATAAATCAAGTCAGAGATAGAAATTAGAACAATTATCGTATACGAGTATAGGATAAAGAACAAAAGTGGAGGTCGGCGAGTAAAGCGAGCAGGGGGAAGGGAGGGGAGAGGGACTAGTATAAATAAAAAAGATAATACTCACAATAGCCTGCTGATCGACGCCATTAGGTGGTGGTGGTGGACTAAAACTACTCTGAGTTTGTTGCCCTGTTGTAGAATGCTGGGCACCTGACGTTTGTGGTACTTGAACGCCACCGGGAAGAGACTGTTGTGGCGTGTTAGTATTTTCTTCTTTGATTGTTACAGGTGGTGGAGGTTTAACCTCGCCAGGTGCACTAGATGAACCAACAACATTTCCAACTCCATTTACTGGAGGTGGAAACACACCCCCTCCATAAGGCGCAGCCATTCCTGTCTGCACCATGTGCTAAAATAAAAAATAAAATATTATTTAAACTATTAACATAAACTTTATTTAATTATAACCTGACAAATGTAAAACGTGATAAAATAACCTCAAATTATATCATCAGCTGCGACATGTTGACATACTGTCTGAAATGAGCCGAGAAAACTACAACTTGTAATACCCCACACCGGCTCCGCAGGGTATCTAATATAAATTTTCGAAAAACTAAAGTCTTTCGACTTTATATTTAGCTTTGTTAAACGCGAATCCGCAAACATCCCCACTCTATACGCCGACGCTTTGGGTCAGAGCTGAGCAGCCGACTACAACATGACATATACGGCTACGGCAACAACGAGTGGCAGCAGCAGGTCAAGCTGGATTTCGAGCTTGCCCGGAGGACAATGGCGAAGGGAGGGCAAGGCACAAAAGGAGAGTAAGTGCCATGGTCACTGCTCAAGCTTTGTTAAACGCGAATCCGCAAACATCTCCCACTCTTTCAACCGACGCTTTGGGTCACAGCTGAGCAGCCGACTACAACATCACGCCAGCAGCGCCAGTAGCCAGTAGTGGCAACGGCAGGAGTTACGGCGCAGCAGCAGCAGCAGGCGACGCGAGCGCGCGTATATGCGTATATATCTATATATCGCACCGCTCGAGCGGTGCGGCGTGCACAGCGTGTGAGAGTGGGGTTATGATGCAGCAATGTATACAGTAAGGAGATGGGGAGACGGGACAGCTTTCCCTCCCTCAATTCTCCAATGTCCCCCACTCTGTCTGAAAAGCGCCGAAAAAAAGGGTCAGGCCCAACGACGGTCAATGAAGGATTATGCCCTTTGCGTGAATAAAAGGTAGAGTGAGGGAAGGGCAGGAATTAAGGGAGGGAGAGACTTTCTCTCTCGCATTAATTCGCGTTCCCTATGTTTCTCACTCGCACTCCCGATTTCCCGATGTCCCGTTTCCCCTTCTCCTTACTGTATGTGCGTGTGTATATTTGAATGTGAGAGTTTTTCGGCGGCTTGAGCCCCACTCTCTTGTGAGCCTTTATAAGGGCCTGCGCGGGACGTTTGTTTCGATACTTCGGGCCCGCAGTCCGCACTCCGCAGTCGACAACAGTCATTCAGTGGGGAGTTTGACTCTCGAGCTGATCAGACGTGTGTCTTCACTGCTCCCATAGATATTGGGAATACTTTGCTTTCTCATACCAATAGTCAGAAGATTGCGATACAAGATCTTCCTTGCCTCTGACCTTGACACTGAGCGCTTTGCATAGATTCTTATCAGTTTTCGTATTTCAAGGTTACAAGCGCCCAACGCTACTAAGAAAGGACAAAGCGGAAGCCACGACGGAGGATAGTACTGTGGAGGAGCATCGGAGTCACTGACGCGGTCCTCTCTTCCCAGGATCTGATCAGGACTCCTGTACAGGCCGAACTACATCTACATAACCTGCGCATCATTCAATCACTCTTATCATACATGCTGAGATCCACGCTTCAAATCAGGCGGGAGCGACACAACGGAAATACATCGAGGGACCATCTGAAACGAAACTGACCGTTGCAATCGCCAAATGGTTTAATCAGGATTGTAAATATTCAGAGGTATTTAGTTGAGTGGTGCTTGTGGATTTTAATTTCAACTCTGTTTTTCTATACTGTATATAATTTACACGATTTTGCTTTGTGCTTTTTTTTCTTTTTTTCTTTCTTGCTTTTAATTTTGCTCGCACAAACATATACAGACTAAAAACTACAAATCTGCTATCCTTTTAAGTTATATATATTTTAGTGTTCCATGACTGGAATTTTTCTCCTCAAACTAATGACGATATAATCAATATAGATAAATTATTAAAGTTAGGGTAATTAGCATTTAGATTTGACTGGAGGTTGCGTACTCCTATATTTAATTTATACTACGTTTAACAAATACTCTTGACTGGGGAACTTAGACCTTTCCTTCTATATTTGTTACATTATAATTATAGTCTTTTCTGGAGAAAGCGTACTCCTTATTTTACTTATTCTTTGGGTTGCAAATTGTAGTGGACCTGCTCTTGATTAGTGATAGAAAATTTGATTCAGATTATTGTCTTGTGCAATTTTAATTTATTTAACAGGGAGAAGAGGGGATAGAAGCATATGGAGTTATGTAAATCCGCAAGCAAGGAGGCTTTCTTAGGCTGAGTTTCGGCTCTCAGAATTTGTGTTTGTCCTCTACCTGGAATTCTGTGGGAGTAAGTAAACAAAGGATTAGATTTATGACTTGTTGCTCTGGGAACAAGCTTGACTCTCTCGTTGTGTTGATACATAGTGAAGCATTGAATCATAGGGTCAATACAAATCTCTCTTGACTGGTAGTATATCTGAAGGCATTACATTTACTTAGCCAAGCTATAGACTAGAGGTGAATACATATTTCTGTTCAGAAACAACAAATCTGGGTTTTTTTTGGCCTTACCTGTCTTTTCAAGTAGTATTGTATTAACATATTCCCAGAACCTTTGCATACACATCATGTCGAACGTAAATTTAAAGAGAAGTAAGGAGCGGTCTGATGCGGAATATAAGGGTGATACCCCTGGAGAGCTTTCTCCATAATACTGGGAAATGAGAGGGCAGATCAGGTGGCCGTTGGTGCTACCAAACTGGGGACGTTGAGTTTCCATGGAATTCCATATCAGGATTATTTGCATGATATTAAAAATACCTCTTTATCTGAGATGACGTTATTTACTCAAAATTACGGCTCTTCCTTGGTGGGAAGGAGATATATGGAATTCCATCCGAACTTCGCCTTCTCCCCTTGGTTCGCCAAGGTCAGGCAGAGCAGGAAGAATATTTGTTTGCTTAATAGACTAAAGACATCTCATACCAAATCTAGAAGCCACTTATTTAAAAAGAATATTCTTTTTGCCGATCTCTGTGATGGTGGAGAGGATGCCCATGATGTGGATCATCTGGTTTGGGACTGCCCCTTGCTTGCGGACGGGAGAGATGAGTTCGCTGAATGGTGTTCAGACAATTCTATAGATAGAGGATCTAACATTTGTAATCTAGTCAATGAATGTCACCATAACTGGGGTCTTCATATAGCGTCGTTTTTAAATTTTTGTAAAGCAGATCTGTAGTACATATACCTCTTAATATAATCTTTATACGCATGTTTTTTATAAAACAACAAGAGAAAAACAAACTTCAACTAACCGATAAGCTGCTAAGTGGATCTACGTGGTTGTCTACTACAGAATCAACGTTGGAGATGGGGAGTGTAGTGTGGGGGAGAGGATCAATTTGATCTGGACTTTATTCAGATTTGGCGGGTCCCCTCCGCTGCTCGCTTTTAATACACTCATCCTGCTCCAGAGGACGCCACGATACGTCTGCTGATACAGCCTACATAGTACGCAAATTGGTAGCGGGTACATGCGGGTCGCGTTTAGTCGCTAGACCTGAAATAACCCTAAGGAGAAAAAAAAAAGAGCCTGCGCGGCCTATGGCCAGTCACTAGCTCCAGCGCAATTTAAGCGACTAGTCTCTACTCAAAAGCAACTTACACCTTGAGTAGATAATACTTAGAATTCTTTCTCGCATTATTTTCCTATACTTATAAAATTTTCAAGATAGACAAGATATCGCAACTCAAGCGTATCAGCTCTATACTTAGAAAAATTCAAAGACTTCGATATACTTATAAAATTTTCATTCTTCTCAAATACTTGTAAATCTTTCGAACTAGGACAGATAACTCAAATTCCAGCGTATCTGCTTAAGACCTAATGTGTAAAAATCAAAGCGGATGTATTTATTTATTTAATTTTGTGATATTGAATATATGCAATAATTAATGCAATATTCTCATTTCTATTCACAACCTGAATATATTTATTTTTGTTACATAAATCAAAATCTTATTGTTGTGTTAATTTCCACTATCTGGTATCCCGGACCTGTATTATTATAATTAATATTGTTCCTATAATTAATGAAAATAAATAAAATCATTATCTAAACTCATTTTATTTAGCCTGTCGTCAGAATCACGACGCAGAGCAGTAAATGTTCACTTCTTTTCTATATTAAAATCAATAACTTTTGTTTATCTGATAGCGTCCAGGACCGAGAAAAGTCGTGACCGTTTCAAACTTAATCGAATGTAGTAAAAAATAAATGCCACAGAATAAAATAATCGTGCTAGGGTTTCTGCAAGACTCAACGCAAATATTGATCTTGTCTTGCATGGCCTCGAAAATTTTCAGTTCTCAATAAAATATCTAAGTTCTGCAAACGGCATATTTAGTTGCTAATTAGTTTCGGAAGTATAAATAGTTCCATTATTATAAAAAAAAAAAAAAAAAAAAAAAAAAAAAAAAAAATTAAAAAAAAAAAAAAAAAAANTCGAAAAAAAAAATGTTAATTAAATAATAAAAATTCATTAATAAAAATTTAAATAATTAAATTAAAAAAAAAAATTTGGTAATTTTGAAGATGTGAGAATGTTATTAGTTGCTACAGAATTACTATTTTTTATCTTTAATAATGGAACTATTCATACGGAAATGATCTGGAATCTGTCACTTTTCGTGGCAAGAATTGAAATCTACTACTCTTCGTGGCCAATCTGAAATCTACTACTCTTCGTAGGGAGCGAGGACATTCCGTGACTGCAACGTCGATCCCCACACTACCCCCGAAACCCGATTGAGTCTAAAATAGGTCATTAGAGAAAATAAACTATGATGTATTTTGTTGCTCGACAAGCTGAATCGCAATCACTCTTTATTTATTTTATTTATTTATTTATTTATTTATTTAGACCATATACATATGTCTTATAAAAAGACATCCTATAGAGACAAACTTAGTTGTCTGTACATAGGGATGGTACATAAAAAAAAAACTTAGAATCTAAACTTAAAAAAACTAAATAAGTACAGGAAGATGTCGAACCAATCTTCTTGATAACAGTTTAAATATTAACGCAAAAGTTAAGTAACAGTACAAAATAAATCTCTCCTTGATCAACCAATATTTCTCTCTTATAAATACTTTTAGTCTCTTCTTAATCGCGACTTTGCTAATCACAAGTGCTTTCAGATCATTTGTTAGCAAGTTGAAAATATTTAACGCAACAAAGTAGCTATTTTTTTTGCTTATAGCTTTATCAATTATTGGCAATTGAAGACTCTTATTTCTAGTATTGCTTTTGCTATTTATATATTTATTTCTTAACGTAGCATAATGATAAGATATAGCTTCTAAATGGAATAATTGCTTTACTGTAAGTGGAGGGTCTTGACGCTGAAAATTATTTTTGTTTATAATTTTCAATATTTTCCTCTGAATACCCTGTATTAGATAAACACAATTATTGTACGCTCCACCCCAAGCAATTATGCCATAATTGACTAAACTTTGGTAAAAAGCATAGTATATCATAGTTAAAGTTCTATAGTCCATTATATTCCTAATTTTGGCAAAGATAAAAACTAAGTATTTTGTTTTTTTAACCAAATAATTTACATGTTTATCCCATTTCATGTTATAATCAAAAATTAGACCTAGATATTTATAACTTTCTACTCTTTTTATTGTATTATTGCCTATCTCAATATTAAGTGAGACAGGAACACTATGGCAGTAGCTACCATAAGTAATATATACAGTGTTATTAACATTTAAAGATAATTTATTTACAGTAAGCCACTTTGCGACTTCCCTAAGATATTTGTTCATTTTCTCTTGAGCTGACTCCCACGTGTTATCACTAGCAATGATAACGGTGTCGTCAGCATAAGAAACGACAGTATCATCTTGCATACCTCTCAGTAGGTCATTAACGTATAAAATAAAAAATAACGGTCCTAGTATGGTCCCTTGGGGAACTCCGAGGGTTATATCTTTGTATTACTTTTCAAATTCTTTATTTTAACGCATTGTTTCCTACCAGAGAGGTAGCTGTTTATTAAATTTAAGGCACTGCCTCTTATTCCATAACTCTCTAGTTTATCCAATAGGTTTTTGTGATCTACCGTATTCAAAGCCTTTAGCTAAGTCTAAGAAAGTAGTTATAATTGGTTTCGATTTGTCGATTTTTTTATATATTATGTCTGAGATATAATTTAACGCATCCGTTGTGCCTCTATTTTAACAAAACCAAATTGTTTTTCCGATATGATATTGCATTCCATTAGAAATAAAATACAACCTATTATACAAGATTTTCTCAAATATCTTTGCCTAAGTTCGATATTAGTGATATCGGCCTATGGTTAGTCATACATGACCTGTCACCAGCTTTGTAAATAGGAACTATGTCAGCTTGTTTTGGAGCAGATGGCCAGGAGGCTTGTTGTATAGACGTATTAAAAATATGTTCTAATGGTTTATCTATATAGTTAACTAGGAATTTGATCGTTTTAGCATTGATATTATCAACACCTCCAGTCTTGTTTTTCAATGTGTCACGGACAAGCCCATGGCCAGCAGCGACCGTCGAAGGTGCCATCGGAGAGCCATGGGCTCGTCCGTGACAAATGTATCTATAGTTTTTCGAATCTCAACACAATTGGTAGGATATATAAAGATTGATTTGCTATTTTTATCTGGTAATTTAGGTTGATCTGTATCTGTATTAGGGATTTGTTTACTCAAGTCTAATCCTATTTTGCAAAAATAATCATTCATGTGGTTAGCTATAAATAATTCGTCTTCAATTTTTTGGCTGTTTATGACTAAGTAATCAGGTGACTTGTTTTGTTGCATATTTTTATTAAGTTTAGTATTAATAGTATTCCATAGCTGTCTTGGATTGTTACTAATTTTTTTTATTTCATTATTCTTAAATTTGTATTTCGCATCTTTAATGACCTTATTTAAAATTTTTTCGTAATTTTTATATTCATTTTTTAATTCCAAATTAGTTGGGTTCAATTTCCACAATTTATATAAATTTTCTTTAGTTTGACACGAGACTTGGATTGCTTTAGTTATCCACTTTTTTCTTGGCAGTGCTTCTTTATTTTTTTTCTTTAATTTTTTGGAATATGTAGCTAACTCAAGACAACTATGTATCATTTGAATAAGTTCATTTACTGCATCATTTGGATCCTGTTTTGTCAGTACTATCTGCCAGTCAAAATTTTCAGCTATGTTTTTTAACTTTTTATAGTTTATGCATTTGTTAACTGTTTCACTTGCTTTGTGTATCTTAATCTGATCTATATTTATGAATAACGGATAGTGATCGTTAAACGGTGTATTTAATTTAAAAGATTCAATTTCTATATTCTTAGTTCTAGCGAAACAGTTATCAATGCACGTTCCCTTCTCATTATTTAAGGATGGCCGCGTAATTCCTCTGAAGTACGGTACATATTCACGTTCAAGATAATTAATTACAAATTCCTGACTAATTGATTTGTCGCTAGTTTCTAGATTTGCTACATTATTTTCTAGTATATCAATATTGAAATCTCCAAATATACAGTGATTTTTAACATTCCTATGTCTTACCAAGAATTTTTTTACACTATTGACAAATTCAGACTTTGGTATGTCATGACATCTGTACATAGCAGAAATTCTAATGGATTCACCTGTCATAAGTTTTATATCAGTACTTACAATACTCAATCTATCAACAACCTCAATTTTATCATTACTATATATGTTATTTTTTATATAAACTAAGACGCCATCAGCCTTATTAATTTTACTTTCATTATAACAAGTTTTGTAGCCTTGCAGTTGATAATATTGAGTGTATTGTAAGTTCCAAGTTTCAGTACATACAATTATACACGGCTTTCTTTCTAGAGACTCAATATTTATGAAACAAAAAAAAACGAAAATCACTTTTATAAGACATCTGATAGTATGAAATAAATTGAAGATACAAGTTCAACGTCTGTTAATAATACAATAAATAGTATAACAATATTAGTTGTAGTATTTAAGTTTTCAAGTTTATTTCCTTAATTACTGTACCATACCTATGTACTGGCAAATTGTTCGTCCTTATAGGAAGCTTTAAAAAGGCTTATGTATTTGGTTAAAAATGAATAAATAAATAAATAAATAAATATATGTGCTTATATATATATCCCTATTATATTATATACTGGGGGGGGGGGTCTTGCTCGCCAACCCCCAATTGTAATTTTTAATTTTTAAATAACAGCATGAATAAGAGGTGTTACTTCTTTTGAAGATTTGCGAACTTATGATAATACACTGTATCAAACTTATAAAGAAGCAGCAGTTGCTATGGGATTAGTAGATGATGACTTTTGTGTTTATCTTATTTTTGAAGAGGTCAAAATCGATTATCGGGTGATTCGAGAACTCTTAAAGTTCTATTGAGTAATAATCTTATGTTGAGATAGTGTCAGATAATCCGATTATTAAATGATCCGAGTGCTCGAAAATTGTTGATAGTTTGGCGCGATTCTAAGCGCGTGTAGAAAAGTGAATTCGTGTGACCGTGTTACGGAATCGGTCTGTATCGATATGAGTTGTGTTAGATTGGAATTTTGGTGCTGTGACGCGTATACATATCTAATAATGATTGAAAAATTGAGATATAAAGCTCATTACAGCTGAGTCAACCAACGATGAAAATGAATACGCAGTTAGCTTGTATATACTGTTTGGTGTTTTTAAATTTTGAGCATCCGCTGGCCTACGACAAAGCGTGGCGAAATAAGCGAGTTTATTAGCAAATGGTTAGCAAATAGTTTGCAAACCTTCCTTCTGGACTACTAATATATACGACAAGAAAAGATTAAAGTAAATTGAGATAAAGAATTATTAGTTGGGCAATTAGTACTGAAAAGGTGAAAATGGTTTAAGCGAGTGTGAATGTCTGTGCGCGCGCGTGTGTGTTTCCCATGGAGAAAGGGGTATTAAGGCAAATATTAGAAAGACCATAGCAAGACTTTGTGGATAGGGTTGTTGAATCAGCCCCATCCTTAATGTTCACCTTGTACCGGATTCTCACAGACCGTAAACCTTCGCACATAACTCAGGTTATCTCACCCAATCGAAGAACGAAACGCCCTCCTTTGCCTTTATCGGCTCTTAGTAAAGGCTTGTCTTGTTCCATCTTCTGTGGCTACTTCTGTAAATATGGTTGTCATCATCTCCATGCTATCTATGTTGTTCCATCTCACACTTTGTCTGCTATTTTTATTCTTTCAGGCTTTTCTTTCCTTTTTCTTCCCCGTGTCCACGACTTACCTGAACACATCGTACTCGATATTAAATGAAGCGCGCGCGCGTGTGCGTGTGCGTGTGCGTTAGGGTGGTTCAAAATTTCCCGACTTTCGAGTTTTCAATTTGTAACCCCTTGAACAGCTTAAATACATAAAAAAATTAAGTAGCTGCAAGGAGGGCGCTGTGCGATGAATTTTTAAGGTCTCTACCTCCGAAAAAATCGTTATTTTTCGTTTTTTTCAGTATTTCCGTTCTTTTTTCGATTTTTGCTATTAAAGCTATATACAAGTTTTCTTAGGTCATCAGAAGTGTTTTTTTCGATATACTATAACCTATTATATAAGTTCCGACCCACAGCTAACCCAAGACAAAATTTTACCCGTTCAAAAGTGATCATTTTTATTAATTTTGAACGAAAAATGCGGGCAATGCGACAATTCTCCGCTAGCCCATTCTTATTTCTTAGTCAGAACAGGTAAGGGCTCGTTTAGAAGTGAATTTGTAGTACTATTTACTGAAAAAATGCGAGAGAATGCGGGATATAATATGTTTGAAACGCCGAACGATTAATTATATTAATTTTGGTTTACCCATCAGTCCCGTACCCAATAGTATCGATGCTAGAGGCCACCTCAGTTTCGATAAAATAACAAGGACAAATTAATTTGCATTAATCTTTGTCTTTTTATACCTCAACACTCTATCCAAACAAATATTTCTATTTTTTCAACAAATAATTGAACCTGAGAAAGTTTTTTCCAAAATAAGCGATTCTTAGTCATTTGAATTTCGGGCCATACTAATGCATTATGGGACATGAAAAAAGAGCGACAGTTCATTATTTTTGAAATATTCGAATATACTAGTCGTTATAAAACTGTCAGTTTCTATGGGAATAAATACTTCGTTGCATTAGTCAATCAACGGCGTTTACTGCAATTTATTTCTTAGTTTATTTTAACATCTTTAAATATAACTTTAAAAAAGTAAAAGATTAGGCGAGTTTGATATATTCCGCAACGAAATTACAGAGAAAAAAGAACTGAGATCAATTAAACAAAGTCAAGTTAATTACATTTAATCATAATGAAGCAAACATTTTTTTGTTCAATGAAGGGTTTACCTTATTTAAAGTTAAGTTATATAATGATCAATTAAGAACAACTCTCAAGATACTTACTACGTAACTTGCCATGCATGTTTCATTTTCTTTATTGGTGAACAACTACAATTTTCTTTTTATGTATTAGAACGTCATACAAACACCATAAGTACAATGAAACGGGCATGGCAAGTTACGTAGTAAGTATCTTGAGAGTTGTTCTTAATTGATCATTATATAACTTAACTTTAAATTAAGTAAACCCTTCAATGTATAACGAGTCGCCTTTTGTGCTCTCGTTATATCTCTCTCCCCTACATTGCATTGTTATATTCACAATCACATTATAAAATATTATTTAACATTCATGTAAAGATATTGCTTTCAGCAGCAGGTAAGTGAGAGGGCAGAGCCAGTCGAACGCACAGAGAGAGAGAGAGAGAGAGAGAGAGAGAGAGAGCCGCGCGCGCGTGTGTGCATGCACCTATACAGGATGAGTAAGAGAGAGGGGAGAAAGCTCGCTCTAACCATGCAGTCGCGCGCCGCGCCGCGACACTTCGTAGTAGACCACGGTCCCGAACAGTCGCACTGTCGAGCTCGCTTTTGTTCTCGCTTCGTACGATTCCGCGAATCTTAGCTTCGGCAACGAAACATCTCCCGGAGGATTGCTGCCGCACCCGTGACGAGTTGGAGCGTGTCGCTGGGCATGCATCGTGCTATTGGACCCCGCAACGCTAATCGATACAGCGCGCCGGACACGAGCTGAGCAGTTGCTTGCCGCTCGACTTCCCGCTGCACCCAGCCATACTCGAGGCCACGAGGCGTCCTTCCTGCCGTCCAGCGAGGGGCTCCCGTCACCCGTTCTGCGCCACTCCGGTCGAGCCACGAGGTATCTGCGAAACTGCACGAACCGCATTTGTAAGTACCGGCTAGATCATAATACTCTCTCTCTCTCTCTCTCTCTCTCTCTCTCTCTCTCTCTCTCTCGCTCGGCGTTATTAGCTCTGCTTC
Organism: Pteromalus puparum; assembly: GCA_012977825.3. Lineage (NCBI taxonomy): Eukaryota > Metazoa > Arthropoda > Insecta > Hymenoptera > Pteromalidae > Pteromalus > Pteromalus puparum. Next base: position 22,404,195 of record CM053168.1, on the reverse strand, counting down.
GTCTCTCGCTTATCTCGTGTTGCACCTATATTAGAATCATAATCGTTACATAAACGAATTAGTTACCGCTACTCAGCTTTTGTGATTTTGCTCCTGACTCTATCCTTTCCCGTGCGTTTCCCTTAGAATAAACTCGCGAATACGCTACGCAGCATTATCACTCACGACGCCTCCGCGGGCTCACGTGCACGAGGACGTGCTCGTTCAGCATATACTGCGCTACGGACCAGGTTTCGCATAGCCTTCAAGGAGCCTGCAACGAGTTGCTGCATCTATTCCTCTCGTACATTGACAGATCAGTGGATGCGCCACTGATCGCTTATAACGGTATACGAACCCCGTTATAATTGAACAAAAAGAAAATGTTTGCTTCATTATGATTAAATGTAATTAACTTGACTTTGTTTAATTGATCTCAGTTCTTTTTTCTCTGTAATTTCGTTATGGAATATATCAAACTCGCCTAATCTTTTACTTTTTTAAAGTTAATTTTTTTTTAGAGATTTCAGTCGTTTTCAGTAAATTTTTGGAGTTTGTTCTAAAAATAAAATATAAGCATCTTTAGCACCTTTTAGCACTTTTCAACCATGGATTTTTTGTAACATGTTTATCACTAACATGAAATCACTGATTTTTCTGATATATCACCCTCGAATGATTTCCACACCTAGACACCTCCACCTAGAAACCACGGTGCGAACTAGCTAGACCTCGTCATCGGCCACCCTGTACACCTAAACACCGTCCTCGTATGATGTACACCAGTACAATGTACCTAGACATAAAAAATCACAAAGCGCAACACCTAGACTTCGTCATTGGCCACACCTAGACGCCGTCCTCGTATGATCTATTTATCTAGATATAAAAAATCACGGAGCGCACCACCTAGACTTCGTCATCGGCCACCCTGTACACCTAGACACTGCCCTCGAATGATTTTTACACCTAGACACTAAGAACTACGGTGGGAACTACCTAGACCTCGTTATCGGTTACCCTGTACATCGTGACGCCGTCCTCGTATGATTTATTTACCTAGACACCAAAAACCACGGAGCGCACCATCTAGACCTCATCATCAGCCACGCTGTACACCTGGATACTTTTTTTGAATGATTTTTACACCAAAACACCGAAAACTACGGAGCACACTATATATGCACAAAAAGTAACAGAATGCTCTTCCGGGGCTCCGTAATCAGCGACCCCGACCAGTCAAAAAGAGTTTGTGCGCTGACAGAGCAACAGCTGTTTAAAAACATAAACTTTAATTCAAGTAGTAGCAGACAATGTAGAGGCCCAATAGCTTGTGCGGCCAACTTCACGATCTAACCACTGGTCAGACCAACTGTACCATATATAAAAATACGAAGTAAGCATGTTTTTTTGTTAATATTATTATGACAATTAAACATAGACATCAAATAAATATATGACTAAGTAAAAAAAATGTGTCTGTCTCGGGGACAGCCGATGGAAGTGAATACTTAAATAGATGGAATGGAATTTTGGAAAATTTTCAATAGTTTCGTTGCCAGAGAATCCAATATACAGTCTTCCTGGCAAAACTGAAATGAATTAGTCTTCGACGCGAATTCAAATGCGTCGTTGTTGTGTGCAAAGCAGTAATATAATATATAAGGATAAATTAAATTGTGACTTTTTTGATAAATTTTGATAATTTTTTGATTTAGTGATTATGGTGCATAAATGGTGGTCGCCATTTTCTTATTTTTCCAACTTAATCGCAACTTTGACAGAAGATGTAGAAAATCTTAGATGAAGTGATATCTTAGATAATCATTGATCAACTAGTAAATTTAGGATAGACAGAATATAATACGAATAAAAAAAATATAATAAGAATAGTAGCATGTCACGATATTTTATGACACAACGTTCGTCAACATCTTTATGCGCGCCTCGTCGGTGAGCGAGAGACTCACACGTACACGCCGGCGGCGATAGTGTGCGTGCGCGCGCGGCCGGCGACAGCCTACTTTAGATTACAATAACTCGGAAACTAGACGTCAGATCATTGCTCACGAGGTCTCAAAAGATTCGTAATATCGCCCTTAACCTTACCTTAGTTTTTCAACAAGATCGTAAGAAGCGTTCGGCTGCAATCAACGAAAATGTACGTTTCGCGCGGACCCAGCATAGGGATCGCGTGTTAAACGCTCGAACTTTGAGGCCTCATATCTCAGCTTCTAGACGTCAGATCGATCTGAAATTTTAGGTGTGTATGGACAAAACCATTACGAAGCAGTGTGCAAAGTTTCATTAATTTCCTAAGAAAACGATTTTAGTGGTGAACCTCCTTAAAGCGCCATGGAAAGGCGCCGCTATATTAGCGCGTCGAGGGGCCCAAAATCTAGCGGGAAGAACCGAGAAAACCCGATAGCCGCTTGCAGTGTATGTGTAAATAAGTGCGGCTGATATGTAAGGGCAGAGCTGAGCTGCGAAGAGTGCGTGGTGGGGGGAGAGAGCTGCCGCTGCTTTCGTGACGAATTGATCTGTCGCGTCGCCGTGACGCTCGCCGCTCGCCGATTCACTCCCCAGCAAAATGTACCCAACGGGCCTATAGAAGTATTCACTTCAACAACAATCACATTATAATCAATTATAATAGATAATGAATTAAAACACTTGCTGCGGCCAACTTCACGGTCCTACCATGGTCATACTGAACAAAAAAGAGATACTGAAATCGAGCATTTGGAAATACCGACTCGATTATTTTTTTTTTTAAATGACTTGTTGGCCAATATTTTTGTTGAATATCAAAGTTTATCGCAAGTCATGCTAGTATACGTAAAATAAGTGAGGTACAATAGTCATAAGCATATTTTTCTTTACAATGAAAAATCGCGACATCAATATAGAAGTATATAGTGTCGCGATCGCCGAAGTGTCGTCTGCTTCTCAAACTCGCCTTCGTGGCGCTCCCGCGCCACTTGATATTATTGTAAGTTAATAACTTATTATTTATGCACTAAGCGTTATCATGATTTACGAACGTACTTTTCTATACTAATAGATAGTTCCTAATACTTTTTCAGTCTCTCAAGGTTAACTCAGCAATGACAAAACAAAACAAGACTGATATTGTAAGAAATGCAAAGTCAAACTTTGATGATAATTATTCACCACCAACTAGAGATGTTTTAAGCAATTTTTTATACTATCATTTATAAAAAAAAAATACAATTAAGAACAGCTCTATTATTGTAGCAAAAAGTTTGATAAATCTTTGGACAACATTTAATATATCTTTAAGGTAATTTATTATGCGATACAATAATTCACAATAACTATATTATCAAGTTCTTCATTAGTTACATCTAATTTAATTTAGGTATATTGGGCACGTAACCATCAAAGTAAGAAAGCTCTTTGATGAATGGAACAAACTGATTCGTAGAAAATAAAAAATATATATATATAAATACAGTACCATTGATGGTTACAAAATGAACATAATCAATCGTTCGGCGTTTCAAATATATTATATTCCGCATTCTCTCGCATTTTTTCAGTAAATAGTAGTACAAATTCTCTTCTAAACAAGCCCTTACCGGTTTTCGATTCACATTGTTAATCTGAGCTTGGCTCCTCGTCAGGGCGTTCTAAAAATAAAAATCCTTTGTCCCGACGACGAATGTCTGTGCATTGTGCGCAGCGACATGCTGTTTCTTTTTCTCCTCCGCAACAAGGTTATTCCAATGTTTACATTTTCGGTCGATAATTTACCAACACAGAGTTCGCTTTAAATATCTTAACAGGTTATTAGCAGGTTTCAGCATGAAATAAGATGCCAAACAGACGCGTTGTTAGCTACTATTTCTAGCTACTTTTTAATAACTTAACGGGCGAAACCCGTTAACGCTCTACCAGGGACACTAAATAAGTTAGATTTTAAATACTTTCTATTTGAATCAATTTAAATTATCACTTCTGCCGGGCGTCCCGAGACGCACACCGTTTATAGGCACGATCGCGACACGGAAGTGCCTTATAGTTTTGTGATATTGGCGTCTCTCTTTCGATCAGCTGTTTGGACGGCGTCTCCGAGGGATTGTAATACCCTTATAGTGAAAAAATTAATATCAAGGGGCGCGATAGCGCCCCCGATGGCAAGTATAAGTACTAGAGTACTACAGGCTGTCGGGCGCACCGCAACCTTATATTCTTTGAAATGGGGTTTTCTAACCTCTACAACATTTTCAAACATTTATATCTTTATCGAAATACGCTGTTTTATAAGGCTAATCACTGTTACTTTCAAAGATATTAAAAGAACTTTTATTTAAAAAAATTTTCATGAAAAATGAATGACCCGTTATCATTCTATAGCTGACCAAAATTTTGTGTTGTATTTTTCTTTTCATTTTTTTTTTCTTCTCCCAACTTCCGTTCTTATCCTCGAAACTTCCGTGGCGCGAAAAATCAAATCGAATTAGAAATAATATATATATGTGCATATATATGAAGATTGGAAGAAGAAGTAGAGAATAAGAAGTTACTACCGGAAGGTCAAGCAGGATTTAGAAAAGGAAGGTCAACGATCGACAATATATACATCTTGGTATCATATATCAAAGATGGCGAAATATAAGAAAAGGAAAATATATGCGCTTTTTGTTGATCTAAAGGCAGCTTTTGACACAGTAAATAGAGAAAAACTATGGAAAATGTTAATAGAGATGGGAATAAGCCATTATCTAGTAGAAAAGTTAAAAGGCATATACGAAAAAACGAAAGCGAGGATTAGAACGGAAAAAGGAATGACTGAAGAATTCTGGATAACAAAAGGTCTTAGACAAGGATGTGTACTCAGTCCGCTACTGTTTTGTCTATATATGGCAGGATTGGAAAATGAATTCAAGAAGAGAAATGTAGGAGGGATAACTATAGGAAAATGCAGGATCTGGTCGTTGGCATATGCTGACGATATAGTAATTCTGGGAAACAACAGAGAGGCAATAAATGATATGATGAACACTTTGAAGAAATTTGTGAAAGAGAGGAACCTAATATTAAGTGTAGAAAAAACTAAAATGATGGTTTTTAATAAAGGAAGAAAAAGAAGAAAAGAAGTTTGGAATTAAGAAGGAGAAAATATAGAAGAAGTGGACATGTTTAAATACCTGGGCTTCACGTTTAACTCCGATTGCAATTACAAAGATCACATAAAGGAATTAAAGAAAAAAGGGATTTACGCAGCAAAAAAAACATTGAGTTTAGGAGAAAGGAAATGCAGAAATGACTTTAGAAGAAGGAAAATGTTGTTCGAATATTTAGTTAGAAGTGTAATAGAATACGGAGTGGAAATATGGGGTCTAGAAGAAGTGAAGGGCCTGGAGAAAATAAAAACAGATTATTATAGATGGACTTTAGGATTGGATTTTTGTACTCCTAGATATATTGTATATAAGGAAACAGGAAATGCGAAAATGAAAATTGAATGGAGTATCAGAGTGATGAAATATGAAGAAAAATTGATAAAACAAAGTGAAGAGAGATTAACAAAACAATGTTGGGAAGAGAGAAAATTAGAAGAAAGGAATCAAGAAAAGAAAAGCCAAACAGAAATCTTTTTAAATAGTATCGGGCTGAGTAGCCTAGAAGTAGAGTTATTAAGAGATTTAAAAAAAGATGTAAAGGAGGAGATAAGAATGCGAGCAAGAGATATTAGCAATCAAACATTAATTAGCAAAATTAGAGAGGGAAGATGCAATAAGGAATATAAAGAACTAGTCGTCGAGAAGGGGATACCGAAGTACCTGAGACAAAAAAATAGTAATTTAGATATTAAAAGGTTAGCTAGGATAAGATGTGGGAATGTAGAAAGGGCAAACAAATATTGGTTATCAGAAAAAGAGAGGGAATGTATACTTTGTAAGCAGGACTTTTGTACATGGAAACACTTACTGTTTGACTGTGCGAAAACCAAAGTCTGTAGAAAAGATATAGTATTAGAGAATGTATATGTAGTGAAAGAATTTAGAAACGAGATAAAAAATTTTGAATTATTGAACGCGATAAACCGGATTGACGAAATGTTAAGTAGAGAGGAAGAAAGGCAAAAAGCTAGTAAAGAAATAGGGAAGTAGGGAAATAAAGATAAATGTAGTTAAAATTGTTTTCTTTGAAGCTCGGATTTTGTGCAGAGACGGTAAATGATAAGTTGTCTGAATGATAATAAATGTAAAGGAAAGACTGTGGCGAAGCGGTAATATGTAAAATATGTATGAGTGTGTGGTAAAAAAGAGAGATAGTCAGCGAAATAAAGAGTATGTAAACGTATATAGCGAAGTTATATTAAATTAATTGTAAAAATGTAATTTTGTGAAAACGCAAAAATGTAAATGAAAAAAGGAAATAAAGAAAACCAAAATGTAGTGTGGAAGAATGTAGTATGTTAGTATGTAAAAAGGTATATTATGTAAATTATATTGTTGTAAATAAAGATTGTAAGTTATTTATTGAGATGTAAATAAGTATGAGAGAGGGTGTGAAGAGTGGTGAAATTATGTAAATAAGTATGAGAGTGGTTGAGTAGAGTGGTGAAATTATATAAGTTATTTGTGTAAACCGAGTCCATTTCTGGGCCGAGAGGCTGAAATTATTGAATAAATAAAAAATATATATATATATATAATAAAAGGACGCATTTAGTGCATAATATTGATGAAAATGAGTCCAGTTTCGCTACTTAGGGGTTTTCGGGGTCGCTGAAAGATGTGTTCGCGCAAAGGTAGCAGGTATACACGTATACAGTTGCTATGCCTGCCCTAGAATAGAAGGAAAAGATAAGGCAAAACAGCCAAGTTAAATGCTGCTAGACGAAGGCCACTGAGACACAAGTACGAAATACTCCTCTGACTGATGCAGAGGAACGTAGGCCATAGAGTTGAGCTCTCACTCCCCTGCCCGATGCAGAGGAACGTAGGAGCTAGGGTTGAGTACCTTTAAGTGCTCCTCAGACCGATGCTGAGGAACGTAGGTAACTGCGTTGGAGCCCAGACTCCCTCACCCGATGCAGAGGAACGTAGGTGTCGGGGTTGAGTCTGTCCAGAGGATGACCGGACGATGCTGCACGAAGTAGACGACCGGACNAAAGTAGATGACCGGACGATGCAGAAGGAAGTAGACGCCCGGATGATGCAGAAAGAAGAAGACGAGTTGATGACTTCATCAAATAGAAGAGGGCAACAAGCCTTTCGTCCCCCCGCGAAGGATTGCTTAACGGTCGTACCGCGGGGGTAAAGGACGTAGAGGACGGAGCTAGGTGCGCCTTGCTGAGTTTCGTCAGAGCCTCGGAGAGGACTCGCGCTACGGCTGGGTGCATGAATCTGGCCGTAATGCGAAGGGTTTTTAGTTGGTGAGAATCCAACACACGGTGACACTGGGGGTGGGTGGCCTCGGCTGCCTCACCGTCAGTGTCATGTCATGGTCTATTAAGATTTTTACCCTACACCTCTTTCTCCACAGACAAAACACATACACACACACACACACGCGCGCGCGCGCACATATATATACACACACACACATGTATGTATGTGTAACTCTGGAATTGAAAAAGTATAGTCAGAGTTTTTGTTGAGAATAAGCGAGCAGACTTCTGACGACCGCAGAGACGCTATGCACGAAGCATGATGGGACTGCTTCCCCCTCTCTGCCTACTCCGGCCAGCGTCGACGTCGCGGCTGCGGCGACGGCGCTCAGTTCTCTGTGTGCTCTTGCCCGAGATAGACGCGTCCGCGCTAGATTGTAATCTTTGTACAGTTGTTCGTTAGTTTGATACATAGTTCTTATTTTTGTAATAAACAAGCTTGAAGGTAAGCTCGAGTGTTGAATAAATCCAACGTAACCAGAAAACAGTGTTTTTACTTTTCTATTCCAAGTCACGCCAGGTTAGAGTAAACTCAATAGTTTTAACGTACAAAACGTTTTCTAAGTGCCATGATGATACCTGTGTTCAAGAAACATGTGTAATAATGTAAAATTGTGCATTAAATTGGAATCCAATCCAATTAATATTGGAATCCAATAATAACTGTTCGATAGTAAAAGTGAAAAACAAAGTTCTCAAAGTTTCCTAACCTCTCAACCTTCTGAAATGAATCAAGCACGTTGCAAACAGTACAAAGAAAAAATAAAACAACAGTCAGTGGATAGAAAAAAAGAACTATTATTAGAGCAGTACAATGATTTTAAAGAGAAGAGGAGAAAATTAATTGAAAAAAATAAAGAAGAAAGTCTTTAAGTCGACGAGCAGTCAGTAAGTCAACATGCTGACACTTTTGATAAATACAGAAGTATTTTATCTGCAAAAAAGAAGTGTTCAATTAAACCTAGTGTACAGTCGAATGATGTGAAAATCCCATGTAGTGATGTGAGTGAGTCTGTGATGGACGATAACAATTTGCTACCACAATTTGAAAAGTGGTTTGCTGAATACAATGACAATAACAAGAAGTTGGTCGACGAAGTCAGAGTATGGATTATTGATAACAACGTACCTCAAGATACAGCCAATAAATTACTGAAAATTTTGAACGTGAGGATTAAAATAGATATGCCAAAAACTTCAAAAACTCTTTTACAAAGTAATATCAAGTTTGTGGTTAAGCCAATGAAAATCAGTAAGGATAATGAAGGAGAATTTTATTATTTTGGTATTGAACAGAAATTGAAAGACACGGTCAACGTGGATTTACATGACTCCAGTATACTAAAAGTAATGATGCACATTGACGGCATATCACCTTTTAAATCCTCTGCAGTCACTGTTTGGCCAATTCTTTGTAAAGTGAAGATATAATGAAGATATAAGACACAAAGAAGCTATGAAAGACGAAGCACCTTTGTAGCACGAAGAAGCTGCAAAACACGAACAAGCTACAGAACACGAAGAAGCTACAGAACAAGAAGAAGCTACAGGACACGAAGAAGCCACAGGACACGAAGAAGCTGCAGCAGTACTTGAAGACATTCTACCTAAACCAGAGCAAAAGAATGTAGCTACTCTGAATTTACCAATTCTGAATGTTAAAAATGTCAAATGTTCAACTCGTAAGCACAGTCCATCATATATCTACATTTATTCTAGGCCTTATTTACACTATATACAATGTATTTTTGTATGATTTTAGCTTTTGAAACTGCAATGCTGGCTCAAATGAATTTTATGGTCAACGAAGTCATAGATATCAAAAAATCCCAAGAATCTGTAAGAGCTTTTCTACTAAATAAAAAGATTGTTAATATGCTGAATAACGAAATTGGTTTATTTGAAAAATATAACCTTAATCTATCTTTAAAAATGAAGAGTTTTATCACTTTAATGACTCGTTGAAAAATGACCCAATCTTCAAAAATGTTATTGTAAGTTTTTTTTCAATCATTTTTAACCATATACATATTTTTGCTCTAGTTACTCAAATAATTATATTTTTTCAGTGCTATGAATTGACAAGACTTATGGATAAAAATTATAGTATAAGCAAGTCTTTTGTTACTATGATGAAAAAATGTATGTCAAAAGAGCTTGCTTTGAAATTTACAGCTATTCGACACAAAGATAAAATCAAATTTCGAGGCACTGAATTTTTTGTCTGTATGGATGGTATGATTGAAGTGTAAATATGCTATGATATAAGCTCTTTGCAATATTGTAATTATATTTCTATTTCAGTTATGATATCAGGGGTACGAGCAGAGCACAACCTTAAAACGGAGGAAAAAGACTTGATTTCAGGCCTTGTTATCTGCAATGTAAAGAAATGTCCTTAGCCATTGTATATTCTTATATTATTTATGATTATTCATCACTTCCGTCCATGCTTTATTTTATCATGTAAAATAAAATGTTCTCTATTTCCCAATTTGTACTTGTTTTCTTAATAATAAAAAAAGTTTATTTTTTTTTTTATTTTTATTTTATTAAACCAGTATAAAATTACATCCGTGGGAGAACTGTATTTCTATAGCTCCCGGAAGCAACTCCTATAGAGGTAAAACTAGGTTTACCTGTACATAGGACTGGATATACTTATAAACTAAACTATAAACTAACTTATAACTAGAGTAGAAAAAAAAATTTTAAATCATTAAAAATTTAAAATTCTTTTTCTTATTTGGTTATGTATTTAACAGTGTATAAAGTGTTAGGTACGTAACATTTTAACATTTATAGATTTGTAACGGTTCATAACAGTTCATAAATTTTTCTTAATCCAATTTTTAAGTTTATCCTTTATCACTTGCTTACTGCCTACAATTACTTCTAGATCATTTGGGAGATCATTGAAGATTCTTACAGCTACTAAAAAACAATTCTTATTGCTAATAGTTTTAGTGTATTTTGGTATGGGGATGCTTTTGTTCCTAGTGTTGGATTTACTTAGTCTGTAACATCCACTTAAGGTACAATAATGGTATGATATTGCTTCGAATGCAAAAGTTTGTTCGAGGTTAAGCGGGTAGTTACTAATGAAAGTTTTTTTGCTTTTTAACTTTAGTAGTCTAGTTTGTAAGCTTTGTAGTTGATTTACAACATTTTTATAGGTTCCACCCCAAACAAGTATGCCATAAGTTGCAACATTATGGAATAGTGCGTAGTATAAAATCATTAATATATCTGTTTCTAGAAACTGAGCGAATTTAGCGAAAACAACCAACAGGTATCTGGTTTTGTTAATAATATGTTCGACATGTTTGTCCCATTTCATGTTATAGTCTATATGTTATCCTAGGTATTTATAATTCTCTTGTCTTTTGATTTCCTGATTTCCAATCCTGATAGAGATGTTACAAGGGACACTGTCTCGGTAATTGCCAAAGGTTAAGTAAATCGTCTTTTTGATGTTTAAAGTTAATTTGTTAAGTGCTAACCAATTAGAAACGTATTCCAAACACGTATTCATTGCCCTCTCCGCTAGTTCCCATGTAATTTCAGTTGTAATAATAGCAGTGTCATCCGCATATGAAACTAGATAAGGATTGTTTAATAAATCATTTATATATAAAAGGAATAGGAGGGGGCCAAGTATTGTTCCTTGTGGAACTCCAGTTGTGACACTCCGGTAATCACTTTTTACATTATTTATCTTTACTTTTTGTTTACGATTTGAGAGATAGCTTTTAAGTAGATCAAGTGCACTACCTCTAATTCCATACTTTTCTAATTTTTGTAGTAGTATTTTATGGTCCACAGTATCAAAAGCTTTTGCTAGGTCTAGGAAGGTAACAATTGTAGGTTTGCTCTTATCTAATTTGTTGTAAATTAAGTTTGTAACGTAATTTAAAGCGTCCTTAGTGCCTAAATTTTTCAGAAATCCAAATTGATTCTTTGACAAAATATTGTACTTAGTAATGAAATCATATAATCTGCAGTGAATTATCTTTTCGAAAATTTTAGCGACATTTGATATCAACGAAATTGGTCTATAGTTATTTATAACATGTTTACTTCCTGTCTTAAGTATGGGTACAATCTCAGCCTTTTTTAGGGCATCAGGCCATATAGAATTTTCAATACATTGATTAAATATATGTGCTAAAGGCTCAAGTATACTTTCAGATATGGTTTTTAGGGTTTTGACATTGATGCCATCGACACCACCAGATTTTTCTTTCATGTTGCTTATGATATTTCTGATTTCGATTTCATTGGTTGGTCTAATGAATATAGAGTTATTGTTATAAACTATGTTAGTTTGATTTGAACCTTCTGGTGTTTTTATATCATTACTTAACTTTGGGCCTATTTCGCAAAAAAAAATCGTTAAACTTATTAGCTATTTGTATGGGATCAGTGATTTTTTTGTTAGAATCATCTAAGATATAGTCAATTTCATTATTTTTTTTCACATTTTTGCCTAATTTGATATTAATTAAATTCCATAATTGTTTAGGATTCTTGCTATTCTTTAGGAAGTTATTCCTCTCGTGTCGATGTTTTGTCTCTTTTATTAGTTTATCTAAAATTTTGTTATATGTTTTGTATTCATTCCTGAGTTGTTCATTACCGGGTTCTTTTTTCCATTCTTTGTATAATTTTTCTTTCTTATTTCATGATACAAGTATAGCGCTAGTTATCCATTGTTTCCTAGGCTTATATTTTTTGTTTTTATTATTTACCAAATAGCAGTTAGCAGATTCAGAGCAATTATTAAGCGTATTAACAAGTAAGTTGAGTGCCTTATTAGGGTCCCCTTCACCAATCACAAACTCCCAATTTATTCTCTCTACCAGTTTTTTGAATTTTTTGTAATTTATTTTATTAGTGTTCATTCGATTATTATTTGTAGAGAATTGTCGATCTAAAGTCATAAATAGGGGGAAGTGATCAGTGAAAGTGTTCACTATTTTATAGGTTTTATATTCAAGAGACTCATTTTTGATAAAAATGTTATCTATACAAGTTCCCTCATTTGGATTTATATCAGACGGTCTGGTGGTGCCCACAAAACCTGGAATATTCTTTCTAAAACATTAAGCAAAAATTCCTGGCTTAAGATGTCCTTATCGTTTATATCTATATTAAAGTCACCAATCACTAGGTGATTTTTAGAATTTTTGTTAAGATTTAGGTAGTTTTTTACATTTAGTACAAATTCCGTCTTTGGCATGTCATGTGACCTATAGATAGCAGAGATGAGTATGTTCATTGTATCCATTTTAATCGTAGAACGTAGAATGCTGAGACCACCAACTAACAGAGTTTCTGTTGATTCATTAATATTTTCTTTAACATAAATAACGACCCCATCTGATTTGTTAATTTTACTATTGTTGTAGTATAATTTATAGTCTGTTAGTTTGTGGATCTGCGGGCACTCCAGGTTCCACGTCTCCGTGCAAACAATGACAGCAGGTTTAACTAACAGGCTCTCAATAAGGCATTCTAATTTGTGTAAATTGGCATTAAGACTTCTTATGTTTACGCTAAGAATTAAGTTATCTTCATTTTTAAGATTGTTATTAAGAGCCTGTGTATCACAGCAATTTACCTCCTGGTTAATTATACTAGTTAAGTCGATATCCAGTTTATTTTGTGTTCGATGAGGAACTGGCAGTTCTTGATCTCGTTGAAATTGCTGACTCGCTGCTGCCTCCTATGTTTGGGTTCCTTAGGTTAGTTAGAACCGCTGTCGGTTCTTGTTTGCTGGCAACACCTACGTTACCGATGTATCTTGGTAAGTCAGGTTTTACCGAGTAATCAGTAGAATTTATTATTTTCTTAATTTTGATGTTTAGGATTTCACATGATTCACTATCATTTGCTCAATGGTCTGTTTTATAAGTTTTACCGTATTTATCGTTAGTGAATTTGCAGTTCGAGCAACATTTAGTAGCTTCATTGCAATCTTTTGTTAGGCGATTCCCAGCGCATTTGATACACGTAGTTTTATTGGAAAATTTTTTGCTACTGTGGCCTACTCTGCCGCAGTTATAGCATGGGTTAACATTTATAACATCGAAAACTCTACAATTTTGATGTCCAACGAAAAGTCTGTTTTTGTTCTCCTTGATATGCTTGTGTGATTCAGCCGTTACTTCCATTATAGCTGTTTGTTTATTAGTTGTGTTTACATTAGATACGTCTAGTATCTTACCTTTAGTTTCATAGTTATGAAAATTTCTGGTATTTATGTCATTTTCTAAATCACTCTGGTTTAGTTTAAGAACATTTTCTATTCCAATTATTTTCACGATAGGTTTCTTGAGCTCTTGTATCTCTACCTTGAAGATGTTGTGCAGCTTGTTATCTAAGTATTTTTCTGCACTTTCCAAAGGCATGCAGCTGACCGTGATTTCATCATTGCTTTTAATATCAATTTTTTTAGTTTGAATAGTTTTATCTTTAGCCAAGTAATGTAAGACTCTTTCTTTCATGTTTGTCTTGTCATCTTTATTTTTTCTTTTAATCACAATTTTAGGTATGATTTTTGGTCGCGTAGCTATTTTTATGTCAGTTGTTGTGGCTTCTGCATACGATTTAAAATTGGGTTGTGTGTAATATTTCGTTCGTTCTTTTACCATTATACGCTGTTCTTCAAGCAGTTTATTATTGTTTTTTAATTCCTTATTTAGATCCCATAGGAGTTCATTCTCTTTTCTGATTTCAATATACTCATTTTCGGTTTTAGTTGTATCCATGTCTTCTTGTTCTTCTTTTTTTCAGCTAATAGTGCATTATATTTATGCTGCATCTTTTTAAAATCCAATTGAAGTGTAGAGTAGGAGGCATGTAGAATATTGTATTCAGTTTTTTTAGCCTGTAATTTATTTTGTAAAGATAGCAGAATGACACGTGGGTCTTGGCCTGTAATTGAGGTTAAGTCTATCTCGGGGTGTTCGTCACAAATAACAAGTACACTGTTGACATATTTTACATCTTTTTTCCTGTTGAAATCACTTCTGTGGAAAACACTATCGCACAACACACAATACACCGTGCAATTCACTTGTCTAGGGTGGCATTTATAGAAAATATCAGGAGGGATTGCCTCCGGAGGCAATCCTCCCGACGCCATTTTTGCAAGTTTAATATGTAATTATTATCTCTATTGTCATACATTTATTTTAATTACATATTCATCAATTTATAAATATTTAGCGCCAATGATCTTTAGCAGAGCAAGATCATTGGCGCTAAAAGTAAGGTTATGTTAAGTATTCATAGTGGGGAAAAAGTTCTACCAATATTTCCTCCAGAAATCATGTCTGATTTATCGGGATTTCCATCTAGATTCTAACCTAAAAACCCGCCAGATTTAAAAAATCTCGCTAGCTTCCAGGCACTTTCTCGGCCGCTCTGCAACCAGGGTATTTTCTAAAACAAAGCAGATCCAAAAAAAATGATCCAAACAATGAACACAAAAAGTACAATAAGATTCTAGGCAAAATATTTAGGAAAACGAAGACTAACAATGAACAAAACGCCTTCTTGTGAAGTAAGAATAATCCTCGAAAATTATGGAAATAATTTAACAACAAATTAGGCAAAAATGCAGAAAAAAGCAACGGAATCCCTATATAAAAAAGTCATGACCGGATGAAGTGAAGCCAAGAATGCGTCAATATGATTGGCTCGTGTAGTGCGCATGCGTCAAAAGTATCGTTAGAATTTTTTGATTTGTTTTTGATTTCTAAAATTGATCCTAATACAAAGAATGTAATATATTACTATAATACATATCAATAATTATTAGTTGTGTATTTATAATATTCTATTGTAAATATTATCATTGTTACAAAAAGTGACATGATGTGAACGTTGACACGAACTGAGTTGAGACATAACCTTAAAATTTTAAAAGGTAGTTGGTGACGAAACCGCGGCAATTTTGAAATTTACATGAGCGCGAAATGAATCAATCATATATTGTAAAGTTTGATATATTTCCGTAATAGAAAACAAATATTAAAAATATCAATCAAGCATTTATATTTCATTTAATAAGTTAATGAATTAATATTCTACTACAGTGCGCGCAGCGCACTGCGCCAAAAGTCTAGTTAAATATATAACTGATGATAGTAACAACAAAGTTGATAATGTAGAACAAATTACAAATAGAATGAATGAGTTCTTCTGTAAAATAGGGCCTAAATTAAATGATAAAATTGAAGTACCAAAGGGTATCAATTCCCTAAAGATTCCATTTGATGATAAGATAATTTTTTTAACACAAACAAAAAAACAAACAGTTTGAAAATTATGAACATAATTGCTCAAATTGATGAAAAAGCGGGTGGAGTTGATGGAATTGGTACAAAAACGCTAAAATTATCAAACTATATAATTGAACCCTGGTAGAAATGTTAACGGTTCAATTGCTTATTAATGGCTTATTTAACCAAATTCGTTAAGGAACCACTTAAAAATTCGCTAAATAACCGCTTACTGTAATAGAAATTATACACGGCTTCTAACGGTTAATTTGCTTATATTTAGTTTACCAGGCATGCATGTACAATTGTGAGGTTAGGATGTTCATCAATGAATGTAATTATTATAATTATAATTTAAATAAGGGCAGGAAATGCCAAGAACATTAAATAATTTGTAGGAAATATATTCAAGTCATATATAGGTATATTTTGAGGTTAAGAGGTTAGGATAATCCCCATATAAATAAATTAGTTTGATTTTATTAATGCTTTAACTTGATATATTTAATTCAATCCTACTCTACTATCTCTAAAAAGTTGATATGATACGCATGCACTGCACTTCATTTAACTTGACTGACCAAAGCCATCAACTTTTATTTCATAATATCCTGTTATCCAGTAGACAAATTAATAGATATTATTTATATATAGTTTTTAAGTTTATCTATTAAGTTTATATCTTATTTTTATTGTATGACATTTCCTATGTACAGGTAATTTTATTTACCTCTATAGGATGCCTATTTCAAAGGCATTGTAAAATGGTTCTAAATAAATAAATAAATAAATATTAGCATGATAACAATGCAAAATGTCTTGCTTAACAAAAGTAAACCTAAAATGAACCCATTCGAACATTCATTGTGGCTTGTCGAGTACATTAGATAAAAATTTCACATTTCGCTTGGCATACGGTCAATTTGACCAAAATTTCAAATCAGCCAATTCCAATGATAACAGAATGAACTTTATTGAATGGAGATATATATTTTAGAATGAACTTTATTTGAACTTGTGTATCAGATCTTGACAATTAAAAAAGGAGTATATATCAATAACTTTTGATTCATAGTTTAAAAGATATTCAAAAACTTCAAAAGAATTTCAAGCACTTGCTCGTGGTTTTTAATTTTTGAAGATACAAATGTTCTACTAACTTCTGAACTGTAAATTAAAAGTTATTGATATTTACTCTTTTTTGAATTGTCGAGAGCTGATACACAAGTTCAAATAAAATTAATTCTGTTATCATTTCTATTGGCTGATTTGAAATTTTGGTCAAATTTACTGTATGCCAAGCGAAATGTGAAATTTTCATCTAATGTACTCGACAAGCCACAATGAATGTTCAAAGGGTTCATTTTCAGTTTAGTATTGTTTAATAAGACACTAATATAAACAATATCTATTAATTTGTTTAATCAGATAGTATGACATGATGAAATAAAGGTTGATGACTTGATATGAGCAAGTAAAATGAAGTATAGTGCATGTGTATCATATAAACTTTGTACAGACAGTGAAGTAACACATTAACACATTATAAGTAACAGAATTAAATTCAGCAAATTGAAGTACTAATAAAATCAAACTGGACATCTTGGAAACTTAACGATTCCTAAGCCACGTTTTATTTTAAATTTTAGCTTAATAATCGTTAAAACAGTTAGCTAAGTCTAAAGGTCTTAGCAAATTCGAATCGTTAATTTTCTACCAGGGAACCTCTGGCACTAATTTCTAATTTGTGTGTGAAAAATCAATCTAGCCTCATGCATTGAAAATTGCTGATGTTACACCAATTCACAATAATGGCTGCAAACATAAAGCAAACATTTAGAGACCAATTTCACTAATTTCAAATATTGCCAAAATCTTGGAAAAAATCATTCACAAACATTTATATGACTTTATATCTAAAATATTATATCAGCTAACCAATTTGGATTCATAAAAAATAAAAGTGCCAAAGATGCATTAAATTACTTAACTAATATTATATACTACAACTTGGACAAAAGCACACCACTTATAGTTACGTTTCTAGATTTAACCAAAGCTTTTGATACTGTAGATCACAAAATATTGCTGCACAAATTACATTGCTATGGGATTCAAGGGTGTACACTAGACTTGCTAAAAAGATATCTAACAAACAGGAAACAAACAGTGAAAATAAACAATATAAAAAGTGACTTCAAAACCATATCAACTGGTGTACCACAGGGCACAATACTGGGACCCTTACCTACTTTTTTATGTACATATATTAATAATTTGCTTGATAGTCTTAACCCTGATACAATTCATATGCTGACGACACAGCTGTTTTATCAGCTGATAAGACATGGAAAGTTGCCAAACTGTAAATCTGTGGCCTACAGGCAGAACGACATAAGTATAATGTTCGCGAAATTCGAGATAAATGTGGATTTCATATCTTTAAATAGTCCCTTTTCATGTAAAAATTTCGGGGTTTGCCAAAAGGTTGCCCTAATGCTAAGATACACTCAAAAAATAAGTCCATAACTGCAGTTTTCCAATTTTGTTTCCGACAAAACGACATAAGTCCACTTCCAAATTAGTTTCTTTATGTAGGGGTGGCTTCTTTGGAACTTGGTTTTGTTGATTTGCAACAAAACATTGCCTTTTATCCCGTTTCCAGACATTCCAAAGGATATTTCGGAAAAACCACCAATAATCAGTAAATATTAGGGGAGGAAAACCAATAATGGACTTATGTGATTTAGTTTTGCAGTTATGGACTTGTACACTGGAAATAGAATTGTGGAATTGTTTTAAGAACTTATTCGAGTAACATTGTATGGCTGGTGTGCCGATTGCCTCGCAATAAGTCTTGAAATGTGCGTTTTGCAGGCGAGAACCGCAGTGTGAATAAGTCTAGAGCTCCCAACATAACGACATAACTCGATCCTTTTGTGACATTGCACGAAGCAGCAAAGGTTTAACCCGGTCATACTGGCACGTGGATATGTACACTGAATGTATAAACTAACCTTTTTCTCAAACACAAAAAGTGGACTTATGTCATTTTGCCTGTCGGCCACAGAAATGAATAAATCTAAAACAAGTAGCAGAGTGGTTAGCTTTTAACAAATTGTCTTTAAATACTAACAAAACAGTCTACATAACCTTTGGGAACTGTAGTAATAGCGTACTGGCAGATATTTGTTTAAGAATAGATAACATTACGATAAAAAGGGTTGAGAGCTGTAAATATCTAGGACTATTATTTGACTTCATATGAAATGGGATAGGCACATTGAGTATATACTTTACATTAACAAAACAAAATATCTAGCTTATGTCTTTGCCAAATTTTTCAATATCATAAATACTAATGTTTTAACAACCATGTATTATGGACTATTCCACATCATAGCAGCTTATGGTATTATAGCATGGGGAGGTGCTTATAAAAATCATCAAAGCCTGCTCCAAAGTTGTAAACTAGGCCAATGAAAACAATTACCTAAAATATCTTTCTATAAGCAACAATTACCCACCTGATCTGGAACAACCATTTTACACTGAGGGGTTATTTTATCACTATTTCAAACTAAGTGCAATATATTAAAGAAGTGAATCCAATATTAGAAATAAGAGTATTAACATACCTAGAATAACAAAAATAAGTAAGAAGAATAGAGATAGTAGACTTCTAATAGAAGACTACTTACATAGAAGCTATTAAGTTATTTAATGATCTACCAAACGATCCAAAAACAATGTCAAATAATAAAAAAGAAACTAAAAAACCAGGTTAAAAATATCAAACTAAGTTACTGAGTGTCAAATAAATGTGAAATGCAATGTAAAACAAAGGCTGTAACACTAAACGTGAATTTTACAAATGTGCATTATTATCTAGTTTTAGTTTTAATTTTGATACGTAAGATTTAATGTTGTCGAATAAGTACTAATATTCCTCTCCATATTAATAGTAATAAGTTTAGAAGTCAACAACTGTGGGAGGATAACCCTGGAGTTACCTACATCCAGGGTTATCCTCCCACAGTTGTTGACTTCTAAACTTATTACTTTTAATGTTAAATATTTTTATAACCAGCCCTACCAGGCAAACTAGTTTTGCCTCTATAAGATTATACTTCAGAATGATGTAGTATTTTTGTACTATTTGAAATAAATAAATAAATAAATATGCCCATTATTACCTTGACAAATGCTTATAATCTAATAGCATTATAAAATTTGCAGTCAATATTTATCAAATGGACAGTATAAAAAGCTATTGTTAAATAACAGACTGGTTTGCGGTATCATTCCTTTAAAAAAGTATTAATAACACATTCACACTACTCACATATACACACACATGATAGGCATAAGGCATAGGAATAAGTATAGGATAAGCCACATAGGAGCTATAAGTGTATGTGCAGTCTCATATATATATATATATATATATATATATATATATATCGCGCGCGCGCGCGCGAGCATAGCTAGATTATATCTATATATGATACATGATCGATGTATTTTTCTCTTTCTCTCTATCCATCTCTCTGCAATATTATGTGGTGCAATATCCATACAATTACTATTTTACCAGCCTTTACGTACTACTTATACGTAAAATATCCATGAATTAAAGGGAGAACGACATGCTCGAGATGAACTGCGGAGAAGAATCAATGAGATATCCTCTTCCCCCACCCCCTTCAATAACTCGCTAGTTTTTTGTTTATGACATTCAATATCTATGATTGTGAATTTTAATTTAGTATAATGACAAAAATTTGATGAAAAATAAACGTGAATATTCGTATATAACTAGAAATACTGCAAATAAAGAAAAAAATTTTTTTGCACTTCTACCACGGCTTAACAATATTTATTTACGTTTGATCTTACAAATTTCTAATTTTGATGTTTTGTAATCTGCATGTGCATTAATATGCTGCTCGTATTATCGCCGCACCGTAAAAGATATGTCTGTAAATATAGCAAATGTTGAAATACTCACGGGGTAGTACATTCCTTGCGGAGGGAGAAAAAAAGCTCCAGAGCCCCACAGTTTGAGGCCGTTCTGCTTCACTGCAGTGCAAAAATTCTATGTCTATCCTCCTCTACAGCTCTCTCGGTCTTGTCGGAATAGTTCGCGGGCGTGTTGGGCCAATTATTGTATTTATACTTGATTCAATAACGTGTTGGACTTGTGCTTGTAGTACAATTTAATTTTTCGCTAATATGGCAACAAATTTATTTCTTTATGCAACTGCAAAGTCACTCTCCTAACGCACTCTCACACCCCTGGTGTAGATATGCTACTCGATAAATAACAATTAAGTTTGTTTTTATTTTATCAGAGATTATTGTACTATATACACTTATCGTCAGGAAAATGAGTAAAGCAATGCTCCAAGAAATATACCAACTCTGAATAAGCACGCGACTCACAACACTCGCGCACGTCCGACACAATAAGTAGTCCCGAGAAACTTTCAAGATCAATCTAAGAAGATGAAACTCTTTGTAAGCCCAATTTCTCAATTCAATTTTGGTTTACCTTTCTTTCATAACGTCTGACGCTTATTCTGAAGAGATTTAGAAAAATAGACGAGAAAATAAGATTGATCAATGCGCGGACTCTCACGGTTCGACAACGAGAACGAATACACTGTGCCACTGTGCATGCCCTTATTGCGACTGATTCACTGATGGCCGAAACAGTTGCCTGTTCCAATCCCTAACCGGCACCGTTGGTGAGCAGCGCCATCACTTGGTTGAATGCAGAATACTTCATAAGAAAGTATTGTACCAGTTCCGCATACGAATTATAAATTAAAAATTATATTTTGTATTGCAATAACAATTAGAATAATCGTTTTTGTACTAATGATTTATACTGCACTTATAAATCTATTTGCTTTTAAGGTACCATTACTGAGCTAGTCAAAACAAGTCCACCTTTTTATTTTGTTCATTTGCGAGATACATTATAATAATAGAAGTTGCATAAATTAAGTTACATTAAATAATTATTAAACATTCTCACCAAACAATTTTATTTACAGCAATTATCAATAAAAAGTTTCAGACAGAAGCTGATATTTGACTAATTTTTTGAGGTTAAGTGTACATTTTTGAACTTTTATTTCTTTATTACAACTTTCACAGGCCCCAAATTTTTGCATATATAAAGGCTTAAACTAATATATATTTCTTAAATTAACGCACTGCAAAATTTCTATGGATTCTGAACGGCCGTCAGTTTTATACGAGTTAAAGCGAGTTAAAGAATTATGAGTTAAAGCGAAATGTGCAGATTTATGAAATTAAAATATTTATAACTTTTTTCTAGGCTCCAAACCTTTACCAAATTTTAAGTTAGTCTTACAATTAGTTAAAGTAGAATCTATGTATACTAAAAATTTCAGCAATTCTGAGCCGTCCAATCTCCTACCGGTATTATAAAAGTACTACGTTAATCTCTATTATAATCGTATTTAACATTTATGCCTTATTGCTTCCTTCTATAGAGGAAGCTTGTAATAAGAAAATTTTCGAGTTCAGCAAAAACACGATAGACACGCGTTTCAAAGAGTTTGGAGTTAGACTTAGAAGACGTGCTTTTAAAAAATGTCCGTATGAATGTGTGTGTGTGTGTGCACGCGCGCGCGCGCGTATGTGTATGTCGTATGTGTTTGTGTGTGTGTGTACCGTAATATTTCTGGAACTATTTCGTCAATATTAATAAAATTTGACATGCATATCTATTTTGGGATTCTGAATTCGGGAAGAACAATTATTTTTTATTTTCTTATAACTAATTTTCTTTTTATGGCCATTTTTTGATTTTTGAAAAACACAATTTTGCGTTTTTTTTTCAATCATCCCATTGTTACAAACAATTCAGCTAAAATGTTCGGCAGATAAAATGAAAAAAGTAATTTTTTTTAATAAACATCATAACCTCACGAAAAAAATCATGTTGATGGGTCCCGTGTCAAACTATATTTCATATATAAAAAAGTCATGACCGCATGTTGTAAAGCCAAGACAGACGTTATGTATTTATAGCTATCATTATCTACTAAAGTCAGGAAATCTAGAAGTCTTCTATTAGGACGCGAAACGCGCTCTGTTCAAACTCTAGTCCATGCATTAAAATTATATGCATTACTTGACTAGTTGACTACTTATTTTTTCGATAATAAATCGAAAACTGAAAAAAATGAATTTTTTTTTTTGTGCCTCGATTACGAATGTATAAAGGCCTTTCAAACTCCTATTATGGTTCTTAAGATATCAAGATTGGAATATTTTTTGGAAAATTTTATGATTTCTTATATCTCTAAAACAATATTGTAAAATGCTTCAAACTTTTATTCGGGCATTCACCATAAGAAAAGCTATCTGCTATTAAAAATTTTAATGATTTCGTTAAGCGGTCTCAAGTAAAAAGCTGAAATGTAAAAACCGACTTTTCTCAAAAATTTTGTTTCCTCTGATAGGGGCGCGTGTCGTTGCATGTCGTCAAAGTCTCTTTTTATGAATTTATAATTCGCTGTGCTGTGCAAAATCATGTCAAACAATGCCAAACTATTGTTAATAACAATTATTAATATAATATTATTATTAATAACAATTATTAATATAATATTATTATTAATAACTATTATTAATATAATATTAGTCCCTTCTATTAATTGAGCGAGTGATCTATCGAATCTCGAAATTACAAAGTGAGGGAGGAAGGATATCTCGATCTCGAAGGAGATCTCGAAAGCGATCGTGAACGTAGCGCTTAGAGAATAATATAATATATAGATATAGATAATACATAGAAATCCTTTCCGAGAATCTCGAATCTTTATCTCGAACTCGATCTCGAACTCGATCTCGAAACGAATGAGTTGTGACGTCGCGCAAAACCGATCACTTTGGGAGCACCATTTGTTGAAACGGGAGTTTTACTGTTTAATTCGAACGAGCATTGAAATGCTCTCTCTAATCGCGAAAATAAATTAGGTTGGTGATATTAATAATAACACAAGGTGATTTAAGGTTAAACAAGTTTTTAGGATAACCTCCTAAAAACTTATGTATATTGTCAAGTAAAATCCTAACATCAAAGTAGCTAAGATTCTAATGTTAAATCGACTCTCATGCTATAAGCTAACTCTACGAACTCGCGACTCTGACTGTTGCTCTCCGGAGCTGCGATGATGCTGCTGGGCCTCTTCTGCTGACGTTGAGGGCGTGACCTTGAGTAGAGGGACACATCTTGACGAATCGGAACGACTCCGCGCGGACTAACGAAATGCTACGAACGAATCGGTATCGATCAGCTGGTCTACGCGGTGGTGGAAAATCTATACAAAGGGCCTGACTGTATGACGCACTTCGCGTACATGTGTTGGCCACCCGAGCTCTCAGTCCTTAGTTTTTATAGCACATAAAAACCACGTGTCGCTCGCTAATACAATAGTACAGTTTTTGTCTTAAGCTTTCTACGAATTTCTATTTACCTAAACATAAATCTATACTTGAGATTTTGTGAACTCGAGACTCTATGGTTTCCTATTCTAAAGATTTATATTACCATTTGCCTAGCTTTGAGTGACCAAACAGAAATGCCTTTGTACTTTCTAATAATTCTATAATAATAGTTGTATATGTATTAAATACTAAATTTAAATATCGCGCTTTAATCATATCTAAAAGTCACGTGCAGTCGTGCATGCGCAGCCCATCACAGAGTGTAGTGTGTAACGTAATAATATACGTCACGTATCTTTACGCGCGAATATTTAAATAAATAATAATTTTTAAATATGAATTCTCAAAATATAAACTTGGAAGTGAAATATTCGGTTTAGAAGCTATACGATTTTAGAAAATGCATTGAGTAAGCTGAAAGAATGAAGCTTTGTTCTACGTGATTCGGGACTCTGGAATTTAACTGCTTTCCAAGTGTTTTTCCGGGGAGAGAGAGTACGCGTCGCAACATGTGTTTTCTAGAACAAGCTAAGCTTTGTTAAGAAAAAGGGGACCGAGGGAGGAGAGAGACGCAGGACTGCAACGGGCATAAAATGCAGTCGGTCTCCAGACGTGGAAATGAACGCACGGATTTTCTTGCGCGAGATTTTTAAGTTTCAAGCACTTTTAATGCGGCCTATTGACGGTCTCAAGCCCGAGAAAACGCAGAGAGGAAGTGTTATTTATTCATTTATTCGAATTTAATTAATTATAAAGTCACGTTACTCAAATCGAACGTATTACACGTTCTTAGGACGAATAAACGAACGAACTTAGTTTTATTAGCATATGTATTATGTGGCGCGAAAAGTATAATACATCAGTGGTGACAGCGGTGGGATTCGTCTGTTTTGAGTGCGTGATTTTTTTTTTTATTAAATAATGTTATGCATCGGTGGTTATAACTGTGTCAGTGATTCGTCTGTTTTGAGTGTGTAAATTTATTAAATATAATCTTGCATTGATCTGAAGTGAAAATTTTCATCAAATGTGAATTATTAGAATTGTTCAAGTGCATATATAGTTATAGTGTAAAGTGCTAAAAATATTCTTACCGAAACTATAAATTTAATAGTGATAACAAATTAAAATTTTTAGCGTGTAATTTAACAGTGATTAAAGTAGTGCAAAATTAGATGCTTTGTATATTAAATTGTGCAATGTTAAATAAATTGTGGTCAGATTGTATTGTCGCGTATATAAAAGTAATGCGTAATGATTGTGTAAAAAAAGTACAAATAATTTAATTGAATTTTATACATAGTGTCGTGTTTGTTTTGTTGTGAATTAAACTTGTGTGATAATAGTCGAATTTGCGGATAGAAAGTATAATAATTTGAAAATAAGTTAGTAAATTTAAATGAAAGTTAAACGTATTTTATGCAGATCTTATTTAAGTGCTGTAGTGTGTTAAAAGTGTAAATCAGAAAATTACAAAAAGTGAGATGATTGGCATACGTGTAAAACAAATTTGAAAAAAGATTTATAAGTGCTGAGAGTTTACGTAAAAAGTCAAAAAGGTAAAATGCAATTTCTCTCTGGTTTTCTCGAGGGTAGTTTCAATATTTTTATACGGTTTGAATGAAAATATTACATACATAAATATCAGAATATAAATATAAGTGTGGATCAAGGAAACTATAAATTATTTTGATTAAGTGCTGTTTGATTTAGCCATATAATTCACAATGATTTGAAATACAGACAGACATGCATGAAAGACTCTCTTGAACGTATAAATTGAAGTACGAAGTATTACCTGCTTAGTAAGTTTTCTGAAACGGAGGAACTTCGAATGTACTTTAAATAGAGTTTTGAGTGTGAAACAGACTGACAAAAAAGACAGTTGAAATTATGATTATATTTAAAATTGTTTTTGAGAAAGAAAATATAGTTTGAGTGAAAAGCTTTGACAGTGACAATTTCTTTTCAACCTACGAGTAATTTATACTCAGGTGTGAGAAGAGAAGCAGAGTATCCCCATGGGTAATTGTAAGAGCTTATAGGCCACCAAATGAGGATTCATGCTGGCAATTAGCAATCCGCAAATAGTGTCGATTGTAGACACGAGGATGCAAAAGCCATGACAGAACGTTTTACAGTTTAGTCTAAATTGATATAATTAGAGTTTTTGACAGAGGACAATGGTAGGGAACTGTAACCTCCAGGAGGGTCATGTAAGAGCTCTAGGGTCACCAGGACTGGTAGGTTGCAGGGAGATTTGTATTCTAAAAAAAGGCAGGATAGCCAGATAATACCGGACAATCGCGTTCGGAGGCTGTAAACCCTCGAGATGAAAGGACAATCGCGTCCATTCAAAGAGGTAGTAAGTCCAGTTGAAGGTGTAATGAATACAAGTAGGAACGATTTGACAGTAATGAGACAGAAATAAAGTAATGATATGATTATAATAATTGATGGTCAGAAATTAACAGAAAGTTTGACAAAAATGTTTGTGACGATCAAAGATTTTTGATATTTAGTTTGAAATTTATTGTGGAAAATAATTTGGATTTTATAATAAATGTGTTATAAATTATACTTGTTGATGCAAAATCTTGATATTTTATTGTAACAGTTGTAGATTGGTGGAAAATAATTGTGAATTCATACAATAAATATGTTGAAGGTTATTGTTGTTTGCAAGCATCATCCTTATGATAATGTTTATAGCATAAAAAAATAGTTTCCTTTGTCAACAATTTTTTTTGTATAGGGGGTATGATATTATCTATTTTAGACACATATTTCAATGCAAAAGGGTAAATTTTTTTTTTAATAATAAAATTATTATTTATTGTTTGTTAAAAAAAAAGATGTTTTCCTTATAGTCAACATCTTTTGCATAAGGGCAAAGGTGTAACGTAATAATATACGTCACGTATCTTTACGCGCGAATATTTAAATAAATAATAATTTTTAAATATGAATTCTCAAAATATAAGCTTGGTCGTGAAATATTCGGTTTAGAAGCTGAAAGAATAAGCCTTTGTTCTACGTGATTCGGGACTCTGGAATTTAACTGCTTTCCAAGTGTTTTTCCGGGGAGAGAGAGTACGCGTCGCAACATGTGTTTTCTAGAACAAGCTAAGCTTTGTTAAGAAAAAGGGGACCGAGGGAGGAGAGAGACGCAGGACTGCAACGGGCATAAAATGCAGTCGGTCTCCAGACGTGGAAATGAACGCACGGATTTTCTTGCGCGAGATTTTTAAGTTTCAAGCACTTTTAATGCGGCCTATTGACGGTCTCAAGCCCGAGAAAACGCAGAGAGGAAGTGTTATTTATTTATTTATTCGAATTTAATTAATTATAAAGTCACGTTACTCAAATCGAACGTATTACACGTTCTTAGGACGAATAAACGAACGAACTTAGTTTTATTAGCATATGTATTATGTGGCGCGAAAAGTATAATACATCAAGTGAGTCGCAAATGTA
The DNA here is from genome assembly GCA_012977825.3 of Pteromalus puparum. Classification (NCBI taxonomy): domain Eukaryota; kingdom Metazoa; phylum Arthropoda; class Insecta; order Hymenoptera; family Pteromalidae; genus Pteromalus; species Pteromalus puparum. The sequence goes on along the minus strand of CM053168.1, from coordinate 22,376,532 downwards.
AATAAACAAACTGATGGCTGAATTCAAATGCGGTTGTGGTTATATAGAATGAGTATTGCTGATGCCCGCGCACGCCAAAATAATTTCACCTCGATTATACAAAGATTATTTAAATACAGAAGTTCTACTGGTTGGCGTAATAAGGCCGAATACCCTAATAGCACACAATATTTTAAAAGATTTGTATATTTTAAAATATTTTAGAAACATTTTTAAGATAATTTAAAAGTGTGAAAAAAACATTTTCGAAAATTATATGACCCAAAGATTTATAAAATATTTTTAAAATATGTGATTGTAAATATTGTAAGAAAAATATTAAAAAATATTTTACGAATATTTTCTTTAAATATATTTTCGTTTGATTCGGACATATTTTGTAAAAAATATTTTATAATGTTGCACAAATATTTGTTCAAAATAGGCCGATGACAAATATTTTTGCAAACTATATACTATAACTAATATATCTAAAAAACATTTATAAATATTTTGTAAATATTGCTTAGAAAAGTTTTAATCTCGTTCACTACAAAAAAATTTAAAATAAAATGATTATAAAAAGTATGAAAACATTTTGAAATAATGTTTTATAAACATATTGCAAAACGCTAGTAAAATATTTTGAATAAATATTTAACTACAAGAGTTGGATACATTTTCTTTCAAACATTTCATAATGTTGCACAAATATATGCTTAAATTATTTGCATAAATCGTTATAAAATGTATCTAAAAAACACTTATAAATGTTTTGTAAATATTGCTTTGAAACAATTTAATCTCGTTTACTAAAAATATTAAAATAAAATGTTATAAAAAATATGAAAACATTTTGAAATAATGTTTTATAAACATATTGCAAAAGGCTAGTAAAATATTTTTAATAAATATTTAATTACAAGAATTTGATACATTTTTTGTCAAATATTTTATTATGTTGCATTATAATTCATTAAAATGTGTACATAAATCATTATACAATGTTTTTAAAAACATTTTTTAATATTTTATAATTATTTATAAGAAACATTTTAATTTATAGTTCACAACAAAGTATTATAAAAAATATTAAAAACATTTTTAAATAATGATTTTTAAATATATTTTAAAAGGATGGTAATATATTTCGAATAAATATTTAATTACGAGATTTTAATACATTTTCTTCGCAAGATTTTAAAATATTTTATAAGTTCTACGCAGATACTTTTTTTTTTTGTTAGAGGAAACGTATATTGATAAAATATTTTGATACATTTTTATAATCTTTTCAACTCATATTACTCAGCATTATTTTGCAATATTCACGAAACCATTTTTAGAAATGTAAAATTACAAGATTTTAATATATTTTCTTAGAAATATTTCAAAATATTTTATNTGCCAGGCATACCCACTAAAACTCCACCTCTCCCCAGATAGCACAAAACGTTTGAGAAACGTTTCTGCAACGTTTGATTAGAAACCATATAACGTTGATTTGCAAGTTTCCCAACGTTTTAGAAACGTTTCTAAAACGTTGAAATGTCCGCTTTTGTTTCCTAAGATACGTTGGCTAAACGTTTCTGAAATGTTTCTTAAGTTTAAATTTAGTAAAAAATATTAAAAGTAATATCTTTCTACGACCACCTTCCCCGAAAACTTCCCACCCTACCACCCTAAATGCTACACTTTCCTATGTAGACACCAGAACAGTACTTTACTTGTGGTTTACGAGACGCCACCTAGTGATAGCAGTGGAACTATAATCATTGATACGATAGTCTTAGTACGTCTAAAAAGTTTTTAACACATGTTGTCAAAACGTGTATAAATTTAACATATTTTTTTATTTTCTTCTACGTAACGTATTAAAAGCGTTTCCGACACGTTTCTCAATCGTTGTGAGCAACGTTTTAAAAACGTCGCTACAACGTTTAAAAAACGTGAATATTTTCGAACGAAAAATTTTTTTCCAAGTTGTTGGAAACGTTTCTCAAACATTTGCTTCGTTTCTAAAACGTTTCCAGAAACGTTACAGAAACGTTTTGCCAACGTATATTAGGCAACAAAAGCGGACATTTAAACGTTGTTGAAACGTTGTTGAAACGTATAAAAACTTGCAAGGCAACGTTATACGGTTTCAAATCAAACGTTGCAGAAACGTTTCTCAAACGTTTTGTGCTATCTGGGTCATAGGGCCGCGAGAATCCCCCCCCCCCCGGTAGTCGCTTTCGCATTCCTTCGGGGGGTCGCCTGTCTTGTTACGACCTATAGGTCATCTATCATCGTCTAGTCAGCTAAGCACCCGTCACTATTTTTCGCGCGGAGAACCGTCTCCACGAACGCCGTCATGTCGTCCCAATTCTGCTGCTAGCAAGCATCGTTTTCACTACCGTGTCGGGCCTACCGTCACCTCTAAGATTATACGCCTATCAGCGCACCGAGGGCAGTCAAAAAACCTGTGTCTCACGTCGTTCCGTTCGTCACGGCAGTATTTGCAACCTGGTGTCGCTACTTTGTTCATCGCGAACAGGTAAGTCCTAAAATAGCCGTGTCTGGAAAGAAATTGGGTGAGATAAAAATTGACCTCCCCCCATCTTCTGCCTACCCACGAGCCTACGTCCTTAATCAATGATTTCGTCCATTTCGCATGGCGGCATTCACTTCGTCGCTCCTGCCATTTCCGCATCGTCCCATCGCGTTCCCCGGTTCCGATTTCCACCCTAGCCGATTCCCGGAGACTCTCGTAGATCCGCTTGCATTTAATTGCAAGCAGATCCACGGGAATCACCCCCGCGATAACCATTGTCGCGTCCCCGGATACCGTTCGATACGAGCACGCGATCCGAAGCACCCTTCTACGTTGCACCGCCGTTATCTGCTTACGATACTTTTTCTTCTCCATGGCATCGGCCCACACCTCCGCTCCGTATAAAAGAATAGAGTTTGTGGTTGCCATTAAGAGTCGTCTGACTACCGGCCTAGGCCCGCGCACGTTGGCCATTAATCAACTAAGCTGCGCCACCCTAATCGCCGCCTTTTCGCATACGCTGTCTAAATGCGCCCCGTAGTTCAGCTTCGTATCTAGGGTTACCCCCAGGTACTTGGCTGTCGGCTTCGTCGTTATTGTTACGTCTCCGACGCGCATCGGTATGATGGTCGGGACACGCTTCCTAGTCAAGAGAACTATCTCCGTCTTTTCGAGTGCTAGCTGTAGTCCGTGGTCGGTCATCCATTTTAGCACCCGGGCCATTACCGCGTTCGATTTGCCCTGCGCGATCTCCACATTTCTAGCTGTTATAACCGCCGCTACGTCGTCCGCGTACCCGACGAGTTTAACATCCTCCGGTGCTTCTATTCTGAGTAACCCATCGTACAGAATGCCCCAGAAGTCCGGTCCCAAGAACACGCCCTGCACCAGGCACTGATTGTACATTTCCAGGAGCAGCTCAGGCCGTTGTTTGGCAACGGCCTTAAGTATTTCCGCGGGAATGCCATCCGGTCCCGGAGCCTTACCGCTCTTCAGGGAAGAAGTTGCCGCGATAAGTTCGCCTTCACTAAAAAGGGGTATCTCATCCGTCAGTTCGTCCGTCATTACTAATTGAGGTCGGGTGGGATGGGTGAGAAACAGCTTGTCAATTATCTTCTCGATCGCCTCTGCCACCATCGGTTCCATTCGCCCCATTTCTCCTATTTTTCGCGTAACGATCGCGTATCCTTCGCCGAACGGATCGTTCTCTACGTCATCTAGGATCGTGTACCAGCAGCGGCGCTTACTTTCTTTGATTGCGTCCCGGAGTCTCTTCTTCGCCTCATCGTACCCGCGAGCAAGTTCTTGAGCCGTTGGGCAGTTATGGGCCCTTTGAACTCTTCTTCTGGCTCGAAGGCTTTGCTTTCTAAGCTCAGCGATTTCGTTCGTCCACCAGTAAACGTTGATTAGCCTAGTAATACGCTCTACTAGGATTTCGGCTTTCTCACGTCCGCCTAGTTCGTCCGGAAGCCCATTAGAAGGTAATTCTGCGCAATCACCTCCGTAAGCGCCTCCCGATTAAGACGTCGAATGTTCCATCGTGGTTCCCGGCTGTTTCCGCTTCTTCGCCTCTCCGCGCGTTCTTCCTCGATGTTAAAAAGAATGTACTGGTGGTCGCTAGCAGTAAATTCTTCCGTAACGTGCCAGCCCCTTATCTTGCGGATCGTACTTTCCCCAGCGAAAGTTACATCCGGTATCGACTCCCCGAAACCTGGTCTGCGGTAGGTAGCTGTATTTCCCTCGTTCGCAACTACCAGTCCTATCCTTGCTGCCATCTCAAGTATCGCCCTACCTCTCCTATTCGTCTGTGGCATGCCCCACTCTGTCGCTCGCGCGTTAAAGTCGCCCCCGACTACTAGGTCCCCAGGAACGTCTTTTATCGCGTCTTCTAGGGCCCCTAACCTTGTCGCGAAGTCGGCTGCAGTTAGGTTCGGTGACAGATACACGCTGAAGTAAGTGACGCGACCCACCCTCACCCACACGTAATCGTCTCCGGTTACCGCATCCGCGATTCCCCGCCTGGGCACCCAAACAGCGGCAGTTTTGCGCCGTTGGACACCCAGCCAGGTGCATCTTGGTCCATATACTGCTCAATTATCAGATGCTCCTGTGCAGATTACCTTGCAGTATTCGCGCCATTATTTTTGGGTCCTAGCCGCGTTTAGAGCGTTGCGGAAGACCGCGCACGCTCCGGTTCCTGGAGCATGCGCCATCCTATCGCAAGGCACCTTTTTTGCTTCTGTACACAAGAAACACTTCATTTCTTGAGCCGGCACAGAACATTGCTTGGCCTTGTGCCCAGCCCCACCACATTTCCAGCAGCTGGTGCTTCTGTCGGGACCCTTACATTGCGCTTTAACGTAACCGTACCCGAGGCACTGGTAGCATCGCGTGGCGCTCGCTCGAACCCGCACCCGGCAGTTGACCCACCCGATACGGATCTTGCCTATATTGAGCAGGGCTGTAGCCTTGGTCTGGTCCATTTCGACCACTGCCACCCTCTGCTCTCTCGAGTTTGGTTAATCAACTTAGTCTTATTTTCTTTGTTTTTACTTTAGCATAATAGAAGAACAGTCGGGTTATTACATTTTGTTGACGCGTTTTATTAGTTTTCAGAATTCAGTTTTTTCTAATAAAATTATTGAGAAAGTAAATATAAGTAAATTTCCTGATATGTGTCTTAAAGAAAATGTAATTACCTGTCTTTTTACTACAGAGAATTCGTATTATCGTTTATTTTGAAAAAATCATTTATTTTTACAAAATATCGTTTATTTTACGTTTGTACGTGAAAATTTTGGACAATGAACATAGCATCAAATATTAAAATAGTACATTTCGATACTAGTGCAAAACAGTTGATTCTGCACTCGTGTGATTGTCACCCAAAATCGATATGTACTATTTTTGACACTCCTTGCGTGAAACGCGGTTTTTCAGGCTCATATTCTGTGCGCGAAACACAACATTTTTTAACTAGTGCGGGAAACAAATAATATGGCACGAGACATCCCTTTGCTACATACGATAGTGTTATTTTGCATACGCTACACAAAATATAGTGCTTCATCTAGGAGGAAGCAAAACGAGCTCCGTGAACATCGCGTTCTTAGCGCACCACTTGTCAAGAAAATACAATTCGATACATGTGTACGGAGTAAACGATCCTCGCACAGGTGTTTTGTCAGCCGAGCGAAGCTTGCGGGAAACGCTAACTCCGCGCATTGTTTCGAAATATACTATACAACTTTTGTAAATTATATTTCCTCTTTATATTTCATAATGTTCTAATAATATCACAAGGTTTTTAATACATTTCCGTAATTAATAAAATATATTAGAAATATTTTGTAGATATATATTTGGATTAAGTTTGAATGAAATATATCAATAAAATTTTAAGAAACATTTTTATAATATTTTAAGTTAATAAAAAAGTTAATTACTTAGCCTCGCACATTACACCTTTTTTTAAATATTCCTTATAAATTTAAACCGATAATCTAAATTTTTTTATAGCACTGTGTGGCATAAATCCGCATCTATGTCACGCCTATCCGTGGTATAAATAGTCGATTATTGCACCGTGCTGATCGCCCTCGCTACGCTCGGGCGCTAACTTCACGGTGCAAAAATGGACTGTGTAGACCACGGATAGGCTTGACAGCGGATTTATGCTAGTCAGTGCTATAAAATAGCGTACGATTCTAGGAATATAAATAGTACGATACGGCACGGCATTTAGCTCCCTCGCTACGCTCGGGTGCTAATACACGCCGTGCCGTAATGGACTATTTATGCCACTTGTATCGTAATATACTATTAAATATAGTGACCCTTTTAAGAAGTATGTAACGCATTTAAATTAAAATAACCAAAGATCACGCTACAAAGGGCAATTAATTTGCAAAAAAATTTAACACATTACAGAAATCTGTGTTACCGACACCCTATTTTATATTTGAGATATATTATTAATACCAAAAATGGTATTTTCAATTTATATACTCGAATAAATAATTTACAAAAGTACATGGTAAGTATAAAAAAAAAAAATAAATGGGTGGCTTTTTCGAACTCGAAAGTTCATGGCCTCACAACGTATCGTGTTGTGTTTCTAGATGAATTTTAGCGTTCGAAAGTTTCCAGGGTAGGCTCGTCACACCTACGCCTTTCTCAAATCCGGTGTCGTGAGTAAGATTTCCATCGGATCTGAAAAAACTGATCGCCCTGATGGGGGCTCGAACCCACGACCCCTTGACCGGGAGGCAAGTGGTTTACCACGGAGCCATCGCCCGTCTACATGGTAAGTATACAATTGCGAAATTATCGTAGTGGTATATGAGTAACATTTTTTTGAGTAATGCATAAGTTCATCCATAGCGTAACGAATAAAGTGCCATAGACTCACGCAGAAGTAGTCCACACGCCAGCTAAGTTTCTGTGTTTTTGTTAGGTCCCCTCAATTTTTCAAAGCCAATCTATTAAGTTGGTACTATAGAACAAGAATATTTCGGTCTACACCTCCAAATATTGCAAAGTTTTTTGTTATTAACAAAAATGTCTGCAAAATAGTGGTTTTTTGGCAATACCTCGTGAACTATTGATTTTAGAGAAAAAATGCGAAATGACAAAATAATAACCGTATAATTCTACATAAAAAAGTTCTCTTGCAAATTTTTCGAGAAATCGATATTTTTTCTGTAATTGACAAAATACTACTCATTGGATGCGCTATAAATTCGTAGTCAGATAATTGTTGAAATATCGTGTTTTTCGAGATCCCCTCATTTTTTCAACGTCAATCTATCAAGTTCATATCATAGAATTATAACGGGGCTGCTCTGCTCGGTGTCGATAGCCGCGCAGACGTTAGCTGCGTGCAGTGCAGCTACCGGAGCGGAGAGACAACCGCGTAATAATCGAGACCAAGTCTCGTTTCCTCGGGTATTATCGAGTTCGTAGGTGGACCGGCAAAGGTCGTATTTCGGCTAGCTGCAGTTTACTCGCACGTGCACCGTGAAGCGATGCACGTGCCCGCGGAGGCGGCGGGGAACTTAGTAGGAGTATGGACCGGTGTTCAATCAAGACACACTGGGTAGCGTAGAAAATGTAGCGTATATTGTTCAATCGAAAAGTAAGTACACGGGCACACACGCGGGTGTGCGAGAAACGAACGGTGTAGTTAGAGACCGGGAGGGCACTGGTGAGAGAGAGAGAGAGATGCAGAGCTGACACTTACGGAAGTTGGTAGTCGACTCGAGCCCAGGACGTCTCCTTCGGGGCGAGATGTCGGCGCTGAATGGAAGCCGGGACGAGCGTAGTCGCACCAGAAGCTGCACGCACAGCGGTGTCACGATCGGCCCTGCGGAAGGTTTTCGTGGCCGTCTGGATCGATCGCACGCACTCTCCTCACCAACGATTAGTCGCGCCAGTATCAGGAAGTCTCTCGCACACGATGCTCACACGTTGCGAGCCGAAGCGAATTTTACCGCGAAACGCGGTACGCGCGCGAGCTCTCTCTCTCTCTCTCTCTCTCTCTCTCTCACCTACCGTGCTTTCTCCCGCTCCGTTCTCTCTCCGCTCGCCTGTAACATGGCTGTAAGGTGTTAGAACATATTCTAATATTAGTTATGTTTATGCTGGGGAGATTATGACGAGTTAACATCGTTCCTCGTCATAGAATATAAATATTTTGGTCTACACCTCTGAAATTTGCATAGTTTTTTGTTATTAACAAAAATGTCTACAAATTTGTGGTTTTTTGGCTATATCTCGTGAACTATTGATTTTAGAGAAAAAATGCGGAATGACAAAATAATAACCGTATAATTCTACATAAAAACCGCTGCCAATTCTTTAGCACGTAGCTTCCTTCAACCTTATGTATCGCTTTAATATCCAAATTGTTTTTACTTCATATATAATTCTATCAAGTTTTTATGCTTTTTCGTTTGATGGATAAAATTATTTCGAAATAATTATATTACATAATCAATGCGTAACTGAAAATATTGTTTTTAACGATTTAATAAAACAAAAAACAGAAAAAAACTAATCGATAATCATGATGTTTTAACGAAAAGTTCAAAATTTAGTTTTCGAGATATAATGATAAGGATATCCCTGCTAAAAATACTCGATAGAGATCGATTAAATTCTGAATTGATTTTGAAGCTATATCTTAATCCCACTTTTTGTATTAGAACTCGATTGAAACCGATAGAATCGATAGGAGTCGATAAATTTCAATACGGAAAACAACAATTGAAATCGACGTTTCATACCAATGATTGACCTTTATTCACTTTAATAGTCATTTTTCGTATATAATTCTATTAACTTTTATCGATTCTATCGATTTTAATCGAGCTCTAATGCAAAAAGTGAGATTAAGAAATAGCTTCAAATTCGATTAAAAATGCAATCGATTTCTATGAACTATTTCTAACAGATATAGTTCGCGGAACGTATCTAAAATCACCAGTGATCGAAAAATCGCCATGAATATACGCACATGCGTAACTGAAAATCTTATTTTTAACGAATTAATAAAACAAAAACAGCAAAAAACAAGTCTAAGTATAGATTAAAATCCATTAATGGAAACTGAGATCAAAGCGATACAGTTTTCAGTTATATAGAGTATACAGGGTAAGAAAACAAAATTTTGAAGCTTAATATCTTTAAAACTAACTGGTATCATAAACAACCCAAAGAAATAGATAAAGGTGCTATATAATGCTAACTAAATCCAAAATTTTAAATTGATTGATGGGAGATATATCTAAGGAAGCTGGAGACTTTCGAAGCGGGACCACAAAATAACTGAACACTTGGTTAAAGCGATTGACAATTTTATTCCTTCACGGTTGAGAGACGAGGCGAGGTGCGTGTGACTAGTTGCGCTGTCGAAACGGTAGAGAGAGAAGCAACGCAGTTTTGGAGTTTCGGAGCCGTTGCTTGTATACAAAGTCTGACTCTAGTTGTATCGACTACACTAGTAGTTCAAAGGCTAAACGCGCGCGCACATTCGAATGCTTATCGTTACAATTATTAATTGACATAAATAAAAATTACATCACGCCACCTCAATTACATAATTGTCATGTTTTTTAAATCATCGCGGACTATACAAACATACAAGAGACTTTCGAATAAAATTAATCATTAAATAAAAGAACACAATTGTTATAAACTTGCTATAAACTAACTTCAGTCTTCTCTCTTGCTCGGATAATTCTTTGATCACCTTGTTGTCTTCTCGGTGTCTATCATCCCCACTGCTGCAATAAACTTTCTAAGTTTGGACGGTCCTGTTGGCTTCGTTAGCGCGTCAGCTACCATGCTAGTTGTCGGTACGAACACTACATCGATCTCCCTCTTTTCTATGTGCTCCTTGATGAAGTGATGACGAACATCAATGTGTTTGGTACGTGCACTGAATCGGGAATTTTTGCCGAGGTCTATGGCTCCTTTGTTGTCGCAGTAGACTATCATCTCCTCCTTTGCGTCCTTCATAAGTAATTCCTTTGCCAGTCTGCTCAGCCAGAGCGATTCTTGAACAGCTGCTGACAGCGAAAGATATTCCGCTTCGGTAGACGACAGAGCAACTGTGCTTTGCCTTCGGCTATTCCAAGAAATAGCACCACCTTGTGCCATAAAGACGTATCCGGAAGTAGATCGTCGGTCCTGCCGATCACCTGCCCAGCTGGCATCACAATATCCTGAAATTCTACAATCTCCATTACGCTCATACCTTAGCTTTAGATTCCTAGTTCCTTGCACGTATTGGAGCACTCTTTTGACCATTCCCCAGTGCGCTTCCTCGTAGTTGATGTTGTAGCGGCTGATTTCGCCTACAGCATGGGCAAGGTCCGGTCTTGTCGCCTGCACCAAGTACAGCAATGCTCCAACCACGTTCTGATACGGCACTGAGCTCGCATCGAAGTTGGTTCGTGACGTTGAACTCATGTTGGATGTCCCATAGGCTTCCATAGGCGTGCTCACGCTTCTACAGTCCTCCATGCCGAAATTTCTTAGCAGCGTGTCGATGTAGTCGGTCTGGTCCAGCTCAATGATCCCCTTGAATTTGTCATGGTGTATGTTGATGCCAAGACATCTTTTGAGCAAGCCTAAGTCCTTCACCGTGCAGATTTTTCGTAATCCTTCTTTGAGTATCCGCAAGAAGTCGATACTGTTGGTGAAGACAATCAAGTCGTCTACAAACAAAGCTACAATTATCATTTTGTTAGTTGTATAAAAACTATATATGCAAGAGTCGAGTTTCGACTGCATTAAATTTAAATTCTTTAGGGCAGCGTCCAGTTTTAGGTTCCAGTTTCTGCTTCCCTGTTTTAAGCCATATATGGCTTTCTTGAGTAGGCAGACTTGATCCTCTCTTCCTTCAGAGACGTACCCTTCTGGTTGCTGAAGGTATACAGTGTCTGTCATATCTCCATGCAAGAAAGCAGTCTCAACATCTAAATGGTAAATATCCAGATCCCTTCTCGCGGCATAGGAGAATAGCAGACGAAGAGAGGTGAATCGAACCACTGGTGAATAGGTATCCGTGTAGTTGACTCCCTTCTGCTGTGAGAATCCCCTGGCGACAAGTCTAGCCTTGTAGCGGGTGCCTCCATCAGCTGATCTTTTCTTTTTAAAAATCCATTTACTGCCCATTACGGATTGACCAGCAGGTAGAGTAGATAGTTCCCAGGTACCATTCTTAGTTATAGATGAATATTCTTCCTCCATGGCACGTTTCCACTGCTCTGACTCGGGGCAAGAAATGGCTTCCAAGTAGCTCCTCGGTTCACCCTCATAACTTATGGCCGAATACATGACATAGTCATCGAAATGTCTGGGTTTTTCTTTCCTGCGTTGAGATTTCCTTTGAGAAAAATTCGTAAACTCTTCATCTGAGCTGTCCTCTTCCTCCAGCTGCTGCTCCTGCTGCTTGATGGAGACTGACCTTGTCAAGGGTCGAGAGAGGCTAAAAGAAGGCTGCTTGGCAGCTGTTTTACCTTGTATCTTCTTCTGAACTTCCTCGATTTCAGCGTGGTCAATGCTCTCAACATCCATAGTTTCTGCGACAGGTAAGTTGTTTTTTAATAATCTTCTTTGCAGGTTCATCTGGATCAAGAGTTCTATTCAACTGCAAACTTCTTTTGAGTTTTCTTTTTTCAGCTACATCCACAGGCAATTTTACAGGTGATCTTTCTCTTATTCGACCATTTACAGGTTCTTCTTCATCTAACTGATCATCTGGACTTACATCTAAATTATTATCTGGACTTACATCTAAATTATCCTGATCATCTATAGGTAGGCATACCCTTTTGTTCGGTGCAGCTGTGACCTCCTCCTCGAAAAATTCAACATTACTGGCTGTGATAATCTTCTTGTCACTCGGGCTCCATAGTCGATACCCCTTTTGGTTATCACAGTAACCTATCATAATGACAGGTTTCGACGTGGGGTCCATTTTACCTCTGAATTTACCTGGTACATATGACCTGGCACGACATCCAAAAACTCTCACTGCTGAAAGATCTGGTTTCTGTCCAGTCCATACTTCTTCTGGAGTCTTTCCGTTCAGGGACTTCTTTGGACTTCTGTTCGAGAGGTAGCAGGCTGTCGATATGGCTTCTGCCCAAAAAGACTTTGGCAATGATGATTCGGCCAGCATGCACCTGACCTTCTCCAGCAGGACTCGATTCATCCTCTCTGCACGACCATTTGATTGTGGCTGGTAAGCTATTGATGTCTCGTGCTTGATGCCTTTGCGACTGAGAAACTCCTTGAGAGTATCATTCAGATATTCTCTGCCATTATCCGTCCTCAGGATCTTGAGTTTCTGACCTGACTGGTTTTCAGCAAAGGCAACAAAGTTCTGCACAACCTGTGGAACCTGGTCCTTGCGCTGGAGAAAATAAACAAATAACCTCTTACTATGATCATCCAAGAAAGTTATAAAATATTTTGCCTTACTAAGCGACAGATCTTCCACTTGACATACGTCACTATGCACTAGCTGCAGTAGCTGAGATGCTCTACTACTGGTGGCACGAAACGGCTTATTAGTGAGCTTGCCTGTCACACAGATCTCACATTTTTGAAGCTGGGTATCATCAAATTGGATCCCATGCGCTGCACTTCTGAGTTGCTTCAAGTAGTTAGCATTGAGATGAGCCATTCGACGATGCCACAGAGCCATGCTGCAGCTTTGGTGTACTCCTAGTGCGACAGAAGAGGTGTTAGCTTTGTGTGTGTGGGAACCTGACTGTAGATTTAGCTTGTAGATTTTGTTGTCGTTCATGGTCCCTTCTAAAACCACCGATCCGCTGCGGTCCATCACTTGACACTTCTCTCCCTGGAAAATCACTGCGCCACCTTGCCTGGCAATGGCACTCACGGAGACAAGGTTCGTTGTAAGGTCGGGGATATGCAACACGTTTCGCAACAAAAACTTTTTTGGTCCTATAGAGCTGCTATTATTCAGGTGGAGATCTCCTTCACTTTTCACTTGAATCTTGTGCTTGTTGGCTGCTGTAACTGATGGGATTCTCGGTGTACGAGCGTTCAGCAGGTGGTCTCCTGCACTGCACATATGGGTAGACGCACCTGAATCCAGGATCCACTCCTGATTTGTGGCAACACTTGACAGGCCAACAGCAAACAGTGCATCATGAGTGCTCGGTACTGGGATTTCGGAGTCGGTTGAGGCAGCTTCGAGTCGATCCGTGTGAGTATGTCCCGGTTGTGACGAGACGAAGAGCGCACACACAGTCTCCTACTCATCGCTAACACCTTCGGCTGACATTGTACACGCACTAATTGATTTACGTTTGGGCTCTGTACATTTGTTCGCGTAATGCCCGAACTTGTTGCAGTTGTAGCGTCGTACACCTGAGCTTCGACGCGATGATCCTCGCGTTTTCTTGTTACCGCCACGCCCTCTGCTTGCGACGCGACCAAACTGCGCCGCTTACGCCTGCGCGTGTAACCCGTGCGATTCAAACTCCAACTGATCCACAGCATTTTGAGATTCTTCCAGCAACTTGTTTTTGATGAGATCTCCCGTTATTTTCGTGCCTGAATTGCTGAGAGCCATTATCATTGGCTTGTATTCGGCTGGGAGTCCCGCGAGTAGAAGAGCTCCTACTAAATCTTCAGGCAATGTCATGCCTATGGCGGTGAGCTTTTTGGTCGCGGAAATGATGCGGGTTACGTAATCCTCCATGGATCGACAGTTCTCGAACTTTGTAGTTGTTGCCTCTTGGAGCAAGTTGACCTTGCGAGCCAAGCCTTTGTCGTCGTAAGTCCTGGAGAGCTCGTCCCATACTTGCTTCGGGGTTAGAGCATTCTCGAGGTACGGAAACAGGTCCGGTGCCACTGCCAACACCATGCGGCCTCGCGCCTTGGCAAGCTTCTTGGGATCTGTACATAACTGGCCATTTGCGGGTGCCTCGACTGTATCCCACAAATCTTCGCTTTCGAGGTACGCGCGCATGGCGACTGCCCACGACCGATAGTTTTATCTGCCAACCAGTCTATCCAGTAGTTGGAACGGAGACATGTTGCTTCTGCTCGCCATTAACGTCGGTTACTGCGTTCTCAAAATTGAAATTGTCACGGACACTTGAAGGTCATTGATTCGAAAGTCGTTATGCGGCAATGGAACACTTATTCAGATTTCCATTGAAACTTCTGTGTGAATCCAGCTGGGCCCATAACCTGATGGGAGATATATCTAAGGAAGCTGGAGACTTACGAAGCGGGACCACAAAATAACTGAACACTTGGTTAAAGCGATTGACAATTTTATTCCTTCACGGTTGAGAGACGAGGCGAGGTGCGTATGACTAGTTGCGCTGTCGAAACGGT
>CM053168.1:22293924-22358901 GCA_012977825.3 Pteromalus puparum | reverse complement strand
AGAATTCAGACTTAGAAAATGAAACTAATAGTAAGTAAATACCCGCAGCCGAGATGTACAAAGAATTGACGCTAATTACGGAAGGGTTGCCAGGAGTAGATCACATTAATGAAAGATGAGGGGCGAATTTCGTCACAAGCGAAGGTGACTGCTAAAGCTGGTGAGAGGGCTATTTTGATCAGGCTTGCCTAAAAACGTACATGAAACTGCGGGAAACGGGAGACGAAATCACACTGCTGAACTCCATATGGCAAGAACCCGAACCTATAAAAAGTAAGAAGCGCGCGATCAAAAAAACTAAAAAAATAGGCCGCTGGGGAAACGATTCTATACCAGCTGAACTACATAAATATGGGGGCACTGCGCTAACATCGAAAATTTTTGAACTAGTACGCTCTATTTGGAAAAATGAAACGATGCCGGAAAACTGGAAAGAATCCATCATCATACCGATTTTTAAAAAGGGAGATAAGACAGACTGCAATAACTATCGGGGAATCTCACTTTTAGCTACCTGCTACAAAGTTCTGTCAAACGTAATACAGGCCAGACTCACACCCATCGCGGAAGATATAATAGGAGATTATCAGTATGATTCCGGCGTAACAGGTCGACGAGCGATCAAATGTTTACTATAAGACAGCTGTTAGAGAAAAAATGGGAATATTGCGAAACAATACACCAGTTATTCATAGATTTTAAAAAAGCGTATGATTCTATCAAGCGAAGCAAAATGTATCAAATCCTTGTGCTCCTCGGCGTGCCAAAAAAACTTGTGAAATTAATACAAATATGTCTGAACGGAAGCACGGGAAAAGTACGAGTAGGCGGTAATGTATCTGAATCGTTCATGATACACGACGGTTTGAAACAAGGGGACGGGCTCTCCACGGTACTCTTTAACTTAACGCTAGAGTATGTTGTTAGACAAATGCAGACTAGCGGGCTGGGCGCAACACTCAACGGAAAAACGCAGATTCTAGGATATGCAGATGATTTGGACATAGTGG
The DNA here is from genome assembly GCA_012977825.3 of Pteromalus puparum. Classification (NCBI taxonomy): domain Eukaryota; kingdom Metazoa; phylum Arthropoda; class Insecta; order Hymenoptera; family Pteromalidae; genus Pteromalus; species Pteromalus puparum. The sequence goes on along the minus strand of CM053168.1, from coordinate 22,357,891 downwards.
GGGATAATGGCGAAACAGTAGCGAGAAACGCGTAAATAATTATAAATGCGGCCGAGGAAACGGGGTTAGAGGTGAGCGAATCGAAAACGAAATATATGATTATCGATAAACTGGGCATTTGCGAAGGAGAGGGGGATCTTAGAGTCGGAAATTTNAGGGATCTTAGAGTCGGAAATTTTACTTTCGAGAAGCGAATTCAGATATTTAGGCACAACTATAAATGATCGAAACGAATTCAAAGCCGAGATTAATAAGAGACTACATTCGGGTACTGCCTGCTTCTACGCCGTGAACAAACTACTAAAATCAAAACTGCTGTCTAAAAATGTAAAAATTAGGATATATAGGACTATAATAATGCCGGTAATCTTGTACGGATGCGAAACTTGGGCGCTCACTAAAGCAGAGGAAAACCGTTTTAGGGTGTTCGAAAATAAAGTTCTGCGAAAAATATACGGGCCAAAGAAAGATGAGGAAACCGGGGAGTGGAGGAAACTGCACAACGACGAGCTACATAACTTATACGCGTCACCGAATATAAACAGAATAGTTAATTCGCGAAGACTAAGATGGGCAGGGCACATTGCAAGAATGGGAAATGATCGCACATGTTATATGTTATATATAGCAGATGTTTTGACCAAGAACTACAGTGCCAAAAAATAAAGAATTTTCAGAAACCATCCGGGGAAATAAATTTATCTAAAGGCCAGTCTGAAGATTATAATTTTTCCCCTATTACAGAAAAAACGTATAAAGAAATATCAAAACTTGATTTTAAATGGAATTTATGTAGAATGAATCTTTCAAATTTATCAGATATAAATACTAATAAAGATGTACAAGAAACGCCGCCATGGACTGCATTCAACTCTCTCATTTCGACAGAAAAACGGCCAACACAAATCGTTGGATTTCTACCAATTTTGCAATTTCCGGTTACCCAATATTCAACCGTGTACACAGCTATGTGTAATTTTAAAATTATACTTTCGCAATTAGAGCAGAAGAGTCTACCACTGTTTTGTGATGAAGGTGTATACCATATTGCGAGACACATCAAACTAGTCCGAGAAGAAGTATTTAAAAACATTGTAGTGATGCTCGGCGGTTTTCACATGATAAAAGTGGTACTTGCTTGCATTGGTAAATATTTAAAAGGAAGTGGCATAGAACACCTATTGTTTGAAACTGAAGCCTTTGGAGTTAGTGTTGTTGATCAAGTTTTAAACGGCACTAATTATGCACGATCCATAAAAGGATTTTTTATGCTGGCTGAAACTTAGCAACGACTACAAATTCAAGCTTTCTTTAAAGAACATAAATCAGAATCATATAAAATTGAATTCCCGGCTGAAAAATCTCATATGAGTCCTCATGTGATGACTCATATGAGTACTCATATGATAAATAAATAATCGGAATAAATTTTATATGTATCTTATTAGTCCCAAAAAATATTTTAAAGTTGCCATACAATTTTATGGTTGGTTTTAATTATTGCCGGGCTGTACTAGGGTAATGAAATGAAATATTTATTTTTCAGTAATTAAGTTTATTAATCTTTTAACATACTAATAAAATGAAAAAGCAGAAAAAAAAACAAACAAAAATAGAAAAAAACAGTGATTTTTTCCGCCAGGGAACGATTTAACAAATTTGGTTTCACTTTTACATACATTTTTTAATGTATTTTCTTATACTTTATTTGTACAAACATATAAATTAAATAGAGCTTTTATCTACCCTAAAATATTTTGTAGAGCAGTCTTTTTTAATGATCGTTATTATAGTTAAACTATATCACATCAGGAATATTTGAAAAATACTTTTCTTTTTATGCCACTGATAGGCGTGACATAAGTGCGGACTTATGCCACGCAGTGCTATAAAAGGTATTAAACTGTAGTTTATACATTCAGGTACACAGCGAGAAACTTAAAATAATTTTTGTGTATATCGAAAATCAGGTCCAACGTATCTTTGAAGGTCAAAATTCATAAATTTTATTTTTGAGCTACTGCATACAAAGGCTGTTTGATTTCCAAAATCAAAGAATGCATGCGATAGCTAAAAAAGTAAAAATTATGAATTCGCACTACACTTACATTTTTTGACAATTTATGGTGTTTACATGAGTTAAATAACAATAATTATAATTAAATATTTTTAGTTGTACAATCTTCTTCTGTACCTCTTTTTATAGTCTGTTCTCAAGTCTCTTATAATCAATGATAATTCCACTGTTATATTGTGTAATGTTTCTGTACGTTCCTCTAATGGTAGATCTGTTCTTTTTTCAGTATAATCATGGAAAATGCCTACAAATTCCATATTAATTAATAAATAAATTATTAATTAATCATATTATAAAACATTATCTAATAACAAATACAGAACTTACTTATAAATAATCTCAGTAGTTCGTCTTCAATTTGTTTAGGGGGGGATCTTCCAGGAAGATAATTACTCTTGTTTACTCGTTCAATCTGCAAAGCTCTATTCATTAGAGTTTGATCTCCCCAAATCTCGAGTGCGAGCCATCTTAAAAATTGTTTTATTGGCTATTTACAATTGTCATTTCTTCAATCATTCCAAGAAACTTTACATGAAAATTCGATCAATGAAGGCAAACAGATTTTACACGATTTTAATAGTAAGAATTCACAGCTTCATACTGACTTTGTTGATTTTGTTAACAAAAGAAGTGAAGAATCAGAGCTTTTTAAGTACTGGAACAACGTTTTGCAGATGATTCAACTTGTAAAAAATTTATTAAGAGCTGATCGATCTTGTAATTGAGATTTACACATTGAAACAGTGAAGAAATTTCAACCACTTTTTCAAATTATGGATCGGAATAATTACTCAAGATGGAGTTCGATTTATTTAAGCGACATGCTTTCACTAGAAAAGTCTCACTCCTAATTAAACGAACAATTTAAATCAGGAAAATTTACTCTAAATCGATCGGAAATTCCGAATACAACAGTGGCCCCAGATCAAGGCTTGGAACAAACAATTAATCGTTCAAAAAAAAGCACTGCAGGAATAATCTAGGATCAACGCAAAAAAAAATATTTGTTGCTGCTTGGGAGTTAGTGTATCATGAAGTTTTGACTACAACAAATTTATATAGAGAAATCACATTAATCAACAATGATAATTATGAACTCAGAATGCATCGCATGAGTTTTCAAAAAACAAAATTGATAATCAAGAGAGTTTAATACAAGATATAATCAAATGTATCATCGACAACGTGAATCCGTTTGAATGCGGTGCTCAGCCTTTGAGAAATATCATTACCGAAGAATTGCCGGATCCTAAGGTCAAGGATGCGCTCCCCTGATAACAAACAACGTTGTTACAACGTTGAAAAAAATTTGTACGAACGTTAAATTTTCAAGTTGTGCCAACGTTGGAGCAACGTTGGTACAACGTTGTTTTGGCCAAGGAATTTTGGCCAAAATGTTTTACGGATCCTCTACTAACGTTGCGCCAACGTTGTTTCAACGTTGCAAATACATATGCCGAACGCTGTTTCAACGTTGATAAATTTTTACCTAAACAGTTAACGGAACTTTCATCAACGTTGTTCCAACGTCGTTTTAACGTTGCAAATACGTATATTACTTTAAATGGCTATACGAATAGACCAACATCCAACGTTGTATAAACGTTTATTAAACGTACAATGATACAACGTTGTTGCGATGATGCTAAATTTATAAAAAAAGACATTTCAATCAATCATGCTACTTATATTTCAGTTATTCTATAATTAAATATTTAGTTTTTAAATGTTCTACAGATGTAAGTACTTTATTATATCAGTAGATACATACAACTTTTTATAGTACAACTGTATTACTTATTTTTGTGCATAACTGTATAACATTATTTTTGTGTGGTTAACTTATTCTCGTAAACAATATAACAGTACATGGTTAATAATATGCATACTTAGACAAAATTGCAGTTTTAAGGTAAGTAATTCAAGCTACATACAAATCAAATTTCAATTATTATATAATGTATATACGCCTAAAACCTATTCACCTTTTATAGGATGTTTACAATTTTTCAGCGAATATAAGAAATATGTTGAAAATTAAGATAATAACAACATTTGTAGCTATTTTGTTTGATACGTATGAATAAGTGGTATAACTACAAAACGATTTCTATCTTCCAAAGGAAATTTACAAACTTTTGCTACAATAGATTCTGTTAGATGAGGTTTACACTACGCATGTGCACTTTCTCTAACTATTTTCATATGTAATAGATCTGATATTTCTTTAAAATTATTTGTGTGAAAGTATTCTACTACTTGTAAATTATTTCCAATAACATGGAGTTGGTTGTTCTCGTCTTTCATAAAGTAGTGGCAAAGAACGTAAGTACCGTCTTCTAGTAAAATGCAATTATTATTATTGCGACAATCAACAGTTATCGATCCTTTTTTGAAAATATAAATTTCTTGCATCGGACGATACGTAGACAAGTCAAAATTCATTATGTTCGTTATGAACTTCCGTACATTTCATCTCTACTAATCGTCTTCCTATTTGTTCCAAGGGATGATTGCCTGTTCTCACAAGTGATTTTACTTTCCTTATAAGGTTTTCAAAGCGAAAAGCGCTGAAATCGTCTAACGGTCCAAATCGCTTTACATCTTCAACTATGTGTAATACATTGTGAACATTGAAAGTTACATTATTTTCTCCATAATACTTTCCAAAATCAGTAACAAAAATAGTTAACAATTCATTAGCGTATCTTAAATAAACATCACTTTTACATAGAATAGGGTTTACCAGTATGCTAATAGCAATATTTAAATGTAAGAAATGAATATATAAATGTTTCGGTAAAATATTTCTTAAAACAACCATACCTGTGTACAATAAAAATTGTCTCAGTTCGGTGCTTTCCACAAACGCTTGATTTTTCTAAACTGCCTCGGACTTCGAGAAAAATCAGATGGAACGAATTCTTTCAATTGAATTAGTTTTTGTGATATTTTTTGTATGTCTGATTCTGACAATATTGATTTGATCCAAATTTCAATAAGTTTTAACATTACACCCAGGCAAATTAAATGCATGTAGTCTAAGCTAACATTTGTCACCAAACCAAAGTTGGGTATGTCCTTTAAAAATGATTGTCCGTTTTTCTGATAATCATCGCCAAAAGGATCATTATATTCTCCATTTTTCATTTTTTCGTTCGTTCTTAAAGTGCAAATATCTCCAGGAAAATGTACTGCTTTGTTATATTTGCCGCGAATAGTACACTTTGTACAGCTATAATAACCAGAACGATGCTTGACGCATAGACAAAAGGCTTTCGCTGGTGCGTCACAAATTAATGCATCGAAAATTATATTATAATGTCTACCCTGATGGTCAATACCATTACTTACAAACAATGTAATTTCTTCTTTAAATTGTTTTACAAATTCGTTAACGTCAGGTGGTTTATCTTCACCATGATAAAGTGCAAGCACTTCCACTAGTTTTAACACCGTTTCTGAACAGGCAATGATCCACAATCCTTTTTCGGAAGAAGTAGCAAGTGGAGCACCGTCTACACCGATAAGAAGTTTTATACAATTCACATCAACTCCCTTGAGAATATACATATTAATAAACGTTCTTAATATAGGTTCAAGTCCGTAATTAGTGCGTTCACAGTGGCGCGAGTGTTGGGTGCGAGCACGAGAGCAACCTCGAAATGTAGCATATACCTCGGCCGACAGAGCGAGCCTTCGAGCGCGCGAGAGTCAACAACTGATGATGTGAACAGCAGGAGAGCGGCCCCGAGCGTTATAGCGTCGACCTCGGCCGCTAGAGCGAGTCCCCGATCCGCGAGCGGGACAGTAGAGTTGACTCGAGCGCCAGCGCCACCACTCGAGAGCGAGCGTAACCCTGGAGTAGTTTTCGAGCGCGGAAGTAACTATAGGTTGGGTCTGAAGCTACTCTCGATAGCGAGATTGCTCGAGTGTACTCTCGCTCTCGATAGCACGCTCGGGAGAGCTCGAGTGTACTCTCGCTCCCGAGAGCACTCTCGGGAGAGCACGAGTGTACGCCAGTGCTGCCCCCTGGATAAGCTCGCGCACGAGAATAACCCTAGACGACTGGGGAAAGGCCGAACAGACTCGTTGTTGTTGTTATGGACACATAGCAGACAGCAGCAGCGTTTTGACGTTTCGAAGCGGCTTCCCGGCAATCTCGGCCTAGGCTCACCGCTATGTCTTGCTCGGATCGGCCTTTCGCCTTTCGGTGCGATATTGAGTTCAGTGCTGCAGTTCAAAGGTGTCAAAAAGTGTTTCACTGTAATTACAGCGACGATACTGCGTGAGTGTCAATCCGCCAAGGAGTGTTGCAAATGTGAAGAATTTGTACACTTTCAAGAAACATTAAGATTTCGCTTAGAGGTTATCTCTTGGAATATCTACTTTTTTGGTGCAGTCTGGATCAGGTTGTCTATTATGGCTTGAACTGCTTCTACTGATGCTGTGCTGTGCAATACGTTCTTCGTCGATGTTGTCCGGATGAAGATTTGTGCAGTGCAATAAGTGATTATGTATCTCTTTGTAGAGTTCAAGTAGTGTTGTCATCCTCGGATCTTTCTCTGTCAATTAAACGAAGTGAAGACGATTCAGGAACTGGGCTGATAGTGCCTGATGGTGCTCGTTTGTTCCAAAAGGGCAGTTCAACCTCCTTAGTACAAGCACGGAGCTGGAGTTACATTGCATGGTGGTGGTAAATGCTGTTGCTGTTGCTGTTGTCGCATTATATAGGTAATATAATTGTCACTGATGCTATATCCTAAGCTGATGCCGTATCTTTCAATAACTTGTAATATCGCACGCTGTGTACATGTACTTTTTCTGTCGTCTAGAGTCTACTATGACTAACATTTTAAAGAGCAGAATTAAAACGTCACTTCTAATCTTCAAACAAGCTGGCTTTTACACAGCTAAGCGAAGCTTCCACTTTAGGTGTAATTTATTAAGCTTCACACCTGCACATTTAACAATGTGTTTGAGATTTTGCACTAAATGCAAAATTTCAGATTTAAAATACTGTTATCTCTTAAGTGAAGCGCAGTTGACATCTGTAGCTTGATATCTGACTCCTCAGTACCTGGCTCATTATATTGAAAAAGTTTGGTAGCTTGCCAAAGAGTCGCAAGCCAACTTTACTCTGAAGCAGACACGCCAAAGTCGCTTTTTCACAGGTAAACAGGTCTTTCGATTTTGGAATGACTACCAAACTGTTCAATCATTTCAATGCACGTACCAAGGAGTCATCTATCAAGTTTAACATCTAGATAGTCACCAACTTTTGAATTATTGCACTAAATGCAAAATTTCAGATTTAAAATCATAAGACAACTTTTGAGAAGTCACATAACAAGCTATAGGTGTCAACAGTGTTCAGTATAGATATAATAACATTGTACCAGTGAAATTTTTTATTTTTTGCAAGATCTATGTTTTAGGATCTATTACTTCTGCTACTGCATGTGTGGCTTCAGATGGTACTGCTGCTGATGCTAATACTGATTGCGAAGAGAGTTCTGTTCCTGATACTCTTATAGTATCTACTGCAGTTGCTTGTCCAAGGAGTGCTGCTGCTGCTGCTAATGTAACAGGTTCCGATACTACTGCTTATGCTACTCGTGCAGAGGTTACAGATACCAAGCAGTACTACTGTTATACCTGTGAAACTTCTGCTGGTGCTACTCGGTATATATAGCTTATACTGACAGATACATTAGAGACAAACAGTGATGGGAGTATATTATTTTTTTTAAAAGCATGATTATTAATATTACTATGATTGTTGAGGTTGTTTTTTTTTCAGTGCAATCTTGATGTAGATCAACAACTATCTCAAAAACGATGGGACGGCTGTTCTTTAGCGCTACGGAGGCTTGGATTCGTTTACTGATCAAACTGTTTAAACTCACTAATAACATCAGGGACCCTTTTCTCCAAGTATTTTTCAAAAATATCAACTGCATCATCATTGTCAGCAGGAAATTTCTGTATGTCTACTAAGGGTTTTTTGGTTTGCTCTCTCAACATTCGAAGATTGCTGTATATGCATCAAAATCCCAAAATAATATTCTAATTGTGCTGCAAGTGAACTTACAGAAGGTTAGTATGACCAAGGAGCTGGATTTATTGCGGTTGCTGTTGCTGTTGTCGCATTATTAAGCTGATACCGTATCTTTAAATAACTTTTAATATTACATGCTGTGTACATGTACTTTGTCTAATGTAAAATTCTATCGTCTAGGGTCTACTTTGCGTGCAGTTTTGGATGTATGTGCCTCATCAAGTTCCAAAGGCTTCATCACTTTTTAAAGAGCAGAATTACAACTTCACTCCAAATCTTCAGACAAGCTAAACTTGCTTTTACACAGCTAAGCAAAGCTTCCACTTATTAATTTTGACACCTGCATTCGAACCTGCAGGTTAGAGGACAGCGTCGAGGAAGCCTGCAACGAGGCCGCGAATCAGCCGAGTACCCCGAGGCGAAGGCCGACCGCTGACTTCCAGCCGATCGGCGTGGAGGTGTCCGAGAAGAAGGCCCAGCAGCTGAAGAACGACGTTAAGCGACCACTCTTGCCCGTCCACGTAAGCCTGCGCGAGCGGACCCTCGGCGAGATATCGCTGACCAGCTCCGACTCCCGACTGAGTAGTAGTAGCAGCGGCGCTAGTGATAGTGTAGGCAAGGGCCACCGGGAGCTGGTGATCCGACTGTCGCGCGTCGACGATGGACGGCCGATCACTAGCCCGACGAGTCTGCTCGACATGAGGAGCGACGAGGACTTCGCCGCGGAGCTGAGCGGCGTCGACATGAGCGACGAGGCCAAGGCGGAGGAGGAGACAGCGGCGACCTGACCCATCGGCGCGAACCGCGTGCTTTCGTGCTGCGGCCGCGTTACGCTGCTCGACAAGATTGAAGCCAAGAGCATCGTCGAGAAGCTGCACATCGGCGACGAGATCAAGTTCTTGGGCCCGAGCTCGAAGCAGCCCCAGCAGCAGCAGCAGGTGGGCTTGGCCGACATATGGAGGAGGGCGAGATCGAGTTGGGCTCCGAGATCGTGCTCACCTCGATGGCGGAGGTCACGGCCGGTGTTGCCGCGGCGACGGCCTGCCAGTACGGCCTCACCCAGGAGATCATGACGAGGCTGGAGCAGGACTGGCACGAGCCCTTCACCGAGGACTCGATCTCGAGCTGACTGGGCCTAATATCGAATATTTTGATCGTGTTGAGGGCTTGGTTAAATGTACGATTCTACCACCGCGCAAACTTTTTCATCCGGTGCTACCGTATCGTCTGCACAATCGACTTCTTTTTCCCTTATGCCGAACTTGTTGTGAAACTCTAAGCAAAGTCACATGTACTCATGTAACTCCGGAAGCTCGTGCGTTAAGTGGTACGTGGATATCTGATGAGATTAAAAAAAGTTTACAGTTAGGCTATAAAATCATTAGCATCAGCGTTATCTGGCAATACGAGATAACGCAATACGACCCCAAAGCCCTTCATCAAGACGATACCACACGCGGGTTGTTTGCCGATTACATTAATTTATTTTTGAANGGGCGACAGCGCGCTCAGCATGTCGGCCACACACACGCACGCCGAGTGCTTCTCGCTGTCGGAGCGCGCGGGCAACTGCACCGCCGAGGCTACCTCCAGCTCCGAGGACCCGAGCGACGACACCGACGAGGAGCCCAGCGACACCGAGGAGCTCGACATCGACAGCTACTACTTCATGCAGCCGGTGCCCACCTGGCAGATGCGAGCGCTGCTGCGGGCCCCGGGCGTGCGCAGGATAGACGCGATGAAGAAGGACGAATGCCGGGACATCCAGGCCAGCCGGGAGCACTGCAGCTGCGGCTGCAAGGGCTACTGCGACCCTGAGAGCTGCCCCTGCAGCCGGGCCAACGTAAAGAAAAAAATTACTTATAAATAAGATATTAGTGAGCATGAAAATAATTATTCGCTTTGCACTTGCTAAACTCAGTGATTGAAGTGATTTGAGTGCCAGTGTGAGTCATTTTTTGTGTATAAAGACATTTAAATGTACAATTGAGCGCAAACTCAAGCCATCGTCTTACTAAAAGTATCGTAATGGTGTGAGCAGAGATGAAGGAGATAGAATAAATACTAAAGAAAGGTCATCGATTGCTACATTAACGAGAGTGTAAATATAATGTGTCGGAGTATATTGCAAGCCATTTAAACATAGATTTTTTATACATTCAAACATATCTTTGATCTTTGTGTTTATACGATAATACGAGATATTGAAAATAAGCATCAATTGTCAAAAATTAATGTCAATCCACACATAAGCGATATTTTACGCTCTAGCATTACAAAATCATAAGTCATTTGTAGAGTGAAAAATAAAATTGTATCCGTGCGCTAATCGTCGCGCGATCGTGGCTTGACTTGGCTCCGCTTTAATACTGTCAAAACAACTCTGAAATTCAATCGTTTTTCTTTCTCTTAAGAGAGCAAACCACAAGCTCAATTGCAAAATGAAAGATCAAAGTTTATTTTACTAAAAACACCAATAATTCAATTTTTTCATTTGTTTTTTAATTTGAATATTGATATGCGTAGGACTTCGCGATATCGCTCGTGAATATCTAAACATTGATGTTTCGAGCACAAATTTTAATAGCAATATTTCACCGTCACATTAGTAGTGCTTACGATTCCGCAAACAAAAATATATATAAGCAACGTGTTCTTCTCGAGGGTCGAAGACAGCAAGCGAACAGACACCTCTGAATCAGCTGTCCTCAAAAATATAACTGTAAACGAAATCGATCGAAGCCTCGTTCGCTCGCCAATTTCGGCGCTATGCTCTTTGAGAAATCTTGAGGAGACGACGATGATCCATTCGCGGGATGCCTACGTCTAAAAGAAAAATCTCTCCGCTTCGACGGGAGAGAAATCAGATATTCCTGCTCTTGGTGCTCAAGTGGGAGTTCTAAACTTCTGATTGTACAATTTTATATTTACGTGATACTTCAAGCAAGCTTGTAACAAACTCACATTCATTTAACTGGGGAAATGTAATTTTCAGAGATGCAGCAGCGAAGACCATGAAAAATGAGAAATCATTAGGCCTGCAGTAATAATCGAAGTTTCTTTAACAACACCCCTGACTTCAGTACTCGCCCAGAGGAAAGATGACAGGTTTAAGGAAACTGACGAAGAAACTGAGAATACAAATTGTAAAACAGTAGCTTTTCTTGTCAAATACGAAAAATAAAAATTTTATTGAAAATTAAGATACAAATTTTGTTGAAACTATGATTCTACCTAAGCATTTTTAATAAAGAATCTTTACGAAAGAATGAAATAAAAAAGTACAATAAAAAAAATCAGTTTGAAACTATTCCATGCAGAGTTTAGTGGACCTACTTATTATTTACACTCGTAAATCGTCATCCGAATCTTCGATTTCAATAGGTTCAGGATCTATGAATTGTCTAGACTTCAGTTGCCGTCTCATTTCTTCTCTAGAAAGGCGAGGTACAGGGGGAACTTCTTGCTTTATGTCGGCAATTGCTCCTTCTCCTCCTTCAAATCCAGCTTGACATTTAACACCGGACAGCTGCCCGAGTGGAACCGGCTGTGTCTCTGATGATGATGAGTATGGAGGGTAGAGAAAAGGAGAGTAAACTGCCTGCTGGCAGGCCTTTTCACGGTGGTGCTAGTAACGAGAAAAATTCCGGTAGAGGCGTTGCTGTTCTTATTTCCTACTGTTAAGACTCATATCTCGTTATGGTATAAAAACGACAAAGATAGCCTCTTAAATGTTTGCAGTAACTTAATTATAATTTAAAAAATATTAAAATTATATACATTTTCAGAATTTATACATCTTCTGGATTCTTCTACAACAAATTTATATTTTAAAATCAATAATGCAATATATAGTTACAGTTATAATAAAAAAATAAATTGCATGATAAGTATGATGCATCAAAAGTGAAATAATAAGTTATAACAAATGAAATATTATAAGCATTTTAAATCATTAAATTTTTTGTTATCTTGCTGATCTATATTATATGGTAAAAGTATCACTGCCATAGTTACGACATAACAAAGCATTTTGTCTAAAATTACAATACATTACATGTATGTATTTGCACATACACTAATTATTATGTACGACGCCAAGCACGCGTCGACACTGTTGACTGTGAGTCACTATATCTGTCTCTCTTTCACTTATGGCTCTAAGGAGTCACACTGTTGCTATTAGGAATTGAAAACAATAACGCCATCTGGTGCTTAAAGTATGCGTTACTAGAACCAAAGTTGTCTGCTATTCTCACCATATACCCTGTATATGAGATAACTCTCCTTCTCTCTACCCTCCATAATTATGAGGATGACTGGCCGACCGCGACATCGAAACGTTCTCTCTCCTGAACTGAGGCAGCTAATACACCGGTGGCCGGGTCCACGTGTGTTACTCGCTGTATCATTGATGACGATTGCTACGCGGCGCACAGCATTTTTAACCTTTATATATAACTTTCGGTACCTTCGCTTACAACTATAAGAAAGAAAAGTAAATATCGCACTCTATTTATCTAAACAATATTAACAACCAAATACTATGTACAAATAACTTAACTACTTTTTAATTAATGATTGTAATGATGTAATACAGAGAAAGACAAAAGGTTAATATGCATTTTTTTAGATGAAATTTATATTTATTAATAACATTTTTACAGTCAGTATTCAATATGGAAGAGTTCAATCTATTACAAGATTTTGCCAATCCTCATTGTACAATGGATAAGGTACGTGTTAACACGAATAAGAAGATTTCAAACACATGAAATTAATTTGAACAGAAAATCTTACAGCGAATATTATCATCTGTTTCCAATTTGAGAAAATATGAAGACAAATTCAAGGCGTACACCAGAATGTCTATTAACACATTCGATTACATTGCTTCTAAATGTCATGCCTCCTTACTAAACAATTGGTGCAATCTACATTCGCAGCCAATTATACCAGAAGAAAGATTGGTTATAACTCTAAGGTAATAAAAATATTAAATATAGTAATTTATCGAAAAATGGTGGTCTCAATAAAAGTATTTTTACAGATTTCTAGCTACTGGGCAATCATACAGTTCCCTATCCTTTTCGTTCCGAATGGGCAAATCAACAATATGTGACTTAGTAAAAGAAGTAATGGAAGTTCTGTGGACAGTATTGTGCCCTATCCATATGCCAATTCCCACTCAAGAACATTTATTTGATATTGCGCAAGACTTTTATTTGCTGTGGGATTTACCACATTGCGTAGGAGCCATTCATGGCCGGCATGTGAGGATAAGAAAGCCAGACAACTCTGGATCTTTGTACTTTAATTATAAAAAGTTTTATTCCATTGTTCTCCAAGCAGTCGTTGATGCTCGGTACAAGTTTATAAGTATAGATGTTGGTGGTTATGGACACCAGCACGATGCAACGACTTATAGAAATTCAACATTGTATCATGATCTACAAAGCAAGAGAATCATACTCCCAGAAGATGATGAACTACCAAAATGTCGAACATATCTTCCATATTTTTTTGTAGGTAACGGAGCGTATCCCATTGACAATAATCTAATGAAGCCTCAAAAAGCTTGCCGCTCCTCAATCGAATTTTAATAAACGTTTGTCGAGAGCGCGAGCTACAGTCGAGTGCGCTTTTGGTAGGCTTTGCCAAAAATGGAGGATTTTTTATACAACTATGTACCAACTTCCGGAAACAGCTGAACTAATAACAAAAGCAACGTGCATCCTGCATAATGTAATTTTGGACAAAGAAGCTGAGTACGTAGATGTATCCCAATATAATCCGACTGAAACTGCTGAAGTATTGGTTCCAGATAATACTGAATGTGAAAATGTTACAACTAATGGTCAAGAAGTGAGAAATACACTCACTCAATATTTACTGAAATATCTATGAACCGATTCTTTTTTTGTTATGCATACGTTTTGTATCGGATGATCAGATACATATGCGTTAATAGGAATAAGTTTATGAAATTTTATGGAAAAAGGTGACAAAGGAAAGATTTAGTATGCAATTATTATTCTATTCTTGAATAAGGGAAAAAACAAGTCCTATCTTTCACAGCTCACGACTGAGTTTAAAACGTTACATGTGTTTAAACATTGTAATATAAAAAGCTTTCAAATTACTCGTGTAAGACTTCTAAAATGCTAAAGTTTGTAATTTTTCGGCATCGTCGTATAACAGGATCAATTTTTTTTTTATTTTTTCGTTTGCTTTTCAATTTTCCAATTTGCCAACTGTTGTAAGGTAATTGTGCCACGAATCTTAAAATGGAATTGCAACTGAACGAAATGGAAAAAAAACGATTAAATTATCTTCTGTGTACGGATAAGGATCAGAATTCGCATCTATATAGCCATGCCCATTATGCAACTTGAATCGGGTTTTTACAGAATCTAACTATATTAGAATGATGAGCGTGCAGAAACATTATTTAGAGAAAAATATAATAACTTTACCGTCTGCCGTTTATACTTCGTCCTACCTTTTTCTCGCAGAGCATGCAGTGAAAGCAACACTTGCTTGGCAACACTCTCGAGGGACGAAATCAAGCGATCCTCGCAAGCGGAGTTGTATTTAAATTATCAAATCAAAATCACTCGTTTATATTGCTATGGCGTTTGAATAATTATTATAAATATAAATGCACATACATACTCAAACATAACACAACAAACATGAAATAGGTTTCGAAGCCATTATTTATCCCTTCTCGAATACAAGAAGAATAAAAAAGTTGTACAATAAGAATGATTATTATACTACAAGGTTTGCCTTCACTCGTTTCCAGTTAATTAGAAAATAAAAAAACAGCGTTTATACTTTAACATAACACAAATGATAATCCATTATAGAACATATATTACATACTTTAGAAATGACAATAGATTGAACATTTTTATAGAATAGAAGTTTCTCATTATAGATGAAAAAAATTAAATAAAAACATTATTTTTATGAGAAAGAGTTAAAATTTAATTATTTCTTCATTAGTGTACTCTTATTCTATGAAATATGAAAAAACAATTAATGGAAATACCGATGATTCAAATATTGATTTCTCCCTCACTCGTGTAAGTTATGTAGGTATGTAGATATGTTGTACGTATGTATGTATCAAAGTGAGGCTACACACAGACCTCAAATGAAATAGAAAAATGATGATTGTCAAAAGTTTTTCAGAATCGTTGAACCTACAGAAATGAGACTACAATGTTTAGCTAATGAAAATGCATGATTTATTGATTAATTAGTAGTGAGAATTGGAGCAAACTATAAGCTACTATTAGGTACACGTTGATTACTATAAAAATTTCATTTGTAAGTTATTCCTTTTTCGGTATTCATGAATTCAAGCAATCCTGGAGACAATTCAATTGGACATTCAGTTTTGATCTTCTTAACACTAACGTTTGCAGATTCTCCTTTTTTTTCGATTTATTCGAAAATCGACAAGGACGCAATCTGTAATTAAAAGCACAGTACATGAAAATAACACTATTATTAAGTAAAACACTATTATTAAATAAACATTGTTAATGTTATTAATTTTGTAATGATGAGAAAATGTTACCAAATTCGCTTTCCTCCGGCTGTTCGACTTCTTGTATTGAGCTTTCCTTGTCTTTTTTTTCAAAGAACTTTAAAAACATTACACAAGCTTCAGTGCGGAATCGTAGTTTCAACTTCGGATTGATACGACTCATGTAAGGTTTTAAGCTTGACAAATATAATTGGTCAGCTTCATCAAAACCAGCTGGTTTTTGAGCTTGTCTTTTTGACGCATTGGAGGCTTGAGATGAAGAATCTTTGCTGGTGGACGTCAGGGCGAAAACAGCTGGTACAACAGCCTTATGTACAATGTCATTATTGTTGTTAGAAATAATTCCATCCTCATCGTCCTCATCGTTACTCGTATCTCCATTGGTTCCGTTTAATAAAAATTGCATGGATTTAAAATGACTCCAGTTGCTGACACCATTATTATCTGTTGCTCTGATTACTTCACGTTCCAGTGCTATTCCAAGGTTCTTCCACTTATTTCTAATTTGAGATTCTACAACAATACATACGTATACGCGCGTTTTATTTTTGATTTTTTCTTATTCTAGAGTTAGGTGGAAGCTATTTTTTTTTCTTAATAGTAACATTTTATGTTCTTCGGAATTAATTTTTTTAGGTCAGTAATTCATACACACGTGATCGCGCATCGAACAGTCAAGTTTCATAGGTTCAATGTTATACGGTGGTTCGATGAATTCAAAAAATATACTATACATCACTCAATATATGCACGATAATAACTTACTCGTTAAAGACGTCATGCTCGAGGTCATGCTACCCTGCTAAAAATACTCGATAGAGATCGATTAAATTTTGAATCGATTTTGAAGCTATATCTTAATCCCACTTTTTGTATTAGAAATCGATTGAAATCGATAGAATCGATAGGAGTCGATTAATTTCAATACGAAAAAAAAACAATTAAAACCGTTGTTTCATACCAATGATTGACCCTTATTCACTTTAATAGTCATTTTTCGTATATAATTCTATCGACTCCTATCGATTCTATCGATTTTAATCGAGCTCTAATGCAAAAAATGGGATTAAGATTTAGCTTCAAATTCGATTAAAAATTTAATCGATTTCTATCGATTTCTTTTAACTATTTCTAACAGGGTAATTACCACGTCATTCCATTCTCTCATCAAAATTGCATTCTTGCTATTCACCGGGTTGGACTTGTCCCAAAGAGCAGGTCTACAGTTAACTTCACGAATCAGCTTTTCCTCTAGCTCGTGAGTCCACGATACACTGCCACCTGATTTTGGCACTGAAAAGAGGTTAACCGAGAGTTAAGCATATCATCGAATGAACTATGTATGGATATGCTTATTACGTGTTATCGACATATAAGAAGAGTGAAATATTTACTCACTGTTGATGTCCTGTGATATGCAAGTCAATTAGATGCGAAAAATCAGCTAATCCGTCGTTCGAACGCACTGCTACCTTTTATCGACGCGCGAAGAAAATGGCACCGATACACCACACGAAAGGCCGTCACAGTTGCTCTCAGCTCCCCACGCTCCCTGCAGAACGTTGATGGCGCTATTTGCAGGATACCGCGAGAGTATAGTAAGATACGTATGTTCATACCATTCCCCCACCTACTATCCAACAGCTACAATAGGTTCACTCGCTAGGCTCAGACTCGCACGCGCACACGCTCGATAAACCGGCGAGTAACAGTGGCAGTTCGCGCGAAGAAAGAAAGAAGAGAAAATGTCTTCAAGCAGGGATACAGCGAAAATCTTCGCAGCCTTCACAGGAGCAGCAATGGACGACAAAGGAGACGAATCCTTTTGCAACTTTTTGCTGGAATACCTGCAAGAAATGTCACCCCCAGAGCGGCTAAGGATTCGGATGGAGCTAACGGATTTAGTCATGAAGTTTGCGTATCCAGAGGAGTATGCTGCTCGACAAAACGCAGTTGTGAAGAAGAATGGTCTGTACATAAAACAGTATTGTGTATTTGTATTTTTTATTGTAGTTAAAATTTTAAGTAGACGGCAAATATTTCAGATGAGGCCAATGGAAAAGAAAAGAAGAGAATTGTGGCAAATCATTCAGAAATTGCTGATAAGCAGTATTTCGATGTCGCTGCCGGCCAGTCATCATCAACGATGCGGCGTGCAACACCCGAGAAGCCGGCCGTCGGTGTATTAGCTGCGCTGCATTTCAAGACATAGAACGTCTCTTGGCAAACGCAATGCACGGCCAACTGATTCCTCATGAGCAGAGTTTTGATTTCGCTGCCGGTCAGTCGTCATCAATGATACAGCGAGTAACACACGTGGACCCGGCCACCGGTGTATTAGCTGCTGCAGTTCGAACGTTTCGATGTCGCCGTCGGCCAGTCGTCCTCATCATCATCAGAGATACAGCCTGTTCCACTTGGGCAGCTGTCCGGGGTTAAATTTCAAGCTGGATTTGAAGGAGGAGAAGGAGCAATTGCCGGTATAAAGCAAGAAGTTCCCCCTGTACCTCGCCTTTCTAGAGAAGAAATGAGACGGCAACTAAAGTCCAGACAATTTGTAGATCCTGAACCTATTGAAATCGAAGATTCGGATGATGATTTACAAGTGTAAATAATAAGTAGGTCCACTAAACTCTGCATGGAATAGTTTCAAACTGATTTTTTTTTATTGTACTTTTTGATTTCATTCTTTCGTAAAGATTCTTTATTAAAAATGCTTAGCTAGAATCATAGTTTCAACAAAATTTGTATCTTAATTTCCAATAAAATTTTTATTTTTCGTATTTGACAAGAAAAGCTACTGTTTTACAATTTGTATTCTCAGTTTCTTCGTCAGTTTCCTTAAACCTGTCATCTTCCCTCTGGGCGAGTACTGAAGTCGGGGGCATTGTTGAAGAAACTTCGATTATTACTGCAGGCCTAATGATCTCTCATTTTTTATGGCCTTCACTGCTGAATCCCTGAAAATTACATTTCCCCAGTTGAATAAATGTAAGCTTGTTACAAGCTTGCTTGAAGTATCAGGTAAATATAAAATTGTACAATCAGAAGTTTAGAACTCCCACTTGAGCACCAAGAGCAGGAATATCTGATTTCTCTCCCGTCGAAGCGGAGAGATTTTTCTTTTAGACGTAGTCATCACGCGAGCGGATCAACGTCGAATGATCGTCGTCTTCTCAAGATTTCCCAAAGAGTATAGCGATGAAATTGGCGTGCGGACGAGGCTTTGATCGATTTCGTTTACAGTTATCTTTCTTTAGTACAGCCGATTCAGAGGTGTCTGTTCGCTTGCTGTCTTCGACCCTCGAGAAGAACACGTTGCTTATACATTTTTTTTTTGTTTGCGGAATCGTAAGCGCTACTAATGTGACGGTGAAATATTGCTATTAAAAGTTTTGCTCGAAACATCAATGTTTCGATATTCACAAGAATCTCGCACTCTATAGAGAAACTCGGAGAAGTCTCGCAGAGACGGGAGGATCGGCGCCGATTGTCGAACGGTTTTGAATGCGTTTAAGTCTCATAATCGTATATATTTATATACGATTATGATTTATACAGTCATAATCGTATGACTCATGTAATGACTGTATATAATTCATACAGTCTTTGATCCGGCGACAGTAGAGAGGGGCAAGCCTAGGCAGACAGGGGGCGTGACCTAGTGGCGCCAGTGACGTCATGGCTCCAGGGCAAGTCTAGTCGCTCTGCAGGTGTGGGGCCTTATAGTGGGGGGTCGCGGTGACTTTGGGAGTATCTTTAGATAAATATCTGGGTCAGGGTGGTGACATTTTTATACCGGTGTTCGTTAAGTGTTGCATTGTTAACAGTGTCGGCATCTTTTCAGAAGTTGTATGTGTTAAATGAATACAGCTTCGAATTTCGAGGCATGGCTTGGTGCAAGTCTAGTCGCTCGGGTAGAGGGGGTGCCTGAGATGAAATGGACGTAAGAGCGGGCAAGTCCAGATGGGGCCCCCCGTGGTGGGGAGCGTCGCGAGCAAGAAGGGTCGGGTATTGTGTTTTTTTGTTAGTGTACTTTTATATGTTAAAATGGATACTCGATTTATGCATCCGTGGACTATGATTTGTGCTGGCCCTACCTCGGCAGGTAAAACAGTGTTTGTGCAGAGATTCTTAAAGCATCTTGATGTGTTGGCTAATGTGAAGTTTGACAGAATACTATTTTATTATAGTGAATGGCAGGAGAGTTATAGAGTGGAGAATGTAGAGATTGAATTTCGTGAAGGATTACCGCGTAACGAGGACTATTCGAACGATCCGGAAAAACGAAAATTGATAATAATAGATGACTTGATGCGTGAGTCAGCGAATAATGGTACAATAATAGATTTGTTTAGCAAGGGAAGTCATCATCGTAATGCATCGGTGATTTACATATGTCAGAATATATTTCACAAAGGGCAGCGTGACATATCGTTGAATGCGAATTATATGGTTTTATTTAAGAATCCTCGAGACCGTGCACAGATTCAGCATTTGGCTCGTCAACTATACCCCGAGGATTCCAAGTTTTTGCAAGAAGCTTATTATGATAGTACTCTAAAAGCACATTCTTATTTAGTTATTGACTTGAAGCAGAGTACACCTGAGGAATTACGTTTCCGTAGTTGTATATTTCCTGATGATGAATATCAATACGTCTATATTCCCAAGTATTCGTCGAGTCAGTACAGCAAGTTAAATATTGTGTAGAAAAAAAAAAAATCGATTCAGTTATAATCCGACAATGGCGAAGCGAGCATCTCGTGAGAGTCGCGCGTTGATGAAGAAGAATAATGCATCACCTTTTGAAGAAAAATATTTTGTGTTGCTACAGGCATTGAGACATTCTAATAAAGAACAACGACTCGCGTTATTGCGTACTGCCGATGAAAAACTTGTAAAATACATTTGTGAGCCTGCTTTGAACGTATTAAAAGGTATTGTATGTTTAAACGTCACGGAAAAAAAGAAGCTGAGAAACTATAAAACTATTCTGCGTAATTTAACAAAAGTTACAAAACAAAAAAAAAGTTGCTGGAAAAGCAAGAAGCGTATAATTGTACAAAAAGGCGGAAATTTTCTAGGCTTTTTGTTACCGCATATTTTGGATCTTTTTCTAAATGCATAAAAATGGAAAGAGCACGAAAAATAGTTTTGATTCCTCAAGAAAGTTTACATAAAATGCAAGCAAGTGTAAAATCAGCACCAATAAATAGTTTAACAACAGCAGCTGCCAGAGAAGTAACTCCGGAACAGGAGAAAAAATTAATGAGTGAAACTGTACAAACGCAGGGAGATAAATTTTCACGACTTGATAGTGAAATGAGACAAATCTTGGATTCAGGGAAATATACGTCTGACAGTGACAAGTATAGAGATTTTCTACAAGTTTTACAGAGATATCTATTTTTTGTCGATGAAAAACGCCGGTTTGACGATAAAAAAAATTCTGCAGATGCTAGAAGTGATGAAAAAGATCAAATGAGCGATGAGTACATCATTGAAAGTGTACCAAAATTATACAAAAATAAAACAAAACTTTTATTACACCATTTAAAAAATAATAATAACCAGATAAGTTGGAGTGCAACTGGTGTTGTAAAAATTGATGGAGAAAAAATAAAAAATTCAAACATAATTGACTTAGTAAATGATGTAGCTAGAGCACGCAAAAATATTAAAGCCGTAGGTCGAAAACAGTTTGGTGAATTACTTTTTGAAACACAGATTCCGAGAGAGTTTATTGGAAATAGTGAATTTTTCAATCTCAATGGTTCTCTATCTCGCAGTAGTTTTGTAAACGGACTCGAGAAAAGTTGGAAAAAAAGAAGTCGAAGAAGAGACGACGACGATGACGACGAAGACAACGAGAACGAAGAGGAAATGGACGTTTTTCTAAAAAATAAAAGTGATTCTTCGTTAATGACGGACACAATTGTAGCAAAAAAAAGCAAAAAAACCCCTGAAATACGCAAAAGCACTCGAACATCTACCCCTATAGCTAAACGTTGGAACGAATTGCAGTTTAAATTACATAATAATAATGCAAGACATTGAAAAACAATATTTTGATCCGGGGCATGAGGCTGGCTTCACAGAAGCGAGAAATTTAATAAGTGTGAATAAGAAAAAGATACCAGCATCACGAATCAGGGACTGGTTGACAAGACATGACACTTATACGCTTCACAAACCTATACGAAAAAAATTTCCACGCTTATACTACGACGTTTTGGGATTGGATCACGTATGGGAAGCTGATCTTATCGTTCTATCATCTCTAAAGAGTCACAACGATAATTATTCATATTTGCTAGTAGTGATTGATGTTTTAAGTAAATATAGTTTTGTCGAACCGTTGCGCGACAAAACCGTAAAAGAAGTGACTAAAGCATTTAAACAAATTCTAAGTAAAAATAAAAATCGCTGTCCTTACATGTTACAAACGGATGCGGGAAAAGAATTTGTTGGTAAAGAATTTCAAAAGTTTTTAAGTGAAACGGGTATAAAATTTCGTGTAGCGCGTAATCCTGATGTAAAAGCTGCCGTCGTAGAAAGATTTAACAGAACGCTAAAGGAGCGAATGTTTCGTTATTTTACCTATAAAAATACAAAACGTTATATTGATGTATTGCAAGCAATAGTTCAGAGTTATAACAATAGTATACATTCAACGATAAAAATGAAACCTGCTGCTGTGACAATTTACAATGCTCAGGAAGCGAGAAAAAATATGTTGGAAAAATCTTTAAAACGGCAGGTTATACGGAAGAGTCCAAGATATAAAGTGGATCAGTATGTTCGAATTAGCAGAGAGCGTCACATCTTTGAAAAAGGTTACGAAAAAGGTTGGAGCGAAGAGATTTTTAAAATTGTTAAAGTGAAAAAACGACAAAACTTGTTCATCTATGAACTGTCCGATTTAGAAGGTGAGAAAATTGAAGGATTTTTCTACCCAGAAGAATTAAGTTTGGTGCACAGTGAAAGGGTATCGCAAAAAGAATATAAAATTAATGAAATTTTAAAAACACGTGGTAAAGGAGCTAAAAAAGAGTATTTCGTAAGCTGGATCGGCTATCCCGATAAATTTAACTCCTGGATTCTTGCAAGTGAAGTAAAAAGACTATAAAAATGAATCAGTCGGAATTCACAGTAGTACTCCCTAGTAATAGTAGCATGACATTTTTTCCGGATAACACGACCACTAGTTTTTCAGTAAGATTACCTCGCGCAATCGATTTACATGAAAAGTGGCAAGTTGGACTGTCAGAAATTCATATACCCTGCACTACACTCCATTTACGTTATAAAGATACATCAATATCACCTATAGATGGAAAGGATAATTTTCATTTCCAGCATGGTGTATATCGATCCGTACAAAGTTTGATTGATGCAATAAATGAAGGTTTTAAGGAATATCACGACGATCAAGCGGCTAAGGAATTGATTTACGATGAAAAAGGAGGCTACGTTACTTTAAGAGAGTATCCGGAACTTGTGAAAAATAAAAGCAGACTTACAAAACCAGTAAAACGTATTCTTGGCATTGAAAATGGTACCTTTAGAATTACACTGTAGTCACAAACTATACCTTATAGAGAATATGTAGCTAGCCAGCCTGCTACTCTCGCTCACGCTATACCCGACCAACTTTTTATTTATTCAAACTTTTATGAGCCGTGTATCGTAGGAGACGCACATGCACCTCTGTTAAGAATTGTAAATGTTGAAGCAAGGGATTATAAATATGGTAGTACCATTGTTAAAAGATATTCGCCTGTTAATTATATACCGCTTTTGAACAGTCGTTTTCAAACTATAGATATCGATATAAGAGATCAATTTGGGAGTCCAATACCATTCGAGTTTGGAACGTTGACCGCTACACTTCATTTTAGAAGAGACTTTTAAAAATGAATTATTACGACGCGTATTATAGTGACCAGAGTGGTGGTGGTGGTGGAGGATGTGGTATTACGAGTGTGTATGTAGGCTCACGAGGACAACGGGGCCATGGTATTGGCTCGTTCCTGGGTGGTCTATTTCGACGAGCATTGCCGTTTTTGGCAAAAGGAGCCCGAGCAGTTGGTCGAGAAGCCTTGAGAGCAGGTATAAATGTTCTCGACGACGTGACAGAAAATAATATGTCATTCAAGGATTCACTCAACAGTCGTCTAGCCGAGTCTGGACTGAAATTAAAACGTAAGGCTAATGAGAAAATAAGCAAGCTTATGGAGGGCTCCGGCTATAAAGGGCTGGCGCTCAAACGGGCAACACAGTTGCAGTACGACAGTCGTGGACGCAAGAGCTCTAATAACAAGAAGAAGAAGATAAAGCGAAAGCAAACTAGCAAGAAAAAAACCAAAGCTGTAAAAATACTAAAAACTGGAAGAAGGAAGAAGAAGAAGAATACAAAGGGGAAAAAAGTGAAACGTGTAGTGAACAAAAAAATACGCAGGAAATCTACTAAAAGAAATAAAGTTTTGGATATTTTTGATTAAATAAAAATTAAAAATGTCTTTCTTACATCATTCAAGTTGCGAGTGCTTAAAATCGGAGCTTGATTTGTTTTCATTGCCAATGACCCAGACCACTATCGAATCATCATCATGTGTGGAATACAAGCCTGTTTCATCACTCTCCGATCAAGCACCTTTAGAATTTTTAGTCGCCGCAGCAGGCGAAGAATATATAGATTTGGCTCATACGATGATCAAACTAAATGTTCAAATAACACCTCACAACGCGGACACGGATGCAAGTGTGCACCTGTGAACAATTTCTTGCACTCAATGTTTAGTCAAGTGGACGTTTTTTTCAATAAAACTTGTGACACCGTCTAATACACTGTATCCTTATAGAGCATATATTGAAACTTCGTTGAATTACGGGCCTGATGCAAAAACTTCCCATCTGTCGACATCATTATGGGCAACGGATACAGCAGGGAAATTGGATGAGAAGCCTGCCGCTAATTGTACGAATAAAGGTCTTTTGAACCGTCAAAAATTTACTAGTGGTGGAAAAGTCGTTGATCTTTTGGGACATTTGCATATTGACGTATGTAACCAGGATAGATTTCTTTTAAATGGTGTAGAAATGAGAGTCCGCTTGGTACGTGCAAAGGACGCTTTTTGTTTAATGGACGCATCCGATAAAAATTATAGTGTACATATAAAAGAAGCTAGTTTACTTGTGCGACGAGCAAAAATTAACCCTGGTGTTTTAGTAGCACACGCTAAAACATTAGCGACAACAACTGCAAAGTAGCCTCTGACTCGCGTCGAGGTTAAAGCATTCAGTATGCATAATGGTATACTCGGCGAGTGTTTGGATAATGTAATTCTCGGACAATTACCGAAAAGACTCATCATAGGATTTGTCAATAATAAAGCCTTTAACGGCGATAGATTATTGAATCCTTTCAACTTTCAAAATTTCGGTATTAACTATTTATCGCTTTATATGGTCATACGGAAATCGACATGAACGAGCAGAGAAAGAAGAAAAGCCCAATTGAAAAACCTCCTCGAAGAGCACTCGTCGATGGAGGCACATCGTCAGCGTCAGCGTCATCGTCGTCGTCGTCATCGGGATCGTCAGTAGCACCTCGTAAAATCAGTGTCAACAACTGTAAAACCAAAATTACGACTTCTGCTACGGCCACACCTGCAGAGGTTATCGAATCTTGTTTTGCTGTCATTGTTGAAGAAGAAGAATCTGTTGCTCCTGCTACTACTAGTCGTGCTCGTGGTAGCAGTGGTGGTGGTAGTGGGGTAAACAGCAAGAGAGAGGGAGAAGCAGAAGAGCCCTACTACTCGAAACCTTACGATGAACTCACTACAGATTCAGCAGGCTCTGAGAGGCTTATCAGCACAGACCGTCGGAGTGTTNTTTATCAGCACAGACCGTCAGAGTGTTCCCAGCAGATCGGTTACCCAGGGTGTGGACGAGACCGGTCGCTATTATTGCTAATACTCAAGAACACCATCTACCTGGTGCTCACTGGATAGCAATTTTTGTCGACAAAAACGGTCATGGCGTATATTTCGACTCCTACGGTATACAACCAACCGTGTCGTATCACCTTGACGGATTGCGACGAAATTGTACACTATTCACGTGGTCTACAAGTCGGTTGCAGAGTTTCGATTCCGACGTGTGCGGCAATTATTGTGTGGATTTTTTGTATTATATGTGTCGCTATAATTGTGCTATGGATTTTTCTAAACTCTTTAGTGGCGACACAAGGAGAAACGACAAGTTATGCATGGTAATTTTCCAAAAAATTATAAAAAGTATAAAAAAGAAAAAATTTAAAAGTGTATCAAACTCGTGTGCTTATTGCATTCAATCTTGTAAATCCGAATCTTGTAAGAAGAAAAAAAGAATGTGACTTTTGTTATTTTAAATTGCTACGTATTCCAAAATGTATATGTGAATTTTCTCAATTATGTAATCGCATTTATTCTAGATTTAAGAATTTTTTTTCATGTATCCCGTATTTTGTAAAATGTATTTTTTTTTATTCAATCAACTTATTCAATAAATTTTTTTAAAAAAAAAAGAAAAAATTTGTAGTTGTGTGTTTCAAATTATTTTTACTCGAAACGCATGTATTTATTTATTTCCTCTTACATTTATTATTATTATTAAAGAAAAAGGTTAAATGAAAGAAAGAAAGAAAGAAACAACTTTGATAGTTTTTATTTATTTACTTTATTATTATACGAAATTTATATTTTATATACATACTATTAGTGTAGTGTATCTGATGGCCAGATTGGGCTATGCATTCCGGTGAGATCAGTCATTGCTGTGTCAAATGCAACAAGCATTGGATTTACGTGTATCATACCACCACCACCTTCCTTCCCAACACAGCTCAGAAAGACGTAAGCTGAATTATCAAATAGTCCTTTTTCGGCAAAAACACATCTTAGAATTCGATTTGCGGTGACCATATGAAAGATTTCAGCAGAACGAGTTGACCAGTGAAGACCATTTGTTGAAATGGGCATGACAAAACCGAGTCCAGCTAAAATTGTTCGTGGAGGTAAAGCAAGAAATTGGCCTTCCAACAGATAGACGCCACTTTCCTCGTTTGACTCAATCAGAGTCACGCATGTGCCATAATCTATTAGACTACAGCGTTGCGGGCATTCTTCTTCTGTTACTCCTCGTAACCATCTTCCCATTATTTTAACTGCAATTATCATATTTCCCTGAAAAATAGAAAAAAAATTTTGTGTTAGTATAATTGAGTAAAAATTTATATTTCTTATTCTCATTGTTCTTCTTCTTCTTACCTCTAACTCGTGGAGTTTTAGCTTATATAACATCGGTGAACCAGATTTTTCCAATGAAACTGTAAAAGTTTCTTCGCAAAAATATAAAACCGAGTGTGTACTATAATAATTAAAAATTTCTGATTCTAATTTCACGTACTCGGCATCTTCTTTCAGTAATTGCACATGAAAACAAGACGGTGTTTTAAATGCAGACAATCTGACTTCATGAACCGTGTGTATTAAAGGATCCATGTCCCGTGCAAGAACTCCACAAGGATTCATAATGCTGGTGGTGTTGCTGCCGCTACTGCTGCTACAAACCGTCTGCGTAAAAGAGAGATTTTTCTGCATCCTTGGTTTGTTCTCCCCTCTCCCTTATATTGTAGTGTTGCTCTTGGTGTGTGTGTGTGTGTGTGTGTGTGTGTGTGTGTGTGTGTGTGTGTGTGTGTGTGTAAAGGGAGTAGGGCAGGAGGAGAAAAATATCTTTACTGTGTGTGTATAACTTACAGCGCCATTACAGGTACTTCCCGTAAATATATAGGTGAACCGCAACACCGCTACTCATTTTACCTGTGCGGGGCTCGAAATCTTCTACCTGCGCGACGAGGAAAAGCCTCTTACCACCCAGCGGCGCTGCTAGGTCCATTTTCACCCGAGCGCGTGCACGCGCTCTCGCTGTTAGCCTAATAGAGCGCGTGCCGGGGGTCCGGACCCCGTTGATCAGCAGGTTACCCTGCCGCCGCCGCCACCGCCGTCGCCTCAGGGTTGCTATTAATACTATTACTATACAGGATTTAAGGATTTAGTAAATAACATTAAATATGATTTTTATTTATTCATTTTTGTATTCATACATATAACCATATGGTACAGAGTATCGATGATTTACAAATTGTCGTTTTTTCAAAACAGCACGACATTTTTTCGTTTGCTTAAAACTAATGATATTATTAATCGACGTTCGACCTATATGCAAATTCCTAACATATATACAATTATTCGCGCCCCGATTCTCATTCTCATTCGCCTCCTCTTTCTCCTCCTCCTCCTCCTCCTCCTCTTCACCTTTCATATCGGGCAATATTTTGTCAAACTCGTGATTCTCCATCAACTCTAAAACCGAGTCAAAATTTATTCGTTGACTATTTTCATAGTTGAGCCGAATACCTTTAACCTTACATGTATCGAAAGTTTCACCGTTTGGTGTACGCACTCTATACGCGTAAAATTTCGGACCACCCGAAACAAACGTCTCGATATAGGAGCCTTCACCGTACTCCTCTAGTTCATCTGTTAATTGACCTAACAGAGTCCCGGTCTCTGGTTCGTACTCGTCGTGCTCGCCCTTTGATACATATATGACTGAATCGGTGTCATAATACAGGACCCGCTCGCCTAGATTTTCAAGATATTCGTATAATTTTAAACGTCCTTGCGCAGACGTATACGCAGCTATCACTACATTGGTATTTCGCGCCGATGTAGCTATTTCGGTTTTTAGTTTACTAGCTGCGTAAATTACATTTTCATTTACTAAAACTATTCGACCTACTTCCTTTTCCGGATTAGTTAATAATTGTAAAAACTGTTCGCTCGAATTAATAATCTCGGTATTTGGTAAATTACCCCGTTGACCGAATTTTCCCCATAAACTATTTAAACAAAGTTTCGCAACCGATCGCATGCCTGGATTTTTTTCTATTTTTTTCGGATCTAGGTCTATACCCTCGTTTTCTTTATAATACGCGATATATGCGGCTTTACTAGCCTCATCTGTACAAGTACGTGGCCAACCCGAGCTCTCTTGTTTTAACTTCAAAAATAAATTAATGTAATCGGCAAACAACCCGCGTGTGGTATCGTCTTGATGAAGGGCTTTGGGGTCGTATTGCGTTATCTCGTATTGCCAGATAACGCTGATGCTAATGATTTTATAGCCTAACTGTAAACTTTTTTTAATCTCATCAGATACCCACGTACCACTTAACGCACGAGCTTCCGGAGTTACATGAGTACATGTGACTTTGCTTAGAGTTTCACAACAAGTTCGGCATAAGGGAAAAAGAAGTCGATTGTGCAGACGATACGGTAGCACCGGATGAAAAAGTTTGCGCGGTGGTAGAATCGTACATTTAACCAAGCCCTCAACACGATCAAAATATTCGATATTAGGCCCAGTCAGCTCGAGATCGAGTCCTCGGTGAAGGGCTCGTGCCAGTCCTGCTCCAGCCTCGTCATGATCTCCTGGGTGAGGCCGTACTGGCAGGCCGTCGCCGCGGCAACACCGGCCGTGACCTCCGCCATCGAGGTGAGCACGATCTCGGAGCCCAACTCGATCTCGCCCTCCTCCATATGTCGGCCAAGCCCACCTGCTGCTGCTGCTGGGGCTGCTTCGAGCTCGGGCCCAAGAACTTGATCTCGTCGCCGATGTGCAGCTTCTCGACGATGCTCTTGGCTTCAATCTTGTCGAGCAGCGTAACGCGGCCGCAGCACGAAAGCACGCGGTTCACGCCGATGGGTCAGGTCGCCGCTGTCTCCTCCTCCGCCTTGGCCTCGTCGCTCATGTCGACGCCGCTCAGCTCCGCGGCGAAGTCCTCGTCGCTCCTCATGTCGAGCAGACTCGTCGGGCTAGTGATCGGCCGTCCATCGTCGACGCGCGACAGTCGGATCACCAGCTCCCGGTGGCCCTTGCCTACACTATCACTAGCGCCACTGCTACTACTACTCAGTCGGGAGTCGGAGCTGGTCAGCGATATCTCGCCGAGGGTCCGCTCGCGCAGGCTCACGTGGACGGGCAAGAGTGGTCGCTTAACGTCGTTCTTCAGCTACTGGGCCTTCTTCTCGGACACCTCCACGCCGATCGGCTGGAAGTCAGCGGTCGGCCTTCGCCTCGGGGTACTCGGCTGATTCGTGGCCTCGTTGCTGGCTTCCTCGACGCTGTCCTCTAACCTGCAGGTTCGAATGCAGGTGTCAAAATTAATAAGTGGAAGCTTGGCTTGGCTGTGTAAAAGCAAGTTTAGCTTGTCTGAAAATTTGGAGTGAAGTTGTAATTCTGCTCTTTAAAAAGTGATGAAGCATTTGGAACTTGATGAGGCACATACATCCAAAACTGCACGCATAGTAGACCCTAGACGATAGAATTTTACATTAGACAAAGTACATGTACACAGCATGTAATATTAAAAGTTATTTAAAGATACGGTATCAGCTTAATAATGCGACAACAGCAACAGCAACCTCAATAAATCCAGCTCCTTAGTCATACTAAGGAGGTTGAACTGTCCTTCTGTAAGTTCACTTGCAGCACAATTAGAATATTATTTTGGGATTTTGATGCATATACAGCAATCTTCGAATGTTGAGAGAGTCCTAGAGCAAACCAAAAAACCCTTAGTAGACATACAGAAATTTCCTGCTGACAATGATGATGCAGTTGTTATTTTTGAAAAATACTTGGAGAAAAGGGTCCCTGATGTTATTAGTGACTTTAAACAGTTTGATCAGTAAACGAATCCAAGCCTCCGTAGCGCTAAAGAACAGCCGTCCCATCGTTTTTGAGATAGTTGTGGATCTACATCAAGATTACACTGAAAAAAAACAACCTCAACAATCATAGTAATATTAATAATCATGCTTTTAAAAAAAATAATATCCTCCCATCACTGTTTGTCTCTAATGTATCTGTCAGTATAAGCTATATATACCGAGTAGCACCAGCAGAAGTTTCACAGGTATAACAGTAGTACTGCTTGGTATCTGTAACCTCTGCACGAGTAGCATAAGCAGTAGTATCGGAACCTGTTACATTAGCAGCAGCAGCAGCACTCCTTGGACAAGCAACTGCAGTAGATACTATAAGAGTATCAGGAACAGAACTCTCTTCGCAATCAGTATTAGCATCAGCAGCAGTACCATCTGAAGCCACACATGCAGTAGCAGAAGTAATAGATCCTAAAACATAGATCTTGCAAAAAATAAAAAATTTCACTGGTACAATGTTATTATATCTATACTGAACACTGTTGACACCTATAGCTTGTTATGTGACTTCTCAAAAGTTGTCTTATGATTTTAAATCTGAAATTTTGCATTTAGTGCAATAATTCAAAAGTTGGTGACTATCTAGATGTTAAACTTGATAGATGACTCCTTGGTACGTGCATTGAAATGATTGAACAGTTTGGTAGTCATTCCAAAATCGAAAGACCTGTTTACCTGTGAAAAAGCGACTTTGGCGTGTCTGCTTCAGAGTAAAGTTGGCTTGCGACTCTTTGGCAAGCTACCAAACTTTTTCAATATAATGAGCCAGGTACTGAGGAGTCAGATATCAAGCTACAGATGTCAACTGCGCTTCACTTAAGAGATAACAGTATTTTAAATCTGAAATTTTGCATTTAGTGCAAAATCTCAAACACATTGTTAAATGTGCAGGTGTGAAGCTTAATAAATTACACCTAAAGTGGAAGCTTCGCTTAGCTGTGTAAAAGCCAGCTTGTTTGAAGATTAGAAGTGACGTTTTAATTCTGCTCTTTAAAATGTTAGTCATAGTAGACTCTAGACGACAGAAAAAGTACATGTACACAGCGTGCGATATTAAAAGTTATTGAAAGATACGGCATCAGCTTAGGATATAGCATCAGTGACAATTATATTACCTATATAATGCGACAACAGCAACAACAACAGCATTTACCACCCGTCCTAAAAAAGATGGATTGAACGCAATTAAACTTAATTTAAACCCAATCTATTTCAATATTTCCCTATAAGTTCAATGGATTTATCATTTTTAACCATTGAACATTTATTGATTTCAATCCATTTCAAATGCTATTGCTTTCAATGTGCAATTTTATCATTGATATTAATTACGTTCAATATTTTGACAATGAATCGACTTCAATAAACTTCAAAAAATGTTTGTGTCAATAGTTTTAAATATACCAAATGCAAATAAAACAGTAATCCATTGTAATTGCTTTCAATTGACTTACAAATCAATCGCTTTCAATCGAATTGTCTCGGGATCACAATTATTGAACTTTAATCGATTTTAATAACTTTATCGTTTTATTATTTCTAGTACGACGTAGTATATTGAGAATGAATCAATTTCAATGAACTTGAATAATTCTTTGACATTCAAATCAATCGCTTTCAATGGAATGAATTTAGCGGGTCACGATGAATAAAGTTTAATTCATTCTATATATCTTACGAATGAATTGTTTCAATGTAACAAATCAATATCAGGAATCGATCAATTTCAATAGGCTTTCATATAGGTTTAATATTTTTTTAGTGTTTAATAACTTTTAATACCATTTTTTGAGACTAGTGAACTTAGCCCTCGTAAGGTAAGTAAATAAACAATAATATTTATTTATTTCGGGCGCAAAGTCACCAGTCTCATTTTTTGCAGTGGAACTTGATAAAACGAGATAAGATCGATACAAGTCGATAAAACATATATGAAAAATTACAATAGAAATTGATAAAATTTTTAAGGAAATTGAATTTGAATTAATTTTTCATATAGAGTTTTATCGACTTATATATTGATCTTATCGCCTTTTATCAAGTTTTAATGTAAACAATTGTATTAAAATAAGTTATAAATTCAAAGTCGATAAGAAATTGTGTTAATTCCTATCAACTTCTATTAAGTTTTTTTTAGTAGGGATCGTTTGGAATTTAAATGAATAGATTTTTTTCTGCTACTTAAATTTAATGAAGTCAATTGAAATACAGACTGAAATCGATTACTATAAATTATAAACTATTTTCTTTCTCTTCTGAAAATAATATAACCCTGTCGAAAATTTTCTTTGTGTAAATAAACCGCTAACTATTGTGAATTTTCGTGAACCATGTTGTTATGACGCTTTTGCACAATTCTGTTAAAAATTAAAAAAAATGTGATATATTTTCA
The DNA here is from genome assembly GCA_012977825.3 of Pteromalus puparum. Taxonomy (NCBI): domain Eukaryota; kingdom Metazoa; phylum Arthropoda; class Insecta; order Hymenoptera; family Pteromalidae; genus Pteromalus; species Pteromalus puparum. The sequence goes on along the minus strand of CM053168.1, from coordinate 22,324,963 downwards.
GATAATTATTCGGACACTTTTGCACAAAAAATTACAATATTTCACAGCAATTCACGAAAGTACACAATTTTTCACAAAGAATCTCAAAACATTACAACAAATAAATTTTACTTTTTAACTAACAAAATAATTAGGACCTTTCACGAAAATTTACAAAATTTGACGACCTTTCATAACAAAAAACCAACAAATTGTTCAATGTAACAAAATTACATAACATTGTTAAAATTACTTAATGGAGTATTTGTGGTCAGTTCAAAAGTCTCGCGCGCTCTCCTTTCACTGTCTGAGGGAGAGAGCTATATACGCGTCGATGCACACTTCACGTATGTTTGTCGAATATAGTAACTGCGCTATATAGTAGCTGTGTATAACCTATTGTATCGTGTTGTCGCGCAAAAACGGTTCTTCGTTTATTGCTAATTGCAATAACTTATTGATCGCGCGCGTGTGTGATTTCGAATCAATGTCTTAGTTCCTGTAATTATCAAATATGTGCTGTGATTTCTGAATGAGACTATTTAAAGAAAAATGCAGGGTCCAGGACTATACCCACTCGAGTCAGCTTGTGTCATCTCGTCCACTGCAGTCAGATAAGTTTTCTTTTCAATAATTAAGCAATTTAATAGTATTCGAATAACATCAGAACTCGTTACTTTGTTTTAAAAGATTTTTCCTATTTATTGTTTACAGGCATAGTCAGCAATTGGCGTGGTTATAACTTTTGAAATATGTGAAACATATGCTGACTATATGAATGACTCACTGTTATTTGTGATTGAAACGTGAGTGTAATTTCTATGAGAATATTATTTAAAAAATATTTTCAGGTACGTGTAATATGGTGCTTTGTGAATAAAGTTATGCACGTGTATATACCTGGTTTCCTGGTGTCGGGTGTCGTTATTTCGTTCTAAAATTATTGTAAGTTTTAAAAATTATTAGTTTAAACTTCTTTCAATTAGTTAGGGCCTATACATTGATTCTATGATTGCCTGTTGGGATAGATGTTGTGAGATGAAATTTTGTGCAAATATTGATTAAATTATTAAGAAACATTGTATTGGAACAGATTGGACTTAAGTGTCTGTTTTACAATTATTCGTTCAGGGCCCGTGTCAATTTTTGCGTTTGCTGGGTCATATTTCTAATATGGATTGTTACAGAGGATCTAATAACGCTAGTCAACTGTATTTCTAGATTTTATACTGTATTTTTATATGTAGAAAGTTATAATAACATTGTCTGTTTCCTCAATGCTACAGCAAGAATTTTTACTTTTGAGAGTTATAAGAGATTTCGTATAGCCTATTTTCGAATTTTTGTCTTCGCTCCCTTTTGTAAAGTAACACACAGGAAGCTGATACTTTATACATTTGTTTCTTTTATAAAGATAAAGATAACACAATATAAAAAGTCGAATTTATCTTAAGTGAAATACTTAAAATTTTTAGTTAGACACCTATCATAAAATATTATAATGCATAATAATGCTTACGACTAAAATATATCAATGTTTCTAAATAATTTAATCAATATTTGCCCAACATTTCACATATATATGTCCAGCTTCAATATAATTTATATACTGCATGACCAATTAAAAACGATTATAAAAATTAATCGGTTTTAATTGTATGTAATTAAATCAGTTAAAGCTTTTTCTGATCAAAATCTAAAGAATTCAATCCTATAACAGCAATAATTCATACAATTATTAATTAATATTGTAAAAGTACTAAGTATCTAAAATTGTAAATAAAAATGCTGCTTTAAGGGGGCACACCACCTGTAGACAATAAATTAAAAAATTTATATTTTAAATATTATAATTAATATATTTATAAACTAAATTTTACGAATGTTTGAACTCCTCTCCATGTTAAAACAACATATATACAATTCTTTAAAGAGCCGCGACGTGGTTGCATCTAAAGAGATAAGCGGTTGGCCAGAGAGAAGTCATTTTCGGAGGCTATACATTGGTAGCAAAATCTCTTTCGCAGTGTGGCGACGCTCCGGAGAAAGCACACTATACCCTGATTTATAGGCGCCCACGCGCGGGAAAAACTGACCGGAGCACCGGTTTCTCTTTTGCAACGCGACGAGGACAATGAAAAAAAGCGCTTATGCTTACATTAGGAGTAGCGCGAACGATGCTCTACTGCAAGGTCGGACGCTGTTCGAAATCCCGCGGCTGATTTGAATTTTACCTATTGCTCTCATAGCAAAATCGGCTAAGCGCCACTTTCAAATAACCTGCGATGATTTACGACGACGAGACGATAATCGAGAGCTGAGGAGGACAAACGTCGTCACTTATGATATGTACAAGTTAAACTCTCTCTCTCTTTACTTCAACTACTTGATTTAGTAAAAGAGAATCACTGTTTTCTTTGTGGCTAAATTCCACCTCTGCTTTGAATTATGAAAAATAATCTACTTTCGAATAGGGAAAAAACAACAAGGTGTACAATTACAATCGTAATGATGAAAGACGAAATTGGTTACGTTCCCTTAAAAGAGAGGTGTTTTCCAGTAACACAATTATATTCGGTATCTTGGATCGCTCTCTACGCATCCCTGCGCTCAGTTCACCGGGAAAAATTAAATAAATATGCGCGCTGCGCCAATCCAACCAACCATGGAGGTCCTTCACACACCCACCAGCAATGATTTAAACTTCGCACGATAACAAAACAATAAACCTCTAGTACTCATACCATTATCCTCAATAGATGAAATTCAGACAAACTGCCGATCTCCGTCACTCGCGCATCTTCAATATACATGCAATCGTAGACTAAAAAATTATATTTGGAGCCATAAGCGACGATCGTCACTCAAATTTTTTTCGAATTTACGTGTTAATGCGTACGCGAAGGCATCAATTATTGAATAAGTTATGAGTGTAATCAATCACGAGAGAGAGAGAGAGAGAGAGAGAGAGAGAGAGAGAGAGAGAGAGAGAGAGAGAGAGAGGGAGAGAGAGAACGGCGCGCGCGCACGAGAGAGTCTATAATGTACTTAATAGAGAATAAGCTCGAGTGCAATGAAAAAAGAAGAGAAAAACCACACGCGCGCTCGTCTAGGCTCTCTATATACGCACATATTTATACAGCTAGACTAGTGTATATACCCAAGCAGCAGCGATGTTTTAGCGCAGTAGTTAGAAAAAGTAACACGGTAGTTCTCGTCAAGCCTCTATAGGTATAGGTATACTCTGTGATGTGATGTCAAATAATACCCATTGTATATAGACTATAGAGAGGCCACGGAGTAAGCGCCACCGCGCCGGTAGCCAGTCTGAACCAGTGCAGTATATAGTCTGACACGCTGAGTAGGTATAAATAATTTTGTGCTTTTTAAGACAAATAGAAGAGTGTGTATACCTTCTTACTTCTCGTTTATCGAAAAGCAGCAGCGGTATTTTAGCGCAGTAAGCCAAAAAAAGTAACACGGTAGTTCTCGTCAAGCCTCTTTATGTATAGGTATACTCTGTGATGTGATGTAAAATAATAGCCGGCGCTCTATACACACTCTTCGTATATACACTTCTTCGCTCTGCTGCTGCTGCTACTGAGAGAGAGAGATAGAAGCGCTTCTTCCTTGTTCTGTGTATAATAGGCTTTAGTATATTTATTTGACTGATGATCGCAATAGATTCGTCGCAAGAAATTCGGCTTGGCAACACAGACTATAGAGAGGCCACGGAGTAAGCGCCACCGCGCCGGTAGCCAGTCTGAATCGGTGCAGTATGTAGTCTGACACACTGAGACGAACACACGTGCGCCAAGCCAGGAAGTCTTCACACAACGGAAATCGTCTTAGTGTTACGTCGACCGTCGTACTTGATTCTCCATAGGAAGCCTTTGAGTGCGCGCAATCCAAATTTTGAGGGTTTTCATCATCTGCAGAGAAGATGACGGGTCAATGGCACATCGTCCAGTTTTCTGACGAACAAGAAATTGGCATTGTTCACAAATCGTGGTTATGGCAGAATGATACTCAGTGCTTCTGGCCACCATACAAATCTGAATCAAAGTTGAGAAAAGCCTGTAAAAATGGCGAGCTTCCAGCAGCAAACTGGGACACTTACACCTTGAGCAGAACATTCGCGGTAGCAGGTATGTACTTATGTCAAATTTAAAAATCACCGTAATTTGCATGTGTCTACTTTTTTCTCTGTAATAACAGTACGAGTTATAAAGCCGTGAGAGGCCACGTGGAGAAAACAATAAGCGTTTTACTCGGTGCCGTTTATACCACTATATTACTTTTTTATCAGCACACAATGTACTATATTCAATCTTACTTACTTTTCGATTTCTTAATATCTTTCAGAAACGTACGACGATGCTGTAGAAAAGTGTAAAATAGCTAAGAGTTCGTCAGAAATAGAGGAGAAACTCGAAGATTTAAAAAATCCGAAAATGAGAAAATTAAGACATCAAAGAAGATTGTCAATTGGTGACGAAGATAACTTAAAAAAAACCGCAGCCAAGTCATTGGCACTTAGCTTCCTCCTATTCTGCTAGTGGAAGATAATTACATGGGACAATCAACTCATTCTTTGATTTAAATATTCGCTACTATTCGATACTAAAAGGATAGGTTAGGAAGACACTTGTAGGGGAGAGGTATCAGGGGAGTGGGGGTTAAGGTGGATATCAAAAGGATAGAGCTCCGTGAACACCTAAAATAACTTACATATATCGTAATAAAAAAATACCAGTAATTGCGGTATCGTTAATAACGTTAACAACTGCAAGTTACAAAATTGCGGGTGGCTTCATTTTTTTGTGAAAAATAACTTTTTTTTGTGAAAAATAACAAAAAATAATAATGTTCAGTCACACAGAGTATACAGGAAGAGTTGAAGAATTTCAATCTTAATATCTTTTAAACTAAAAAGGTTTCATAAGCTACAGAAAGAACCTAGCCGAAGTGATCAAAAGATCAATCTTTTCCTAAAATTTCAACTCAATTTAAACCCTTTTACTCCCGTAATCGTACGACATAAAAAAACCATTTTTTTTAGTTTTTGATTTTTATCTCAAAAACTAGTCGCCAAAAATTGCTTACAATTTTTACAACTAGTAGATATCGTTGTTTTTTAATGTCATGAATTTTTTCAAAACATTTAACTATTTATTTTTTGAGTTATATATGGTTTATCGAAAAATACCTTTTATATCATAAAAAATGAACAGATCAGTCAATCTAGAAAATCTTGCGGGAAAAAGTAGACAAATTTATGTTCTTTTAGATACACTATTGTTGAATATATTGTATAAATCATATCATTATAAAAAAGCAAAAATTTTTTCAAAAATAGAAAAATGGCTATAATATTGGCCATAAATGGTCAGAATCATAAACAAAAATGACCTAAATTCAGAATCAGAAAAATGTATGCATGTCAAATTTTATTACGATCCGTCGCATGGTTCCAAAATTATGGCGGTATACGTACATACACACACACACACACACACACACACACACACACACACAGCCATCCGCACGGACATTTTCTAAAAACGTATGATTCGTACTCCAAACACCTCCAAATGCGTTTCCATGGAGTATTAGCAAAACTGAAAATTTTACTATTACAAAGCTTCCTCTTGAGGAGGAAGCAATAGTAAATTGCCTTACATCAGTCACTTCGTAGACTCACCAGCGTCACTTACAGGTTTTAATGGTAAGAATAATATACATACTTTTTTGTTTGTTCAACAATGCTTTATAGAGTGCGAAATAAATCCTGTTTTCTGCTGAGAGCACAGCTAATCGGTTGACAGAATCATCTTGCATCTTTTTGTCCATGTGGCATTGAACTTCTTGTTAGGATATTTGTTTCAATATTTTTGATAATGTGTAAAAGTTGCATTGGCACATAAATTTGCCGCACTCTGTTATTTCACTTGCAATCAGCCACTGACTAATGTACCTTTTTTGAGATAGTTATTATATTCTAACTACTCAATGTACGTATTCCTCTGTGCTATATATTTGCATAAATACACGTCACATGCAATCGAGGCTTAAAGATTTCATGTGGTATTTTATCATTATGATTTTCTTCTATATACAAGTCTCGTATTAATTTTATTCCGAAGTAAAAAAATTAATTTTTCTAAATTATAAAATATTAAAATTCTAAAGTTATTGCGATCATTTCACAGAGAACAAGAGCAGCGAAACGACTGTTAAAACTACTACTGGTGAAAAATGGGAATGGACAAGATACACTGGAAACGTGTGCGATTCCAAGCTTTTGGATACAGCTTGATAAGAAAATCTGTTCATGGCCTCCTTATAAATCAGAAACGATTCAACAATGTATTGAAGAAATGGATGAACCAGATGCTGAGTAGGAGAAACGAAATATTTCAGAAGTTTTCGGATCTACAGGTAAATTATCTTGTTCTCATAAAGTAAATTTATGAATTCTGTTTTCTTTTACGAACTTTTGTGTTACACGGCTACTTATGGCAAATACAGAGTTGTCATATTTGCATATATTTGATGTATTATTATAATTGCATTGTATTACTGGGCACATCATAATTTGTTCTTAATTATAAATAGATAATTTTGTAATTTTTCAGATAATTATGCAAAAGCTATAGGCTTAAGTAGAAAATTGGAAGCCAAGAAAAATTCCTTGGCAATCATCCCAGAAAGTCAGCCTAAGGATTCATACGAAGAAGAATCATGTAAGTTTGTATATATAAATATATCAAGGAATAGAATCACTCATACAATAGATGAAAGAGTCACAAAATAAATGACTGAATTTTAATTATTTTGGTCTTCGTTTTCTTGTTTTCAGCATCAACTTTTTACAGTAGTATCATGCCCATGTGGTACATTGTACAATTAGTGGATGATGAGGAAATGCATATAATTCCAGGCTTTTGGATGAAAGACCACAAAACTACTACTGCGTGGCCCTCTTATTGCAGTTCATTTGAAGATGTGCAAACATCTATCAAAGATAGAGAAAAGCCAAAGAATGATTGGACCAGTCGTAATATTGCCAAAATATTAAAAACGTAAGGTAAAAATAACAGTACTTACTTTATAATAAAAAACCGCTGCCAAGTCATTGGCACTTAGCTTCCTCCTATTCTGCTAGTGGAAGATAATTACATGGGACAATCAACTCATTCTTTGATTTAAATATTCGCTACTATTCGATACTAAAAGGATAGGTTAGGAAGACACTTGTAGGGGAGGGGTATCAGGGGAGTGGGGGTTAAGGTGGATATCAAAAGGATAGAGCTCCGTGAACTCCTAAAATAACTTACATATATCGTAATAAAAAAAATACCAGTAATTGCGGAATCGATAATAACGTTAACAACTGCAAGTTACAAAATTGCGGGTGGCTTCATTTTTTTGTGAAAAATAACTTTTTCACAAAAAAGTTATTTGACCCTTGACGTTGTTTTCTATACTCCCATAATCACCTTTTAAAATTTTAAAGCTCATTTCAGCACTCCCACAGTCGCATTTTAGACCATCGTAATCGTTTTCTGTATTCCCACAGTCGCCTTTTTGACCTTTGCAATAGATTTCTACATACCCACAGCCGCCTTTCAGACCCTTGACGTTGTTTTCTATATTCCCATAATCGCCTATGAAAATTTAAAAGCTCATTTCAGTACTCCCACAGTCGCCTTTTAGACCCTCGTAATAGTTTTCTGTATTCCATAGCTCCTGGGAGAGAGGTCTCACCGGAGATCCGCTCGGGACTGAAGCCCCGAGCTCTCTTAAAACGAGAGAGCGCGGGCGTCGGAGAAGGGGGAAAACATTTTTAAATGTGATTATGTATAAAAATAAATTTTTTTGCCATTTTAGAAGATTTTGATTCTATTGATTCAAAAGAAGAAGAAAAGAAAGAAAAAGAAGAAGAAAAAGAAGTAAAAAGATGGTTTGTGTATAATAACGATTTCAACTTGTTTTAATTTCATAATAATTTCATTAAATAATCGTACTTAGTACTTTAAAACTATCTTTTTTCAGTTCCCGTGAATACTTCAGAAAACAAAGAAATGAAGGAATTTAGTAGCAAAGCAATGCCTGTAATCAAAAGCATTGAAAATATCACGAATCAAAATAACCTTCCTTTTAGTTTACTCTCCAATTTTATAGTACCAAAACGTACTTGCAATTCAGCCAAAAAATCTTTAGTAAAGAATTCATCTTTTCATTTCAGTACAAAAGGTAAGAATTAAATAATTTTGCTTCCTTCCTAAGGAAGCCTTGTAATAGTATTTTTTGGAGTTTGTCTAAAAACGTGTGGGAAGTGTGTTTTGATGCATTTTAAGTCGAAAAATGGTGTTTTTGGAAAATGTCCGTATGGATGTATGTGTGTGTGTGTGTGTGTGTGTGTGTGTGTGTGTGTGTGTGTGTGTGTGTTCGAATGTATACGCCTGTTATCTCAGCTTCTACTTAGTGGATTTTAACCCACCAAGTCTCATTTTCTTTGTTTTTAGGAATACTCGGCAGGATAACAGTCCGTTTTTACATTTTCTGGACCCGTTTTTTTTCAAATCGATTTTTTAGTTTTGCGATTTTAGTTTTTTCCGATAAAGTTGTTGGAAAAGTTGATGGAAGTAAATTGCTTAATATGTACATGAAAGAGAATAAAATTACCTATCTTTTTACCGCGGAAAATTTATATTACCGTTCGTCGTTTTTTTATTACACACCATAAAGTGCAATTTTTTGAAATCGTTATAACTCGAAAACTAAATGTCAAACCTTTCTAAAAAAAAACATGATTATTGAAAGGTTATTAGAACCATACCGCACTTCAAGTTCAAGTCATTTCATGAGGCGGATCCTGAGAAAAATTAAAAAACTGAAAAAAGTCGTTTTCTTTGCGTGACGCGATAACTGGAGTAAAAAAGCATTAATCAAGTTCAAATTTTAGATTTAGTTAGCATTATATAGCACTTTGATCCCTATGTTTGGGTTGTTTACGAAACAAATTAGTTTCAAAGATATTGAGCTTCAAAATTTGTTTCTTACCCCTGTATACTATGAATCGTTTTTTTTACGTGGAGCGATAACTGGAGTAAAAAGGTAATAATCAATTTAAAATTTGGATTTAGTTAGTATTATATAGCATCTTGGTCCATTTTTTTCGGTTGTTTATGATACCAGTTAGTTTCAAAGATATTGAGCTTCGAAATTTTGTTTCTCACCCTATATTATACTTGGCATAATTGAAAACTGCATCGCTTATATCTCTAGCGTCCTCACAGTGGCGGGTGGTTAATAAACAATAATAGTTAATTAAAAATACTTAGTATAATAGACGCACCATATAGGCCGGAAAACAAAGAATGAACAATTGAAAAATGATTAAGAAACGATTTTAAATAAAAATCAAATAAAGTGGATTAGGCCTTTTCGCATAATATTATCCATTATACTTTTTGTCCTGTTACATCTAATGTAAACCAGGTGGATAGTATAACTTTCGTAATCAATTCAGAAAATATTATGCGATTGGGGATACCACTTTAAACAAAGTTTATATCATTCATTTCTCACGGGTAAATCTCATTAAATCATTAAATGGTGAGATATAAAACTTGTTTTAAGGAAATGTAAAAGAAAATAGAAAATTTTTTTAACTTAGTATAGAAAAATGTTGACATAGGAAAACTATTACATTTCCTTACAAAAAAAAAAAAAAAACGCGCCGAGATATCTACCCGCTAGGTGGTGAGAACGATATCATAAAAATTTAATTAATACAAAAATTACGTTAAATAAGAATCTTTAAAGTTTCTAAGAATTTTCTACGTGACGCGATAACTGAAGTAAAAAGACAATAATCAATTTAAAATTTGGATTTCGATAGCATTATATAGCACCTTGATCTCTTTCTTTAGGCTGTTTATGAAACTAATATAGCTAGTTTAAAAGATATTAAGCTTCAAAACTTCGTTTTCTCACCCTGTATACTCTATATAACTGAAAAATGCATCGCTTAGATCTCCGGTTCTATTTGATGGATTTTAATCTATACCTAGGCTAGTTTTTTTCTGTTTTTTGTTTTATCAAATCATTAAAAACAAGATTTTCAGTTACGCATTGATTATGTATATATAATTAATTCGAAATATTTTATCTATCAAACGAAAAAGTACAAAAACTTTATAGAATTATATATGAAGTAAAAACAATTCAGATATTAAAGCGGTACATAATGTTGAAGGAAGCTACGTGCCAAAGAATTAGCAGCGGTTTTTTTATTGTTAAAACTATTGTAAATTAATTATTTTACTCAAAAAATTTATTTCTAGAAAATGAAGTTGTAAAAAGTGATCCTCCTGAGGCTCCAAATAACGATGCAGAAGATTTGAATGAAATGCCTGAAGATTCAACGGAGGAAGACGTAGATTATTTAAGAAATAAAGATGGTTCAAAGTTCAAGCCTCCGAGAACCTATAAATTTCCAGAGGCTTTAAAAAAAGAAAAAAATCCAGGGTCTTCAGAGGGTTCGAGAAAAAATAAACGGACAGCGAGTTCAAAAACGATAGAATGTTCCGGAGGTTCTAGATCTGACTCCAAAGCACTAAAAATTAGTAAGTATAAATACGAGAAATTTTACTGGTATCATAAATATGCAAAATAGATGTACATAAATTTTTCATTTATTTCACATTTTTTAAATCGTATTCATAGCCATGTTTTTACATGTTTTTTATGGGTTAGGATGGCCAATAACGCATAATTACTATTCTGTACAATCATTGATCGCAAATTGCTTTTAGCCTTTGTAAAAACATAAAATGTTAATAATTAGAATATGAACTGAAATAAAAATGTTTTTCAGATGAGATTAATTTCCAGCCTGAAGAATTTATTAATTTACCTATAGATAATAAATTGAATGTGATTGGAAGTAAGTAGATACTGATTTTACAAATTTTATTTATGATATGCAAGACATTAATGAATAATTTGTAAAATTAACAGTGCAACATCATCAGCTAATTGCTAATCAAGCCAAGTTATCTGTACGACTTCAAACATCCTGCAATAGTTGTAACAATAATGATGCCCGTGGAGATATCAGTATGGAGGATACATTATTAATTAGAAGTAGTTTACCAATAGAAGATCCAGATATCTTTGCTAACTTTGACAGTGATTTGCAATCAAATGCGACATTCAGAATAAAAATTGTGAGTATTATCTTGCCATTTGTAAACGTGATATTTTGACTACATTCAATAGTTAATAATTAAAGTTATATATATATATTATTTTGATCTTAAAAAATAATTTTTTTTAAATATTGAATAATTTTATTAATGTTTCAGTGGAATTACTTGCAAGCTTACATCAATAAAGACGACTGGAAAAAACTGTACGTGACATTATGACGAATGTGATGACCGATATTGTGCAGGACTTTTATAGCTGTATAGGACGTACAGGAAAATTACCATTTAATCAGACTCTTTTATACTCCATGATTGAAAGTAATATTATTTATTACAATTGAATAAACGTTGACTTTCTAACTTGCCTTAGGTGGCAGGTTAGTTATTATTAATGAAAAGATAATTTTGTTAAGTTAAATAGTTAAGATAATTTGACTTTAGATTCTTATGATATTACACTGTTGGATAAAGGTTTACAATGAAAACACTTGTTTAAGGGATAAAGCCGTTCGGCATAAAAAACCCTGATTTATTAATATTTAAGCAAATTAACACAATAAAAAAATCGCAATGATATTTAAACGATAAAACGAGAAAAACGCCGAACACGCACACAAAGCACTGATTGCACTCGCACAGACAAATCGTTCGTTAAGTTAATGTTATGTGCCAACAAAGGCGTTAAAGTTAATGCTAAAAAATAGCGTTGATGTTGATGCCTAGAAAGGCGTTAATGTCACGGTGTGACAGAGGATCGGAAATCCTCGTTGAAGGTAAAATAAACGTTAATAATTCGGTTTTAGTCGCGATTCAGATGCGAACGCTGCCAAAGTCGTTGAACTAATGCCCGTTCACGCGCGCAACTCCGAGCTCGCAAGAAAGGGGCCCCCGGAAGGTGCTGCCCTCTTTCATTACTCTCATGCAAACACACACATAACCCATTCGATGATACATGCGCATGCATGTTGCGTGTTGCGGAAGAGGTACGACGGAACAAACATCTTTAAAAAATATTGAAATTTGTATTCTATAAATTATTATTTTATTCTTTAGTTGCGACCACAAAGATTGTGAATTGAAATTGTCGACCACCATTAAGTAAATTACAAACATATGTAAGCAACCATTTGAAACAAGCGAAAAATCGATCTGGTGGTTATAGTAAGGCTAACATTGATATCTTCATTTATTAAGTCAGTCAATATTTTGTAGTTAATCGTTATCGCTTCTTTTAGAAAACAAAAGTGGGGATATACCGAACAAAGGAAAAAGCAAGTCATCAAGCCGACGGAAGAAAAATGTTGAAAGAGTAGATTTGAAGAATTTAGCATTATCGTTAGTACCGAATGAATCAAACAGTGATGCGGATGAGTCCAGTTAGTGCTTCTTAATTGGTGGATTCAACGAGCCGTCTACCAGATTATGTTGAATAAAAATTATAATAGATATCTTAGTATACACAAGTTTGTTTCAACTTTCGTAAAATACAAAACGTTTGTCATCGTTTTCTATAATTAATTACGTAACTTCTTTATATTGTCGAAAAAATTGTTGTAGTTAATTTTTTTTAATATACTTACATTTCATATTTGTATAGCGAATAACAAACTAAAAAACATTATGTACAGGGAAAGAAAGAGTAAATTAGTAAAAAAGTAATACAGTTGTACTATAGAAAGTTAATTGATAGAAATCGTTTTGTAGTTTTACCACTTATTCATACGTATCAAACAAAATAGCTACAAATGTTGCTATTATCTTAATTTTCAACATATTTGTTATATTCGCTGAAAAATTATAAACATCCTATAAAAGGTGAATACGTTTTATGCGTATATACATTATATAATGATTGAAATTTAATTTGTATGTAGCTTGAATTACTTACCTTAAAACTGCAATTTTGTCTAAGTATGCATATTATTAACCATGTACTGTTATATTGTTTACAAGAATAAGTTAACCACACAAAAATAATGTTATACAGTTATACACAAAAATAAGTAATACAGTTGTACTATAGAAAGTTGTATGTATCTACTGACATAATAAAGTACTTACATCTGTAGAATATTTAAAAACTAAATATTTAATTATAGAATAACTGAAATATAAGTAGCATGATTGATTGAAATGTCTTTTTTTTATAAATTTAGCAACGTCGCAACAACGTTGTATCATTGTACGTTTAATCAACGTTTATACAACGTTGGATGTTGGTCGATTCGTGTAGCCATTTAAAATAATATACGTATTTGCAACGTTAAAACGACGTTGGAACAACGTTGATGAAAGTTCCGTTAACTGTTTAGGTAAAAATTTATCAACGTTGAAACAGCGTTCGGCATATGTATTTGCAACGTTGAAACAACGTTGGCGCAACGTTAGTAGAGGATCCGTAAAACTTTTTGGCCAAAATTCCTTGGCTAAAACAACGTTGTACCAACGTTGCTCCAACGTTGGTACAACTTGAAAATTTAACGTTCGCACGTATTTTTTTTCAACGTTGTACCAACGTTGTACCAACGTTGTTTGTTATCAGGGTCTTGAATGTCTTCGTGATGGGATGCGATGCATCCAAACAATTTTGGCTTAACAGAATTGTGAACAAATCAAAATCGATATGTACTACAATAAGTAGAATAAACTTACCATTTTTTAATGATAGATTAGATGCCAGTGGTTTAAAAAAGTCTGTAAAAAATGAAATCAAAGAAGAAAAAAATACGCAAAAAATCGTTGATCTGGCTAAAGAAAGAAATTTTCCACTGGAAAATTTATTAACTTATGAATTATCACACGATAATTTTTTATTTGAAAGCGACGGAGTTCTTAGGAAATAAAAAAGTAAAAGTTTGCTAATCAAGGAAATCGAGAAAATAATAAATATTTCTGACTACAGTATTATTCCAGATATTGCAAACTGTAATTTAATAGTTGATGTTATGTTAGTGTGCCGAAAAATATCGTGGAAAAATTTGAAATGCTTCAAAGATTTTGGATTCGCCTTCTGTAACTACGTCAAAAAAGTATCATTTTGTGCACCTAGTAGAATAGATTTCGTTTTTGATTCCTACTTCGAAAAATCCCCCAAAAACGGCGAACGACAACGTCGATACAATATTGATTCTATCGATCTTCACAAAATCACTGAAGATGTGAATATGCCAAAACAAGAAGGTCCATTTTGGGCGTCGACGAAAAATAAGATTCTATTGCAAGAGTTCCTTCGAGATTTTATTCAATCCCAAAGCCTAGAAATATGGCCTGCGATTCAACTTGTTTACAGTACCACAAATAATAAGGAATGCATTTCATCGGATTCTTGTTATATACTTCAAAATTTTAAAGAATTGGAAACCAGTGATATCGAAGAAGCAGATGTTAAAATTATCCCACATCTTGCACATGCAGTGATGAATGGCTACGATAAAATTGTAGTACTATCAGCAGATACCGACGTTCTCGTACTACTAATTTATTATTGTAATTTGTTAGAAAAAAAGGATTAAAGGTAAATATTGCAAATTTTTTTGTAATGAAATTTCAAAGACGATTTGATAAATATGATATATTTTGAGGAACTTTGGAACCTACGCTTTAACTCTGAAGCAAAACAGAATATTTTACCAGTACACTCGTTGGCTCAACAATTGGGTTTAAATATGTGTAAAGTTCTTCCTGCTCTTCATCATTTAACCGGATCGGATTATACAAGTAAGGTTGGAACAAAGCACTCGGGTATGCAAGCAAATCCTGAAAAATTTCTCCTTCAATTTGCTCAAGGTATTGATCATATAATAAAAAACAAAAATAAATTTCAATGATTAAATACACATTAAATAATATAATAAAAAAATTTATGATTACAGATTCATCAAACGAAGCCATTGAGAGAGATATCCAACTTGCTGAGCAATTTTTAGTGCAAGTGTTGTATAAAAATAGTGCTGTACAAACGTTTGATCAATTGCGATATTCTCTATATTACTATGGACAAAAACGTACTGTATCAGAGTTGCCCCCAACAAGTAAATCTATCCAATATCACATTTTACGAGCATTCTATGCTACGTACAATCAGATTACACGTTTAGAAAAAAATAGAACTAAACTTGAAATACTTGATTTTGGATACAACGAAGACGATGGCTCACTAATTCCACAAAAATCTGACAAAATTTATCCATCCACAGAGTTGTTGGTTCCAAATTGTAATTGCCACAAATGCGCCAAAAAAACGTGTCGTTGCATTGTAGCTGGCATAAGCTGTTGCAAATTTTGCTTATGCCAAAGAACTGACACATGTAAAAGTCCGGTTTCATAAGTATAATTTCCGTCTAGTTGCGTCAAAAAATATATGTATTGTTGAAAATAAAAAAGGTTGTTTGTTATATATGGTTGATAATAAAATTTTCTATAGATTGTTATTATTGCTTCTTCAAAAAAATATTTAATTTTTGAACCTTATATATTTCTATGACTGTAATGTTTATGCAAACGTGCTACAGATTTATAGTATAAAATAGGATCATTAAAATACACTGTTATAATTTCGCTGTAGACCAAATAAAATAAAATAATACACCGACATAAACAGAGAATGGAAAATTTATGATTATCCGACTATAATTGAAAAATTAGATTTTGCAGTTATTTTTGTTAATAACAAAAAATTGTGCAAATTTCGGAGGTGTAGACCAAAATATTTATATTCTATGATATGAACTTGATAGATTGACGTTGAAAAAATGAGGGGATATCAAAAAGACACACGATATTTCAACAATTATCTGACTACGAATGCATAGCGCATCGAAAAAGTAGTATTTTGTCAGTTACAAAAAAAATGTTGATTCCTCGAAAAATTTGCTAGAGTACTTTTTTATGTAGAATTATACGGTTATTATTTTGTCATTCCGCATTTTTTCTCTAAAATCAATAGTTCACGAGATATAGCCAAAAAACCACAATTTTGCAGACATTTTTGTTAATAACAAAAAACTTTGCAATATTTAGAGGTGTAGACCAAAATAGTCTTGTTCCATAATACCCACTTAATAGATTGGCGTTGAAAAATTAAGGGGATCTCGCAAAACCACAGGATATTTCAACAATTACTTGACTACAAATGCATAGCGCATCGAAAAAGTAGTATTTTGTCAGTTACAAAAAATATATCGATTTCTCGAAAAATTTGCTAGAGTATTTTTTTATGTAGAATTATACGGTTGTTATTTTGTCATCTGGCATTTTTTCTCTAAAATCAATAGTTCACGAGATATAGCCAAAAAACTACAAATTTGCAGACATTTTTGTTAATAACAAAAAACTTTGAAATATTTAGAGGTGTAGACCAAAATATTCTTGTTCCATAATACCAACTTAATAGATTGGCGTTGAAAAATTGAGGGGATCTCGAAAACCACACGATATTTCAACAATTATCTGACTACGAATGCATAGCGCATCGAAAAAGTAGTATTTTCTCAGTTACAAAAAAAATATCGATTTCTTGAAAAATTTGCTAGAGTACTTTTTTATGTAGAATTATACGGTTATTATTTTGTCATTTGGCATTTTTTCTCTAAAATCAATAGTTCACGAGATATAGCCAAAAAACCACAATTTTGCAGACATTTTTGTTAATAACAAAAAACTTTGCAATATTTGGAGGTGTAGACCGAAATATTCTTGTTCTACAGTACCAACTTAATAGATTGGCGTTGAAAAATTGCGGGGACCTAACAAAAACACAGAAACTTAGCTAGCGTGTGTATTAAAGGTCGCTGGTTCAAATCCCCGCCACGTCAAGGTTTTTTAATTCTTAAATTCTTTCACATATATATCCATAAAATATTTCAAATATATAAATATATGATATACAGAAACTTACATGTCCCAAAAACATTAATAAAATGTTCATGAAACCTTGCAAAAATAAAATTCTCATATAATATTTTTGTACATATTTTAAAAATATTTTGTATTTATATTTTAAAATATTTCATTAAAATAATATTATATGCCAATATTTTAAAAATATTTTGTATTTATATTTTAAAATATTTCATTAAAATATTATATGCCAATATTTTTAAAATATTTTATAAATATACATTTGTTACTAAAGGAACTAAAAAATAATTATATGATATTTGATAAATATTTCAAAATATTTTAATAGATTTTGTAAATATTTACAAATGTTTCTCTGAGGTTTGGCAGCGATTTTTCAACGAAATATTTTTGTAATCTTTTAAAAATATTTCGAAATATTTTAAAATATATTAAAAATATTTTGCAAATGTTTTAAAACGATATTAAAATATTTTTTTGCAATATTTTTTAGAAATATTTTTACCCTAGGACAAATAAGATTGTAACAATATTTTAGAAATATGCTTGAAATGATTGCAGAAACATTTCATTTGTGATGTAAAATATTTTAAAAATATTGTAAAAATATTTTTGTGCTGTTAGGGTAGACTCCTTTAATGTGGTGGATTCGGGGAAACCAACGAGCTTAGAAATTCGTGTTTTTTCGCAAGGAATCGAAGGTCAGTGATGAGAACTCGATCGGGACGTAAGGTATGCAGGATTTTCCGAATGTCAATATGTATCAAGTTGAATTGTTATATGTTAAATATTGAAAGATGTATATGCAAATGGTGCTGAGGTAGTAGACTACTAATTGTGCATTATATACCTAATCCAAATTCGAGACATATGGCGCGCTTGCGCGCCTGATCAAACCCTAGTCGAGGAAATAAAGCTTGACTATCGATTTTTTGAGCAGTAAGACTGATCTTAAAGAGGTTTTTTGCATTCGATTCAGGAGAGCGTCTACAAACTTTGTGACCGAGTCTAATTAATTGCAAATTTAAAATTGCATTATTGCATAAACAATATGCATTTTAAAATTGCATGGCTAAGAGACACTAAATAAAAAATTTACAACTCGGTAAATAATGATGGAAATGAGTCCAGTTTAGATACTCGGGGATTTTTGGGATCGCTGAACATTAATATCGCGACGGCAACGGCCTCCGAGGTACCTGGTGCCTAAGGTGGTGTCACGTGTGAATATTCAGTGACGGTATGAACGTCGTCTCCGAGAGTTTTACAAAAAATAGTAACATAATTAATGTATCTAAACTTGTTACTCGGGGGTTTTTGAGGTTTCTAAACACGAATATATCCACGACGACGGCCTCCGAGGTACCTGGTGCTCAGGGTAGACCGTATAAACATCGTCTCCGAGAATTTTACGGAAAATTGTAACATAGTGAGTCGAAATTGATACTTTTTGTAATTTGTAAGTTTTTAATATTAAAAAAAAAAAAATGGAATATATAAAAAATTACCAACATATTTGAAGTTTTCATTATTATTTTTCAAAACATTGTTTGAATCTACACCTTTCTTAAAATATCTTAATACAGGTACCAAGGAGACCGTTGCCGTCACGATATTCGTGTTCAGCAACTCCAAAAATACCCGAATAACGAGTTTCGACACTACGTTACAATTTTCCGTACAACTCTTGGAGACGACGTTCATATTGTCTACCCTGGGCACCAGGTACCTCAAAGGCCGTTGCCGTCGCGATATTCGTGTTCAGCGACCCCAAAAACCCCCGAGTAGCAAAACTGGACTCATGTACATCAACATTTACTGAGTTGTCAATTTTTTATATAGTATCTCTTGGACATGCAATTTTGAAATGCATATTGTTTATGCAATAATGCAATTTCAAATTTTCAATTAATCAGACCCGGTCACAAAGTTTGTAGACGCTCTCCTGAATCAAATGCAAAAAACCGCATTAAGATTCGTCTTACTGCTAAAAAAATCGAAATTCCATCTACTAATTCACTATTCAAAACAAATTTATTTATTTATTTATTTATTTAAATACAAATATTAAAAAATGGACCAGTTTCTAAATTCTCTTCAATGAGATTCAAATCTTATCACCGAATAATAAAATTAATTTTATCCCATTCTTCTTCACATCAACAAATTTTAAAGAGTATAAGTTTAAGATATACATTATCGCGAATGGGCTTACAATTTTCAAAATATGAATATGATTATATAACATTTGGTTCCACGGTATCAGATGACTCTTTGTTAAGTTAAATAGTTAAGATAATTTGACTTTGGATTCTTATGATATTACACTTAAGATAATTTGACTTTGGATTCTTATGATATTACACTGTTCGATAAAGGTTTACAATGAAAACACTTGTTTAAGGGATAAAGCCGTTCGGCATAAAAAACCCTGATTTATTAATATTTAAGCAAATTAAACAATCAAATGAGGGGATTTTTTATGGAACGATAAAAGAGAAAAAACGCCGAACACGCATAAAAGCACTGATTGCACTCGCACAGACAAATCGTTGTTTAGTAATTTATGTGCAAAGCGTTAAAGTTATGCTAAAAATAGCGTGAGTGTTGATGCCAGAAAGGCGTTAATGTCTGGTTGAAAGAGGATCGAAATCTCGTTGAAAGTAAAAAAACGTTAAAATTGGTTCTTAGTGCCGATCAGATGCGCACTGCTTGCCAAATCGTTGAACTAAGCCACGGTTACGCGCGCATCCGAGTCGATAGAAAGTGGCCGGAAGGTGCTGCTCCTTTCATTACTCTATGCAAAACCCCATAACATGATGAACATGGATGCATGTTGTCGTGTTGCGAAGAGGTCGCGACAGGAACAAGAATCTTTTAAAAAATATTGAAATGTTGTATTCTAAATATTATTTTATTCTTTAGTTCGACGACAAGTTTGTATGAATTGAAATGTTCGACCACCATTAAGTCATTAAAACATAGTAAGTAACGGATTTGAAACAAGAAAAATCGTTCTGGGTTTAGTAAGGCTAACATTGAATATCTTCATTTATTAGGATCATATTTGTAGTTATTGTTATCCGTCTAAAGAAAACATAAAGTGGGGATATCACCGACAAAGGAAAGCAAGTCATGAAGCGACGGAAAGAAAAAATGTTTGAAAGAGAGATTGAAGATTTCGCATGTATGTTAGTAGCGGAATGAATCGAACAAGTGATGCGGATGAATCAGTTAGTCTTTTAATTGGTGGATTTCAACAGCCGTCTACCAGATTAGTTGAATAAAATATGATAGAATCTTAGGTATAGACAATTTTGTTTCAACTTTCCGTAAAGTACAAAAGTTTGTCATGCGTTTCTAGATACGTAACTTCATAATTGTCGAAAAATAGTGTAGTTAATTTTTCATAACATGTTTGAATCTACACCTTTATTAAAATATTTAATACAGGGTACAGAGGACGTCGTCACGATATCGTGTTGAGCAACTCGAACAATACGCAATAAGATTTCGACACTAGTTGCAATTTTTCCGTAAAACTCTGGATTGAGATGTCGTGACTCTGGGACCAGTACCTCAAAGGCTTGCGGTGCTTTTATGTAGTGGATTAATTTAATTTTAATCTATTTTAATATCCTTGAAATCGCTGAAAATAATTCGGCAATGTCAGGTTTAATCCAAAGTAATCGTATTGTTTTTAAAAGACTATATTATAACTAAAAGTAATAAATTTTAATTCTATTTGATTGTTTGTTAGTTAAACGTAATTAATGATGAGCCAAATGAAATTGTTTCTAATCGCATATAATTAAAATCATTTTAATCGTTTGTAATATACAGTATTAGAATCGCAAATAATACATCTTATAGCTGTTAATCACCATGAGTCATATTTCGATCATTGCTCATTGCTATCATTTTTGATCGTATTTAATGCATATCATTGAAATCATTTTCAACTACTTATAAAGTAATTAAATGTGATATAAACTTTAATTGTTTGTGATTGTTAGTTGATGAATCCGAATTACACAAATAAAAAATGCGACACGCACTCCCTGTGACCCATGATAGCTGACCCGAAAAACCGACACCGTTTATAAGCATTCTTATATTTAAATTCCAAAAACTACGGAGCGTTTTTACTAGACTCTGTCATTGGCGATCTAGAGCTCCTACCTAGAAGTTGCATTACTCCACTCTAAAAAATGTGAGTGCATTAAAACTGTACATCTTAGGCTTTAAATTTAATAATATTTTGTAAATGTGAGATAATACATCGCCACTCCCTACGAAGAGTAGTACATTTCAGATCTTGCACCGAAGACTAGTACATTTGGTTATTCGCCGCAAACACTAGCACTTTTCACTTTTCGCCGCGAAGAGTAGCACGTTTCACGGCCCTAACTAATGCTTTTGTAGTATGAGAAAAACGTATGATAATTTAATCATTTTTGTACTAGCTGACTCTTTGCATGTGAATATTACTATTATGTACCACTTTGGCGTTCATAAATATAATGAATTGTTTAAGTAATAAATTCCCGAAACCACTAGTGTTTTCGTGAAATGTGCTAGTCTTCGCGGCAAAGACGCGATACGTGCTAGTCTTCGCGGCAAAGTTGTGAAAAGTGTTAGTCTTCGCGGCAAGGGCGCGAAATCTACTAGTCTTCGCGGCGAAAAAGGAAAAGTACTACTCTTCGAGAGGGATTTAGAACGTGCTAGTCTTCGTTTGGAGCGACGATATATGACCGATTGTGAGAAAACGTGAAATATAGTGCACAAATGTTACTATTATAAAATGAACGCTTTTCTGGGTTACCAATATAAATTTGTAAAAATGTGAAACATTTTGAAAAATCATGAAAATTTGTAAAAATTATGACAGGTTTCATGTTAGCGATGCTCCAAATTTAAATGTAAAATTTTTATTTTTCACATTATTTTACATTCCAACACAATTACTCAAAGTTTTTCACATTTATCATTTCCACAACATTTTTATTGTATTGAACAATAAACAATTAAAAAGTATTAAAATCTTCTACTAATATTATATGTTAAGAACAATTAAATTAATCTTGATTAAAAACGATAACACGACATTATGGCCCATTGAATTTCAGACAATATAAAGTGCATTGTAACAAATTGTCGCATTGCAACAGATTGAAAACGTTTAGATACGATCAAATTTTATACCAAAAATAAAGATCCATTGCGATTATGAAAAACGATTGAATTATACTAAGAAACGATTAAGAATGACTCGTCGCCAGGTGGCGTCCGGATTTTATTACTCGCAAGTGGTAAAGAATCTATGATGGTCAGTATATAAGACCATTCAAGGTAATGCATAAATAATTCATTGTAACATGCGTGTAATACATGTATTAAGTAACAGTGCGTGTAAGATTAGGCAGTACGAGTGTGTATTTATAAAGTGTTCAGTAAAATATATGAAAAAAGTCCTAAATATAAAAAAAATGATACATGAATATTAAATACGATTATAAGAGATTAAAAACGATTAGATTCATAAATGCAGTTTATAAACATCAAAAACGATAAAAAACGATTAATATATATAACGGATTTTTAATACATTTTATAATAATAGTTTAATCGTTTTTTATACCATTCTAATCGTTATCTATTCAAATCGGAACTGATACAATACATTCTAATACCTAATAAAGCTAAAATTACGTTACACAAACGACTATCAAAAACGATTACGGTTTTTGAAATCGTTTTTAATCTTCGGCTATTAGCAGGGAATGGATAACCTTAATTTAGAGCAAGAGATGTCTTTCGAAGAGTCAGATACTTGTCACATAAAGAGAAATCAATTGGTGACAGAATAAAAGTTCGCGATCACTGTCACTTAACCTCAAAATATCGAGGTTCTGCACATGCTGGTTGTAATTTAAACTATCAAGATTCCAGAATAATTCCAGTTGTTTTTTACAATTTAAGTGGTTACGATGCTCACTTGATTATTATAGAGATAAGGGGGTTCCCCCCTGCTCGCTTCACTCGCCAACCCCACGTTCGTCGTAGTAAAAACTTTAATTTTAGTTAGCTCGTAATATACGTAAAAGCGTATATGCGTGGACTACAATAGGCTGTGCACACGCTGATAACAATACTTGAAAAAAAAAAAAACGTAGTAAAATTTTCGAAGTGCGAATTCTGTAAAATCACTTCCTATCCTCTCTTTCCTTGCTTATTCACGCCTGAATTATGTATCATAGCTCGAAGCTACTACTAAAAATTAACCGCGCGTGCGCATGTGTTTTGGATTTTCCTTTTTGAAGAAGATAACCGCTTTTTAACATGAAACGCTTTTCAACGCGTTTTAGATTTTATATTGTAGCCGCCACCGCCGATTACACATTGATAATTTTGCTTGATACGCTTGATATGCAACGCCAGCCCGAGCAGTTTTGCTTCCTCCTCAAGAGGAAGCTTTGTAATAGTAAAATTTTCAGTTTTGCTAATACTTCGTGGAAACGCATTTGGAGGCGTTTGGAGTACGAATCATACGTTTTTAGAAAATGTCCGTGCGGATGGCTGTGTGTGTGTGTATTTGTGTGTGAGTGTGTGTGCGCGCGCGCGCGTGTGTGTGTGTGTGTGTGTGTGTGTGTGTACGTATACCGCCATAATTTTGGAACCATGCGACGGATCGTAATAAAATTTGACATGCATATATTTTTTCTAATTCTGCATTTAGGTCATTTTTTGTTTTATGATTCTGACCATTTTATGGCCATATTATAGCCATTTTTCTATTTTTGAAAAAATATTTTTGCTTTTTTATAATGATATGATTTATACAATATATTCAACAATAGTGTATCTAAAAGAACATAAATTTGTCTACTTTTTCCCGCAAGATTTTCTAGATTGTATGATCTGTTCATTTTTTATGATATAAAAGGTAATTTTTCGATAAACATATATAACTCAATAAATAAATAGTTAAATGTTTTGAAAAAATTCATGACAATAAAAAACAACGATATCTACTAGTTTTTTAAATTTTAAGCAATTTTGGCGACTAGTTTTTGAGATAAAAATCAAAAACTAAAAAAATGTTTTTTTTTTATGTCGTACGATTACAGGAGTAAAAAGGTTTAAACCTGGATGGATTTAAATCCATCAGTTGATATTTTAGGAAAAGATTGATCTTTTGATCACTTCGTCTAGGTTCTTTTTGTAGCTTATGAAACCTTTTAGTTTAAAAGATATTAAGATTCAAATTCTTCAACTCTCACCCTGTATACTCTGTGTGACTGAACATTATTATTTTTGTTAAACCATATAATTTGATAATTAAAGCTTAGTATATTTTGAGAGTTTTCATGGTTTTAGAAAATGTCCGTGTATATGGATTTGTCTGTGTGTGTGTGTGCGTGCGTGCGTGCGTGCATGCGTGCGTACGTATACTGTTATAATTCTGGAACTACGTGATCGATCGTAATAAGATTGGACTTGCATATATGTTTTCTGATTCTGAATTCGAGTAAATTTTCTTTCAAGATTTAGACTATTTTATAACCATTTCATGGCCATTTTTCGATTTTTGAAAAAATATTTTTGCTTTTTATTATGATATGATTTATACAATAATTATCTTCCACTAGCAGAATAGGAGGAAGCTAAGTGCCAATGACTTGGCAGCGGTTTTTTCGCTTTACTCGCGCGCATAATCATTTACAAATTGACGGTATTAAGGTCGTTGGAAAACGCACCCATTGCTGTGTATGTATCAGCTTTTTATAACGAATCATAGGCGCCAGCTATTTGCTGTAGCTGAGCTAACGCGCTAAACGTATACGGGATTGTATATCGCATTTGTTGAACTTACCGGTACAAGAAAAGAAAAATTATTATTCTATATTGATTACGAGCTACTGCTGAATTTAGTGTAATCTAAACGCTTGTATAAAGTCGAGATTTTTAGTTGATATAATATGACTGTTTCGGCACATGTGTTTTGGATTTTCCTTTCCAAGGAGTTAAAATGATATGGCACGTGTAAACAATACATTTTTTTCTTTCTGTGGAGAAAACATTTTACCTACAAAAGCTCAAATACGTCTTAATTGTTCAGTATTGATTTGTCGCAATAAATCGGTCGTTGCAAAAGTTACGCCGTTTCAAATTTTACAACAACGTGCGTGCACGCACCTATTGTCGTATAGTTTGCGAGTCTACCGATAGGTAATGTAAGAGGCAGAACAGTTATCCACGTTAAAAACTAAACCTTAAAACTACTTAAAAAACATCTTAAGGGAATATTTCGAGATCAAACCAATGCGTCTCTTAATAAATTTCAATACATTATAGATCTTTGTGTAGACGAATCTTAGCAACTCTTTGAACGACGTCATCGATTGTGACCATTTTTCTATCATGTCGTGATCAAATCTGATCCGCAACCACTTGTGATACAGCGGGTAAAAAAGCTTGTACGTTTTGATCCTAAACTCTTCGATAATNAGTAGGTAAACAAGGGTGGTACTGGCTCAGCGCGAGCGTCCAGCTTTAGTCGAACGCGAAGCTGCGCCGAACCAATGAAAGCGCGAGCGAGTGACGTGGTGGTGGGGACACTCTAGCCTACGTTCCCATAAATAGAAGCGCCTTTAAGAAAAAAATTATTAGTTTCAACCATGGAGCAACAAGCAGCATTTCTTCCGACGGGCCCTGCATGTAAGAAGAAGGAGTACGTCCTCAGAACGGGTTGTAGGGTTTACAACGGCCTCAAAGACTTCCTCGAGGCCATGAAGACCGAGGATGAGAGGACGTCGGAGATGCTGAGACTCGGGATTCAAGTTTTTGGATCAGCTGAGGAATTGAGAACGGCCATCCGCATGGAGATAATTCGGGACGAGATGCGAGTGATATATCTCATGGTCTACAGGGACAATACCCGAAATATAGCTCTCGCACGGATGGCCGATATCATCCAAGGCCAAACCAAGTTTTAATCAGCCTTTCTCAAGGCTAATCAAAACAATCGGCCCTTTTCAGGGCCACCAATTTATTTTAACGTAGAGCAAGATGCTTTTTTTATATCCTCTATCCTTAATCCTAACCTTAATCTAACTTTTTTATTTAATGTTTTCAATGTTAGTGATCATAATACATTTTTTTGCTATTTAACCTACATGTAAAAATTTGAAAATATCATTAAAAATATATGTGCAAGAACATTTTCCTCTTCTAAATGCATAACAAAGTTGCATATCAATTTTCAGGTCAATTGGAATAATAGAAGTTAAGCTATAGCTTATTAAAGAAAAAGGCTTCGCTTCGTCTAATATCATTTTTTTATATTAGCATTATATCACAACTTCTATTAGTGCAATTGATTTGTAAATTGACAATTAAGTTTGTTATGCATTGAGAAACAGAAAAAAGCAATCATACACATCATTCAATAAGATTTTTCAAAAAAATTTTTTGCAAAAG
Source organism: Pteromalus puparum (assembly GCA_012977825.3). Classification (NCBI taxonomy): domain Eukaryota; kingdom Metazoa; phylum Arthropoda; class Insecta; order Hymenoptera; family Pteromalidae; genus Pteromalus; species Pteromalus puparum. The sequence goes on along the minus strand of CM053168.1, from coordinate 22,298,420 downwards.
ATCCTATCAATTACATATCAATTTTTTTGAAAAATATTATTGAAGGATATGTATGATTGCTCTTTTTCTTCTCTTAATGCATAACAAATTTGGACATAAAATTTTAGTTTGCTAGCTTTGATAGAAACTGAGATATGGCTTGTGGAAGAAATGGGCTCCATATAGCTTGATTTTTTATTAAAATTGAATTTTTAGGTTTCAATCTAAACTTATTGTTATAAACATTAGATTGACAATAAATTTACTTAAATAATCATATTCTTAACTTATTAGAAAGCTATGATAAAGTTTGAAACTTATTAGTTTGCTAGAACATGAAATTCTGAAAAAACCTCATTACTCGTATCGGAGCCAATTTCTTCCACAAGCCATATCTCAGTTTCTATCAAAGCTATTAACCTAAAATTTTGTGTCTAAATTTGTTATGCATCAAGAAAAGTAAGAAAGCTCTGAAATATTAATTAAGTTTTCAACAAGTTGTTAGAAAATTGCTGAAAAAATATTTGACCAATAGCTTCGATTAGCAAAAAATGTTGATGAATCTCAATCATAAAATTACCTACCTTTCCCCGTTTGGTCCTCGGGATTGAATAATGAAGCACGGCAGATAAAATGACGGCAGATAAAATGAAAAAGGTGATTTTTCAAAAAAAATTAATATCTCTGAAACTAAACTTCATAACCTCACGAAAAAAATATGTTGATGGGTTACGTGTCAAAATATATTACGTTAAAATTTCAACTCATTTGACTACTTATTTTTTCAGTAATAAATGAGATTTTTTTGAGTCTCGATTACGGGCGTAAAAATGCCTTATTGTACTTGAGATTTTGGAAAAAGGTAGATATTTTATATGTTTTAGCTAAGTTCATTGCGCAGCTTTGAAACCCCTATGGTTCTTAAGATATGAAGGTTTGAATTTTTTTTGAAAATTTTTTGATTCCTTATATCTCTAAAACAATGTAGTCAAATGCTTCAAAATTTTATTTGGTGATTCACCATAAACGAAGATATCTGCTGTTAAAATTTCAAACGATTTCGTTGAGCGGTTCTTAAGGAAAAAACTGAAATGTAAAAACCGATTTTTCTAAAAAATTGGCTTCCTCTTATAGGGTTGTCGTTGCACGTCGTAAAGTCCCCTACGAATTTATGTCATACTGATAATATTAAAATAGCATTCACATTATACTGTATTTTAAAACAATATTTTATTTATTGGAACAATAAATTTCGTTGGAGGAAGCTACGTGCCAATGAATTGGCAGCGGTTTTATTAATGAAATATAAATGTCCTATAAATGTTGAATATTGTGCTTCTATACAAAGCATAAAATACATCTTTAAATATATCCAGAAAGGTAGCGATAGAGCATTCGTTAAAATTCAAAAAGATGATGATTGTAACAATAATGATAAATTTCATGAAATTAAAAATTACGTTGATGGTAGATATTTAAGTCCAATGGAAGCAGCTTGGTGATACAAAATTAACTATTTAACATGGTAAAAATAAGACGGTCTCAAGCCCAATAACGCAGAGAGCATTCTGAGAGCATTATGTAAATAAAAAATTTTAAACTTTAAACATTAACACATTTAAATATATATTTAAGTGTAAGTTACGAGCAATAATTTGGTGGGGGGAGGTGGGGGGGGGGGGGGTCCAAAATGAACATATAATATAGGAAGATATTGTATGAGTTATTTACTTTAATAAAGTATTTGCACTTGCTTTTGTCCATAAAANGGAGGCTTTGGATATTTTCAAAATCACATAAAAACGAAACAATTTTACGTTATTTGGTGGGGGATCATAGTGGGGGTGGTGGAGGGGGGGGGGGGAGTCTTGCCAAAATGAACATATAAAATAGGAAGATATATATGTGTGTATATATATCATATATTAATTTGCACAAACTTGAGTCATCTTTGTTGACAGTTACATATACAAATATATTGGTGCATTTGTTTTTTAATTGTTCTTATATCTATAGTGCATATAGAGCAAAATCGACTCTCGTTGCTTTGTACACTCGGTGGTAAGGTATTCTGTTAGAACGTTTTGAACCGAATGGCAACGTCGCCCAATTTTTGACGGGTTTTGACGGTTTTTGACGGTTCTGACGATTTTAGATTTGCAGAGGTTATATGAGCCGGTACCGTCAAAAACCACGCGACGTTACCATTTGGTTCAAAACGTTCTAACAGAATACCTTACTGCCGAGTGTATACTATCTTTGGTTATTACAAGTTAGATAATTTTCGCATGGGTATTGTTTTATTGTAGGAAAATCTGTGGATGGTCTGCAAACATAGGAAATTCCTCGTTCAAAATATTTGGGTTTTATATCTGTAAACGATATTTTTCATTGGCATTCGAGGTATCTATTGTATTGGTTTTCCAGCAGTTGCACGAACACCCATGCTGGATACTTGTTTAATCTCAAGGTAAGATTTTGAAGATTTTGCTTTGATTTATGCATTGAAAATTTCTAGTTCTTTGGATTATTTTTTTTTATACTTATTGTACACTTTATTTTAGGAAAATTTGTAGAAGGTAGAGCATAAAATAATAATCCTGATCCGGAATTTCATACATCATTTCAAATATATCACTTCTGGAATCTGCAAGTAAGGATGTAGCCATTATCGATCAGTATTTTGGAACTGTGGCAGGTACACGTGTACTGGATGCTTTCATCAGCTTAAGGTACGAGATTAAAAAAATTTTACTTTTCCTCAGTTTGTTCATTCTGCATTTCCAATTCTATTTTTGAATTAAATAGAATCAATTTATGTTGAATTAATACAAATTTATATTTTTCTTTCCAGAAACAAATTAGTGGTGGTTTATTATCAAAGATTTGACACTTATTGTAGTGGTCGATACATAAAACTAAATCGTTCTACTTATGAAGTTATACCATCAAAAAATTCTTGGTGAGTTCTATTTCGACTATTTTTTTTTCTATTATAGTTAGTAAAAATATATATTCCTATTGTCATAGGTTTATAAATATATGATTTCTTACTAAGCAAGAATTTCCACTTTATAAGGGATTTCGAATACGATGTTTATTTTCCAAATTTTGTCTTCTCTTTTATCGTAAAACTTATTTAAAATTGAATAAATCCTTCCTGATGTATTTTTAATTTCAAATTATATGGTCAAAAGCATGTGTGCATTGAAGATTGGCAAACCTAACCCTACACTTGCAAAAGCGTGCATTAATAAATGCAGGACTTAGTGATATATGCTTCAATATGTTTTAACATATTTTTATTAAATGTTACAAAGAAGAGGCTGTGCGTCCAGAGCGGACGGGTGGGTGCCTATCAACACTACACAGCGCGTCCTCAGGTTGCGGATAGAGGAACGGCCCCTGAGAAAGAGGTTAGCTGCCAATAAATCGAATAAGCAGCCGCGGACAGCCGATAGGCCCGGGCGTGGGTGTGATGAGCCCACACTGGCGATCGAACGCATTCATCTAGAAACACTACGCAAGCACCACAACAACGAACACTCAACAATATTTCTTATTTCACTCTCTCTTCATACCTAACTATGTCTATAATCTATCTCTCTTAGCACACATTACAAAAATCCTGCTGTCGTGGAGAATGCGGGAGCGATGACAACTGCCCCGAAAGGGGATGTGTAGAATGATTCGCCACCTGGTCTTACACGGCAACGAAGCCAGCGTAGGCGCGCTGCCTTGCAGGGGGGCGTTAGGATACGAGCGTGATTCCGTAGTGTGTCCGACGATGAGCTGACTCCGTCCTTATCAAAGTCGGAAAGCTCTCATACTTAGTTCTAGAGAGGTATGGGGGTTATCACCTCTAGAACGGATGATTCACCTGCGATCGAAACAGGATACAAAGTGCGTGGGTTTCACTTACTATCATGGCTCAAAAAAACCAAAACCAAACCAAAATCAATAGGGACTTAAAGGTAGGAACGTGGAATGTGCGCAGTTTATACAGAGCAGGCGCGTACCGGGAAATCTTAAAAGAGGCTGACGGGTACAATCTAGACTTAGTAGCTATACAAGAAACTCGGTGGCAAGATAGCGGTATGTTAGGAAACGAAAACTTCACCTTTATGTACGGGGGCGCGAGCGGACATTCCCTAGGTACCGGATTTCTGATTAACAAAAGAATTATACACGCGGTTAAAAGTTTTAAATTCGTAAACGACAGACTCTCGTATATCATCATCGAAGGAGCGTGGTACAATTACATGGTTATTAACGTGCATTGTCCTACGGAGGGCAAAGAGGAGGAAGTGTAGGATCTTTATTACGAAGTCTTGGAGCAGTTAATCGACCAATTCGCGTCTTACGACACCAAAATAGTAGTGGGGGATTTCAACGCTAAAATAGGGAAAGAGGAAATCTTTAGGCCCACTATAGACAAGGAAAGTCTGCACGAAACCAGCAACGATAACGGTATTAGAGTCATAAATTTCGCGGCGGTAAAAGATCTTATAGTAAAG
>CM053168.1:22220776-22283638 GCA_012977825.3 Pteromalus puparum | reverse complement strand
ACGAAGCTGAACTACGGGGCGCATATAGATAGAGTATGCGAAAAGGCGGCGATTAGGGTGGCGCAGCTTAGTCGATTAATGGCCAACGTGCGCGGGCCTAGACCGGCAGTCAGACGACTCTTAATGGCAACCACAAATTCTATTCTTTTATACGGAGCGGAGGTGTGGGCCGATGCCATGCAGAAGAAAAAGTATTGTAAGCAGGTAATGGCGGTGCAACGAAGAGGGGCGCTTCGGATCGCGTGCTCGCACCGAACGGTATCCGGGGACGCGTCAATGGTTATTGCGGGGGTGATTCCCGTGGATCTGCTTGCAATTGAACGCAAGCGGATCTACGAGAGTCTTCGGGAATCGGCTAGGGTGGAAATCCGAACCGAGGAACGCGGTAGGACGATGCGGAAATGGCAGGAGCGATGGAGTGAATGCTGCCATGCGAAATGGACGAAATCATTGATTAAGGAGGTAGGCCCGTGGGTAGGCAGAAGATGGGGGGAGGTCAATTTTTATCTCACCCAATTTCTTTCCGGACACGGCTACTTTAGGAGTTACCTGTTCGCGATGAACAAGGTAGCGACACCGGGTTGCAAATACTGCGGTGACGAACGGGACGACGTGAGACACACGTTTTTTGACTGCCCTCGGTGGGCTGATAGGCGTAGAATCTTAGAGGCGACGGTAGGGGCATTTACGCCCGACACGGTAGTGAAAACGATGCTTGCTAGCGAGCAGAATTGGGACGACATAACGGCGTTCGTGGAGACGGTTCTCCGCGCGAAAAATAGTGACGGGTGCTTAGCTGACTAGACGACGATAGATGACCTATAGGTCGTAATAAGACAGGCGACCCCCCGAAGGAATGCGAAAGCGGCTACCGGGGGGATTCTCGCGGCCATATGAGAGGTGGAGTTTTAGTGGGTATGCCTGGCGTCTGTCCCGCGCCAGGAGAGTCCCACACACGGGGAGTCCCGCACGGCTCCTGTCATGGTGCATTAAGCATTTCTCCAACTCTCCGGATAAACAAAAAAAACAAAAACAAAAACAAAAAAAACAAAAACAAAAAAAAAAAAACATAAGTCAAGATATACCATAATATAATTATTAAAACTTTTCCGTTCAGTTTTTCAATCTTTCAATTTTGAACTTGTCTACATATAGATCCTCATAAAATAACTCCGTGTGGCTTTCCAACTTCTCAAATTTAATTTTGATTTCAGGATTCAAAATTTATTTTAACAATTCAACAAATGCACATCTATTATGCTTGTCTCAATTGAAATCAGTAATATTCAATTTTAAATAATATAGCTTTTATTTTCTTTTACTTTAGTTAATGAACAAAAACTAATTTTTATATACACTCATATTAGTGTTATATCTATTTGAAATAGATTAAAAGATGATAAGACTTTTATGCAATTCATTCTTTAACTGAATTCATACATAATTTTTTTTTTTTTTGACTAATTTAAACATGATTATAAAATAACTTTATCAAAGTGACTTTGAATTTAAAACTATGCCACAAAATCTTCCAGAGTTATTTTAAATAATAATCTCAACAGTTTAACTAATAAATTAGTTTGCCACTTAAATATTTTCTACCATCTATACCTTTCTTTCTCTCTCTCTCTCTCTCTCTCTTTTATGGAGGCTTCAGTTTTCGTGTGTTGATTTTTCCGTTCGGACCCTTCATATTTATGCCTGACTAGAACAATGGAGCCTTGTAACTGCAGCCCTTGTGACTAACATGTGTTGCCGATACTTATAGAAATTCTTTCCTTTTCACTTTCTCTTTTCTGGCGCGTCACAGATTTTTCAATATTCTTTGTCACAAAATTTCATGCCATTGTAACTAAACAAATCTCTGAAACAAATTATCTTTGTTAAATCGATAATTTAAATTTTCACTATTTACAAGTAAGCAAAATTAATTTTTCATATCTTTTTTTTTTTAATGTGTATCCTTTTATAGATGAATAATTATCCACTAATGTTGAATCTGAGCAACTTTATTATATTCCATTCTTATGTTCATACTAAGATGATTAAACATTCTTCTTTTAGCTTTTATTTATTCAACAAGTTGCAATTATTTTTTACATTCATTTTTATAGCTAAAATTATTCCTTCTTCTCTGAATTTTCAAGTTTTAAAATTTTGTTGGAAACTATCATTATAATTTTAGATCACGGATCATTTTGGTGCTATATTTTCTGTAGCTTTATTCTCGAAAATCGTTGCATTTAAAAATGCCAGTCTTTTTCACATCACACATTATGCACTACTGATTTCCTCTCAGTTTAAATGTAATCTTATTTTACTTAAATGCACGTTCAACCAAGATTCAGAAATCCACAGTTTTAAATAAAACTTTACGTTTACTTTACTTTACTGGCCTTTTCAATATTTAAACTCTTAATTATTTTCCTTTTCGACAATCTATGCGATTTCAACTCACTTCAGTATTATCACTTGTTTTACAATCACTTATAACATTATCACAAACTTTTTATTTTAAATACAGTCTGTATTATAATGCATTTTACAAGTGGAGATATTTAGTAATCGAAGCAAACGATTAAACATATTTTTACACAGTGAAATTATTTAACTATTTAATCGCGTTATCTGGGCCCATAACCTATTGGAAATGGGAAACAATTACAACACAGAATATCTTCTCTTTATAAAATTAACGTTTATTCTGAGACGCATAGAAGGAGCAAGCACATCTGAACTCTATGACGTTCTGTCGGAGACTAACTGTAGCTAGCGCATATCGAGAGTGCAGAAGGGAAAGGGAAAATCCCTAAAACAATGGCCCTACTATATAACTCGCAGAAGGACTCCAGATGGCAAGGCCCACCGAGAAGTCCGCGGCCCGCTACAACGTGTCGCAGCACGTCGTGCCGTAGCGCCGCTACCCGAGCTTATATTCATAAAAACATAAACGCATAAATAGACCCTTCTTAGCTATAAATGCACTCAAGATTTAGTTTTGAAATACGGATATTTCCAACAATTGAATTAAATATATCAAGTTAAAGCATTAATAAAATCAAACTGATTTATTTATATGGGGATTATCCTAACCTATTAACCTCAAAATATACCTATACATGACTTGAATATATTTCCTACAAATTATTTAATGTTATTGGCATTTCCTGCCCTTACTTAAATTAAAATTATAATAATTACATTCATTGATGAACATCTTAACCTCACAATTGTACATGCATACCTGCCCTCGTTAAAAAAAAGGATCGAAACATATTGAAACGTACCTAAAATGTTCAAAAAACGGATTGGAATTATTTTATGAGATATCCATTTTAATCAGTTTCAATCCAACTACGTTGAAAAAATATATTTTACGGATTGAAATGGATTAATAAGGATAAGAATGGACTTAAATGGATTCAAAAAACGGATTGAAACGTATTGGTTTTTCTTAATCCGTTTCAATCCTTTTTTTAAACGAGGGTGGTAAACTAAATATAAGCAAATTAACCGTTACCGCGGTTTTTTAGCGAATTTTACAAATATTGTTGAAAGTTTCGTGCAATCTTATTCAAAGCAATTTGTAAGATTACGTGAAACGTTCTATGATTTGGTTTTTGAATATTTTATTGCAACTTACAGTAAGGTTTTACAAAGCTTTCATGTAATATTTTTTTATCACCATATCCAATCGATCAGGTCGAGTCAGAGGACGCTGAAATGAGCCTGTTAAGTTATACTTAAGTCACGTGATAAATAAAGGTACATTTAATTGTTGATCGTACTACGTGGAATAAATCCGCATTTATGCGACACCTATATGAGGAATTAGTAGTCAATTATGGCACCGTGCTATAAAATTCTGTAGAACCATGCACTAAAACTTACTGGATCATACGATAATTTCAATCATATTATTTCAAATTTAATATTTTGTAACATAATGTCGAATAATAATATATTCCTAATCTTAGTCTAAAAAAGAGATAAGTGAGCAATTTATTCGTTTTCTGATTGGTTGCTTAGACGACCAATGACAGATCACCAAAGTAGTGCTGACTTTAAAAACCTAACCTTAAAACTTGAATCTCGTGGAGCGAGCATTAAGGTACATACGAAACAATGCAGAGCTTTTTTAATTTTTTAATTTCTTTTAATTCATTTCTGTGCACGCACACAGGCACACAGGGACACACAGGGACACACACAGGGACACACACACACACACACACACACTGAAGTTGATCGTATTCGCAATATATATATATATATATATATATATATATATGTGATCGAGCCTAAGTTCATTTAGTTACCAGAGTAGGCTAAAGGGAAATCGCGAAAAAAATAATTTGGCCTCGAACAGTAGCAAACTCGCTGAGGTACTCGTATCACAATAAAATTTTGCATTCAAAAAGACGCAAAATCAAGGATACAGTGTCCGCATTTGTAAAATATGTAGACGATCGGGATAAAACAGTACTTTCTCGATTATATGAGAGGAGTACCTATATGCCTACAAAATTTAAACCTGATATGTTGAAAATTGTGTGAGATATCGCATCTCATACATTTTGCGCTATCGAAAATATAATAGGCACTTATGCGTGTACCGTAGTCGTGCCTGCAAATTCAGTAACTAGCAAATGGCACTTTAGACGGGTCACAATAGTACATTACGATACAAGTGACCTAAGTAACACTTTTTTGCACGGCGTGAGGTGTTACTTAGGTCAATATTGTATAGAATTTTATAGCACAGCCCCTAGTGGAAATAATTAGTTGTGCCAAAGTGTGCTCAAGTGTGCACAAGTGTGCCAAAGTGTGCCAAAGTGTGCCAAAGTGTGATAAAGTGTGCCGAAGTGTGCCAAAGTATGCTAAAGTGGTCAAATTCGGACAAGTGAAACAGTATGGCACATGGCACACTTTGGCACACTTTGGCACACTTTGGCACACATTGGCATACCATGGCACACAATAGCACAGCGAGCGTACACCCATTTATAAATTAATAATTTTGTGGCACACTATGGCACGCTATGGCACACTATGGCACAGTATGACACAGTGTGTCACACTAAAGGATTTATTGAAAATTAAAAAAAAGGGCCGGGAGGTAGAATCGAACCCGGGTCACCAGCGTGCCAGTCTATCGTGTAACCGCCTGAGCTAATATCTTATGCGATATTACAGTTATATTTCTTTCTTATAAGGAGCACCTCATATAGGTTTTACATTGATTAAAATATTCTTAAGTCTTACAAACTTAAAATCAATCGTTAATTTTTATGAAAAATTTATATATATAATAATACATATAATGTTTATTATGCCGAAGTGTGCCAATCTATGCCAAACTGTGCTACAGTGTGCCAAAAAAAAAATTTTTTTCTGTAAAATCGATGTGTGCCAAAGGCCAAAGTGTTATACTGTGTGAAAAATAAGAAGTTTGTTTCTAAAAAAATCTATGTAGGTTAAAGTGTGCCAAAGTATGCCAAAGTGTGCCCAAGTGTGCCAAACTGTGCCAAAGTGTGCCATAGTGTGCCATACTGTTTCATTTGTCCGAATTTGACCACTTTGGCACACTATGGCACACTATGGCACACTTTGGCACACTTTGGCACACTTTGGCACACTTTGGCACACTTTGGCACAAAATCCATTTCCACTAAGGGCCTACCGTTATGCCTATCCGTGTCATAAGCAGTCCTATTTGGCACCGTGAGGTTGGCGCACCAGCGTAGCGAGTGTGATAAATAAGGTGCAAAAAAGGACTACTTAGGTCACGGATGGGCGTGACCAAAGTGCGGGTTAAAAAAAAATAGTTTACGTTGTAAAAACAATGACGATGGCAATTTTTTTGAAGCAGAAAAAGAACATTTGCGTAATATTTTTCAGAGAAATAAGCAGTATAAGATTTTGAAAACTGATTCATGGAGATTAAATATTGATGACGAAAGAAACAATATACCGTTCTACAGTTGTCACTGTGGAAAATATTGTCAAAATTAACGAAGAACTTTTAATAGTTGGGAGAAAGTATTTGAATACAAGGGATTTATTTACCATTCTTGGTTTCAAAAGTGGAGTGTTAGGCATTGAAATTGTTACGGATCCAAATATAATAGAAACTTGGCCTTGTACATTCATCTCTTGCAAAATATTCAAAATCGCTTGTAGCAATGGATATATTACATATCCAATTATTCATACATTTGTAAATAATACATAAATATACATGCATTTTAATAATAAATTTTGACTCCGAATATAAACTTATTAACCCTGAAGAAACTATTTTGGAACACTGAAGAATAAAACATATTCTTGGCTAGATTAGAACAAACAAAAATGATACTCTGCGCGTAAAATTAATTGTTCCTTTAGATCTCGGTGTTACTTATGAACTATTACTACCTCTCGACAAGGATTAATGAAACTCTTTATACTCGGCAAGTACCTAAAAAGGAGGGCGTGACCCTGGTAGAAACGTAAAGATCTAATTTGCCATCGCTTGGCCAAATCTGAACGACTTGGCCAACGCTTTAACCAACAGTTACCCTTAAATACTGCTTATTTCGTCACATTACAAGTGGTTCGGTTGATAAACGGATGGTTAAATTTGAAATACTCGTTTGAGGTTAGATTCAATTTAAATTATATCTTCGCAAGCTTACTTAAAAAATGAAACCTAGGTAGCGCGCTCCGTGGCTTTCGATGTGTAGATTAAGTTCTGCTCGAAGATGACGAGCACGTCATCCGGAACTCTCGTAGACGATGTCTAGGTCTTCGACGAAAGAAAAATAATAAAATATATATAGGTAGCGCGCTCTGTACAAATAATTACTATACAAACTTCAAAAACTGTTGGGAAATTTTTAAAATGTTATATAGTTTTAGGAGACTTGCCCATCATCTTCGAGCAGAACTTACACCTACACGTAGAAAACTACTGAGCGCGGTACCTAGATTTTATTTTTTTTTCCGCCGAACACCTGGACATCGTCTACGAGACTCGCGGGTAACATGTCCATCATCTTCGAGCAGAACTTACACCTACACACCGAAAACCACGAAGCGCACTACTTAGCCTAACATTTTTTCATATAATAAACACCTGGACAACATTTTTGAGAGTTCCGGGTGACCTGAGCAGTTACTCACGGTGAACATTCACGTAGACATCAAGAGCTTAGCATATTCTATATATTTATTATAGGTATATCACAAACCGAAATTATAGATAAATTCAATAGTATTAAAATCTCATAACCTTAAAATCACTACATTTTAAATTTTCCCGAACCGTTGGTTCAATGTTGGCTAATATTCGTGATAAGCGTTTGCAACCATTTTTGGCCAATTATTAATTCACAGGCCATTTTGGTTGGGTTATTTTCTACCAGGGGAGTGGAAGAAAAAGTATATAAGAGAACGTTTTTGGGCAAAGGACAATAGAGTTTTTTTCTTTTTAACATCTTTACTTTTAATTACGTAGGTAAAAAGGAAGTAGCTTCGATCTTGTAATGGCAAAAAATGTAGTGATCTCTGCAAAGTCGAAAAACAACGCTACTTTTATAAAGGTAAAAAAATCTGTTTCGCGAAAAAATTTCTTTGGACAGTCCCGAAATAGATACTTAGGCGTTAAGAGGATGTCGCTAAAGCTTCCCAAATCCGCCACGGAGATTTTTTATTTCCAAAGTTAAAGAAAAATAAAAAGTCCATTCGAAATTTCTTTCCGTAAAACGATTCATTAAACAACTGCACTACAGACTCGGTTTTTCATTGCGAACTTTATTTAAAAAGTTTCTTATAAAATTAGGTTAATATAATCATTTTGAGGTTAGCTTCGATGGCGTAAACATCCGTTGGTATTTCAAAATTTTTAGAAAAACTAAAAGCCAGATCCAATTTTCCTTCGGCAGAACGATTTATTAATCTTTACACTACGGCGCCACTGACTCTCGGTTTATTATTTAAAAAGTTATTTGTAATAGCGACGACATCCCTTTAATGGGTTATAGCATAATTTTTTTTCCATCTCCTTTTAATATATGTACTAGGAAATCTAAGTGAGCGTCGCGCACTCATTATCATGTCATCAATCATATCTTTTTAGAAATATTTTTAATTTTGCCGCCTACTGGGAATTAACAGTTCGGAGCAAGTGTAGGTTATGTAATACAATTCGTGTATGTAATTCACTTTCCTAAATTCTCGTACCAGGTGACCAATCATCGTTTAAATGCTTTTAATAAAAACGGCAATCCCTTACCAAATGGCCAATCCGTTAATAAAAAATCGAATAACCCGTCAACCTCAAAATCTGATGTGGAAAAAAATGCTCGGTCGTCTAATCCTGAAGCTGATAAACTGTCAACCACCAAATCTGGTCTGGCAAAAAACTTTCAATCCAACGATCAAGAAAATGATCCCCCGTTGCCTGACATCAGTCACCTAACTGATCATGAAATAATTATCGCAACACACCGTAAATATTTTTTATTATGTATATTGCACGAAATGTTTTGCAACACAATATTGCTTTAATATTAGCTAAATTCAGTCATCGTATTTTATTATGATACGTATATATGAGAAAATCTCCCAAAAATCGGAGTACAATATAAACGTTCAAAATAAAAGTAGGAAGAAAGAGCTTAAATTTGAGTCCAGGCTGGTTAAAAATTGCAGCTCAGATAAAAAATTAGAAGAATTTAAAAATCTTTGTGGTCGTGAGTACTCTGTAAGTCAATGGTGTATATGATTTATCGATTCTGTACGACCTAAAGAACTCAAAAATCATTGTCTGTTTATTTTTTATTGTATTATTTTGGAATCGCTAACAGTTGATTCCTGGGGAACTTTCCTACTGATATGTTTCATTCATCACAATATGATCAGTTACAGTATATGAAAGTATTTTTGTCGTTATATTGTATCTGGTAAGCTCTTTCATAAAATTGTGAAGCAATATTTACGAGATATTGTGTGTTATAATGCTATCTATATAATATAAGTGGAAATGCTATCTTTTGTTGTATGATTATTCAATTACCATACGTTGTTGCAGAGATGGTTTTTAAGTTAATGAATAAAGTAAACAGATTAAAGCGCCAGAATGACACTTTAAAAAAAAATTGAGGGTGGCTATAAAATTACTAAACCGACCGACAAACAACTTTCTCCCCTATAGCACACGATAATTTGGCAACATTGCCTCAACATTGCATTGCAAGACTGGCTAGATTCGGCAATATGGCTAGCGCGTAAAACAACATTGCTGCAACCATTAGGCAATGTTGTCACGCACCAAAATGTCCGCTTTTTCATTGCAAGGCTGGTTATCTCCCACAGAGATCCCAATATTTTGGGAACATTGCCTAAAGATTGCCCTACCAGATTGTGCAATATTGCATGAAGCCTTATTAATATTCCTGCAACTATTTAGGGAACATTGCTACTAGATTGTGTAATATTTAACTAATATTGCGCTAACCTTAAAATATTTTCGCATCATTATAAAAATTGTTATAAAATGTTAGGGAAAAGAGATCAGGAGTTCTTCAACAATGTGGTAAATATAATTTTTTTATTTATTATTGATACTAAAAATATTCCATGATTTATGCGGCCTGTAATTGTGTGCCGATGAACGTTCAAATTATTTGAATTTATAATCTCTTCCACATCATCGTTCGAACCTCTTCCACGATTTTTGTCACCATCCTCTCTCCCTTTCCCTCAAAGATTATACAACAATGTGAATTTAAAAATATTATAATTTGATACAACTGCGAAAAAGTTGATTCCACACGAGTGGGTGTGTGACGATCACACGAGTCTGTAATCAATTTATGTAGACGTTTCGAGTGATTTCTTTCATTACAGGGAACGTAAAGTGCGATTTGTCACACGCGTAAAATCGCATGTTACGCACACTGTATCGAAAGAAATTTGTTAACTCAATAGATTTTATTATTTTAATTGTGATGGAATTTCAATTTAATGATAATTTTTTCTGTAGCTACATGGACAAGCGAGAAAATCTTGAACGTCAATGTTAAATAACTGAAATTGACTGATCATCAATCACTGGGTATTGTTTGTACTTTAATAGACTTATGGTTTGGTATGAGTAAAACAGATGTACACGCAAAATACCAATGATTGTGTACCTTATGCTCGCTGTTTTATCATGAAATGCATGTCCTTAAATTCATTTTGGTATTTCATTTAAAGATGATATTAATAACTCATAATAGGGTTGAGAGATACTAAAAATTATTTTTAATCTTTATTTTGTCAGGTGACTAGTGCGAAGCATGGTCGAGTACTAGCAATTTACAGAGTTTTGGCTTAAAACTTTTATTATATTTTTTAAAACGCCGTGTGGACTTACAAATTTTTTATTCAAAAATTAATATATTTTTTGTAAATCCCTTTTTTCAGCCTTTTTATCGATTCAATTAATGCTTATATTTATTTTGAAGTAAACTCAACCTTAACCTGGTCGACTACTAGTGCATCAACCCTATTACTTTTCGATACTTTTGTAAGCTCGTAGATTTTTATATGAATGTAAGGTCGTTACTGGAGGCTGACTGTATGTATTTCTGAAGGTGCGGATGGCTGCGCCTTCAAACTGATATAAAAAGTACATTTTCAATGTATTTGCATGAAACGCTCTGCGTGCAATGTAATGTTAAGTCTCTTGTGTATTGAATAATAGCGTTCGACACGCGTGCAAAAATAAATCCTAGCTTTTTCTTTTGCCATTCTGTGCGTAATGAACAACTTTACGTCAATTACTTCTTTACTTTCCGTGTTCAATGGTTTTTATTTGCACACTTACGGTAAAAATTTTTTGCACACGGCGCATAAAGTGCATACTGTACGTATGCCCTTCGGGCGGAAACCAGATACGCATTTTAAGCTCTTTGTGCAAAAAAGTAGTATATATGCATGGGAATACGTATAAATTGCCCCACATCACATATATCTGTAATCATATGCCATCTCTGCCATTTTTTACTTGTACTGCCTAATATATATACTACATAATCTACTAGTTCGTTACACGTGCATTAAGAGGATGTCGTCGCTAAAGCTTCGCAAATCCGCCACGGGGTATTTTGTATTCCTAAACTTAAAAACAAAAAGGCCGAGCGAAATTTCCTTCGGTAGAACGATTCATTAAGCTTAACACTACGGCGCTACTGGCTGGGATTTTGATTGCAAGCTTAATTGAAAAAGTTTTATGTAAAATTAGAATTTAAGGTTGGCGCTCTGATCGCGTGAGTACGCATAAACATCTGTTCATAATTCCAACATTTAAAAAAAACTAAAAGTCCGATCGAAATTTCCCTTGGAAGATGATTTATTAAACCTAACACTACAGCGGTACAGACTCGATTTTTCATTAAACGATCAATTAAAACAATTATGTGTGATAGAAAAACAGTGTTTTTAGCGACGGCATCCCCTTAAGTTTAAGTTGATGCACCTGTTACAAAAACTGTTATTAGGTTATAGTATTAAAAAAAAACAATAAAATAATAATTTTTGACCAAGGCGTAGCAATTAATTTCCCTTTTTAAGTACGTTTCATTGTTAAAGATGATACTTATTGAATAATTTTTTAATTATTGTTACTTTTTGTTTTAAATACTTTGGAAAAGACTTTTTCACACGGTATATCGCGTATTCTTTGATGCGCCTTCTTTTAGAAATTGCACTTTTTTATCATGATATATTCTATTAAAAATGAGATGTAAATAAGCAAGATGTAGAATGAAAATAGTTAAATTTTCTGTTATTCATATACATTTGATACATTATGCACGCGTATAACAATAGCCGAATTAACGACATTTGCATTTGTTTAAAACTTTAAACATTATTTCTGCGATGGTATGACCAATTTCAACTATCGTTTTCATAATGTTTTTCTTATTTACATCGATAATTATCATAATCTTTATCATCATCAAATTACCATAAAGTTATTAATGTATCATACACACCATTCCTATTAACTTAGCATGACTACTTTTCGCAAATATTGCTTTTGTTTATATTATATGCATGACCGATTGTTACATTTCTCGTATACATGATATCATATCGTTCCAGTAATCGTCTCCGGCCCGGTGTAACCACACGCCTTCATCCATCGCCTCTAATTGGGTCATGCAAACGACTTTTTGCTCTTTGTATGTGCGTATATGTATATGTATATATATATATATATATATATTCACATTTGTACCAAAATGTACATTTTTTTAGCTTTCATGGTTAAATAAAAATGAACATTTTTTAAACGCCTATTTTTGCTTGCAGTTGGAAAGTAGTTATTATTCTCACACATTTTTTCATTATTACTCGTTTGTTTGGAACGCATGTGCAATTTTCTCGTGTATTATTTGGTAGATCATTAAAAAAGAGTTAAAATCAGTGTCTCTGATTATACATATAAAATAAAAATAAATAAATATAAAAAAAAACAGAAAAATGTACATGCATCAAAAGTAAATAGTTTGTAGCAAAAGCAATGCCCCTCTTCACCTCATGTACCTTTTAATAAACATATAATTATAAGTTAAATATATAAAACATTGTACGAAATTTTTAACACAAAGTAATTTACGTTGTAGGTCATTTTTTTTAAAAGCAAGGGAGGTAGCAAATGTCGAAAGTTGATTTTCAACATTATGACAGCTGCAATGTCAAATGAAGTGGCAGACCAGTACAGCTTTACAGGGCGCAAAACCCCAAGAAAGGCTTTTAATAACCTCCGGCTATGCGCTTGCATTTATCGTAAGTTCGTTTTTGGAAGAAGAGAATATACTCTCAATTTTAAACCTTTTTTAAATTCTAAGTCATTTGTAATTTAATTTTATACTGTTTATTTCATCATCCTATTTTAAATTATGTAATCCAAATATCTTTGCCAAGTTAAATTAATGGTTTGTGCTCCAAACAATTATTCCTTGCATACAAATAGTAATTTGATGATGTCGATATCTTTGTCTTGTAACGTAGACATGTCTTGTATTATTTTTTAAACAACAAACTAAAATCACTGTTTTTCTTAATATAAATTTTTTAATGAAACTCATAGTCTTAAGCGCATTGAACCACTTTATCAATCAATCATTATCAATCATAAAATACAGATACCTTATTAACTATTGCTAATGTAACTTTTTTATTTTGGATTGTTTAGAAGCTGCCAAACTTGGCTTTCCTGATGCAGATGATGATACTATTAAAAGTGGCATCAGTTTTTGGCTGGATATAGCAAACACACGGCTCAAGAGAGGAGCAAAGTAAATATTTAAATGAAATTTTTTTTCCTCTTCTATAAAAACATCAGCAATTCAGTGGAAAACCTTCTTTTTTCTAAAAACAGATTCTAAGCGAATTTATTTCTAGATACATTTGTAGTAAAATTATAACCCGTTCTGTTTTCTACTAGATTGTAAAGCCAATGTAAATTTTATCATTTTAATGTTATTTTTCATTATTTTTATATGACTATTTTTTTCAGTGGACAAGGTTCAAAAAAAGGCGGTTACTGAAATTTCAATAAAATGTTTATAACCTTGCTGAAAGCCTACCACAACAAATTGTTGGTGATTCAAAAAATTTTGACTCGTTTCTTTTACCTTTTATGTAATTTTTTCAAAGATTTCAAGAATGATTCATACGGCATCAACAGAGTATTTACAAAAGATTCCACAAACTCTGTAAAAAAGATTCCAAAAATCTTTTCTGTTACATTTCAAAAAATCTTTTTAAAAGATTAAATAAAAGCTTTTTGAAAGTTTCAAGAAATGTTGCCAAAAAATTCCAAACAAATTTTAGTTTAGGTTTCAATAATTTTTCTGAAAGGTTACAAAAGTTTATCTGAAAGATTCTAAAATTTTTTCTGAAACATTCTTTTATAAGATCGTTGGAATCTTACAAGAAAACTTCCAAACATATATCACGGAAGATAACAGTAATGCTGCTGGCAACCTTTTATGAAAGCATACAGCAATGTCGTAGCAATCTCTTCGAAGACTTCAACAAATACTTTCTTAATGATTTCAAAAATCATTCTGAAACCTTAATAGAAACTTACCAAAAATTTTCGAACAATTTTGAAATATATCGAAAACTTACTGGAATCTTTCAAAAGCCTTTATTTGTAAAAATATATCACGGAAGGTTACAGTAATGTTCTAGTAACATTTCTGACACGGATTTAAAGCGGACATTTAAAGCATCTGGTAATATTCCACAAATTATTTCGAAAAGATTCAAAAAATCTATGTAAAACCTTCATAAAAGATTACTACAAATTTCCAAACAATTTAAAATTATTTTGGGAACTTACTGGAATCTTACAGAAGCTTTCATTTTAATTTTATAAATCTTACAAAAAAGCTTTTAAAAATATACTACGGAAGGTAACAGTAATGTTGCTGGAAACCTTTTTGACACCAATGTCATTCAAAATCAATTTGAAGCGGACATTCTCAGCTTCCAGGAACGTTTCATGAAACCTTCGTTAAAGATTCTAATATTTCAAGAAAGCTTTCTGAAAGCTTTCATAAAGCTTTCATGCTGTGTAGGAAAACAAAAAGTAATTGAAAAAATAACCGTTTTTCCCGAATTCGGAATCCAAAAATAGATGTGCATGTCAAATTTGATCAATATTGAAATATGAAGTTTTAGCGGAACTGACAATTCTACTATTACAAAGCTTCATCTAGGAGGAAGCAAAAAAAAAAGAAAACACCTTTGTGGTCAAATCAATAGGCTTTTGCCTTGGGTATAATAGTTTCTCTGAAACGGTGTCCAAACTATCCGACGGTGTGCGGGAAAAAGTTAAGCAAAGCATTCCAACAAGTAGATGACGGGGAAGGATTAATAAAGATTCTGGAAGGAATGAACATGGACGGAATTAGAAAAAAATTAGAAGATGGCAGAGTAATTAGAGCGGTTCAAGAAATACAAGGATTATGGAGTAGGGTAGATAAGTCGGAATACTGTAAGTATTACAAGGATTGAAAAACAATATTAGGGATACTGCAAAGATTGTAGTTGGGAGGGAAAGACAAAAGAACAATAGGCGAGACTATAAGATGCGGAAGTGTAGGTAGAACAGAAGAAAAAGGGTTTGAAAATGTCACATGCAGGGCCTGCAGGAAGGAGAGCGAGGTTCTAGAACACATATGGATTTGCTAGAAAGCCAAGAAAACTATTAATAAAGAGCTGATAGGAGAGCGTCCGTGGCTCAGTTGGCTAAGGCGCACGCCTTAGCCGGCCGAAACACGCTCGCTCAAGGGGTCGTGGGTTCGATTCTTTGTGAAATCACTCGGATTTTTTCTAAGTTGTTTTTACCGGGAAAAGTACCCAAGACACCGACTGTTTCGAGGCAGGTTTTTCCCCGGAATTTCCCTTCAGTGTGATTCCGGGTTTTCCCTGGATCACAGCGTAAGCTGGGCAAATGCGAAACAGTGGTAGGGACTCTCTGTAGGTAAGGTAAAAAACGCAGGTAGCCAACCCGATGCATTCAGCAGGGATCGCCGGGCCATACCGACGAGGAGCTGGTCTCTGATATGTTTGAAATGACATAAGAGTAGCACACTGTAGCACAGTTAAGCATGGTGTAGTACAGTTTGCCACAATTTGGCATAGTTTAGCATAGTTGAGCATAGTTTAGATTTATAAGTAAAATTTTGAATTACTTATCTTCCTTGGCGTTTCTAAAAGCATATTTAATCATATACTTTTAATCCGTAGTTTGGAAGCTATTTAAATGATAAAACCATATAATATTGGAATATACAACTTAAGATTTTAATATTTTTAAATTTTTCTAATAACTTCTAAAATATGAAAGGAAACGCTTGATGGCGCTCGCGTACGACTGACGTGCTCTGTGTCGCTCCGTGAAAGATTGACTTTGTTAATGGTTGGAGTCTGGTTCCGTCATAAATATTGGTGTTGTGCAGTGCTGGACGTTTCTCTGCGCAGTTCGATTATTAAATTGCGGTGCTGCGGCGTCGGATTGTTGAGATATTGGGAGACACGTGTTTGGCTGTAAGGCGGCATTTGTCCACGTGGTAGCGACAGGCTAGCTTTGCCGGCGGACTGCTGTGCTGCTCCTCCGCTTCTCCCATTTTTGACTGACAATTTTGCCGTGCATCACAGTTGCATTTTTGCTATCTCTCGGCTGCACACTAAGTGTGTGGCCAGTTCAACGCTTGTGTGGAGTCCTAACCTCCTTGTTGCTGTGCAGCGGCGGCCATTTTTTGTGACCATCTCTCTCGCACCTGTGTACTGTGCAGTCCTGCCAGTGTCGTGTGTCTTTATCTCTCTCTCTCTCTCTCTCTCTCTCTCTCTCTCTCTCTCATCTACGCGGATGACTTGCAAATCTACAGCCAATGCCACCTTGAGGAGCTCGACTCTTGTTCCGCGAAGATGTCAGCTAACACCGAGAGGATTACAGGTTGGGCTGCACAAAATCATCTAAAGCTAAACGTTCTTAAAACACAGGCGATCGTCCTGGTCTCCCCTCACTACATTAACGCTTTACCAAATGTCGCTAACACCTCTATCAATATAGGGGGAGCCCAGGTCGAATATCAATCGTCTGTGCGCAGTCTGGGAGTGGTGCTCGATTCTAAATTGAACTGGAAAGAGCACGTCACACAACTGTGTAAACGTGCTCACTCACTAATGTATAGGCTGTACTTCTTCAGAAAGAGCATCAACCAAGAGCTGCGCAAACATCTCGTGCAAGCACTGCTGTTTCCCATCATAGACTACTGCTCTCTAGTATACTGTGACCTTACTCAAGAACTTGACACTAAACTACAGAGACTGGTGAACACAGGAATACGTTACCCTGCTAACAATAGTCTATTAAAATCCATAAGATTCTCTATCGAATTGAATGGTAAGTCTTAATCGCCTTATTCGCATTAAAACTCAATTAAATTCCATTAAATTAATTAAAGTCTATTAAATTCTATAGAAAAATCTATCGATTTTAATTGCTGTTTTTTTATCTATCCATTTTAATTGTAATTTTCCTCATTGACTCTAAATGATTGAATGGAATTTAATTAAGTTTTATTGGGAAAAACGCGATTAAGGCTTGCCATTCAATTTTATCGACTTTTATCGATTTCAATGGAATTGTTTTAGCAGGGTACATCTTTGTAAGGAGGGACGAGCACATCACCCCCTACAGACGTGAACTGCAATGGCTCACCACCGCCGGGCGTAGGAAGTACTTTGCGGCCTGTTTTCTCAGAAAACTATTCAACACTGCTACACCATCGTACATCTTGGCCTTCTTTGACTTCCACGTCGCACTCCGTCCTGTGAGGGGTGAGGTAACTGCCCTGGACATCCCCTCCTTCGGCACAGAGACGCTGAGGAACTCATTCCATATCAGTGCCTCATACCTCTGGAACTCCTTACCATCTCATCTTCGTGACAATAGATCTATCACCCAGTTCAAAACGCAAGCTAAGCGCTACTTCCTCGCACAAGAGAGTACATAACATCTACAAACAGCATTCGTCACCCATCTCTCGCCTCCATTACTCTCACACTCATTCACCACCCTTTCATCAATGAACCGCTATTTAACTTATTACTTTACTTAATAATTTTGTACAACATAATGTACATGAATAAAAATTATCTGAATCTAAATCTAAAATCTCTCTCTCTCTCTCTCTCTCTCTCTCTCTCTCTCTCTCTCTCTCTCTCTCTCCATCGAGTGAGTTGGTTGGCTGATCCGTCGCTCCGTGTTTGCTGCATCTTTCTGCATCTGCTGTGCCCTGGGGGTTTTTACATTTGTTATAATCTGCTAGACCATTGCAACCTCCGAAGATGTAGATATTTGCATCTGCGGGGAAAACCGGTTCTTTGGAGTAATCCCGGAGTATTTTTTTCGACGTATCCTAACCTCACTTTTGCAATGGGTGACGACTCAAGTGATATGAATGAGGACGGTACCGGAAGAGAGGGGAGGAATTCAACAACTGAGACGCCTGTAAGCAGAAAGCGGGGGCGTGACAGTGATTTTGTGGGTAAACTCACTGCAGCGCAAATTCAGGAGTTTGTGAATTCAGTGTCTTCTAAGCGTGACTTTGTGATCAAATTTCTGGGCACTGAAAAGCTCTCTGAAAATCGAAAGAAATTTCGCGCATTTTTGCAAGAAATTAGTGATGAAATCACGATACTGTCTAGTACGTACCTAAGCAAGTTGGTTGCCGAAAACGTTGCTAGTAACTGTGAAAGAGCAATCTATCGTGTGTGCAATTCGATTGATAATACGGTGGAAAAATTCGACTCAGTGACAAACAATTCCGGGAACGCCTCTTATGTTGAAACCACAACACAGTGCTCGGGCTTTACACAGCCGCGCTCATTCGCCAATATTGTGAAGCAGCCTACGCAGAAGCCGTCTATCTATTCGAATATATATAGTGACCCTCGATCACGCGAAACCTATTCCAATTTCATCAGCGACGCGTGTTGTAATCGAACCGAAAGACGAAGCGAAGAACACCTTTACATCCGCCAAGCATAAATTTATCAGTTTGGTTGATCCGGTAAAGCTTAAAATTAAGACCAAGCGTATACACTATACAGTCAACAACGCAATTGTGATCGAAGCAGACGAAGTTGACCTAGATGGACTACGGGATTGCCAGGCTCTAGCGCAGGCTGGGTTGGAACTAAAGACGGATACAAAGCTGAATCCTCGAATTATAGTGCATGATATCTCTGTCGAATACACAGAAGAGGAGATTCGGCATAGTTTTGTTGAGCTTAACCTACCCGAGCACGATCTTGAGGACGTAAAGGTGGTATCGCTGTATCCGGCAAGGGACAAGAAACATCGATCTTGCATCATCGAAGTCACGTCCGACTGTCGAAAAACACTTGCTAATTTACAGAAAGTGTACATCAAGTGGCTGTCGTGTCTGATTACCTTTCTATCCTACAATGCTATAAGTGCGTAAGATTTGGTCATAAAGCAGCAAATTGTCCGAACAACGCTCGCTGCAGTTATTGTGCGGGTGACCACGAATCTGGCGAATGCCCACTCAACATCAAGAGCCCGCGATGCGTCAATTGCGCAGCTGCCAAACTCCAAAAAACATCGCACGAAGCTTTTGATAAATCAGAATATCCGCTGCTGCTGGATCAGATCAAGCGAAAATCTTGTCGTATCGACTATGGACAATAACGGCATAAGGACCTCTACGACGCAGAATTTTAACGTTGTGCACTTGAATGCTGAATCGATCAGAGCTCATCTTTTTGATCTTCAACGGGTAGCGAGCCGCCTGCAACTGGATCTCATCGTATCTCTCTGACAGGACTCAAACAGATCGCACTTAAATCTTGATTATTTTTCAAAAATCTTCCTTTTGTTTAATACTTGACTACTTTATCTTTTTTGCTGAGCGTATATTTTTCTTCTTTAACCCTTATTTGTCCGGTTAATCTTCACTTGAATATTTTCTTTCTTCGACAGACGTTTCGACACAAAAAAATCGAATTTCAATGTCTCACGAGTACGTACGTTTTTCCAAAAAATATTGTCCTTTAATATCACTGTTCAATTTGTCACTGTGCGATTTACTTTGTTTATAATAATCGTTGACTCCTTTTCCACGTGGCTCTTCTTCTAACCTCACTTTTCGACATCTCTACACAACTCGAGAGTTAATGTAGAACATGTGAAATTTTTAAACCACTCTCAGCTACCATGTTGGATTGTGTGGATCAATAAACAAGGCAGTGAGGTTTAAATAATATATTATATATTGAAAGGCTTGAGAGCCTAGTCGGCAGTGCGTCCGCTCAGCTTGGAGTCTTACAGGCAAGAGAGAGAGTGTGGAGTACAGTACAGCATAGTCTGACTCCACGACGTATAGTATGTGCTTAGAGTATATACGCGAGGCATGTGCACTATGCTCGCGTTCGCTCGAGCTTGTCTCGTTGTACGAAATCGTCGACAACCAGTAGATGGCGCGACGAGTACCATTTTGTGTATTACGACTATTGTAAATTGACATATTACAACAAAATCAATAAAACTGAATTATAAATTAAATTCAGTTTCTATAAAAATTGTTGTTATACTTATTTAAATGTGTTAAAATGCGAGTATGACTTTGGATTATCATGAAACATATTAATTTTCGCTTTATAAGTAGCAAATTTCTTAATAATATTTCTGTCAGTATAAAAATGTACAGGATTAAAACTGATTTAATCGCTTTAAAATGATTGAAATAGATTTGAGGATTTGAAAAAATTTGTAATCACTTTCGGCTTGAAAGGGATCTTACTGGATTCAAACACCGAATTGAAACGTATGTGGTCAATTTCTTCTCAGATTTAATCCATTCTAATACTATTTTTAACGAGGGTCTATGGTTCCACCTTTGAAAAAGCGGTGCAACTCGGAGTGAATTTTGAAAATCACACCCTAGCGGAAATGGTGATTGTAAAATACTGTGATAAATCGTATGAATGTGTGGAACATTGTAACGTAAATATGTATAATTGTAAAAAACCGCTGCCAATTCATTGGCATGTAGCTTCCCTCAACGAAATTTATTGTTCCAATATGTTATGTATAGGTATAAGCGCGTATAAAGGTAGCGAGGATTATTAGGAGGCTTTATAGTAGATTATGTAAGGGAGTAGGGATGGAGACGTGCGTGAGTGACTGAGAGTGTGAGCGGGTGTGAATGTGTGCGAGCCGCAGGAGAGCGTCGGTCGGGAAGCGACGATCGAGAGAGTCGCACTTGGTCGGAGACTCGCCTATCACGCGCACCTCTGTATTAAGATATACTGTTTAAATAAAAGTCACCAACTACACCTTACGTACTTCAACCCTGTGTTACATTTATTACTCTCCTTTCAACGTGCGTACACAATAAATTGGCGACGAGGATAGAAGAATCCAATACACGGATAAAATATCGCATTGACCACGCGTGAAAGTGATACGATGGCACCTACTACAGAACAACAGACTACTTCAGAACAACAGACTACACAGCAGCCTCATCGGACACAGCTACACATACAACCCTTCATGCCCGGCACGTCTTTGTGGAACCGATGGATTCAGAGACTGGAAGGAGCTTTTACGATCATGAAAACAGATACGGCGGACAAGGTACCAAATTTACTGCATTACATTGGTGAGGAAGTGTTTAACAATTTGTGCGACAATTACGGTTCAGAAGATCCATATAGCAAACCGTACGAGGATCTGAAAGCGAGACTGAAAGAGTTATACGCCCCGAAGGCTCTCGAAATCGCGGAAAATTTCAAGTTTAATTCTCGGAAACAGCAAGACGGTGAAGATGTACAAACATTCGCGAACGTGCTCAACAAGTTAAGTCTCACGTGCGAATTTGGAAATTTCCAGAAAACCGCGTTACGTAATCAATTTGTGTTCGGACTAGCAAACGTACGGATTCAAAGCAGACTGTTGGAAACAAAGAGTTTGACCTTTGAGACAGCACTACAAACAGCGTTAGCCATGGAACTTTCCGAAAAGGAAGCAGGAGCGTTTAAACAGAATTCGGTGTCGGTCGACTATTTACACGCAAATAAGAGACCAAATCGTAAACAGCCAAAGTCAAACTTTAACCAGAAATTCAAAAAGAGTTCGCCAAATACCAATACAAGCAAGCCGCAAAGTAAGAGGAAAGTCACATGCTACAGGTGTGGAGATAATCACACAATACCTCATTGCCAAGTATCACCGAGAATAACCTGCAATTTCTGTGGACGTCAAGGACACATGGAAAGAATCTGTCTAAAGAAAAGAGAGGAGACGCATTACGTCGATGAAGAAAATTCAGAGGAAGAATATATAGATATAGTGGAGATTTTCCCAGTAGATGAGCCAAAGCTGCGAGACAAGATATACACAGTCCTAAATATACAAGGTAAACCGATCAAAATGGAAGTGGATACCGGCGCAGCAGTTACCTTGATGTGGCATCATCAAGCGACAAAACTATTCCCGGAAATACAGATCAAGAAGACGACATTACGGTTAGTCACCTTCTGCAAAAATACAGTGAACGTCACCGGGTACTTAACGGTAAAGGTAACTTACGAAAATAAAGACTACCAAGCGAAATTATATTTAACAGAAGTCGAACGCGCTCCGTTACTAGGACGCGAATGGATACGTTGTTTAATTACAGGGGGAAGCGCAAGTGGCTTATTCAGTGAAATTTTACAAGTAGATTTTAACGTACAGGATGTAAATAAAGAAGTATTTATAAGAAAACTATTCAACAAATATACCAATGTAACAGATTCAAATTTCACTGGAATAAAAAAACTTACAGCTTCGCTAACCCTTAAGCCGGACGCGCAACCGGTCTTTCTCAAACCGCGACCACTTCCGTTTAAACTAACTCCTTTAGTGGATAAAAAATTCGACGAGTTAATTAAAGACGGCGTTTTCGAGAGAGTAGACACATCTGAGTTCGCGACACCAATTGTACCGATCTTGAAAATAAATGAAACAGGAGAGGATGATGTCAGAATCTGCGGAGACTACAGTGTAACCGTCAACCCGCAACTGATTATAGACGATTTCCCTTTACCGACACCGGACGAACTTTTCTCGGAAATGGCGGGCTGTTGCATTTTCAGAAAAATCGATCTCAAATTAGCCTACTTACAGTTAAGTGTAGATGATAAAAGCGCCACGATACTTACGTTGAATACACATCGGGGATTATTAAAGTGTAAGCGCTTAATGTACGGCGTCGCGGCGGCACCAGCGATATGGCAAAGAATGATGGAAAGCATTTTAAGCGGTATAAAAGGGATTAAGGTATTTTTAGACGACATACGCATCGCCGCTACAAATGTAACGGAATTTATCCATACTTTAGAATCAATAGTACAGATTCTTAACGAGTACAATATAAAAATTAATGTAAAAAAATGCGCCTTTTTCGAACATCAAATAAGCTATTGCGGGTACGTAATAGATAGACAGGGTCTTCACAAGGATACAAGTAAATTTGAAGCCATTACAAACATGCCTACACCCAAAAATGTGTCTGAGGTCCGTGCTTTCATAGGTATGATTAACTATTACCATCGTTTCATTAAAAATGCTAGTTGGATCCTGAACCCATTGTACGAATTATTACGTACGAACGCAGAGTTTATTTGGTCTACACGCCACGAGGAAGCGTTCCAAGAAGCAAACAGAGCTTTCATAAGCGAAAAATGTTTAACATTTTATGACCCGAAACTTCCTCTAGTACTGGCGACGGATGCTAGCTCGTACGGAGTAGGTGCCGTTCTTTCACACCGTTTTCCCGACGGATCGGAAAAAGCATTGCAATACATCTCTCAATCCTTAAATTCCACACAGCGAAAGTACAGCCAAATAGACAAGGAAGCGTATGCTATTGTTTTCGCGATAAAACGTCTATACCAATACCTATACGGTCAAAAATGCATCCTAGTTACAGACCACCGGCCTTTGACACAAATTTTTGACCCAAAAAAAGGTTTACCAGTATACAGCGCGATGCGCATGCAACATTATGCAATTTTCTTGAGAGGATACTCTTTCAAAATTGAATACCGAAGATCTGAAAACAATAGCAACGCCGATTGCCTTTCACGCTTACCTGTACCAGATAAAATTTAGTGCGTAGATGTCGTCGACGTAATGTACATACAAATACTAGACGTATTGCCGGTGGACGCAACAATTATTGAACAGGCCGGTAAAACAGATCTTGACATTACAAGAGTAATAGTAGCGTTAAAAACAGGAAAGAAATTAAAAGCGAAAGACACGTGGAATATAGACCCACGAGAATTTAGCATTGAACAAGGAGTGTTAGTACGCGGACATCGAATAGTAATTCCGAAATCATTACGCCAGGATGTGCTAAGCGAATTACACGTAGGGCATTTTGGCATTGTAAAAATGAAAGGTTTAGCGAGAGGTTACTGTTGGTGGCCACACATGAGCTCGGATATAGAAAAGTTAGTAAATAATTGTGTCCTATGCCAAGAGCATAGAAACAATCCTAATAAAGTGGAAACTCATGTTTGGGAAACACCAGCAGCACCTTTTGAAAGAGTTCATATAGATTTTGCGGGTCCTTTTCTAGGACATATTTTTGTTATCTTAGTAGATGCGTTCTCGAAATGGCCTGAGGTCCATATAGTTAAAAACATGCTAGCAGAAACAACGATAACAAAATGTAGAGACATATTTGCGATTTTTGGTTTGCCTCATTGTATTGTGTCAGATAACGGAACGACTTTTAAATCCGAAGCGTTCAAAAACTATTTAAAAAGTCACGGAATTACACATAAATGTTCAGCGCCGTTTCATCCAGCCTCAAACGGACAAGCGGAAAGGTACGTGCAAACAATCAAGAAAGCCTTAAGTAAAGTACAGGAGAAAGCAAACATACATACAGAACTACAAACGATACTAGCACAGTATAGATCGATGCCACATACTCTGACAGGAGTATCACCTGCAGAATTAGTTTTCAAAAGAAAAATTAGAGGTCAACTGGACTTATTAAAACCGTCCAATAAAATAGAGCAAAAAACGGACGTAAATGACAAAAAGCAATTTAGAGAATTAGAAGTAGGAGAAAGAGTGGCTGCTCGTAACTACGCAGGAAAGTTCAAGTGGAAATTTGGAAAAATAATTAGACGCACAGGCAAGTTACACTATAGAATTTTACTGGACGACGGCCGAGAATGGTTACGTCACATCAACCAGCTAAACAAGTCTGAAATAACACCACCCGAAGCTACTAAAGACAGTGGTAGACTCTGCAACCACTACTTCGTACCAGATGAAGACCTCATGGAAACACCGAAAGCTGTGAGAGAGGGAGATGAATCTAAAAACTCCACAGAAACAGAAACAAGTTTTTCGAGTTGCACATCAACGACTAGTGATGATAAAGAACCCGCAAAGAGACCGATCAACCGGAGTTTTGGCCGAGGACGAGGTCTGAGAAGAGAAAGGGAAGGGCAAACACCAGGAAAAATAATAGAAAAATCCGAACCGATATCGAAAGCAACCCAGGTGGAAGGACCCCCGGAGAAGACAGCCACACCAAGTACCTCAGCGAAAAACATGGAAGAATCAACAAGACCACAACAGGTTAAAAAATTACCAACATACATGAAAGACTACGTTCTTGAAAAATAACTTGTAAAATAACCATTCGCTCGGAGGGAAGTGTTATGTATAGGTATAAGCGCGTATAAAGGTAGCGAGGATTATTAGGAGGCTTTATAGTAGATTATGTAAAGTAGGGATGGAGACGTGCGTGAGTGACTGAGAGTGTGAGCGGGTGTGAATGTGTGCGAGCCGCAGGAGAGCGTCGGTCGGGAAGCGACGATCGAGAGAGTCGGACTTGGTCGGAGACACGCCTATCACGCGCACCTCTGTATTAAGATATACTGTTTAAATAAAAGTCACCAACTACACCTTACGTACTTCAACCCTGTGTTACATTTATTACTCTCATTTCAACGTGCGTACACAATACAATAAATAAAATATTATTTTAAAATACAGTATGTGAATGCTATTTTAATATTATCAGTATGACGTAAATTCGTAGGGAGCGACTTTACGGCGTGCAACGACAAACCTATAAGAGGAAGCCAATTTTTTAGAAAAATCGGTTTTCCATTTCAGCTCTTTACTTAAGAACCGCTGAACGAAATCGTTTGAAATTTTAACAGCAGATATCTTCGTTCATGCTGAATCACCAAATACAATTTTGAAGCATTTGACTACATTATTTTAGAGATATAAGAAATTTTCAAAAAAAAATTCAAACCTTGATATCTTAAGAACCATAGGGGTTTCAAAGCTGCGCAATGAACTTAGCCAAAACATATAAAATATCTACAAGATCTCAAGTGCAATAAGGCCTTTTTACGCCCGTAATCGAGACTCAAAAAAAAACTCATTTTTTTCAGTTTTCGATTTACTGAAAAAATAAGTAGTCAAATCACTTGAAATTTTAATGGAATATAGTTTGACACGTAACCCATTAACATGATCTTTTTTGTGAGGTTATGATGTTTAGTTTCGAAGATATGATTTTTTTTTTAATCACCTTTTTCATGTTATCTGCCGAACGGAGCGGTCGATCCCGAGGATCAGACGGGGAAAAGTAGATAATTTTATTATCTTTCAAATACATTTTAGCTGAATCGTTTGTAACAATGAATTTATTGAAAAAAACGCAAAATAGTTTTTCAAAAATCTAAAAATGGCCATAAAAAGAAAAATGGTTGATAAAATACAAAAAAAAATGTTCTTCCCAAATTCAGAATCCAAAAATAGATATGCATGTCAAATTTGATTGATACTGACGGAGTAGTTCCAGAAATATTGCGTTACACACACACACACACACACACACACACACACACACATACGGGCATTTTCTAAAAACACGATCTGCCGAACGGAGCGGTCAAACCCGGGAACGAAACGGGGAAAAGTAGGTAATTTTATTATCTTTTAAATGCATTTTAGCTGAATTGTTTTGAACAATGGAATGATTAAAAAAACGAAAATAATATTTTTCGAAAATCAATAAATGTCCATAAAAAAAGTAATTGAAAAAATAAAAAAATAAATGTTTTTCCCGAATTCAGAATCCAAAAATAGATACGCATGTCAAATTTGATTGATATTGACGGAGTAGTTTCAGAAATATCACGGTATACACACACACACACACACACACACACACACACACACACACGTCCAGGGGGGGAGTTCGCTTCCTACGGGGGTTGGCGTCCCCGGACTGCCCGAGTAAGCAGGGCAGTACAAAGGTCGCCTCGTGTGCGACTGGAGGACTGTTCCTGCGACCACAGGAATTGTGATCCTGAGGTACCCAAGCTACGGTGTGCCGTGCGACCGGGCGGCCTGACTGCCGTCTCTCTTGACCGCTCGCGCCCTGCTCAGTCTCCCGGGCTGAGCTCTCAAGCCTGAGCACGGAGGATACAGCTCGAAAACTGGGTTGCTGGCGCTCTCAGGCTGCTGGATAGTACAGGGGCCCGGGTCTGTCTAGCCAACAGGACCTGGCTGCCTTATCAACCGGCGAAAATCTTCTTGGCCGTAGTAGTGCCGGATGGCGTCCGGAAAAGGGCCCTGCTGAGGTCAGGGGGGGCCTTGCCGAGGCCACCGTGACTGGCGAAGGATGCCTGCGATGGGATGCGAGGCAGGGGATAACGCGAGTGGCCGGGGAGCGGCGGAATGACTTAAACGGCACACGTGCGTAGGGGAGGTTGGGAGAAAAAAAGAAAAGAAATGAAAGCTAATAAAAAGCAGAGCCTACTAAAAGCGCCAGAATCAACGACATCGGGGTTCCCAACCCCCAAGCCAGGACAACAAGATGACCACTTGGCGGCCCTGAAGGATACAATCAGGGAAACAATCGAGTACGCCGAGGGTAGAACCAACGTGCACGGGCCGATTAAAACGGGCCTCGCGAAGGCGTTGGAAGAGCTAGGAAAGATAGAAGTAAAAAGTACGTCATTCTTAAAGGTGCCGGAGCTTCGCCTAAGAGGGGAAACTCTGGGATCAAGAACGACCAGTATGGAAAGTGTAGCGAGCATTGCCAGTGCTAGGAGCATGGACAGCACCTCGTCAATGGCACAAATAGCAGACTACAGAAAAGCTCGGCAAGAAGCCATAGAAGTTCGCAAGGAAGAAGAGGAATATATAACAAAGTTAGAAAAGGAAGTAGATGAGCTTATCGAGGACTGTCAGACAGCACCACAGGACGTGAAACGCACTGCGGAACGTGCTAAACAACTTAAAGTACTAGTGATCCAGTTAAGGAAAAAGCACAAGGAAGGAGATAATAAAGATGCACGCTACGAATGTGACGTGGACAATTATCAAATGTAACACGTAACATGAGAGAATGCAAGGAGAGGCGCGCGAGGACGGCTCCTTAAGGACGCGGTTTTAGCTAGTGCTGGAAACAAGAGGTCAAGGGGAAGCCCGTCTAATAGCCCTGAAGAAAAGAGCGAGGATAAACAAGTCAGGAAGAGACAACGACAGGAGAAAGCGGTGATGCAACGTGAGCCTCTCCCCCCGAGAGCTCCTCACAATGCATCAGAGCCACTGGCGAAAGCCAGGCCCAACAAAAACAAGCGTTCAGAAGGACTACTAGTTAAAGTGGGGCAAAATAAGACGTATGCGGAAGTCCTGAGGAAAATCCGAAAGGAAGTAAACCCGGACACGACTGGAACGATGGTGCTAGGAGTAAAACAAACTAGAAGTGGAGATGTCCTCCTTAAACTAAGAAAAGGGTCTGACAGGACAGCGTTTACGGCGGATGTAGAAAAAGCAGTCCTGGGCCTTGGACAAGTCAAGAAGGAAGAACGGAAGACCACCCTAGAAATAAGGGACATGGACTCGGAAGCAACGGAAGAAGAGGTGAGAGCAGCAATAGGAGAAGCCCTCAGAAAGTCGGACACCGGCAGGAGGGTGATTCTATTAAAGCCCAACACGAGTGGCCTTAGAATGGCCATAGTGATACTCAGCGAGAGGGAGGCCAAGGAGCTCCTAGAAATAGGACACATCCGCGTGGGCCTTGTAAGTTGCAGGATTAGGAAACGAGTAAAGGTAGTGCGGTGCCACAAGTGCTTAGGTTTTGGACATTGGAAGGATGAGTGTAATGGAATAGATAGATCGACTCTCTGCTATAAGTGTGGAGAAGCCGACCATCGCATGGCGCAATGCCAGTTGGAAGCGAGCTGTTTTCTCTGCAAAGAAGATGGACAAAAGGAAGAAAGCTGCAATCATGTAGCTGGCTCCGGCGGCTGCAACGTATTCAGGCGCGCCCTGGACACGGCGAAGAAAAAGGAACGGAGATCCTAGGAAGATCGAAGAACAGGTGAAAGGATGACGACCACATCGAATAGAAGAGGGCTAAAGCCATTGCCCCTCCGCGAAGCAATACTTAACGGTCTTACCGCGGGGGATCTGGGGCACAGAAGATGGAGCTAGCTGGATGCACCTTTACTAAGGGTCGGTAAAGGCAAAGGAGGGCGTTTCCTCTCACGGATGGGTGTTTTTTCACCTGGCCGTGAGAGGGATGGGTTTAGTCGGTGCGAATCCGACACACGACTGGTGGAGGGGATCGGGTCGTTCCGACGACTGTATCAACGAAGCCAGCCATGGTCTTTCTAAGATTTTCCCTAATACCTCTTTCTCCAAGAGAAAAAACACACACACACACACACACACACATCCATACGGACATTTCTTATAAACACGTAATTCGAACTTCTAACATCTAAAAACATGTTTCTATGAAGTTTTAGCGAAACTGAAAATTTTACTATTACAAAGCTTCCTCTAGGAGGAAGCAAAACTACAAAAATCATTAAGTTTTGTGACAAGAAGAAATAGTTTACAGAATATGTATATTCACTTTATTCCACACCATATCACATTAATAGAAACATTTTTCACGATTTTTTACGGTTTTTCATAATTTTTTTGTGACTAATTACAAATTTAATGAGGATTACCCCCTATAGCACCCGATAATTTGGCAACATTGCCTCAACATTGCATTTCAAGACTGGCTAGATTCGGCAATATTGCTAGCGCGTAGAACAACATTGCTGCAACCATTAGGCAATGTTGTCACGCACCAAAATGTCCGCTTTTTCATTGCAAGGCTGGTAATCTCCCACAGAAATCCCAATATTTTGGGAACATTGCCTAAAGATTGCCCTACCAGATTGTGCAATATTGCGAGAGAGAGAGAGAGAGAGAGAGAGAGAGAGAGAGAGAGAGAGATATAATAATGAATATGTAATTGGTTCGAAATAATTTTAACCATCGAACAAAAAAAAAACCGCTGCAAATTCTTTGGCACGTAGCTTCCTTCAAGATCATGTATCGCTTTAATATCTGAATTGTTTTTACTTCATATATAATTCTATAAAGTTTTTGTACTTTTCATGCGTAACTAAAAATCTTGTTTTTAACGATTTGATAAAACAAAAAACAGAAAAAACCGCTGCCAAGTCATTGGCACTTAGCTTCCTCCTATTCTGCTAGTGGAAGATAATTACATGGGACAATCAACTCATTCTTTGATTTAAATATTGGCTACTATTCGATACTAAAAGGATAGGTTAGGAAGACACTTGTAAGGGAGAGGTATAAGGGGAGTGGGGGTAAAGGTGGATATCAAAAGGATAGAGGTCCGTGAACTCCTAAAATAACTTACATATATGGTAATAAAAAAATACCAGTAATTGCGGAATCGATAATAACGTTAACAACTGCAAGTTACAAAATTGCGGGTGGCTTCATTTTTTTGTAAAAAATAACTTTTTCACAAAAAAATTATTTTTCACGATTTCTACATATCCACAGCCGCCTTTCAGACCCTTGACGTTGTTTTCTATATTCCCATAATCGCCTATTAAAATTTAAAAGCTCATTTCAGTACTCCCNTATTCCCACAGTCGCCTTTTTAAACTTTGCAATAGATTTCTACATACCCACAGCCGCCTTTCAGACCCTTGACGTTGTTTTCTATATTCCCATAATCGCCTATTAAAATTTAAAAGCTCATTTCAGTACTCCCACAGTCGCCTTTTAGACCCTCGTAATAGTTTTCTGTATTCCACAGCTCCTGGGAGAGAGGTCTCACCGGAGATCCGCTCGGGACTGAAGCCCCGAGCTCTCTTAAGACGAGAGAGCGCGGGAGTCGGAGAAGGGGGAAAATATTCCAACCTTGTGGGTCGCAGTCTTTTAGGTACACTATTGTTGAATATATTGTATAAATCATATCATAATAAAAACAACTGCAAATTACAAAATTGCGGGNACGCACATTTTATAAAACCATGAAAACTCTCAAAATATACTAAGCTTTATTATCAAATTATATGGTTTAACAAAAATAATAATGTTCAGTCACACAGAGTATACAGGGTGAGAGTTGAAGAATTTGAATCTTAATATCTTTTAAACTAAAAGGTTTCATAAGCTACATAAAGAATTTAGTCAAAGTGATCAAAAGATCAATCTTTTCCTAAAATTTCAACTCAATTTAAACCTTTTTACTCCCGTAATCGTACAGCATAAAAAAACCTTTTTTTTTTAGTTTTTGATTTTTATCTCAAAAACTAGTCGCCAAAATTGCTTAAAATTTTTACAACTAGTAGATATCGTTGTTTCTTTATTGTCATGATTTTTGCAAAACATTTAAGCCTATTTTATTTTTGAGTTATATGATGTTTTATCGAAAATTACCTTATTTTTTTTTTGTTTATATTCATAAAAAATGAACAGATCAGTCAATCTAGAAATCTTGCGGAACAAAGTAGACAATTTTTGTTCTTTAGATACACTACTTGTTGAAATATTGTATAAATCATATCATTATAAAAAGCAAAAATATTTTTCAAAAGATAGAAAATGGCTATAATATGCCATAAAATGGTCAGAATCATAAAACAAAATGACTAATTTCAAGAAGTTAGAACAAATATTGCCTGTCAAACTTTTCTACGATCCGTCTGACATTGGATTCCAAATTATTGCGGTATACGTACACACACACACACACACACACACACACACACACACACACACACACAGAGCCATCCGCACGGACATTTCCCAAAAACACCATTTTTCGACTAAAAATGCATCAAAACACACTTCCCGCATGTTTTACACAAACTCTAAAAATTACTATTACAATGCTTCCTTAGGAAGGAAACAAAAGCTTGATAGAATTATATATATGAAGTAAAAACAATTCTGATATTAAGCAATACATAATGTTGAAGAAAGCTACGCGCCAAAGAATTGGCAGCGGTTTTTTTAAATTTTTTAGCAATTTAACTAACACAGATTCCTAAAAAAATTAATACTAAGCAATTATTTTGCAATCAAGTGAAATTGAATTTATGTTGGTAGGTTCACATAATAGAAGCATGACATGCCCTCAAGACATATATTGTATATGCTCAATAAATATAGTATTTCGTAAATAAAAGTGGTGAGATTGTGGTGTGAACCTTGAATTTCCGACTTGCAATAAACCGATGCACTTTTTAAATAAATAAATTTCTTTTATTGTAATAAAACACCTTTGATTGTTAAGAAGCAGTTAACTTTTGTTAAAATGTCCATAAAACATGATAAATTTGTATTAGGTAACCTGCCTTTGCTTCACATTCTCAGTCGCTAAAATAAAGGGCAAAAATTGACGAAATCATTGATTTATTGCGGAACGTGCCAGTAATATACCGACAGAAATAAAATATAAGCACTAGTATTTATAAAAAAAAACGACCAATAATTGTATTTTTTTTTTTTTCTAGAACGATTAAAAAATGCTGCTAATTCTTTATCTTACGCAGCTTACTTTATCATGTATTGCTTCAATATAAAAATGGTTTTCATCCACATATAATTGTATGTATGTATAAAAGTATGTATGGTTCTCGTTTGATAGATAAAATTATTTTTATAATTTTTATGTGCACAGAAGTATTAAAATTCTTTGGGCAAAAAACGTTGTTTTTTTTTCAGTAACCGATTTTTTTTCAGAAAGTAGTAGTTCGACAATTTAGTTCTCGAGTTATTAAAGAGATAGCACTTTTCAGTGTATAACAAAAGAATGAAGAACGATAATCTTATCTATTACGTATACGAACGATTTATACACACTCACACACGCACACACACACGCACACACACACGCGCGCAGTACGCACGAACACACGTATTACCATTTGAAAGCTTTCCAAAAAACACTATTTTTTCTGGTTTCTACAAACACTCCAAAAACTACTATTACAAAGCTTTCTTAGTAAGGAAGCAAAAATAAGTACGAGGACATTTAAACTAAAATCATCAAATAATTTATTGATATGCAAATTTACGGCAGTAAGATGTACTTAATTTAAACTGGATACCAAAATCATATAATATAAAATGTTTTACATGTATACTCCTGTCGTCTACTTACAAAAAAGACTGTCATCTCAAACTTTTGCTTACAAAAATTGAGCATTTTTTTATAATATAAAAAGATATTGTAAAAGATATAAGAAGAATATTTTTATAATATAAAAAGATATATTATATTTAGCCAAAAATTATAATGTTCGGTTCTTTAAAACAGACTCATTTAAGTGTCCTATCGCAAAATTTCGTGATATCTATTAGTAAATTTTGGTGTATTGAATGAAATAACATTTAAGTAGTCTGTATCGATTTGGATTTAATAAATAATTGTATAAAGTTAGTATATATTTTTTTATAAATTTAATTCTTTGCACCATACCCATATCCGTTTGTTGATACACTCCCATTCTTTATTTAGTTCGGATCTCAAATGGTGTACCCTTAGTTGTTGCAGTGTTGAAAATGACATTTTTAAAAATCTTATACAATAGATTATTAGGATTAATAGTTATTTAGTTAAAATTTATTAATCAACTTTTAATGCAAAGTCAAGTCCAGAAAAACAAGCTTTTTTTAAATACACTTATGCATGCGTTTATTAAGGAAGTTGCAGCAGACAACATTGAAACCTAAGCCAGCAGCGAATATTTTACAGATATAGAAGTATAATTTTCTCATGTATTTTTTAAATTAGATTTAAAAATTTCAGACAATAATCTTAAACATTATTAAAAATGTTACGGATATTTATCCTTAGTTTTTATTTTGTTATGAAAAAAATTGTGAATAACCTGCAAGCAGTAGAATTTTTAATATTACAAAAAAATATTTCAAGCGTTGATTAATTAACATTGTATGGCTATATTTTGCTAAATTTAATATAAAACATTTCATAAAAATATTATAATTTTTGTTTAACACTTAATTTTTCAAATCGTATATTTACAAAATTTATCAAAACTTGACAAAATTGAATACATTTTCAAAATAAGTATAATTTCAAGAAAAGTGTTTTAAAAGTGCTATGCTTTAAAAATACATGCTATGCTTTTAATTCTTTTTGTAAAAAAATCCAATAAAATGTAATATTCATGATTTTGATACTGGATCAAGTCATTTGACTATGTATTATGAAATAATAAGCAGGCTACATTTCACGACTCGGGTACATCGTCGCTATAGTATAACGAGTTGCCTTGTGTGCACTTGTTACGTCCCTCTCTCCCCTATACTATATCATCATATTATAATAAACATGTTCTATCTGTAAACATTCTTGTATAACATCCCTTTCAGCAGCAGGTAAGTGAGAGGAGCAGACAGCCGTAACACAGAGAGAGAGAGAGAGAGAGAGAGAGAGAGAGAGCCGCGCGTAGTGCGTATGGCGCCGTCTGCGAAAATGGGGGAGAGAGATTGCACTGACCACGCGGTCGCGCTTCGCGCCGCGACACTTAGGAGTATAGCGCCGAGCTGTAAAGTCGTGCTGATATCGCTACCTTTGTTTCCGCGACTATATACGCGTACTCAAGGATATATTCGTGCGTGCGTTCGTCTCCCGGAGGACTGTTGCTGCAACCGTGACCTGGTTCTTCGTGTGTCGCTGGGAATCGTCCAGGTGTTGTTCAGCACCGCGTGTCAGGCTCGAGCAGTGCATTTGCTTGCCGCTTGACTTCTCGCTGCACCCGGCCACGCACGAGGCTTTGAGGTGTCCGTCCTGCTGTCCAGCGTCGGGCCCTGGTCATCCGTCCTGCGCCGCTCCGGTCGAAGCCACGAGGCGTTTATCGAGTTCTACGAAGCACTTCTGTTAAGTACCTGAGTAGATAGGCTATAGGCATACCAAAACATAGGCATACTAAAACACCCCCTCTCCTCTCAGAGTGTTTTGGTACCCGATGGAGGAGTGGGATAGTTCTCCCTCTTTCCCGCATACTAAAACACTCCCTCTCCTCTCAGAGTGTTTTGGTACCCGATGAAAGAGTGGGATAGTTCTCCCCCTCTCCATTATGTTTTGGAATGCCTATAGCGTTCTCTACTTTATTTTTTTTATTTTTTTTTTTATTTATTTATTTTTTATTTATTTATTTTACAATGTATGCTGATAGAACAATTTCATGAGTTTGACGTTATGTAAAGCGCAGGTTGTCTTGCAGCTTGCATTATGATTTGTGCATATTGTGACGCACTTGAAATATATTTTTGATGGATAGCCATACTGTTCAATGTTGTGAACAGGAAATTTGAATCGTTGAAGCCATTTCTGTTTTAATGCACCGATGACAAAAATTTTTGTTGCATCGCGTAAAGCGTCACGAAGCAAGTTTCGAATTTGTGAGTAGTCATGTCCATCCGTTTTCCAGTTCATGCCATGATGATTATGTTTAAGCCAGTTGTTTTCCCTTTGCATTTCTTCAGAGAGTTTTTTCCATGGGAAGGGATTTTTGAATATAAGAACAACAGGCTCACTATTATCGTTGAGAGGAATGATTGCAATTTCCTTTAGAATATAATCTTCTCTGGTTTGCTTGAAACCAGTCATGTCTACTGCGTACTCCATTTTTTGCTGCAGCTTAGACGAGTTTCTTCAGGAAAATCTTTTTTAGCCTCAAATTCTAGACATACATCGACAGGAGCGCTCTTGAGAGATTCGTTTTGTCGTGAACAGTCAATAACAATGAGTGGTTCATTCTCGATGAACATAGGCTTTGACAGCATCGGCTGTGGATCTCTTCCATAGTATGATTTTTGAAAATTAGCATACATATCATAGAGAATCGCATACTGATTGTTATATATGTCGAGATTCATATTGTTGTATGGATAATATTGTGAATTTAAGAAAAGTTTCACATTACTTATCTCACAATGATCAAATCTACTGGCATTTGCAGTTCTTACAGTTGATTTGATGTTTTCACTGTCCAGACGTGTTTATTCGTGCTTGGGAGAAGAGGATATTCAAATATCTCTCAAGAACGAAAACACATAGAGATGGGATTATCTCTACCAATGAAATTCAATAGCTGAATTTTTTGTTTATCAGATGCAATGACATATGGCATTAACCATTCTATTTTCGTTATTTTTACTTCACAATCTTCATAAGTAGTTGCACCAGCTGTCGTAGTTCCTTCCTGGATTATTGAGTTCAAGTCGCTTCTCGATCTCGTAAGAATGAGCTCATGCTTCATGTTAACTATAATTTTTGTATAGTCTTCTGCAAAGCCCATGATCATACTCAGCGGAATCGCAACGTCAAAGTTTCCCTTTTCATCGACAAACGATTTGTCGTCCTCTTCATTGCCAAGCCAGCCTGCATTTTCTAGCATGTTATTCTCATTCGAATTAAATGAAGTCCATCCTTTCATGATAGTGCTCAAACCAACATTTTTACTTTTATCTATCTCCACAGCATTAATTTCATAACGAATTTCATCAAACAGATGACAAATGCCATTGTTCACGAATTTAGTTTTAGCTGGTGCTGTTGAACCACCTTTGAGTTTCAATTTTCCACATACATGGATAGAACTACGTGATGGCAAGAGACATAGATCTTGATGTTGGATAGAAATACGAATCTCATCACTATTATCAAAGCTTAATGATGAGTATGGTTGATGGGCGTGTACCTCGTAATGAGCAATAGACTCATCGAATACGACACCTGATTGAATGCTTAGAATTTCGTCCATTTTTCTGGAAGCAGCAAAGAATTATACACGTGAATTTTTTCCACGAACTTTTAGTCCTAGGCTTTTCAGAAACTGAATGCTCTTCCGTGTTAACGGTTTGAGTTTCTTCGGTCGACTGATGACTCGTTGACATGGTGGCTGACTTATATATGTTCCAGAATTGTAAACGATGCCCATTATACTGATTTGATGTGAAGTCTAATAGTGATTTCCTCTCCTCGAAAATTCACTAAATTTCCATCCTGATCTACAATTCGAATTTGTAGATGATCTATGCACTTGACACTGAGTGGTAGATATATCACATGAGACGGAACTTCTAAGATTTTGTATCCTGGAGGCACTCTGGGAAAGAACTCATGGATTGTATGAACTTTTTTATTATTGATATAAGCACCTGCAGTAATATTGCACTCAACTCTGAGTGCATTGATTCTCAATATTTTCACAGGTAAATCAGAGCTGTGTTGAATGTTCTCTTTGAGAATGCGAGGAGCAAAGCCAAGGAGATTGAAGGCCTATTGAATCGTGAGGTCTGAGATCTATCAGATGACTGCAGAGAATTTCACTTCTGAGAGTATTGTTGTTAGCTTTCAAAGAAAATTCAATTCCTTTGGATTTCAAAGTTTCTTGTAAAAATTGATTGATAGCATCAATCTCATAACTGCCAGTAGGGATTGTAATAATATCTTTTTTGCTCAAATGAAGTTTATTATTTGAAAAGTCGACATTGGGAATAGAGTTGAATGTTAAAAGTTCAACTAATCCCAAGACAAAATTCTTATGCTGTGGTAGTTCAATCGAACGAAAATATTGTGCTTCTAAGACAGATGAGTTTCCTGAGAGACTCAGAGTGAAACTATCTTCCATGACTGATCGAATAATAATGAATCCATTTGTCTGCGAGCACCTCTTTTATAGTCTCCCAGCCAG
Organism: Pteromalus puparum; assembly: GCA_012977825.3. Taxonomy (NCBI): domain Eukaryota; kingdom Metazoa; phylum Arthropoda; class Insecta; order Hymenoptera; family Pteromalidae; genus Pteromalus; species Pteromalus puparum. Next base: position 22,245,952 of record CM053168.1, on the reverse strand, counting down.
GAAGTAGAGACAAAGATGGCCACATATGAATGAGTCAAAATTTTGATATCTTTTGTAATTGTATTTCACTTCTTTCACGTTAAAATACATCATGAGATCCTTGGGAGGTTTGAGATCACTAAAACTATCAAAATAAAGCACTTCAGAACCTTGCTTGCGATAACAAACCCAGTGAGTACCTCTGTTTTGATAGTCATCCAAGTTAACCACTGCAGATTCATTATACCATGGACCATTGGGAGGCAGATTATTTCTCATGAAAACACCTCGGAAATCTGAGATTTTCATCATATGAGCATATTTTTTTAGATCGTAGTCANCGATCGTAGTCAGTCAGTGGAGGATTCGGCAAAGTTAAATCGAAGTTTTTTTTTCTATTCACTTGATTGCCACGACCGATATGAGTAGGTGACATAAATAATCCCATTCCAGTTTTATAGGGCTTAAGATGGAGTCCTTTGCCTAAAGCAATAGCTTCCATGGTCTCATTATGCCTCTTACTTTCTTCATGATTTTTCTGCGCGGCTTTAGCATCATTAACAGCTTTAGCTATTCCAGCAGCACCTCCTGCTAAAGCGCCAGTTGCACTGAGTCCTGCAAATAGTGGAATGAGAAAAGGAAGAACTCCTCCAATTTTCGATGGAAGCGGTAGAACTCGAGGAATGATAACTTTTTTCTTTCCTCCTGCACTCTTAACAGTTTGACGTGCACCCTTCAAGGCTGATTGAATAACCTTGCGAGAAGATTTACTTGCAGTCACCGATTTTTTAGCCGCAGTCACTAACTTATTAAATTTCAGTCCCATTCCTGTTTTTCCTTTTAATTTCATAGCACTGTTAACCGCCAAAGCAAATGCTTTTTCAGCAAGACTAGCATCTTTGGCTCTGACACGTTGCGAAGCTTTATCAGCAAGCTTCTTGTCAGCTGCTCTACGATCTCCGTTTTTATCAGAGTATGCTATGTCATGTTCTTTACACGCCTGATCTAGCGGATTAATTCCAGGATCTCCTCTTTTCATTCGCTTTTTCAATTTGGTTCCGGGACCGCAGTATTGATATCCGGGAAGATGCATTTCAAAGGATAAGTTATTGATAACTTTATCAAGCAGTCCATTGCCTTTCGGCCCTTTCTGAGATTTGTGAATGATCATCTCTCTTCGAGTGTTGATTTACAACTGACGATCAAGGTATAAAACAAGCGTTTATATTTCAAGAGCTCAATGTTGAATCTGACTCTGTTACGTGAACATGGATTTTACTGAGCAGAATGTCAAACTCCCCGTCGGGAACTTCGATTTTGGAAAAGAGAAGAGAAAGAAGCGACATGGTGAATTACTGCCAGATAGTATACGAGCAGTATTCTGCGGACCATCAAATTGTGGAAAAACAAATAGTTTATTGGCTTTAATTATACATCCCAATGGTCTTAGGTTGGAAAATTTGTACGTATACTCAAAATCCTTGAATCAGCCAAAGTATCAATTTCTCAAGAATGTCTTGGAGCCGATTGAAGGAGTATCATATCTTCCGTTCAGTGAGCATGAATCCGTAGTATCTCCAGATGAAGCACTTCCAAATTCAATTATGATATTTGATGATGTCGCTTGTGAGAAGCAGGATAACGTCCGAGCATTTTTCTGCATGGGGAAACATAAAAGTGTAGACAGTTTCTATCTATGTCAATCATATGCCCATATAGGAAAACATCTCATTAGAGATAATGTTAATTTACTAGTGATTTATCGTCAAGATGATGTGAATTTAAAGTATATCTATGAGGATCATGTGAACACCGATTTAACTTTCAATGAATTTCGAAATCTTTGCTCAGAGTGTTGGAAGAATGATAAGTATGGATTCATTGTCATTGACAAAGATAGAGCGATGAATGAGGGTNGATGATGTGAATTTAAAGTATATCTATGAGGATCATGTGAACACCGATTTAACTTTCAATGAATTTCGAAATCTTTGCTCAGAGTGTTGGAAGAATGATAAGTATGGATTCATTGTCATTGACAAAGATAGAGCAATAAATGAAAAGTGAACGCCTACAGCAGCAGCATCCATCTAAGCACATTTTGGATACACACAAGAGTAAAAAAATGAGAAAACGAATAAGAATTGACAGATCAAGTATGCTAAACGATCTAAATAATAATAATAATAATAATAATTCAAGTTTATTCATCGATGATGATGATGATGATGATGATAATTTTGAGTCAATGACTGGCACAATAATCAATTCTTCATTTAAATCTATGAGTGGAAAAAAAAATGAATCATCGGAAGACTTCTTGTCATTGCTGGATAAAAGCCGCAAAACAATTGATAATATATATGGAGTGCGGAAAGTTGATGGAGTGTATATGATAGGTGATTCAGAAATTGAATTTGATGATAAATATGTCATAGTCAGAGGTGAAAGTTATCCTAAGAGTAGTGGACTAATGGAATTGCTATTTAAAAAATATCCGGATGAACTTCTTTTGAGTTCATCAGATCGTGAAAATTATCGCAAGATCCTGGAAGCAACAAATGCTCATCGGAAAAAATACAGCAAAAATGAATCCTTGCGAGGTTCGAGGAGTAATAAATTTAAGAATGTCTTGGCACCAATGTTCCGTAGCACTCCAAATAAAAACAACATCAGCAGCAGTGGCAGAGGACTTATACCTAAATATAAAATAGCTAAGAAAAATTCTTCTATAGATCTCGTCTACTGGGATGATCCAAACGAGCTTATCGATCGACTCAGATTATTGATTGCCGAACGATCTGCTGGAAATAACAATCACGTCAATGAAATCCAATCAATTATTGAGGAATTACGTGAAGCTGGGCATATATATTAATCCACAACTCTCTTATTTGGATCAGTAGCATCATGAGTCTCGATGTGTTTGGAAGAAAACTTGAGGGCTCGCAAGTGAGTCGCGGTCCTCCAGGCATTGGTTTCAATTTGACATCAGACGGTGATTTTGATTTAGAAAATAAGCGGCTTTGCAATCTAGGAGCCCCGCGTGATCCAAACGATGCAATCACCGTGCATTCACTGAAAGTTATCCTACAAACTGAAATAAATTATATAGCTTCTAAACTTGCTGGAATAAGTAAAGTTATAGATGAATATAAGCAGGAATTTGAAAAACATCAAGTGGAAGTGGCTGAAAAACTCAAATATCTCTATAGAACAACTCAACGTAATTCCGCTAGTGTTAATTATATTATTGAAGAATTGAATAAACAATTAAAAGATCGTATAGAAGAATTTCCAGAGGATTATCATCCACTATAGACGATAAAGATGGAACGTCAAAGAGTAGCTGAAGAGCTGCATAAGCCAGCACGTCGACGGTACAAGAGAAGAAAATATGTCATACGTGGTATAGATGAGACTTGGCAAGCTGATCTTGTTGAAATGATACCTTACTCTGATGAGAACAAAGGATTTCATTACTTACTCACTGTCATAGATATATTTTCAAAGTATGCATGGGCCGTCCCTGTCAAGTCGAAGAGTGGTAATGATGTTACTGCAGCTATGAAGTCGATATTGAAACAAGGACGAGTACCGAAGAATCTACAAACTGACCAAGGAAAAGAATTTTACAATTCAAGTTTTCAGAAACTCATGAAGAAGCATAAGATAAACTTATACTCTTCACATAGTAATCTTCATGCTAGTATATGCGAGCGTTTTAATAGAACATTAAAAAATGCAATGTGGTTAGAGTTTAGCAAACAAGGAAGCTATAAATGGTTGGATATTCTACCTGACTTGGTCGAAGCTTACAATTCGAGAAAACATCGTACAATAGGGATTGAGCCTATAAACGTTACGCAAGCAAATGAGAAAGAGATCAAGAGACGATTTCCAATTGAAATGCCACCAGCGAAAAAACCGAAATTTAAAGTAGGAGATAAAGTACGAATAAGTAAAATAAAAAATATTTTTGAAAAGGGTTACACACCGAACTGGTCTACTGAAATTTTCACGATAACGCGAGTTGTAAAAACAAATCTGTTAACTTACAGCCTCAAAGATTATTATGATAAACCCGTCTCTGGCGGCTTTTATGAAACGGAAATTCATAAAACTATGTATCCTGACATTTATCTAGTGAAAAAAGTTTTAAAGAAAAATGGTAAACGCATATATGTTAAATGGTTAGGATTTAGTGATGAGCACAATAGTTGGATAGATAAAAATGAGATTGTATGATTTATTATCTAGGATACAAATAAATAAGAAAGCAATTGTAAATTAAGTTTAATACTGCATTTATTCATGTATATTATGTATAAGTTTGGACAAATAAATAGTTTGTTTTTTGAAAACTAATCAATCTTTGTATTTCATCATCATTTTAGCAAGTACTGAACTTAAAAGAAGTTCCACCCTGATATGCTATGAATAAACTGAGTTTATTTGCTGCATTAGAAAGATTATTTAATAGTTCTTGATCTTTCAAGACTGCTGATGAGATCTTCTCCGGCAGAAATATTTGAAAGCTGTCATCGATTTCGGCCACGACCTTCGTACCGAATCTCGTCTTCACCTCCTTGAGTGCAGTCACCATGTACGGGTGATCTTTTTCTATGTCCGTGGCTTTCTTCTTAGGCAAGAACTCGCGCTCAGCAATATTGTTGAGTGCAGATAGATCCATTCTGAAAAAGTAGAATAAGAATTTTTATATTAGAGAAAAATATTTTGTAAGAGAGAAAATTGAGAATGAACTTACTTATAAAGTTAGTTGAGTCTTGGTTTCTTTGCAGAAGATTGGTAGTTTTCAAGCTCGACTGCTCGACGTCAGTGTAAAGGAGTTTACATTTGTCTCCAACTCGCTGCTTCATATATGAATAATGAAAATCATATAACAATGTTTTCGACAAATCGAGAATGCTGAGATCAACGTATATTGGTTTTTTGATTGTAATGCTTATTCTCTTTAGTTGTATAGCAACCAAATTTTCATCAAAGATAGCACAACTATGAAAATTTGGTTGAGCTATACGCGCTTCTGCTCCATATCGACCTGTAAATTTATTAACTAATCGCACATCAACGCGAGATCGCTCTCGCTCGATGCACTTACCATAGACTGCATTAATTAATAACTTATAAAAACGTTTTTCAAACTCGTTTTTGGCCTGCTTTCTCTTCTCTGTATTAAATTCAACATATGGTTTGAGCCAGGGCTTTTGCTCAAAACTTAAAATCCTATGCACTTTTTTTAGACGAAGTCCATTATCTAATACTTGTTTTAGCGCTCGATAATGAATGATATACCTTTTCTTATCAGTCAAAGTAGTCAGCAGTTTCTTCTGCTTTGAGCCAGGAGGTGTACGGTGCTCTGCACAAAAAGGCAAATCTCGATGATCATCATGTATTTCTTCAGGATACTCTAAATCCACTTCAGCAAAGTATCCTATATCAGAGTCTGGTGGCGCATTGAAAAAGTTTAAATTCGTTTCATATTCAATCCATTTGAATTTTCCTACTGGTAAATGCTGCACCATGGCCCATCCATAAAGATTATTAACGTCAAAATATAAGAGTGTCTTCGTTTCCTGTTTCTTATCATATGCTGCTCCCATGTAAGGATTGTTCGCCTTACCATACCGATTGCAGCATTGACTGATTCCACCTCTAATGCCTGCTTCAACAAACAACAGCATATCTATATCCGTGAGGAGCTCTAATTCCACCTTTGTCATTTTTAGAGCTGCTGAAAATGTGAGACCGGGGGTTGTGTAAAAATGTGCTGGACATAAATTATACGCTGTCAGCGACATCTCTCGAAAACTTTCAAAAACGTCAGCTAATAATAAAACATCTGTTTTCAAGTATAAATCCGAATACTCGTCCAAAGTTGTTATGTTAAATGTATTCCATACTGTGACAGCATGTTGAAAGTCTTTTTCACTAATATGAGAATCTGTTAGTTTATTGTAAAATTCGTTTTTTTCAGGCAGTTTTCTAGACATCAACTTGTCTAATCCATCTACGAAATCATATGGAAATATACCTTTTCGTCTAAGAAGATCGATTTTCTCATCTGTGAATCCATCTGTTCGAAACTCATTCACTGCAATCGGCACGTTTTATATGATGCCAGCTTTTCTAATGATGACAGTAAAAAACGCCACGAATCTATGAATCTAAAACTGATGTCAGAGTCATCTACATACTTCGTGAATGAAATATATTTTTCTTTATTATGTGGTATCAGAGATACACGTCCATTCAATATTGTAGAAGTAGCAATTTCTTTCAAAATGAAGTGTGTATCATAATTGAGGTTGTGAAAAATAACTGGCACAAACCTCGAATCTTTATAATTTAAATTGCATGAATTGTGAGCTGCACCTCTGAAACTAAAGAGAAAAAATGACTTACATATTTTTTATAGCAATCAAATATTAAATAATTAAAATTGATAACATACCGTCCTGTAAGATGACAGTGGTCTCGTACTGCAAGTTCTTCGCCTTTGATAGGTTTTCGACATATATGGCAAACAGTTGACTTCCGAAACGATAGTTCTTCTAAATCTGTCAATTTCATTGGTTTTGGATTTTTGTAGAGTAGATCAATCTTCTCACCAATTACTTTCAGTTCTTGAACAAACCATTTCGCTGGTGTCTCTTCATCTTCATTTTCTTGCCGGTATGATTTATACATAGATAAAGTATCATCAAAGCTGCACTTTATATAATAGCCTGCGCTATATGCTTCGTGAAGCTGAAATGCATTTTCATTTTCAGTGGGCTTTATTAAACATTCAAAATCTGCGTAAATAACAAAAGGAACTTTTTCACTTTTATTTTAATCTTCAAATTTAAGAATGTTATTCTTGGAGTCGGGCAGATTAATTCGACATTTATTTACATTTTTGCAATCATTTTCGTGTGTTTTCAACCTTTCTTCACAGTAAAATATTTGTAAACATCTTTCACAGTGGTAAGATTTTAGATGTGATTTACTCAGCTGAGTACTTAAAAGTCGAGACAGATATTTAATCCAAACGTAGTGGTATTTAGGCAAGCTTCCGTCATCCTTATGATTATTTTCTTCATACTCATCTATGTAAAAATCTTGAATGAGGAGTAGATTAACATGTTTTTCTTTCTTTTCTTTCGTAATATGGCAAGGTGATACTTCATACTTTGCATTATACTTTTTCAATATGTATACATTTATTGAAATATTATTTAATTTTTCGAATTTCGGAACATCTTTGAGTTTGACTGGAAATTCTATATCACCAAAGTTCAACTCGTTCTCATACACACGATATTGATTAACTCTATTGGGATTAGTTTCACTAGGATGCAATGCTGAAAGTAAAGCATACTTAAAACACTGATTGTCATTATTACGCACATTAACACATGCTTTCTTCTTTTCTATAAACTTAGGAAGTGGAATGAAGGAACTCCCCTTGATTGGCGAATATTTTTTCATATTTATGCACAAACTAATAATACTTGTCAGAGTCCAGCCAGAATCCTTCTCCTGGAATTCTTCAAGTTGAGTGAGAATAGGTTCTTTGATATGATCTTTAAACCATTCTTCTAAATTCGATGACATGTATGCTGTAGCACTTTCACTTGTAAAATATTTAATATCAGTCGTTTCCTCACCATTTTTCTGCATAGTATATTCTGCGATAAAATCAGAATTTATTTTTATAGCGTTATATTCCTTCAAGCAATCTTCTACTTTAACCTTGAAGAGCTTTTGCGCATCGTTCAAAAAACTTAGAATGTCTACATGCTTTATATTCACAACCACACCTGTTCTGATTCGATTTTGAAAAGCAGATTCCACATCTCGCCACTCAACTCTAGCTTCAGTCTCTTCTGTTTGTAGACCGCCTCCTTGCTGAAGATGTTGTTCGAATTGAACTTGTATGCATGAAAGATGTGTCATACAAGTTTGATATTTCTGCTTTTCTCCTCTTGCAAGGTTAGATTTATCAATTTTTTCATTCAATTCTCGTATTGTGGAAGTGCACATATCCAGCCAATAATGAATATCTTGATTGCTCATTTCGTGTATATTCCGTAAAGTATCACGCACTAAATCGACAAGACGTTCAAAAAATTGAATTGGAGCCATATTTACTTCTCACTTAAACTGAACAAAAAGGACTAGTTTTGTGTACTGTAGTAGTAGACGAAGACTGCTCCTGAAAGTCAAGTTTTCCCTTTTATAGGCAAGACCACGAAAAAAGAGGTGGAAAAGGGATTTTTTCTTGGGGTGAATTTTCTATGTCTGCTCCAATGAAAAGCGTTATCTTCCGAATAGAAAAGCTGAGGAGCAAGATATGTCGAGGGGAAGGGATAGATTTTCAGACCAATGAGAAGTCGTCATCTTCCAAATAGAAAAGTCGAGGAGAAGGGATATTTTCTTGGGAAGGGATGAATTTTCTATTTTTAGACCAATGAGAAATCGTCTTTCAGGCCCATCCAATGAGGTCTGTGCTTCTTCTAAGCGACCAATTGAAAAAAAATAATAAGGCGGAGTTTCTTCTTATATAACCGGGGTGTGGAAAGTCATCTGTTCACTTTCAATGCACACTTCGTACTGAATTATCTCTACAAAGCTGCAAGATGTCTACAACATGTGAATACGAAGAGATGTTTAAAAATACCATACTGAAATATCCAGAAGAAAACGTTTATATTGTCGACATTAAAGGATTTCAAAGAATTGCTGTAGATACTTTTATTATCAAAGAAATCAGTTTTCTCAACATAAAAAAAACAGCTTTACCAACTGCTTACCTTTTCAAGTCACCAATGCCGTGGGAAGATCTTACAGAGGAAGAAAAATGTATGATGCATTGGCTAGAAAAAAGTTATCATGGAATCGAATGGAATTCTGGTGATATTCCATACCATCGACTTGATCAAGTTTTAAAAATCTGCACGCAAGGTGTTAAAAAGCTATTTGTTAAGGGAGAACAGAAAGCAATGTGGTTGAAAAATTATTTGCCAAATATGTAAGTATTTATACATTCTAATACTTTCTCTTACTTTTTTTTAAACTTAAAGTTATTTACTTTTCAGACAAATTTCAACTGTGGAAGATCTCGGATGCCCGCTACTCGACAACATAAAAAGTAATGAACATTACTTTTGCTTCCACCATGATCTTTGTATAAGAAGAAAACCTGCATGCGCCATCCATAACGCCCTTTCAATAAGAGCATGGTTATTGGATTTTCTCACCGGAAAATTTGGAGAAGACGAAATTGATGCTTTGATAAACTGTACACTAAACAAATTTATTAAATAATAAAAGATTTGAAAAAAAATATATGAAAATTCTTATTATTGTATTGGGAAAGGTATTCAAATAAATCCATCCGTCTTTTTATTTATTCATAATTTTTGTTTATTTATTAAAGAGTAAAAAATTATTTATTGAATTAAAAAAATACATGCCAAATTTTGTAGAGATTCATAACCTGGATTTGATAATATTGTGGTATACATACACACACACACACACACATCCAACGGACATTTTCTAAAAACATATGATTCGAACTCCAAACACTTCCAAATGCGTTTTTACAAAGTTTTAGTGAAAGTGAAAATTTTTCTATTACAAAGCTTCCTAAAAGTTTTAGTGAAAGTGAAAATTTTTCTATTACAAAGCTTCCTCTAGGAGGAAGCAATATATTAAAATTCTTAAGATTATATTGTCTGTCCCTACGAAAATTAGCACAACTTGAATTTTTACTAAAAAAAAATTCAAGTAGTGCTAGTTTTCGTAGGGTCCGATGATATAGGGAAAAGGCGTTCAAATAAATCTACTCATCTTTTTCTTTTTTTTTTCACTTAATTTTGTTAATTTATTTATTATGAAATAGTTAAAAAATGCCTTACTTTTTTACCTTTTTACATTACATTTTACATACAAGATTTACATCACTTTTTACATTATTTTTTAACTATTTTTACATGATCAATTAAAATCACATCTTCCACAATTCTTGGCCGATTACGTTGCGGCTGCTGTTCTTGCTGTTGTTGCTGCTGTTGCTGCTGTTCTTGTTGCTGCTGTTCTTGTTGAGTACTTCTCATATCTTCTCGTATCATTAGTATGTTTAACCTTCTCATTTACATAAACTACAACACCATGATTTTTATTGATGTCGCCGTGATTGTAGTATAGTTTGTAGTCTTTTATTTTGTAATACTGATAGTGTATTAATTTCCATACCTCTGTGCATACATATGGTTTTATCTTTAGACTTTTAAGAAGGATTTGTAACTTTTCGAAATTGGCATTTAGGCTTCTGATGTTTAAGTACAGGATAAGATCATTATTACTACTTCTTTCTTTGTTAAATGTCTCAATTATCCCTATAAATCCGCTCTTGTTCATTTAGACTATTTTGTATTTCTTCAATCAGGTTTATTTGTGTTACATTACATTTTACATACAAGATTTACATCACTTTTTACATTATTTTTTAACTATTTTTACATGATCAATTAAAATCACATCTTCCACAATTCTTGGCCGATTACGTTGCGGCTGCTGTTCTTGCTGTTGTTGCTGCTGTTGCTGCTGTTCTTGTTGCTGCTGTTCTTGTTGAGTACTTCTCACACTGCTGCTAGCAGTGCTCGGTCTCCTCAACTGCAGCATGCCGCGTCTTGGTGTGGGTTCTGAAAAAATTAAAGCAAAAAAAATTTAAGTTGACAGCAATTTTTTTTAAATGAACTATATTATGGTTTAAATTATTTTACCTGAGCTCATCCTCGATGTCCCTGCTCTTGGTGACAACTCACCAGATGCCCTTTTTTCTGGGCATTCTCTCCATTGTCGTCTGTAAAAAAAATATATGTCGTCTGTAATTTTCAATAAAATAAATCTATTTTAAGAAAAAACAAAAAATTATTTTAACTTACCATTGAGCTTCCTCTTGGGAATTGCACCAAGATCATGGATGCTCTTGACCGATCTGCAAGATACGCAGCTCGACGACGTTCCGCTCGAGCTAGAACTGCTCGAACTCGAACTGCTAGAGCTGCTCGAACTCGAGCTCGATCTAGAGCGGATCCGTCGGGGCTGCTCTGCGACCGCTGCCGCCGAGGATCGTCGGGGCTGCTCTGCGACCGCTGCCGCCGAGGATCGTCGGGGCTGCTCAGCGACCGCTGGGGATCGTCGAGGCTGCTCAGCCGCCGGGGATTGTCGGGGCTGCTCAACGACCGCTGCCGCTGGGGATCGTCGGGGCTGCTCAACCGCTGGGGATCGATGGGACTGCTCAGTCGAAGATCGTCGGGGCTGCTGAGTCGAAGATCGACGGGGCTGCTCCGTCGCCGAAGATCGATGGGGCTGCTCAGCAGCCATCCGCGATCTACGAGATTCTTCGTCATACAATTGCCGCAAAGCAGCATTTGGCAGTTGTGGCACTGTAACATAAGGAAAAACAGGGTAGCAAATAGAACTACTTTAGTCAATGCCGTGCTATTAAATAATATTCAAAAGTTACTCACGTCTTTCCACCACCTCCACTGCCCAGGAGACGAAGTCTAGCATGGCCAGGAGCGTTGGTGCGTTGTTCACAAACCATCATATGCGCTCATGGGCGCCTTGTAGATTCCTTCGGCTTCGTGAAGAATGCACATTACTCAACGTTTTCGAAGACATTTTTTCAATTTGTAAGAAAAAATCGGTTACTGATGAATTTTCCTTTGACTTGTGAAAGTCAGAAAACTCGATGACTAAACTGACGGTTTACGACTCGCGCTAGGCTATTTGTAGCCAAAAATTGGAACCTCCCTCGTTCTACAACCCTCCTGGAAAGATCTTCCTTTTTCCACCACTTTTTTCGAAAAAGTCCTCTGATTTGGCGAAATTTGTTCCTCCCCAATTCTTAAAGATCCACCCTCGTCCACCTGACCACAGGTCATCAGCGTTCGCACCATCCTGCACTCGCCCACATTTTCTCAAAAGAAATATGCAACATTCGCATGAGAGGTGTATGATTACTCCAAAACTAGAGGGCATCGATCACTATACAATGCTGCATTGTTGACCACCTGAGCAGGGGGTCGTCGGCGTGCGCGCCAACCTGCACACGCCCACAGTTTGAGGATGCCTTATGCGTCAAATAAGGATTGATTTCTAATCCGTGTAAGAAAGCAAACAGCTCAAAAGATTATCTCTTTCTAGCTAGAAAGAACATTCATCATTTAACAATGCTACATTTTGTACATCTAAGCTGGTTCTTCTACACCCTCCAATCTGCATACGCATAGTAAATGCATAATGCGCAGCATTCATATACTTTTCACGCTTTCCATCTGTTTCTTATAAAGATGAGACGCTGTTCGACGAAAAAGGGGGCTGTCCTTTTCCCAGTTTTCTCAAAAATCTGCCAATGGAGTTTCGATATATTCAAAATAGAGTGGAGGAATAAAAACTCCTACAGATTCTTGAACAACGGTGGGACGGCTTTCTTTCCCTCTCTTTCAAAAAAACAAGTAGCCAATGGCTGTGAAACATCTTCGAGATGATTATGCAAGGGAAGGGATGAGAGAACGCTATAGGCATTCGAAAAATCCCTCTTTTGGAAAAACGTGGGTGAGAGTGGGGAAACTATCCCACTCTCTCATCGGGCCCAATAGTAGAGAACGCTATAGGCATTCCAAAACATATGGAAGTTGTCTATCAGGCTATGCTTGCAGGTACCTTTCTATAAGTATAATAAAATCTTCATTTTTGGCTTTTGGAATATCTTATTTGCAGTGTACTTATTTGAGCATTGTAAATTATTATCGCAAAAATAATAATATACTTTTAAACACGATTATAAATTATGTAAATTATTAAGTATTTTGTATTTATAAAGAGTTCTTTGACTTTATCAATTTCTTTATGAAAATCAATAAATCTTAATTATTTATTTTAAAGATGGTATTAAAATATTCTCCGCGAGTTAATATTAGAATAAAAGGGTCAAGCCATGCTTATTCTCCATTAAATAGGAGACATAAAAGTGGCATACCCCAAAAAAAATATTTCTAGGGTTTCGTCCTAGCTATCAGAGAGGACTCCTCAGTAAGGCTCTGGTAGTGGAAAGCGGTGTTGGAAAGCAGTGTTGGAAAGCGGTCATATATGTAGCCAAGCCGAGCCCATTCTAACTACCTGGAGTAGAAAGAAGGAGAATCTTAATTATTTGTTTTCTTTCAAATTTTTAGAATAAACTAAGAAATATTAATGAAATATTCCATAACACTTCCATGAATAATTCGAAAAATGTTCAAAAAATTATTTTGAATATTCCAATGAAATATTTATGGAAGTTTCCACAAATATTTTAGTGAATCTTTTGGTGAAAGATTTCAGAAATAATTCTATACAGTATTCCGCGGAATATGCCTCAAAATTTTCATGAATAATCTAAGAAATATTTTAAAAAATGTTTAGAATAATCCATAGACATGTCTATTTTATAACAAGTAGTCAGGAATTAACAGAACCTTCCATGAAGATTTCAAGAAATGTTCAAATATTATGTTGGCATTTACAAAGAAATATGCATGGAAGATTACATAAATATTTCACTAAATCTTCCACTGAAAGATTTTAGAAATAATTCTATACAATATTCCGCGGAAAATGTGTGGAAACTTCCATACATAATTCAAGAAATATTTAAAATTTTTTTAGAATGTTTCAAGAAATATTAAAGAATGATTTTATGAATATTTCAGTAAATCTTTCAGTGGAAGATTTTTTCAATCATTCTATGCATTATTTCACGAAATATCTGTGAAAACTTCCATGAATACTTCAAAAAATGTTTAGAAAATTATTTATATGAAATATTAAGGGAAGATTCCATGAATATTTCAGCAAATCGTCCGGTGGAAGATTTCGTATATAATTATATGCAATATTTCACGGAATTTGTTTGGAAACTTCCATTAATAGTGCGAGAAATATTCAACAACTTATTTTTAATATTCCAATGAAATCTTAATGGAAGTTTCCATAAATATATCAGCAAATCTTCCGGTGAAAGATTTGAAAAATAATTCTATGCAATATTCCCTTGAATGAGCCTAGAAACTTTCATAAATGATTTTTTAATTCCAAGAATAGTGGATAATGATCAGTAATAGGCGTCATGAGTGTTAGCGATTTTGTATCCAGGAAGTCAGTTTTAATAAAGATACAATCAATGCACGTTCCTTTATTTGTAGTTATGTTTGTTGGTCTGGCGGTGTTTGTAAAACCTGGTAGGTAACCTTTTTCCAGAAGGTTATTTAGGAACTCTATGCTTACATGATTGAAATCCTGTATATTTATGTTAAAATCACCGATTATAATATGGTTTTTAACATTTTTTTATGGTCTAAATAGTTTTTGAGATTCTGATTAAACTCTATACAAATCAGTCCGTGTGATCTGTATAACGATGAGATCTCCAGTTGTTTTTTATTATTTAGAGAGATAATAGTATTTAGTATTTTAAGCTTACCTATTACTATCGTATCATTAGTATGTTTAACCTTCTCATTTACATAAACTACAACACCATGATTTTTATTGATGTCGCCGTGATTGTAGTATAGTTTGTAGTCTTTTATTTTGTAATACTGATAGTGTATTAATTTCCATACCTCTGTGCATACATATGGTTTTATCTTTAGACTTTTAAGAAGGATTTGTAACTTTTCGAAATTGGCATTTAGGCTTCTGATGTTTAAGTACAGGATAAGATCATTATTACTACTTCTTTCTTTGTTAAATGTCTCAATTATCCCTATAAATCCGCTCTTGTTCATTTAGACTATTTTGTATTTCTTCAATCAGGTTTATTTGTGTTTCCATTATTTAACTCTTTCAACTGCTAGGCTTGCTGTAGAATTCTGCTGACTGTTGCTTTGGGATTGTGTATCACTTTGGAATGCTTCCACGTTCTGTCTTGGTGCCACTGACCTCTGGTATAGTAGCTTGTTCGTTTGCATGGTTTGTATTTGTTTAATTGCACGTGTTTCATCCCAAGTCGGTAATACAGGTGCGATTGGGTAATCAATAGAGTTAATATATTTTTTTATCTTCTTTTTAAGTATAGAACACTTCAGTCTCACTCAATTTTGTTGTTTTTACATACACTCACATTGTGTTTATCCGAGCACTTTATAAATGCAGCATCATTCCTACACTTTGAAGCACTATGTCCGTATCTACCACAGTTGTAGCAAAGGGAAACGTTAATTAGGTCATATGCTTTACAGCACTGATGTCCTACAAAAACCTTATTGTTGTTTTCACGTATTGACTTGCATATATCTGGTGAGCATTCCATTAGTACTGTGCTTGTTTTGTTCCTCTTGTTGGTGTACATGCACAAGCTGTTACAGTTTTTAAAGTTACGTGCTTTAATATCACTTCCAATGTCCAGTTCATCCATGTTTGTAGCGTTGTCTATACCAATAATTTTTATTTTTGGATTGCCTTGTTGTTCGACCTTGACTTGACAATTTTTAAGCTTACTTGTTAGCGCGTTTTCCAGTGTTTCTAGGCTTTTTGTATTCATACAGCTGATTTCAATTTCGCTTTCATTCTTCTTGCTTATATACTTAGTTTGCACATTCTTCTTTGAAACTAGACACTTCGTGAGCAGTTCCATTGTGTGTGTCTGATTGGGGTCATCGGCCTTGATCATTATACTTGGCACTCGCTTTGGTTTCGGCTTTATTTCTCCTATAACTTCAGAAAATGATCTTATATTTGTCTGTGACTGTGTGCTTTTTGCTTCCTCCTAAGAGGAAGCTTTGTCCTCTCTTAAAAAAGTGATGTGAAGCATTTAATTGATGTCCAGTCGCCTGGTACAAAAATTTAGGAGCGCGAATCAGAAACATAACCTACAAACGCGTTAAAAGGCGGCAAAATTTAAAATCATTTTGGAAAGATATAATTGATGGTATGATAAGAGGTGCGCGAAGTGCACTTAGATTTCCTAGTAACAGTTTTCCTAGTAAAATTTTCAGTTTCGCTAATAACTTCATAGAAACGCATTTGGAGGTGTTTGGAGTACGAATCATACGTTTTTAGAAAATGCCCGCGCATATGGCTGTGTGCGTGTGTGTGTGTGTGTGTGTGTGTGTGTGTGTGTGTGTACCGCCATAATTTTGGAACCACGCGACGGATCGTAATAAAATTTGACATGCATATATTTTTGAAAAAATATTTTTGCTTTTTTTAATGATATGATTTATACAATATATTCAACAGTAGTGTATCTAAAAGAACATAAAATTGTCTACTTTTTCCCGTAAGATTTTATAGATTGACCGATCTGTTCATTTTTATGATATAAAAGGTAATTTTTCGAAAAACATAACTCAAAAAATAAATAGTTAAATGTTTTGAAAAAATTCATGGCAATAAAAAACAACGATATCTACTAGTTGTAAAAATTTTAAGCCATTTTGGCGACTAGTTTTTGAGATAAAAATCAAAAACTAAAAAAAAAAATGGGTTTTCTATGTCGTACGATTACGGGAGTAAAAAGGTTTAAATTGAGTTGAAATTTTAGGAAAAGATTGATCTTTTGATCACTTTGGCTAGGTTTTTTCTGTAGCTTATGAAACCGTTTAGTTTAAAAGATATTAGGATTCAAATTCTTCAACTCTCACCCTGTATACCTTGTGTGACTGAACATTATTATTTTTATTAAACCATATAATTTGATAATTAAAGCTTAGTATATTTTGAGAGCTTTCATGGTTTTATAAAATGTCCGCGCAGATGATTGTGTGTGTGTGTGTGTGTGTGTGTGTGCGTGCGTGCGTACGTACGTACACCGTTATAATTCTGGAACCACGTGATCGATCGTAATAAGATTGGACATGCATATATGTTTTCTGATTCTGAATTTGCACATTTTCTTTTAAAATTTCGACTATTTTATGATGATTCTATGGCCATTTTTCGATTTTTGAAAAAATATTTTTGCTTTTTATAATGATATGATGAGCGGATCTCCGGTGAGACCTCTCTCCCAGGAGCTATTCTAATGTCTGGTGGATCTCTTCCCGGGATAACCCTCCGGTCGAGGAAAATCTCCGAGGAGAATCCCTACTCGCTCGGTCGAGCACCTCCCGGGCTTCACCGCCGGTGATCTCATGTGAGATTTTGCAGTAGGGAGGTATATAAGATAAAATATGGGTGGGGTGTCAAAGTAAGTGGTGGAGAGTTTACTACCCCTATAGCACCTGATATTTAGGCAATATTGCCTCCACATTTCATTGCAAGACTAGCTAGATTCGGCAATATTGCCAGAGCTTAGAATAACATTGCTGCAACCATTAAGCAATGTTGCCACGCACCAAAATGTCCGCTTTTTCATTGCAAGGTTGGTTGTCTCCTACACAGGTCCCAATATTTTGGGAACATTGCCTGAAGATTGCATTCCTAGTTGTCGCAATATTGCACGAATCCTCATTAATATTGTGCAACTATTTTGGGAACATTGCTACTAGATTGTACAATATTTAAATTATATTGCGATAACTTTAAATTATTTCCGTATTAGTATAACAATTTTTATAATGATGCGAAAATAATTTAAGGTTATCGCAATATTAATTAAATATTGTACAGTCTAGTAGCAATGTTCCTTGAATAGTTGAAGCAACATTAATAAGGTTCCGTGCAATATTGCAAAATCTGGTAATGGAATCTTTAGGCAATGTTCCCAAAATATTGGGACCTATGTGGGAGATAACCAACTTTGCAATGAAAAAGCGGACATTTTGGTGCGTGGCAACATTGCCTTATGGTTGCAGCAATGTTGTTCTAAGCTCTGGCAATATTGCCGAATCTAGCTAGTCTTGCAATGCACTGTTGAGGCAATGTTGCCAAAATATCGGGTGCTATAGGGGTAATGCATTAAATAGGCAGAGTGAGAGGTTTAGAAGGGCGAGGGACATATAGATTCCTAAAAATCCGTCTTTTTCAGTTGACACTTACCCTTTATATTACTATCTAATGATATGTAAATACAGTATGTAAGTAAATTATATTTTATTTGTAATCAGACTTTATTAAGCCAGTATCAATCAATTTTTAAGGTCAGGCTTGAGGTTGAATTTAATTATCAATAGTTTTAATTATATGTTGGAATAAGAGGGGTGTTTGTATGCCACGGAGCCTTTCATTAGGTTTTACCCTAATAGCTCTAGTATTCACCTTAAACCTACGGGAAAAACCGTGGCTCAATATAGCTGTGAACGCGCTGTTTCCTTTCAGCGCGTAACGGGCCTTAGACCCATTAGGGCCGTTACAGTAAAAAAAAGAATAGGAAACAGATACAGATGCAGATACAAAATAACATATCTAAATATATAACAAGGAATAGCACAGTTGTATCTGTTCCTCATATATATAGATTGAAACGCTAGGAGAAGCCTAGGTTTCTTTTCGACCGTGCAACCGAACAGGCTTCAATTCATACGTGGTGGCGAGCCGCCGCGGCTCAGGGCGCCAGGCATCGAAATGCCAGGGACCTAAGATCCCCTTTCCTTGAGAGGCCACCACGTGTCAAAGACTGTCGATGCGAGAAATTTAAGCTCGGCTAGCTTATCGTTGGGAAAGGTCGGGAGTCAGGGTCGTGGGATAATAACGCTTGACTTGGCTGTTGCTGACTTTGCTTTTACGTACTCATTTATTTTCTCAAATCTCTGAACTTTATTAACTTACGGGATCTGCTTCATAGGTGGTTTCAATGTCCTGGCGGAGACTTATAATAGAATCCGGCGGTCGCTATACGTCGTTGTTACGCACGCAGTGCGATTCATGAGTGCGCGAAACGGCCACGTAATTGGCCGAGGTGCTCTGCGCCGTATGTCGTCGAGCGCGAAACTATACCGCGACTTGCGTGCAGGTCGCATGGCTCGTTCGAAGTCGCGGCCAGGAAGATGGCGAGTCCCGTCACGACGTGTCTCACGGGCTGTGGACTCCCGGAGAATCTTGACAATTATTCCGCGGGCCAACTCTTTTCGCTAGCCGTGGCACCTTGCGCGACGTGGGCGCGCACACGATAAGGGACTGCTGGTCGAAACGTTAACTACTAACTACTGATCAATGCATCGGCATTTCGCTCCAATCATTTATCTAATATCGGTATCGACAGCTTCGATGAGGTGTTCTGCGCAAACTTTGGTCTCGCGAGAGCGGGAAGCGAGAGGATTATTATTATAGAGAAGGGAGCGTAGTGAGGAGTATACGATAGCTTGGGACAGGAGTTAGTACGATACTAATTACAAGGTTCGATAGTAGTGACGGAAGTGGTACGATAGCTGGATTAAACGATTAGTTGACTAGGAACGTTAGTGGGGCATGAGAACGATAGCTGGACGGGATTATACAGATAGCTGATTGTTTGCACGGAGCAACATAGAGAGCGAACATATCGGAGGCGTCAAACGACAGCGGCCCAGGCGCGAATACCTGGCGTGTCGCGGGGGCCTTTTCTTTGTCGCAAGCTGCGAGAAACTGCGCGCGATAGCCCGTGTTCGGACGATCTTATGACTCGCGATTAAGTTAGATTGCGATATATGAGACGATGCACACTACTTTTTATATTGCGGAACGTCGACTTACCATCACGTCTTGGGCTGGGAGTTTTGCAGCACCGGGAAGGCGTGTAGCGAGCGAGGAGAGCATGTCGCGAGGTGATAACGAAAGGAGAGAATTAGCCGGTCGCAGAGGCGGGTCAGCGCGGCGCGTTCGTGAGTGTTTTTCCTTGATTTGTCGCATGGGCTCCGCGGGGGGCCGAGCGAGTCTCTTAGACGGCGGGTTCTTGCGCGCTTGTAACGTGCAGTCGGACTGCACGTAAATCTTTCTTCCGGGGTGCGAAGTGCGATGTTGTTGGGGTCCTGGGTAGGCTGGTTCTGTTCTGGATAGTAGTGTCTCTGTTGCATGGATGGGCTGGTTGTGGTCTGGCCGCATGGTGCTGGCGTCCTCGGCCACTCAATCCAATTATTCGAATTAGTGCTAGTTAACGGGTGAGAAGGGTAGGCAAGTTCGATTGAACTTAAATGAAGTAGCTTTGAATTTTATAATATTGTTTCCTTTTATATTTCCATTTTCTCTGTATACAACCAAACAACAACAAAAAATTTACAAACAATCCAGATTTGTTACGTGTAGGCGAGAGCGAGTTGTGAGTGTGTAATCGATAGCGGTAGATGTAGTGAGTGTAGGTGAGACGAGAGCAAGGTGTAGAGTATGAACGAGAGCGGGGTGTGAAGCGTGAGCGAGGTGAAGTGTGACTGTCTGGGGGTGGTCGAATGGTAGCGAAAGTCTCGGTCTGCGTCTCGTTAGTGGAGTCTTTTTGGTCATGTCCCTCTCACGGCCTGGGGGGTAGTTGATCCCGAGGAACGTTGCCGCCCCGTGAGGGCACAAAGGGTCCTCTGGCACGCCAGTCTTCTCCGTGGATGGGGCACTCCTTCACCGACACGTTTCCCAGGCCGCACCGGTAGCAATACCGGAAGTTGATGCGGTGTTTGTCTGGGCAGCGGGGGGCCCGGTGGACAGGGCTTCCGCAGGCCCAGCAGCCTGGGCGAGGGGCGGACAAGTAGCGCTGTTGTCCGTCGATCATCCTCCAGCCTACGAAGTCCTCCGGGCGTAGCTGGTTTACCGCTGGTGACGTTGGTGGCAGTGGACTTGGCGCTGCGGTGGAGGTGGAGGTGCTGATGGAAGGCGTCGCTGATGGTGTTGGCTCCTGTCCGGTTAACCCCGTCGACGTGGTGGTTGTGTCGACTGGCGTGGCTGGTGTGATGGTGAGATCTGTCTGAGTCCCAACGTCCACCGTTGCAGTCGGGTTAGCTTGTGTCCCAGTGTCCGTTGTCGATGTCGGGTCCGTCTGAGTATTCGAGTCTCTTGTGGTCTGTTCAGTCCATGTCTCGACGTCTACGGACGGCAGTACCGTGTGTACGCTGATGTGCCTGAGCGGGTTTAGTAAGGGGCTTGTTGGTATGTCCACTTTACCTAGACATGGCAAAGTGGAGCCCGGTACTTTGCACGGCCGGCTGCGGACCAGCTCGACGACCCGGTTGTAGGTCTCCTGGATTGCGCCCAGGATTTCGGGGCGGTGTCGCAGGAAGTGCTGGAGTCTGTCCATGTGGGGGTCTAGGGGTTCATAGGCCCATAGGACGTCGCGGTCTGGAGTCGTCTCTTGCCGTCTATCGTGGTCTGTGGTCGTCTCTTCCTGTCTGTCGTGGTCTGTGGTCATCTCTTCCTGTCTGCCGTGGTCTGTGTGGCTGTCTGTTGGAGGGTTGGCCTGGTGTGCCCGTGATTTCGTGTGCGGGCGGCGGAGGTGAGATTCGTCGTCCGTGGACTGATTGTCCCAGTCCATGGACTCCTCCTCCTCCTTAGGGGGGTGGGGGGGTGGCGGAGCTGGCCGGCCGCCCTCCGAGAGGATCTCCACTGAGCTGTCACTGTCCAGGCCCAAGTAGTCGAAGTCGCCTTCCTCGCCTATGTCTGACGTGTTTCCTAGTAGTAGGTCTTCGTCCATAGCGTCTTGTTGCGACATGTCTGTCTCGTTAGGGTCGGCAGTGGTGTGGTCGTCGAGTGTGTGTGGGTGAGTGTGCGTGATAGCGTGTCAAGAGTGTGTGTGCGTGGGTGGGAAGGTGTGATGGTGCTAATTCTAGGTGGTGGCGGTAGCGTGCGTTTAAGCGGGAAGCGGGGGTGATGGCGATAGCTGGAAGCGGTAGCGATAATGTAGTAACAAGCCTGAAAAGAGATTGCAGTGTTACTGGGCGTTGTCAAACTTCCCCTTGTTGTTTAATTAATCGTCTTGGCCGGGAGCGTTGTTTGTCCGTCTCGTGGGGTTGTACTTTTTTAAGTCGGAAATGTGTATGCGAGGTAACACTTTACCATTCTCGTCGCGTAACTCGTAGACGAGTGGCGATATTATTTTCGAGATGGTAAATGGGCCTTTGAATTTATTTGCCAGTTTTGCTGCGATGTTTTTGGATGCGTCAGACAAAACCCTGTTTCTCGCCCATACCTTCTCTCCCGTGACAAACGTAATTACACGGTGTTTTTTGTCGTAATATTGCGTTTGTTGGTCATGAGCTGACTCCATGTTGTGAGCGATCCAGTCGTGTATTGCTGTCAGTCGTCGTAGGCGGTCGACCCAGGTTGACTCGTCTCTTTTGTCAACGTCGGTTGTTGCTTCCAATTCTCTCCGCAAGTTTTGCAGAGGTAACGGTTCGCGGCCGAAGTTGAGGAAGGCTGGCGTTACCCCGGTGGAGGTGTGCTTGGCGGTGTTAAAGGCGAAACGGAAGTCGAGCAAGTGATTATCCCACTCCTTATGGTCTTGTCCGATAAATGCGCATATCATTGTTTTGAGTACCCTATTTACCCTTTCGACTGGGTTTGCTTGCGGTCTGTAAGGGGGTGTATTCGAGTGGTGGATCTTAAATTCGTTTGCTAGCGCTGACATTATTTTATTAACGAATTCTGTCCCGTTATCGGTTAGCAGTACCCGAGGCGTTCCCCATCTATTAATAATGAGGTCTAGGATCGCATCTTTTATGGCCTTCCCGGTTGCTTTACGTAGAGCTTTGACCTCGATCCACTTCGTAAAGAGGTCTTGAATCACGAGCACGTAGGACATACCGGACTTACTAGTTGGAAAGGGACCCATTATATCCGCCGCGACCACTACCCACGGATGCTCGATTATCCTTTGACCCAGGTGGCCTGGCGCTAACCTCTGTTCGGCTTTTGTACGTTGGCAGACGTCGCAGCCCCTTACATAATGTGTCACGTCCTTAAAAATTCCGGGCCAGAAATAATCCTGTGACAGGCGCGCATGCGATTTTTCGATACGTAAGTGGCCTGCTTGGGTTGCCTCGTGGGCTTCGAACAGCGCTTTTTCCCTCTCGTCCGGTTTTAAAACTAATTTCCATTCCGATCCATCGTTAGTTATCGCGTCTATTACTGGGTTCTCGACTCTGTGGTATAGCCGCTCGTCAACTATTTTCCAGTCGGTAAACTTTCTCGGTGTGTCTTCTATGTCTTTTATTCGTTTTTCGTACCACTCTAACGGTGCGTTCGCGATGAAAGCTAGCTTTTCCGTTGGTTCCTCGAACATGCGCGAGAGCGCGTCTGGGACCTGGTGTAGGGCCCCCTTTCTATGTATCACCTCGATATCCAGTTCTAGTAGCAACATGGCCCACCTTGCTAATCGCCCCTGGGGATTTTTCAAATTTTGTAACCACAGTAGGCTGCTGTGGTCCGTAATGATCGTAAATTTCGAGCCGTCTATGTAACGTCGGAATTTCTCGCACGCCCATATCACTGCCAGGCATTCTAGTTCCGTTGTTGTGTAGTTCTTTTCCGGACTCGATAGCGCCCTACTCGCGTACGCGATTACGTGCTCTACCTCGTCGATTGTCTGAGTTAGTACTGCTCCCAGCCCTACCATACTCGCGTCTGTGTGGATCGAGAAGGGTTTGTCGAGGTCTGGTCTTATTAGGATGGGATCCGAAGTTAGTAAGTCTTTTAGCGTCTCAAAAGCCGTGGTTTGTGCTGGACCCCACTCCCATGATTGTTTCTTATGGAGCAATCGGGTGATTGGTTCTATTATCGTCGCAAAGTCTTTGATAAAGCGTCTGTACCACGAGGCCATTCCGATAAACCGCCGTACCTGTTTGCGTGTTCTCGGTGGGGGATAATTTTTAATCGGTTCTATCTTTTCCTTGTCGATTTTTAAGCCTTCCTCGTTAATTACAAATCCCAAATATCTCACCGATGCACAACAGAATTCGCATTTATCTCTGTTGAGTGTCAAGTTCGCGCCTTTAAGTTTGTCGAGTACTATTTTTAGGTAGCGTAAGTGGTCGTCAAAGTTTTCTGTCACAATTAGTATGTCGTCGAGATAGTAGAATACATGGGGTTGTAGCGCTGAGCCTAATATTTTATCTTGTAACCATTGAAATGTGCTTGGTGCGCCTGACAGGCCGAAACAAAGTCTTTTAAAATGAAATAATCCGCGACCGGGTACTATAAACGCCGTAATTTCTCTGCTGTTTTCTTCTAATAATATTTGAAAGTAAGCTTGTTTTAAATCTATTGTGGAGATGTAACGGGCCCGCCGTAAGTTATCTAGAATTGCGTCCATAAGTGGGAGTGGGTACGCGTCTTTTTTCGATACCTTGTTCACTTTGCGTAAGTCAAGACAAAATCTGTATTTTCCATTACTTTTCTTCACCATTACCACTGGTGAGGCCCACTCGCTGTGCGAGGGCTCGATTATGTCCTGACTTAGCATGTCGTCTACTTCCGGGTGGAGTGCTTGTTCCCTTACTTTAGACGTCGGATAACACCGCTGTTTAATCGGGGGGTGGCCGTTTACGTCGATTTTATGTTGTAATACCGTCGTCAATCCTAATTTGCCCGTATCCGGTGGTAGTTCGCGCTTTAAGAACTCCTCGAGCATTTCTTCTTGCTCGGGGTTCAGATCCCTTAACCCGCAAATTCGCGATTCCGCGTCCGCTAATTCTGCTGTGGGAGAATGGTCGAACGTAAAGTTTTCTTGATTAGTCCCCCTAAAGTTCCAAGTACCCGTCGAAAAATTTATATTAATTTCGAAAGTTACGAGAGCGTCTATTCCTAAGATTAAGTCGTAGTCAAGTCTGTCTAGTACTCGCACCGTTAGCTGTTTTGTTACGTCTTTAATTTTAATCGATAGCGTTAATCCGCCTATGATCGGTTCTACTGCTCCGACTGCTGTCGTTACGCTTCCGCGTATGGCGTGGCTTAGTTGTATACCGCGTGACTTCGCTAGGCGAAACAGTTTGGCTCCTATAAATGTGCCTGAAACACCTGAATCTACGAGAGCTAGTATTTCTGTGTCCAACGCGTTGATTTTTAAGTAGTATAAGTTGTGTTTCTTTTTTAGCGGTAATATATAGAGTGTCTCGAGTTCATTGTCGATATCGCTGTTCTCTATTGATTCTAATTCTAGTAAATAGTCACGAAATATCAAGTTTTCTAACGCGAGAATCGGGTCTGTCAGTTCCGGTGGTGGTGTCGGTACGATAGCTCCTTCCGGTTCGTTTTGCGCGTGGAGTATGTCATTTGTCGGTAGCTCTGAGACCGATAAGTCGATTCGAT
>CM053168.1:22199327-22213200 GCA_012977825.3 Pteromalus puparum | reverse complement strand
AAGCACTAGAGCAATGCTCAATCGCTCGCACGCCTGTTGAAACCTCGAGGAAACACGCTACAATTGGGAGAGTGTTGTCGGTGTTTACTGCTTGAGCGTCGCGCTTGAAGTGATTGCTCCACTGCCGACACGAGCGCGCGAGGTCTCACACCTGGATGCGGTACGCGCAGGCGCGCCGCCGTCGTCCGAGTCCCGAACTGGCTCGCCTTTAGCTTCGCTAGGTAGCGCGAGTTTCGCCGCTTGTTGTAAAGTCTTCGACAAATTTACTATGTTAAGATGGCGACAATCTAAGCGGAACCGAAATTTATTGCCAATCCCGGTGATTGGTTTTTCTTCCCGAGACCACGTCGCGCGACCTTCCATCGTAGCTTCGGTGTGACGATCTGACGAATAATAGCGAAAACGTTGCGCGCACTCTGCTGTTGTTGCTGGTTCTGAGGCGAATGTCTAGTGTGGGTTTGAGTTTCGTATTCTCGCGATTCGGGAAAATACGAGCTGATAGGACACGTGAAGGAACGAAAGAAAAAAAAATTTTTGGTCGCCGCTAGCTATTGTGCTCGACGCGACCCGAGTCTGGAATGTGCTCGTACGATGTTGTTGTTGACGCTTCGCGACTCTAAGTTTTCGACCGCTCCGCGCCTAAGTGCCCTTGTTATTGTCGTACGTGCCGACCTTGTTTGTGCATCGTCCTCTGTGGAATATTTTCGTCGTACATTCCGAGAGGCCGATATTTGTCGCCGCGTTTTAATATTCGTGCTTGATGTTAAACATTACGTCCGCTTGTCCTAATTTGTAATGCTCAAGCGTCATTCTACTTAAGCCTAATTTAAATTCCTAAATAGATTTTTAACTAACGATAAAAGATTCTCAATTAGATTCGTGATAACTTCCGTCGTATAGCTTACTTTACTACCCCCTGGATCCACATCTCATACAATGTCAGCCAACGCCAACAATAAACTCCTCAAGCATTATTTGCGACCGCTACAGTTGGGGCGCACGTTTGAAAACGTAGGAGAAGCTAGTTTCTTTTCGACCAGAGTGCCACTCCCAGACTTCAATTTCATGAGCGTAGGGGCGAGCCGCCGCGGCTCAGGGCCGCCCAGGCCCCATCGAGAATGCCACGGGGACCTAAGATTCCCCTTTCCCTTGAGGAGGCCACCACGTGTCAAAGACTGTCGATGCGAGAAATTTTAAGCTACGGCTAGCTATCGTTGGAAAGGTCCGCGCGAGTCAGGGTTCGTAGGGATAATAGACGCTTTGACTTGGCTGTTGCTCTGACTTTGCTTCTACGTACTCATTGATTCTCAGAATTCTCTTAACTCTGATACACTACGGCATCCTGCCGATAATCATCTGTCTCCTCAACATGGCCGCTCGGCGAGACTCTCATAGCATCACCAACTCGCGGCTTCGCATAGTCCGCTCGCTTGTTCCACGGCCCCACCCGACAAGGTCCGCCGGCGATTCCCGATCCCTGAGTGCGCGAAACGGCCCCCACTGTAACATCGCCGACGGATCCCGGCCCCGTGCCAGTTCTGCGCGCTACTCGCGCCGTCAGGCGCTGAACACGCCGCACTTTGCAGATGCGCGGTCGGAAACACTCGCCTCGGCCTCTCCGAAACCGTCCCGCCGCAACCAGGCACGGATCGTTCGCTCCGTCACGACCGTGCTCCTCCACGCGGCTGGCGGGACCTCACCGGCCGAATCCCCTTCACACAACGTTAGTCTACCGGCTACCGCGCCGCCAACTCCTCTTTGCTAGCGCTTGCCCCGTGGCAACCTGCCGCGACGTGACGTCGCCGCCCACACACACACTACACAGGGACTCGCTTGTACCGAGACACCGTTCTACGACTACGCTAACCTACTCACCATTCCCATGCATCCCGCGCATTATACGCACTCATAATACATGTATCTAAACACTATCGGAAATATCAGACTAGCCCATCTCGCACTGAAGGCTGTCCTGCCGCAAACCTTATGTTCTAGCGAGAGCGGGAAGCGACGCCAGCGATTAGATTTATAACGAGACGGCGACGCCGATAGCCTGAGGACGTCCTACGATCAGGCTTTGCGGAACAAGGAGTTAAGTACTACTAGAATTCAACAGAGGGATTCGATACGCCCGAAGGACGGAAATGGATACGATAGCCTGGCCAATTACAACGATAGTTGACTCAGGAAATCGTTAGCTGTGGCGCCGATGAGAACGATAGCTGGACCGGGATTTACGATAGCTGATTGTTGCACGCGAGCAACAATCACGAGAGCGAAATATTCGAGAGCGATAAGACACGACAGCGGCACCAGGCGCGAATCCTGGCACGTGGTCGCGGGACGGCGCCATTTTCCTTTGTCGCAACCTGCGAGACTGCGCCACGATAAGCACGTGTTCGCGACGATCTTATGCACTCGCGCACTTTACGATTCGCGAATATTGAAACGACCGCACTGGCACCACTTACTTTTTTTATTGCGGAACGTCGACTCCAATCCACTCCTTGGGCTGCGGAGTTTGCCGCCAACGGGAAGAGCGGTGTCAGGCGGAGCGAAGAGAGAGCAACCTAGCTCGGCCGAGGCTGATAAGCGAAACGGACGAGAATCTCCCCACCGGTCGGCACACGAGGCCCGCGAGTCAGCGCCGCGCGCGTTCGCTGAGTGTACTCTTTCCTCCCGCATTCGCTTGCATGGACGCTCCGCCGCGGGGGCCGGGCGCTCTCTTACCGACGCGGCGTCTCTCGCGCGCTTTGTAACGTGCAGTCGGACTGCCACGTTACAACTCTCTTCTTCCCGGGGNGATATACTAACCAATATTATTTTGTATCTGTATCTGTATCCGTTCCTTGTTCTTTTTTGACTGTACTAGGCCTCTATTCGGGGTGGTATAAATTTTAATGCTTACAGCCAGAGTTTTCGTGTTATCATCCTGATGGTAACACCACTACTGGCCCTCATTATGTGAAATTTATAAATTTTACTTATTTTAAACAATTTATAATAAATATAATAAAGGTTAAAAATTTTTGATGATGCGCGCAAAAAATTTTCCAAGCGCACTAATCCTTGAGACATTAAACAGCTGCTCTCAGCAGCATGCACATCGTAGATTTTCCTTACTTTTTCTTTAGTACATTTGTGATGCTAATATAATTAATAATGACTATACATTTTCATTGACGTGCGTCAAATAACGAATAATCCACGGCTAGTTGATGCACAAAAATACATGCACCAAAATGCATTATACCTCCGCTCATGGAAAAGTAGTAAGTGCGACTCGTGTGGCGTTAGCACAATCTACTATTACATTTAAATCAATAACTTAAAACCGTTTAGGAGGAAGCTAAGTGACAAGGACTTGGCAGCGGTGATGTTTTTGCATTTCTATTATATCTTTCTGAAGCTGATTTTAGTCTTGTAGTTCAGCTACCAGTTGTTTCAAAAGGGTGTTTTCTGCAACAAGAAAGTCCATTTCACTTTCCTCAACCATAATTGTTGAATTATGTTTTTCAGTCGTTTTATTATGTAGTTCTTGCAGTAGTTGTTCTCTGATTTCTTCTGATTTTGTCATTTTTATGAGAGCAATAGTTTTCTTTGCCACATTATTTAGCATATGTTGATCGGTATCGGTATTTTTCATGGTTGTTTGTATCAGACAACTGTCTTTTCAGATGTGGCGAGCAGCTCCACGGACCTCTGGCACATCGCTCTCAGCGTTTTGTTCCAGTCTATCGATAAGAGAATCAAAAACACCTGAGTTGAGCTTCTCCGAGCTTCCGACTCGAAGTTCATGCTGACAACTGTCTTTAAAGTTGCGGCGAGCCACGCCACGGACCTATTGCGCGTCGCCCTCGGACTTACGAGTCGGCGCATCGATAAGACAGTCAAAAATACTTGGAGAGAGCTTCTGCGAGCTTTCGACACGAAGTTCATGCCGACAAAGTAACTTTTAGTAAACGAAAAACCATTGCCATGTGCTTCTGAACCCCATGTATTATTCATAACATTTGTTAAAAATTCAGCATGATAATTTTGCATTTGTAATTTCAAATTCTTGACAACATCGTAGAGCCTTATTTTGTTAAAAATCTCTTTAAAATGTTCATCGAGAAGAATCATCGAATATGGTTCGGACTTGCATAACCTATTACATTATAGCGTTGTCAAAGAGAATAGTAATTTAAATCTCTAAAAAAAATTAACTTCAAAAAAAGTAAAAGGTTATAGGCGAGTTTGATGTATTCCGCAACGAAATAACAGATAGTACCTGAAACCGATTTATTATTTCTACTTGATACTTAATTCGTTCTATCCCGTTCCGTAGCTTTTCAATATCGAACGTTTTTACTTTGTTCGCTCGTTCACTATTTTGCCCAGCTACTAATTTGGCTCTTAATTTGGCCACTACTAGAAAATGATCCGAGTCGCAATCCACCCCCCTATAGGTTCTTACGTCAAGTACGTTCGTGTGGCGCATCTTATCGATAAGAAAGTGATCGATTTGATTTTTCGTGGCTCCGTCCGGCGATGTCCACGTTACTTTGTGTATATCCTTGTGCTTAAGGGGGAACTCCACTGATTTTTGGTCAAAAACTCGAAAAAAATGTTATTATATATTTTAGTTGCTTATAGTTTTATGAACATTTTGAAACCAAGCCGATGTAAAAACTTAAAGTTATACCAATGTTATGGGCAGTTGAGTAAAATATTTTACATTAGATAGCATAAGAAACAAAACTTTAAACGCGTTTTTCTCGTAACTTGTTCGTTTGACTTTAAAAAGTTCCTTGCGCAAGGCATTTCTATTAATCCTTTTGAAAATTTTTACGCGTATTCTTTAGAACATTTGGAACAAAACTTAATATTTTAAGTTAAGGTATCTGTTTTAGAAAAATTTGTTTTATTATAAATATTAGTAAATTATAGGGTTTTTTCATAGATTTAGTTGTTTAATAAATTCTTGATTTATTATAGATAAACTATGAGAGTTCCCGTAATAAAAAATATTAACTTTTGTTAAGTACGGGTCAAAATGTATGTCCAAATTTTTTGAATTAATTTAGTCGAAGCCCTGTGCGCAGGCAACTTTTTCAAAAACTTTTAATTTTAATGATTATTTTTGGTTTNTGAAAAACCTTTAATTTTAATGATTATTTATGGTTTTCATAACATAACTTGAGTATATGTGTATAAAAATGGCCCAAAATTGCTATGTAACCTTCTTTTATCACCACAATCAAACCCCTAAAATCTGACAATGGATGGGGCAAAAGGTAAGAAAAATTAAAAATCAGTGGAGTTCCACCTTAAAGCACGTACTCTTTACTATAAGATCTTTTGCCGCCGCGAAATTTATGACTCAATACCGTTATCGTTGCTGATTTCGTGCATACTTTCCTTGCCTATAGTGGGCCTAAACATTTCCTCTTTCCCTATTTTAGCGTTGAATTCCCCCACTACTATTTTGGTGTCGTAAGACGCAAATGGTCGATTAATTGCTCCAAGGCTTCGTAATAAAGATCCTTCATTTCTTCCTCTTTGTCCTCCGTAGGACAATGCACGTTAATAACCACGTAATTGTACCACGCTGTTCTTGAATGAACTTCTGAACTATAAATCAAAAAGTATTGATGTGTAATCTTTTTGGAAATGCCAAAACCTTATGAATAAGTTTAAATAATCCTTATTGTGTTATCACTTTAATTGACTGATTTGATATTTTGACCCTAATCACCGTATCAAGCAAAATGTGAAATTTTTATCTCATGTATTCGAAGCCAAAATGAATGATCGAATGGGTTCATTGTAGGTTTAGTTTTGTTAAGCAAGATATTTTACACTATTATCATGCTAACAATATCTAATAATTTATTTAATTAGACAGCATAACACAATGAATTAGAAGTTAATGACCTGGTCTGGTCAAGTGAAATGAAGTGCAGTGCATGAATGTCATATAAACTTTGTACAGATAATGGAGAAAGACTCGTGTATTAAATATAACAAATTAAAGTATTAATAAAACCAACTGACAACGCTGTTTACAAAACATTAATGTCACTTGTATTTTGAATTTGAAGCACCGCGCTTTTGGACGCTCGGTTATATATGGTACTCTAACCTCCATACGCTCGGTGCTGCGGATAGATACGAGTTTTCAAATCGCATTTTCTCCACTTCTACCGATTGAAAATAAATGAGAATTTTTGTAAATTGATCAGCGACGAGCTGAGTAACACCACATGTGTGTATGCATTCCTTCAAATGCGTTTTATAATTTTTAAAAATATATTTCATCATATGCGCTATATAAGCTAGTACGAGAAGTCTTATTGTATTGCGAAATGTGCCCAACAGGCGGCGACACCGTATTCACCTATCCCCTCCAACGGATTGCACGGAGCGAATAGTGTATCGAAAAAAATACTTTTGATGACCCATGAAAACTTTTATATAGCTTTAATAGCAAAAATCGAAAAAAGAACGGAAATACTGAAAAAAACGAGAAATAACGATTTTCTTTCGGAGGTAGAGACCTTTAAAATTCATCGCACAGCGCCCTCCTTGCAGCTACTTTATTTTTTTTTTTTTTTTAATGCATTTAAGCTTTTTAAGGGGTTACAAATTGAAAACTCAAAAGTCGGGAAATTCTGAACCACCCTAATAAGCATATGGCTAATAGAAAGAGTTTTTTTCCCCTTTCCATAAGAACCCTCTCTTACTGCATAAGTAGTCCATTTTTGGACCGTGCGGTTAGTGCCTGAGTATAGTGAGGGCAATATGTGGAGTTAATATCTACTGTAACGAGCGGCGAGATATTTGTACTTACGCGCGCTCATTCGTCGCGAGGCGTAGACTGTAGCAGGGAAAACGAGAGTCAGACTCGAGTTCGCTTCAGCCGGCATAACATCGGCGTGCACCGCTTGCAATCCCCGGATCTTCCACCACACCCGGCGCATACTGGGACCTACCAAGCCTGTCAGCACCTGGAGGGACGCCTCCAGACCCGGATACGAGCGGCCCAGACTCCCGAGGAGTGTCGTGGAGAAAGCGAGGGCGAGATAGTCACGTACGGCCAACCGGCGACCGAGTAAGTTGCATTTTGTATTATATTCCATACGAAGCCGCCGCAGGCCTGGACTCGCTGCCACCGAGTCCTCGACCCGGCTTCGTGTGCGATATCCGCTCGCGATCCTCTCGCCATCGTGCGTGCGAACTTTGTATGCTAATTTGTATTATCATTAGAGTCACAATATACGTTCCTTTTCTTGTTAATCCTAGAGTATTCATTTGTGTTCTCCCGAATATCCTCCAGCTGGTAGACTCACGGTCACGCGGATAAGCGTGGTACCCCGGGCGTACCACGCATTTAACGGAAGTTGGCAGGCAATGCACCGGTGATACTGGTTGCACTACGCGGCTAACGTCCGCGCACTATCACCCCGCCGATCACCGAGGGATCAGCCAAACGACATACGACATTCACTACGTGTTGACGTGCGGCATTTCCGCGGCCGCGCGGCGTTGTCGAGTCCAGCCCGTTACACTACCTACCTAGTATATCGGACGATATTTTATGACACAACGTGCTTAAACCGAGATTCAGCGAGTGCATTTTTTCACGAGCTTGGCATAAATCGAGGTATACGCCACGGCGTGTCATAAATAGTCTTATACGGCACTGCGTTTACTCGAAGAGATTTTCTTTCAACTCGCAATCACGTCCAATGCGAGATAGGCCTTTACACTTCAAAACCGAATCGTCTCTTGAAGGACAAGGCCCTGCCAGACATCAGATGTGTTTGCGAGCTTGAAAAAATTTCCTCAAATTTTTGTTCTTTACACCCTTTTTCTTATAACTCAGTACAATAATATTTCATGATTAATACCTATTAATAATAGCGCCTGATATCCGATAAAAATCACCAGCATTTGGAAGGACATGAACATATTGAAGATTGTTTAGCAATTTAAATTTGGATTTCAGGTGCCCATTCCTTGCTTCAACTATCCACCTAGTTTTTATTATGATGCGCGCTTCATTCGCATCTTCTGTATTTAATTGACGCTCGCCTGCTTCTAGTAACGGAGGCATCCAACAAACAAATCCAAACTCTTCGAGCATTAGTATTACGTCCCGATATCCTATAGCGGATCGGATTCGGGCATTCAGGATTTTTGTCACTTATTATTAAGTAGTAGGGGAGATGCGCCAAAAATGGGATGTTTCTCTGCATGGGATGTCATCAGTTCCCAGCTTCTGGGGCGAGATTCTAGCACACCCGGTAGGACAGTAGGTTTTAGCGTTTTGAAAGTCATACTTCAAGGCCGTGTTGCTCGAGCGAAAGGGAAAAAAGTTTATCGGAAGGTATTGTTTTCCGCATTTTTGGCGCCGTCAAAAGATAATTTTCGCTTCTTGGCAGATCAATATTAGGCAAGTTCAATCACTTTTACCTCTATAGAGGTTTAGTTTTAAGTTTGAATTTTCCAAAAATTCCTGAATTAGCGCTATATCTTGTTTCGGTCTACCGTATAACCAGAAGGCGTAAACGAAAATTTTTTCCCAGTATGGAACGAGGCATGTTTTCCCAGTATGAAATGTCTTTTAGCATAGTATTGTCATGCCGATCGATTGACTTTTGAATTTAAGGCGAATCAAATGCTCAGAATAGTCAAAAAAGCATTGTTTAGCCCGGAAATGCTTTGAGGAAAGCTAGAAGAGAAACTGCGATCGATTTCGGTGCATTTTGGAAATATTCATAAAATTGACGGCAAACAAGGATAAACCGGCTAAAATAAGATTTCTTCACTTAAAGCAAACAATTTTATTGGTTTAGAATGCATACGTATCGTAATTATTGTTCCATACTGGGCAACACTTTTTTGATATCCCAAAAAATTAGCCCTAATCAAAAGCTATAGCGAAATGAGCTAAGTCGTTCCATACTGGGCGCATCTCCCCTAAATAGAGATTGGTGTATATGAATGTGTTTGTGTATGGTGAGATCGCTTGGACAGAATATTATTATTACAAGGACAATACTTTGTAAATTAATTTTTCAATTTAACGCGAATTTATAATTTAACCCCCAGTTTCACAAACCTCTATCCACAACGGCGGCATCTCCTTCATGAAACCAATCGTTGATTGCTTCGTCGTTTTCGAATTCATTTCGAAGTATTGCAGCATCGTTATTAGGCGCATCCGAAAAATAAGGTCCGTGTATGTCCAAAATGTACCCATCTGGAGCAACCATGAGTGCGGGTTTGACAAGATGACGACCATTGTGGCGTGCAAATGATTGGCATAAAGCTCTAAAATTACTACTTTTATGGCAGTAAATATACGTCCCATCAACATAAAATATAGCCACAGGATTGTCAGGTTGGGATTGTATAAAATATTCGCAAATTCAGTGGCGTGCTGGCGAATGTACTGCTCTCGTGTGATTGCATTTAGCCCTATATTTTCAGGGACAAAATGCAACATCAATGATTGTCTAACTATAGCCACAGCAAAGCTTGTAGCTTGTCTGCTATTGTACCGAAACAGAACGGTGAGGAACTCGTCTGACAATCCTTGGCGTAATTTGCAAAGAAACATTGGCAAATCCGTTCTTCGCACGTTTCTGAATCCACCAGCGCGAGGTACTCTGTCACAATACGTGAACAGCTCATCGAATTGCGCCTTCGTCAAACTGGTCAGTGTGTACATTTCTTCCTCGGAAACATCATCAGTATCGCGTAATCTTCGAGTTTGAAGCGCAACATTTTGCATTCCTTGCAAAAACGCCAGCAAATAGACTCCCCCTATGACGCATTGTCGATTGATACTTTGCAAGTCATTTGGCGGTCGCTTTGAAGCTTTCGTATCATACCTGCAACAAAACGGTTAATCTACTCTGCTATAAATTGCAACGTTGCGAACGTCGGCTCTGTTATCGATAGACTGGCCCGAAAAGCCAAGAGCGACGCGCCAGAGGCCCGTGGCGCGGGTCGCTGCATCTGGAAAGTCAGTTGTTGGCACAAACTTTGAGTCGAAAGCTCGCAGAAGCTCTCTCCAAGTATTTTTGACTTTCTTACCGATGCACCGACTCGTAAGTCCGAGGGCGACGCGCCAGAGGCCCGTGACGTGGCTCGCTGCATCTGGAAAGACAGTTGTTGGCATAAACTTCGAGAAGCTAAATTAAAAAGCATAAATTTTGAAAAAATGTTACATGAAATATGTAACAACTCTAGGACTGTATAATAAAGTACAAATCAAAGCATGTTAATTAATTTTATGTAATTTATTTATTTTTGAAAAGAGGTTTCTAATAAAACTTGTAGTTAAAAATAGTTTGACTTATTGTTGTTTTATTTATTCAAACATGTATACAATTCTATGGTATGTACAATTGTAAAATGTAGATTCAAAATTTATCATCAGCGAGTATAGAAGTATCCAAGTTTGCTAAACTACAGCAAATAATAAAAATGTCATCAACATAAGTTATCATGTGCCAGAGAATGATCCAAAATCTGAAATTGCTTTATTCGTTGATTCATCCTTTCTGTATGTACCCTTGCACAGGCTATTTCTCTGTTTCCAATAGCTTCCGCTTCTGTAAATTGTTCTTTATTTTTCATGAACGGAGGTCTAATTAATTTTATTCTTTTCTGTAGACATTCATCGTCGATAAAGAATCCTCGATCGACCATTATGGCATCTCTTGTGCTCGACTCTAGATGTTCAAGAATTCCACTGTAATTGAAAATTGTATTATCAGAAGTTCGTCCACCAAAAGAATCACTCACATAAGTAATTAAACCTGCTGGAGTTACCTCAGTCATGAACTTGACAGTCAAATTACTTTTATAATGAGAATAGAACTTTATTTTACACTAATTTAAGCACTTAGGAGTTTGAATTTTTACTTCCGTACAATTATGTACTTATGTAGTTGTTTTAAACTTTTCAAAACATTTAGGCATGTTACGCTCAATTTCTACTTTCTTTACTCTTCCAATAACACATTCTAATATTCTTGCAAGCTTCCTTAGTGTGTCGTAGAAAGTATTGCGAATAGTGACTTCTGTGACGGATCTAAAAAATACAGCCAATGCACTAAAAGATATGTCTAGTTTCAATTTTGCTATTGTCAAAATAATACTATCAACAGTATTTAACAAGCATCTTCTTTTTTGAGGATATATTTCATCCATTATTTTTGTTATTTCATCCAAAATACTAAAACTTTTTATGTTGCACAAAGTTATTAAATCACTTTCATTTTTAATAAATGATGAGAACGTTACAATAAAACAATCACTGTTAACTTGCATACATTTGTCTGTAGAACTATTGTTTACTGCAGATATATCGCAAACATTATTAGTGCTATCTTCTAAAGAAGCATCTTCAGTTTCATTTTGAGCAGACAGAATATGTAACTTCCTGCAAAACATCACAGCCTTTATCGTGATCAGCTGTTTCACTGGGCTCGACTGCGTTATCTGCATTAGAGGTTAAGATTTTGTCTCTACAAACACTTATGTCTTGAGCCATTTCAATTATAGGATTTTCAACTACTTCACAGATTTCAGGAGCTTCATTGACTGTGTCATCTATGTTTAATTGCTTTGACTTCTTTAATTCCTTTTTTAAAGACGATTTTTTTGCGGCAACTTTAAAATTTCTTTGTAACTGTAATAAAAATATATATGAACATTTATTTATGAAAAACATACACGATGTTTAGAATAAGCTTAAGATTATAATTAATTATACATGCGCATCTATTTTTTCTTTTGCTTCCTTCCTAAGGAAGCCTTGTAATAGTAATTTTTGGAGTTTGTGTAAAAACATGTGGGAAGTGTGTTTGATGAATTTTTAGTCGAAAAATTGTGTTTTTAGAAAATGTCCGTACAAATGTATGTATGTATGTATGTATGTGTGTGTGTGTGTGTGTGTGTGTGTGTGCGTGCGTATGTATACGCCTGTTTCTCAGCTTCTACTTGGTGGATTTTAACCCACCAAGTCTTATTTTCTTTGTTTTTGCTAGAAGATAGTGGGACCATAGTCCGTTTTTACAATTTATATACGCGTTTTTTTTTATAGTGATTTTTTAGTTTTGAGATTTCAGTTTTTGCCAACAAAGTTATCGGAAAAGTTAATAAAAGTAAATTGCTTAATATGTACCTGAAAGAGAATAAAATTGCCTATGTTTTTACCGTGAAAAATTTATATTATCGTTCGTCGTTCTTTTATTATACACCATACAGTGCAATTTTTTTAAATCGTTATAACTCAAAAACTAAATAGCGAATCATTCT
This sequence comes from Pteromalus puparum, assembly GCA_012977825.3. Taxonomy (NCBI): domain Eukaryota; kingdom Metazoa; phylum Arthropoda; class Insecta; order Hymenoptera; family Pteromalidae; genus Pteromalus; species Pteromalus puparum. Next base: position 22,200,879 of record CM053168.1, on the reverse strand, counting down.
AAAAAAATATATGATTATTGAAGGTAATTAGAACTATATACCACTTAAATTTTAAGTCATTTCATGGGGCAGATCCTGAGAAAAACATCAAAAACTGAAAAAAATCGTTTTTCTACGTGACGCGATAACTGGAGTAAAAAGGCAATAATCAAGTTCAAATTTTGGATTTAGTTAGCATTATATAGCACAATGATCCCTTTCTTTGGGATTTTTATAAAACCAGTTAGTTTCAAAGATATTGAGCTTCAAACTTTTGTTTTTTCACCCTGTATACTATGAGTCGTTTTTTCTACGTGATGCGATAACTGGAGTAAAAAGGCAATAATCAATTTAAAATTTTGGATTTAGTTAGCATTATATAGCACCTTTATCTCTTTCTTTGGGTTGTTTATGATACCAGTTAGTTTTAAAGATATTAAGCTTCAAAATTTTCTTTTCTTACCCTGTATACTCTATATAACTGAAAACTGTATCGCTTCGATCTCAGTTTCCATTAATGGATTTTAATCTATACTTAGACTTTTTTTGTCGTGTTATATCGAGAATATGCTATTGAATTAATGTGAAACAGGTGGAAAGTATAACTTTTTCACTCAATTCGTAATCAATTTAGAAAATATTATGCGATTGGGGATACCACTTTAAACAAAGTTTTATATCATTCATTTCTACATGTAAATCTCATTAAATGGGGAGATATGAAACTTTGTTTTAAGAAAATGTAAAAGAAAATCAAAAATTAATTCGACTTAGTATAGAAAAATGTTAAGATAAGAAAACTATTACATTTCCTTACAAAAAACCATGAAAACTCTCAAAATATACTAAGCTTTAATTATCAAACTATATGGTTTAACAAAAATAATAATGTTCAGTCACACAGAGTATGCAGGGCGAGAGTTGAAGAATTTGAATCTTAATATCTTTTAAACTAAAAGGTTTCATAAGCTACAAAAAGAACCTAGCCGAAGTGATCAAAAGATCAATCTTTTCCTAAAATTTCAACTCAATTTAAACCTTTTTACTCCCGTAATCGTACGACAGAAAAAAAACATTTTTTTTAGTTTTTGATTTTTATCTCAAAAACTAGTGGCCAAAATTGCTTAAAATTTTTACAACTAGTAGATATCGTTGTTTTTTATTGTCATGAATTTTTTCAAAACATTTAACTATTTATTTTTTGAGTTATATATGTTTATCGAAAAATTACCTTTTATATCATAAAAAATGAACAGATCAGTCAATCTAGAAAATCTTGCGGGAAAAAGTAGACAAATTTATGTTCTTTTAGATACACTATTGCTGAACATATTGTATAAATCATATCATTATAAAAAAGCAAACATATTTTGCTTCCTCCTCAAGAGGAAGCTTTGTAATAGTAAAATTTTCAGTTTCGCTAATACTTCGTGGAAACGCATTTGGAGGTGTTTGGAGTACGAATCATACGTTTTTAGAAAATGTCCGTGCGGATGGATGTGTGTGTGCGTGTGTGTGTGTGTGTGTGTGTGTGTGTGTGTGTGTGTGTGTGTGTGTGTGTGTGTGTGTGTGT
>CM053168.1:22182264-22199302 GCA_012977825.3 Pteromalus puparum | reverse complement strand
GCCGGGTGGTGGGTTCGGTGGTGCGGTATGGGGATTGCTTCGCCGGCGCAGTCATATTTTCGGGGCTCTTGGCGTCTTATTCATTTATGCCGTCTTCCGTCGAACCGTGTAGGTCTTTCCCTCTGCAATCGGGAGTTGTTGCGGCCCACGGGTGGCTTTTCGTGCGTGCGTCATGCGTGGCGTGCGTACTATACTGTTATCATTCGGACACTGACGTGATCGAACGTAATAGATTGGAGCGTCGCATATGTCGTTTTCTGACTTCTGAGATATCGAGTAAATTTCTTTTAAATGATTTAGACTATTTTTATGACCATTTCATGGCCATTTTGTTGCGATTTTTGAAAAAAAATCTTTGTTGCTTTTATATTGATATGATTATACAATATATTCAACAGAGGTAGTGTACCTAAAACTGGACCCACAAGGTTGGAATATTTTCGCTCCCTTCCCGACGCCCGCGCCTCTGTCGTCTTAAGAGAGGCTCGGGCCTCCAGCCCAGGAGGACTCCGGTGAGGACCCTCTCATCAGAGCTATGAAACAGAAAACTATTAGACGAGCTCGTTTAAAAGGGCGACGTGGCGGAGTATAATACTGTGAGAGCTTTAAAATTTTAAAACAGGCGATTATGGGACGTACCGTAAGAAAACAACGTCAAGGGTCTGAAAGGCGGCTGTGGGTATGTAGCTTCATTTTTTTGTGAAAAAGTTATTTTTCACATAAAAATGAAGCCATCCGCAATTTTGTAACTTCCAGTTGTTAACGTTATTAACGATTCCGCAATTACTGGTATTTTTTTTATTACGATATATGTAAGTTATTTTAGGAGTTCACGGAGCTCTATCCTTTTGATATCCACCTTAACCCCCACTCCCCTGATACCCCTCCCCTACAAGTGTCTTCCTAACCTATCCTTTTAGTATCGAATAGTAGCGAATATTTAAATCAAAGAATGAGTTGATTGTCCCATGTAATTATCTTCCACTAGCAGAATAGGAGGAAGCTGAGTGCCAATGACTTGAGGGTGTAAATAAGGTGCAGGTGAAAGGCGACTAATTTTCCCTTAATCTATTATCCTTAAGCTTTCCAATTCTTTGTTTTTTTCATCTTTATTCTAAGAGGCGCTGCTTAATTTTGTCCATACCAAAGACAAAATAAAACATAGTGCGACGTGCGCGAAAAACGCGGTTTTGACGGGGCTCGTTTTCGTGCAGTGTATGCGAAACAACGTTTCCATAGCAACGGCATGTTTCGCGCCATATTATTTGTTTCGCGCACTAGTTAAGAAACCTAGTGTTTCGCGCCCGGAAAACGAGCCCAAAAAACCGCGTTTCGCGCACGGAGTGTTAAAATAGTACATTAAGATGCGTGTCCGCAAAGTAGGTGTTTCCCACACTTGCGAAGAAGCGGTGCACCTACTTAGAGTACGACTGACTTACGATTTTTTTCCTAGTGATGTGCACAATGTTCGATTTGCACGCACTCTATTTGCTCGTGCACAAACCCACTCGTTACTTTACCACACGCTCAGTTACTTACTCGCACGCTTATTTCAGCGTGTGGGAAAGTGTCACTTTGCAAAAGATTTAGCGTATATACATTGTTGTACGAGCATGTGTTAAATCGAGGTTTAAGCCACGGCTTGTCATAATGTACTATTTCTTAACAGGGTGCGCAAAATTAGATTTTGGGCACCCAAAGCAACAGTGCTAAATTACACATGGCTCAGAAGCTGCAGCATTCCCTATCCTACATAACTCTGCTACCGTTCTTTTTGCTTTCCCGCTTCTAGTTCATCCGTCCAATATCGCTTGAATATGGACCCAGATACGCTCGGATTAACGTAGCTAGCAAGTGTGGACTCTTTTCCGCCTGCCGGCCTATCGATTTAAACGCTTGCACAGATGATTGACCCATATAATGTTCGGATTGGCGCCAGCACACGAACCAAATCTCTAATAATTATGGTCTATAGCCGACTTGGTCGATTATCCAACTATCATATCAAAAAACAAGCTGTCTAAACAAGCTGGCTAAACACCACCACAAATCCATATATATATGTCAGAATAAGACCTAAGTCCACTGCGAGTTCTTAGATGTGCTAGTTTTTTTACGGGATTGTAAGTTGGATAGTTTTTGCGAGAAACCCGTGAGTTATGCTAGCCTTCACGGCCAATGCTTAAGATGTGATATTTTTCAAGTCCATGAGTTGTGCTAGCTTTCGCAGCAAATCTGTTGTAATTATCGCACAAAATGTAGTATGTGCTAGTCTTGGTTGGGAATGACGAAATATTCTGGAAGTTTTAGAGAAAATTAATAAAATTGTTCTTGATTTGACATATCCTATGCCTTTTCGGCATTTGCTTATGCACTGTCCTACTATGATTTGTGCTGAATCCTAAGTAAGCCGTAACGAGACGTCAATGGGTATACTAAATTCTAAAAAAATATTGACGCAGGGGTCAACTTGCAAGTGCACGTAGAGCCCATACTGCACTACAGATGTCACCTGAGATTACACAAGACAAACCTGTAATGGAGCTTATGTTGAATCGTTTATTTTTATTGATCTTATTTGGATAATCTTATTATCTCATTTGAAATGTGGGCAGATCTCTACTGAAAAAGTTAAGAAAATCAGATGATGATTTTCTGCTAATGATATCTAAATACCATAAGACATTTTTTTTCAGCACTTCTGTAGATATATGATATTTACACTTTTACAAAAGTAAAAGACTTATTCTAATATCTATCATCAAATTTTACATAAAATTTTATATAAAATTTCACGTAAAATTTCACATATATTTGTCCAAAATCATTACATAAAATTTGACGTAAAATTTGATGTGAAATACGATGTAAAATGTTACATATATTTTTTCAACAGGGTCTGCATCGGGTGAGGGAGTCTGGGCTCCAACTCAGTTACCTACGTTCCTCAGTATCGGTCTGAGGAGTACTTATAGGTGATAAGAAAATGAGGTAAGGCAGAGGATTACAATAAAGTGTATTTATTGAATTTTAATATGTACAGCTACAGTTATGTGTCGTGTACACCATGTATACTGTGCGACGGCTCGAACCCAAGAGAGCGATGTGCGAGACTCGTATAGTCTCGGCACCGCTAGTAGTCATGTGACTTACACGCATACCGCGAGAGGGGATACTTACATATGTGTGTGTCCCCTCGCACACTCATTAGCGCGCTCACTCATTCTCGCGCGCTATACTGTACTCTACAGTACCTACTACGCAGTGGAATTTTCCATACAGGATATATTACAACAATAGGCACTCAACCCAAGCTCCTACGTTCCTCTACATCGGGAAGGGGAGTGAGAGCTCAACTCTGTGACCTACGTTTCTCTGCATCAGTCCGAGGAGCGTATCGTCTTATTGACTTAGTGGCCTTCGTCTAGCGACTTTTTACTCGGATGTTTCGTCTTGTCTTTTCCTTCTTTCCTCTTCGTCGTTCCTAACCTTCTTGAGGATGGTTCTCACGTAGTTGTTTACTGCGTACCAACCATCCTCTGATGACAGCTATGCTGACGATCATTGACTCAGGTGTCACTCTGGTCTGAAGGTAGCACTTGAGTACTTCTCGTTCCCTTTCGTATCGCGGACAATCACAGAAGACATGCTCCGCATCTTCATTTGTTTCCAGACACACTGAACACTCTGATGTGTTCTCTATCTTGAAGCGGTGTAGGTATGCTCGGAAGCACCCATGTCCGCTCAAAAACTGCGTGAGGTAGTAATTTACTTCCCCGTGTCGTCTTTTTTGGTCCAGTCATCAATTCTTGGTATAAGGCGGTGCGTCCATCGCCCCTTTCTACTGGAGTCCCATCGTCTTTGCCACTCTGCTAGTGTTTGTTCCTTTGCAGAATTCCAAACTTCTTTTTGAGTGTTGTCACCACACCGGCTTTCTTGATATATGTTCTTTCTTTCTATTCCTAGCAGATCAATAGGCGTCATACCTGAAATAACGCACACTGCATCTTCCGATACTATTCGGTATGCAGAGGCAACCCGCAATGCATTTCTCCTATGGACTGTAGATAGTTTACGTGCGTAGGACTTTACTAACATGGCATCCGCCCATATTGGAGCACCGTATAGCACAATTGATGTCATTACACTGGCTAGGAGTAACGTCCGACTCTGTGTTGGTCCACCAACATTTGGCATTAGGCTTGATAGTGCAGCACCAACTTTTGCTGCTTTATTGCTTATCCTTGCAAGGTGCTGCTTAAACGTCAGTCTAGCGTCTATGGTGATACTCAGGTACTTAATAGTCGACTGGATTTCTGTCTCGTGTCCATTCACTGTCAGTGATATTGTCTCCATTTTTTTCCTGCTAGATATAAGGATAGACTCCGTTTTATGGCAAGCAAGTTCCAGTCCTGTCTGTTTTAGCCAGTCGTGGATTATAGCTACTGCCTCGTTAGCAATTTCCGTCACCTCTTCTTTTTCCTTTGCTACCACCACTACTGCAATATCGTCTGCAAATCCTACTATCATTGTCCCTTTGAGTAGCTCTAGCCTCAGTACTCCATCATACATGATGTTCCACAGTGCTGGGGCTGGGCCGCAAGCACTGCCTCTTGTGGAACACCTACGGTTACAGCATAGGTTTTCGTGCCGTTCTCTGTGTCATACAGTAGGATTCTGTCCGTCAGGTAGCCATAATCCTTCTTATATATCCGGGTACCTCTTTTTTCCGTAGTGCCTCGTGTATCTTGTCCCAACTGGCCGAGTTAAATGCATTTTTAACATCCAGTGTAACAATAGCACAGTACTTCTTGGCTCCTCTTTTCCATCTCTTCCCTTCTATTGCAGTTTTAGCGGTGTCGACTACTAAGCTAACGGCGTCAAGTGGAGCGGTTTTTCCTGAAACCGTATTGATGTTCCGCTAGTCCACTTGATTCTTTAATGGCTGAGTCTGAGCCCATTCTAACGCTGATTATGCGCTCTAAGATCTCGCCCGGAGTGTCCAGCATGCAGAGTGGTCTGTATGAGGCAGCTTCTCCAGGTGGCTTATCTCCTTTTGGTAGTAGAACCAGGCGTTGCTTCTTCCATTTCCTAGAAAACGTCACATCTTCGAGGCATGTATTGTACAGGTCCACAAAGACCTCGAGGCATGCCTGGATTGTATGTTTCAATGCAATATTGGGTATGCCGTCCAAGCCTGGAGCCTTGTTGTTCCCAACATTTTTGCATGCAGCCAGTAGTTCTTCTGTGGTGATTGGTGGAACGCTTTCGTCGCTTAAATCTGCTCCCGGGATAGCTGTTACTTCCTGTTGAACGGGGAACAGCGTAGTCACAATGCGGTCTAGTAATTCTGGGCTTTTAGGAGGGGGACATAGCCTCCTTTTATCTTCTTCATTACTACTTGGTATGGCCGCCCCCAAGGATCCATCTGCACTTCGTCTTGTAGTTCTTTAAGGCACCGTCGTTTATTTTCTCGGATTTTTTTCTTCAGTATCCGTTTAGCGTCCTTCATTTCTTTATTTCGGGTTTCTACAACTTCTTGACATCTACCGCTGTTGTAGTATTTATTTCTGGCCCGCTGTTCCCTTCTTCTGGTTCGATGGCACTCGCTGCGGGCTGTGTCCCCAGCTCTTTCGGTCCTCATACTCTCGCTTGGTCCCCATTTTGGTTTTCCGATCTCCATTATTATTGCTTGGTGGTCGCTATTTGTGTAGTGATCGCTCACCATCCACGATCTAACTGAGCCAATCAAGTTGCTGCTAACAAACGTGAGGTCTATGATGGACCCTGCGTCTCCTCTTTGAAATGTGTAAGTGCATCCCTAGTTAACTAAGACCAAATCTAGGAGGGAGAACGCTTCTAGGAGTGCTCGTCCTCTTTCGTTTGTCCTTTGGCTTCCCCACTCTACCGTCCAGGCGTTAAAGTCGCCTGCTATCACTACCGGTTTTCTTCCTATAGCATCCTGTACAAGCTGATCCAATAGTTGCCTAAATTGTTCTATCGGGGCGTTAGGAGCATAGCAGCTGTAAATGTGTATGCCCGCGGCCTTAGCGCGTACAAATCCTTCTTTACGTCTCGACATTTTTTCCTGGAAAGCAGTGTTCCCGCATGCCCATATCGCCGCTTTACCAGTACTGTCCATGTCCCACGTTGGTTCGTCAAGGTCCCTGTATTGTTCACAGACGATGGCTACGTCTATCTCTGTCTCCCGGACATACTTGCTCAGTAGGTCCTGTGCAGTCGCGCAGTGGTTTATATTCAGCTGTACTATTTTCATTTTCTTCGTCTGTCAATGGCTTCTACTGCGGCACGGTAAAGTGGGCATGTGTAGCTACCAGCTGCGTGGTCATTCTTGCTACTTGTGCCTCCTTCTTGGCAGAGGTCGCAGTTGGGTTGATCCTACACTTCTTTGCTTTATGTCCATCTTTTCCACATTTATAGCAGAGCTTGCTTCTATCTTCCGTATAGTTTTATTATCAGTAGATAATAAAACGCATTTAGGTTAAAAAGCAAATTTAAAGTATAATAGGTGGTGGTGCTTCCCAACGGCACAGTATATAAAACTTATACTTGCCATCGGGGCGCTACCAAGCCCCTTGATTAGAAGTCTTTGCTAGTATTAGGATATTATGTGGATCAACGAGGTAGTTCTAGTTGTTGGAATTTATAATAATATGAGTTTATTTATTAATAATTACACAATGGATATTACACGTGTTTAGTATGCAACAATGTTCTGTAGAGTAGTGAATGAAATATATATATATAGTGTCTGTAGATATGCTCTGCGTGTTGTCGCCGTGGTGGTCGCTTTGGAACTGAGGGTCCGCTGCGCTGAAGGGCTGTAGACCGCTGGGGGTGTTGTAAAGTCGGGGTATAAGACCCTTCCGGTCCGAGTCTTCGGTAGCTGCTTGTCTGTGTGTGGCTGTAGTTGTGTGCATCAGCTGTAGTCAACATGACTTCAATTGTCATCTATTTGTCAGATGACTAGATAACAGCAAGATAAAAATATAATATAAAAAATAAATTTAGATGAAAAATTATCTTGAAATTATCTTTTATCTTATCTATTATCTCAACTGTTATCTTAATAACTCATCATTACCTGTTTGTTATCTTGTTTTGTTTAATCAGCTGAACCTTCAGTTAGATATGCTGATTGCACTTGTGTCTCTGTATGTATAATACCATCAGACTGTTGTTTTGCTCGTCACCGGTGTACATGTCTGTGTGTGTGTGTATGTGTGTGTGTTTATTTTTCCTTAAAGAGAGAGAGGATAAAGGCAAATTCATTATGGACGATATGGTACCGACTGGTGTGTGTGTGTGTGTGTGTGTGTGTGTGTGTGTGTGTGTGTGTGTGTGTGTGTGACTTATTGAAGGACTTATATCAGTTACTCGTCGTAAACATAAAAGTAATGTGTGAAACAATGCCAAACTGTGCCACCGTTTACCAAAAAGAACATTTTCTCAAAAATCGATGTGTGTTAAAGTGTGCCACCCTACTGCAAAATCTCACATGAGATCTCAGATGAAATCTCACGTTGGATTTCATTTGAGATCTCATGTGAGATCTCTTGCCAAAATCTCAGAATTAGGAAGGCAACCCTACTCAAAAATCTCACATAAGATCTCACGCCAAAATCTCATCGAAATAAGGAAGGCAAAGTTAGTTAAAGATCGAAAAACCTAATAAATCGGCTCAAAGTGTTAATTGACATGCCATGGTGCTACCATCTGGATGATACATCGGAAAATGGGAGTACTGAAGTTTCTTAGAGCGAATTTTGCTATTATAATTTTTTTATAAAATCATACATGCGATCATGAGATCTCAGCTGAGATGCAGCTGAGCCATGCACCAATATGGCATGTCAAACAACACTTAAAGCCGATTTATTAGGTTTTTTGATCTATAAGTAACTTTGTCCTCGGCGTTTGGCGTTGAGATCTCACATGAGATCCCAGCCCACCTACTGAGATCTCATGTGAGATTTTGCAGTAGGGGTGCGAAACCATGTTTTTTACCCAACCCAAGGGCGCCATCTACCTCGAGCTTGCGCGCGATACATCCTATAGGTAATTTTATTCTTCATACGTTCAAATCCTTCGCTATATATATATCTATACTCAACTTGCGAACAGAGCTTGCGCATTACTTCACGCGCATTGTTGAAACCTACTGCAGAGTGCAGCATTCACTATTCCTTAGATTTTCACATTTCGCAAATTTCTTATTCTTTTCCTTTTTTGCCTTTAAAAAAATTAAATTTATTTGAATTTAACCTTCAAACACTCCCTGCTTCAAACATAATACGGAATTTATGTAAAAAAAAAAATTATTTTAATGTAATTGTAAAATAATATCTGCAAAATAGTTTCAATTTAAATAATTCATCAAATTTAATCGTAAATATTAATAATCAGATACTTGAATCAAAAAGAATTAAAGATTGAAACAATGGTTTGTACAGCTTTCATATTCTTATTTAGTTCTAGCTACTATTTATTAGTTGTAACAGAATTTAAATATTCTCACAGGCTTTCCATCATTATGTGTATTACTTATGAAATATATTCTGATTTCTGATTGTAGCTTCAAAAACTAAATCAACATTAGCAAGATCATAAATTAAATTCATAGTTAAAGATGTAGTTATAAAACTACTGTACATATGTATTAGCAGAATGGATGTAGTGGCCACGAGTTTAGAAGCTTTATTACGTGAGTAATTTAGTATATAAAATATGCCATTCTTCTCTTGAGCTATAATTTTAAACACAATACTTGTAGGATAAAAATGTATGAAACACAAATACCAAAAAAATGTATAGGTTCTTAATTTGTATTCAAGTTAATATTTAAGCTATAAGCTCTACAGTGAGAAATTAATCGGACAGCTGCTGCTCTAAAAACTGTATTAGGTGTGTACAAAAGTTTACAACACTCAAGTTTTGCTGTGCAAAAATTGAGTGTTAGCTCTCCGCAGTTTGAGCATTAAGCATGCAAACTGGTCTAGGTGGCGCTACTAGAAACACGTTTTCACCTTTTTGTACCACTGATGTTCAGTTTTTGCTCAGCAGAGCTACAAAATTCTTTTAAGGTTAAGGCCCTGTTGAAAAAGATGATGTTATTAAACGATATTATTAAATGATGTGGGGTAGTCGGAGGTAGTCGCTTTGTGACCGTAGCCATCTAAAAAATCTTTCAGTATAAAATATTTCCAGTATAAAATATTCAAACATTCCTATTGTAATATTCCTCTTGATTTCTTAAGTGGGATTTCGCATCCTATCTTGGATGGAACTAGTATTCCATGTAGTTACAACTATGTTGAAAATATTTACATGCAAATAAATATTTACATCGAAAATATTCCCACCGTCGTGATACAAAGTTTACATTTGCCTTAGTGGAAATAATCAGCTGTGCCAAATCATGTTAAACTATACAAACTATGCCCCCGTGTGAAAAATTCAAATTCGTAAAGAGATGTCGATGAGATTTTAATGAGATCTATATGTGATCTCATTACAAATTTCAGATATATGAGATCTCATATGAGATCTCATATAATTTTTTCAGGCCCCTGTTAAAAATATTTATATCAAATTTCACATCAATTCTTACATGTAGAGTAGAGAACTTTTACATGTAGAGTTTCACGGGTATCAACAAAATTGTAAATCTGTACATCAAATTTTACATTAAATAGTACGTCAACCCTGGTAGGAAACACGCCAAAATCTATGGCCGGTCGACTAACTAGTGCCCAAATTTTCTTAGCATAATATGTTGACATAATATGCCCACATTATGTTGAGTACTTGACTCCACTAAGGAGTTTATAACCTCAAATCCATTAACTATATACCTCATGCATAAAAGTATATACAAGCATAGTCTACTAACTAACTTAATATTGTTCAAGTGTAAATATTATAAAAGGGGATGTCCATGTGTCCAAAATCATTAATGATGAGGTCTGCTAAGTGATTTTCATAGTTCTTTGCATCTCATCAGTATAATATGCAAGCCACTTACTGTCCACGTTCAAACCTATCATGATTAGGTTAAATGCAAGATATTGAAGTTCGACATCTGTTCTTTTGCGTAGGGACTTCTTCAATCATTCTAAAACAGACTGCGATGACAGTTTTTACTTAACTGTCTTGGTTCGGCTTTTGATCTTGAACCCCATGGCTTCGGCGTCAAAATTTACAGGTAGGTCTATACATGAAAATCAAATTCATATCATCAGCTAGAATTATTTCAATTTAATATATTGTTTCAACATGCCAATACAAATTAACATGCCAAATTTCAGCTTTCTACGAATGGTGGATTATAAATGAGAGCAAAAACAAAATTCTTACTGATTCCGATTAGTTGTTTTACAATATTGTTTTTGCTCTCATTTATAATCCACCATTCGTAGAAAGCTGAAATTTGGCATGTTAATTTGTATTGGCATGTTGAAACAATATATTAAATTGAAATAATTCTAGCTGATGATATGAATTTGATTTTCATGTATAGACCTACCTGTAAATTTTGACGCCGAAGCCATGGGGTTCAAGATCAAAAGCCGAACCAAGACAGTTAAGTAAAAACTGTCATCGCAGTCTTTTTTAGAATGATTGAACAAGTCTCTACACAAAAGAACAGATGTTGAACTTCAATATCTTGCATTTAACCTAATCATGATAGATTTGAACGTGGACAGTAAGTGGCTTGCATATTATACTGATGAGATGCAAAGAACTATGAAAATCACTTAGCAGACCTCATCATTAATGATTTTGAACACACAGACACCACTTTTTACACAGTAATTGCACTTGCACAACTCAAAGTCAGTCAGTACAGCATGCTTGTACACTTTTATATGAGTGTCTATGCACATATACATGTGTAGGGTTAAGTTGCCACTTTTAAAATGCACCTTTGAGAAAACATATCTAGATGCTTTAATACAATATCTGGATTTTATTTATATGATTTGAATATTTCTAATAAGCGATAGTTAGTTGTTTTTTAACACAATAAATATATTTCAGTCCAAATATAACCCTAAATATTAGAAACATAATATTTGCCATAATTTTTGACATATTATGCCCAGTTACCGTCGCCTGGTAGCTGGGGTATATGGGCATAATATGTCGCATAATCTGCCCACTCAACATAAAATACGGCATATTATGGGCATGACTTGAGCCTCAATTTTTTACCAGGGAAGATCAATACGCAAAACTTTACATGAAATCTTACATAAAGTGTTACAATTTTTTTTTCCATTTAAAATGTTACATGTAACAGTTCATCAAAATATTTACATAAAATTTAATGTAAAATTTGATGTGAATATTTTTGATAGGGAAAGAGTAGCACATATCATTATTTGTGGTACATTTCGATTCTTGCTGTGAAGATTAGCATATTTCACTTTTTGCCATTAAGACTATCACATTTTAATGGCTTAAACCAGCATTTTTAGCATGACAAAAACTTATGGTGATTGAATAATTTTTGTACTAGCTGCGGTTCTTTGCATGTGACTGTTATTATGTACTGTTTTGATATTTTCTGAACATAAAGCCCGGAAACTTAATATCTTACAGCAAAGACTTGAAACGTGCTAGTCTTCGTGGCAAAGGTATAATAGTACATTATGCACCAAGGGCGCGAAATGTATCATTCGCGGCGAGTGCGAGCTTTGGGGCCGAGCGTAGCGAGGCCGCCAAAGTCGCACAAGCGTGAATGATACATTGCGCCCGCGGTAGCATATAGTATTTTTTTTCTTCAAAGGCCGCTAAATTTGAATTTTTGAATACACAATTTGGCGGAAGAGGCAGGGAGCGGGCGGAGCCCCTGCTGGGGGGTTCGGGGAGCGAAGCCCCCCGCACAAGAAAAAATTAATGAAAGATCAAAAAATAAAAATTCATTAAATTATACGACTTTTTTATACTTAACTTGTTAATACACACGTTCAATTTAACTGCGAATAAACTCAAAGACATTCAACTCGCACTCAATTCAACTACTTAGCTACTCGATTTATAATTTTTGCTCGCGTTACTTGCGTGTAATATACACGAACATGACTGAAACGCGAAGAATGACAGCAAAAGGAGATTAAACCGCATACCAAATCAGTATCGCGCACACCACAGTATACCTATATACATCTATCACCATATACGTATAGGAACAGGCTAGCGCGATAGCGAGAGACCCAAGTGGGTTCTCTCTCGTTTTGTTTTGATATGTATTGTTACGTCGTACGACGTATACTTTTTATATAGTTAGATTTATCCTAAATCAAACTGCTGAATCTCATTTTTTGAGCATTCATTGCAGTCAAAATGTTTTAGTGTGTCAGTGTCGCTTATGAGTCGAGTTCGCAAACTGCAAGATAACCATTTTTGTATATACGACTGCGATTCAACTTGTGAAAGATGCGAAGGTTTAAATATGCCTTGCACGACGTTCATCGTCAGTTTTTCGTTACAAATCGAGAGCTCCCCTAGTGAAATAATTCGCTGTGCCAAATCATGCCAAACAATGCCAAACTATGCTAAACCATGCCAAGCTGTGCCACACTGTGCCAAACTGTGCCTTCTTGTGCTAGAACTATGCCAATTCGGACATTTCGCACGATTTGGCATATTTTGGCACAGTATGGTACAGTAAGGCATAGTTTGGCACAGTTTGACACAATGTTAGATTTTACAATTAAAAATGTTTTTCCCAATTTTTTTTTTTTCAAATTTCAAGCACTGTTTGATACAATATAGCCTAGCATGGCAAAACCTGGCATAATATAGCATAACATCCCTCAAACAATTTATTAAAAAAAAAAGCGACCCGAGGTGGAATTGAACCCGGGTCGCCAGCGTGCCAGTCGGACACCTAACCTCCTGAGCTATTTTTCTTATAGTAAATATACTTTAAATTTTATTTAAATAGAATAACTGTTTCATCCTTTTAAAGAGTATCTAATATAACTATGAACTTATAACAAGTAAATATAAAAATACTCTAATTTCTCATGAAATTAAAATTATATATAGACATTATACACACACACACACACACACACACACACACACACACACACACACACCACACACACACAGAGACACAAACCAAACCGTGTCAAACTGTGCCAAACTATGCCATATGTCGGGCTGTGCCATAAACCATGCCGATTTATGCCAGACTGTGCCAGAATTTCGACAAAACGTGATGAAAAAATTTTTTCGTCATTTTCAAAATTTGATGCATTATGCCATATTGTTCTATACTGTGCCACACTGTACCAAACCGTGCCAAACCATGCCAAGCTGTGCTAAATCGTGCGAAATGTCCGAATTGGCATAGGTCTAGCACAACAAGGCACAGTTTGGCATGGTGTGGCACAGTTTGGCATAATGTGATATAGTATGGCACAATCTCCATTTCCACTAGGGTCCGTATGTCGCGCCGGTCCGACAATCGGTGACGAAATATTATAAAACCTAATCGTCGCTATATCGCGAATCGTATTTTCATTACATTCAATCCAGCTATTAAAATATTGATAATATCTAAATACACAAAGATCGTGTAGAAGCTAAATAAACCCATTGTTTCCTATCGCATTTCGAGTTATTAAAGTTATTTACGTGAAAAACCTCCTTCCGCACAAGCATATTCTCACCACAGTACGAGAGCGAGCAGTTGTCCAGGTTCACCGTAAAAGTAAGTGCTATTATTTATTCACTAACAACAAAGACAATTAGGCGCGTAATCATATTTCTTACAACCTTGCCACTACACATATCATTAGGTTGCTGCCTATTCGAGAGTGAGTAGTCAGGACGTAACAGTATATTCGCTTCGGTATCGTTTTCTTTCACGACCAGGCCTTACATTCTCTATTTCGCGGCCTCTATACGGGACGCGAAAATTCATTTCGCGGCCTGAGGACAAAAAAATATGATAGTCTTTATGGCAAAAACTTGAAATGTGTTAGTCTTTGTGGCTGAGAATTTGTAATGTGTATCTTAAAAATTTGAGATGTATAAATTAGTTGTGAAATTAAAATGAATCAATTGTTACCTTATTCTGTTATGCTATATTTGTTTGTCATAGGTATATTTGTGTAAATGTCTAGTAAAAGTTACTGAACTGACAGTCTGTGACGACATTACTGTTCAGTATGGTAAAAATTCCTGCAGAAAAAACTAAAATTTACTGGATGATTTCTCTCCGTGTATACTTCATCGATTCACTGACGTATATAAGTACAATTGATAATCAACAATAAAAGGTAACTATAAATAATTAAAGTATACTACTTAAAAATAACATCCAGGTGTAGAACACTTGCCATAATTGGGAGTATCATCCGGATGGTACACTCGGCGGTAAGGTATTCTTGCGGAACGTTTTAAACTGAATGGCAACGTTGCCCGATTTTTGACGGGTTTTGACGGTTTTAGACGGTTTTGACGATTTTAGATTTGCAGAGGTTATATGGGCCGGTACCGTCAAAAACTATGCGACGTTGCCATTCAGTTTAAAACGTTCCGCAAGAATACCTTATACCGCCGAGTGTATTTCCAATTTTGGCAACCATTTTTAGCCTAAACCTTTTTCTAATGATTTTAACCCTGGTAGAAACCGTAACACACGTATTGGCTAGTTCTTAGACTGCAAATCCAAGAACTAGGTTATTATTTTCTTTGCCATTTCTTAGGCTGAATGAAACGCTTTTTAACCTATTTATTGGATAGTTCTTAAATTCACTCTGCCTACATTGTTTCTGAGTACAAATAGCCCATTAAAGTTTGTCGAGTAACACAACTGAATGACACGTGGCTTATCGCGGTTTGAGGTTGGAATTGGAAAATTGTAGCTAGCAGGCTTGGATTCGAGTTTTTTGTTTAAAGTAAAGTATAGAATAATTATTTGCATCAGAAAAAATTCTGTCTGGCCGGGGATTTGAACCCACGCCCTGCACGAGGTCAAATAAATACGGTCGTGCGCCTTTACCAACTAAGCCACGCAGACTTTCTTCCATCACACGAGCCCTACGAACTTCGCCATATGTTTAAATTATAAAAATTATTCAGTTTACGCCTAAATATTAATAATTGTGTATCTTGCATCCAAAAAACTAATTGATTTATTGATACTTTGAATTTGATTTTACTTGATGAAATATAATTCTCACCCATTAAAAATGCACAAGATATCGCTACTTTTGAGGAATTTAAAATGTCTAGTTTTTTCACATTTTACTTAGCCAGTTTCTGCCTTTACGACCATTTTAAATAGGCACTTTTCTACCAGGGAAATTTATATGATATACCTTAGTGATTAAATGTATCCAAGCATTATTTATATTTACTAAAAATCTAGGCGTGCTTTAATTGCATGCTCTTTATTCTTTCCCTGTCTAATTACCCTGGTAGAAATTTGCCATAAGTTCTGGCTTGAATTTTACAAGCATAATATGTTACTGTATTATGTTTGGTGCTTCACATAATTCGGGGCGCTTGAGATTAAACCATGTATAACTTTAAATCAGTAATCCTAATCCATACTAATTCCATAATTCCAACTTTGAATATTTGAAAACATTTATATTGCAATCAATATATTGTCTCCATGCCCAAAGTCGTCATCAGTAAGATTTGGGAAGTGAATTTTGAAGAAAATATCAGCATAAGTGTCAGTGCCTTGCTAAAAATACTCGAAAGGGATCGATTAAATTTTTAATCAAATTTGAAGCTATATCTTAATTCCACTTTTTGTATTAAAATAGATAGAATCGATAGGAGTCGATAAATTTCAATGTGGAAAACAACAATTTAAATCAATGTTTGATACCAACGATTGACCTTTATTGACTTTAATAATCATCTTTCGTATAGAATTCTATCAACTTACATCGATTTAAATCGATTCTATCTATTTGAATCGAGCTCTAATGCAAAAAGTGGGATTCAGATATAGCTTCAATTTTGATTGAATATGTAATCGATCTCTATTAACGATTTTTAACAGGGTGAGTCTAAATTTATCATTACAATGCCATTTGCATTGTAAAAAGGCTAGACAACTAAAATTTTGTATAGTTATTATGTTACCTAGAAACATATGATGACCTAGATGATTTCGATTTAAGGAGGCTTGGGCGTTTATGAAAAAAACGACAGAATGCTCTGAAACTTGAGGATTATCTCAATAGAGTATGCCAAAGTTGTTTGAAAAAAAGAAAAACCATGGTTGACGACCTCATTTTCGAAATAATCGCTACCGAAAAATTGCCACTTTAACACGCAGTCTTATGGGACTCCTTGTCAAAATCGAATAATACTTCGCAAGTAAGCGAGGGGTTCCAATGAGTCAATATTTATTTATTTATTTATTTATTTATTTAACTCCAGAGATAGGCTATAGGCATACCAAAACATAGGCATACTAAAACACCCCCTCTCCTCTCAGAGTGTTTTGGTACCCGATGGAGGAGTGGGATAGTTCTCCCTCTTTCCCGCATACTAAAACACTCCCTCTCCTCTCAGAGTGTTTTGGTACCCGATGAAAGAGTGGGATAGTTCTCCCCCTCTCCATTATGTTTTGGAATGCCTATAGCGTTCTCTACTTTATTTTTTTTTATTTTTTTTTTTTATTTATTTTTTTTTATTTATTTATTTTACAATGTATGCTGATAGAATAATTTCATGAGTTTGACGTTATGTAAAGCGCAGGTTGTCTTGTAGCTTGCATTATGATTTGTGCATATTGTGACGCACTTAAAATATATTTTTGACGGATAGCCATACTGTTCAATGTTGTGAACAGGAAATTTGAATCGTTGAAGCCATTTCTGTTTTAATGCACCGATGACAAAAATTTTTGTTGCATCGCGTAAAGCGTCACGAAGCAAGTTTCCAATTTGTGAGTAGTCATGTCCATCGGTTTTCCAGTTCATGCCATGATGATTATGTTTAAGCCAGTTGTTTTCCCTTTGCATTTCTTCAG
>CM053168.1:22101060-22175576 GCA_012977825.3 Pteromalus puparum | reverse complement strand
TTCATTGGTTTTGGATTTTTGTAGAGTAGATCAATCTTTTCACCAATTACTTTCAGTTCTTGAACAAACCATTTCGCTGGTGTCTCTTCATCTTCATTTTCTTGCCGGTATGATTTATACATAGATAAAGTATCATCAAAGCTGCACTTTATATAATAGCCTATGCTATATGCTTCATGAAGCTGAAATGCATTTTCATTTTCAGTAGGCTTTAACAAACATTCAAAATCTGCGTAAATAACAAAAGGAACTTTTTCACTTTTATTATAATCTTCAAATTTAAGAATTATTGAGGATTGTTATTCTTGGAGCCGGGTAGATTAATTCGACATTTATTTACATTTTTGCAATCATTTTCTTATGTTTTCAACCTTTCTTCACAGTAAAATATTTGTAAACATCTTTCACAGTGGTAAGATTTTAGATGTGATTTACTCAGCTGAGTACTTAAAAGTCGAGACAGATATTTAATCCAAACGTAGTGGTATTTAGGNCACCTCGGATGCCTGCTTCAACAAACAACAGGATATCTATATCCGTGAGAAGCTCTAATTCCACCTTTGTCATTTTTAGAGCTGCTAAAAATGTGAGACCGGGGGTTGTAAATGTGCTGGACATAAATTATACGCTGTCACAGACGTCTCTCGAAAACTTTCAAAAACGTCAGCTAATAATAAAACATCTGTTTTCAAGTATAAATCCGAATACTCGCCCAAAGTTGTTATGTTAAATGTATTCCATACTGTGACAGCATGATGAAAGTCTTTTTCACTAATATGAGAATCTGTTAGTTTATTGTAAAATTCGTTTTTTTCAGGCAGTTTTCTAGACATCAACTTGTCTAATCCATCTACGAAATCATATGGAAATATACCTTTTCGTCTAAGAAGATTGATTTTTTCATCTGTAAATCCATCTGTTCGAAACTCATTCACCGCAATCGGCACGTTTTCTAAATATGATGCCAGCTTTTCTAATGATGATGGTAAAAAACGCCATGAATCTATGAATCTAAAACTGATGTCACAGTCATCTATATACTTCGTGAATGAGATATATTTTTCTTTATTATGTGGTATTAGAGATACTCGTCCATTCAATATTGTAGAAGTAGCAATTTCTTTCAAAATGAAGTGTGTATCATAATTGAGGTTGTGAAAAATAACTGGCACAAACCTCGAATCTTTATAATTTAAATTGCATGAATTGTGAGCTGCACCTCTGAAACTAAAGAGAAAAAATGACTTACATATTTTTTTTTATAGCAATCAAATATTAAATAATTAAATTGATAACATACCGTCCTGTAAGATGACAGTGGTCTCGTACTGCCAGTTCTTCGCCCTTGATAGGTTTTCGACATATATGGCAAACAGTTGACCTCCGAAACGATAGTTCTTCTAGATCTGTGAGTTTTATTGGTTTTGGATTTTTGTAGAGTAGATCAATCTTCTCACCAATTACTTTCAGTTCTTGAACAAACCATTTCGCTGGTGTCTCATCATCTTCATTTTCTTGCCGGTATGATTTATACATAGATAAAGTATCATCAAAGCTGCACTTTATATAATAGCCTATGCTATATGCTTCGTGAAGCTGAAATGCATTTTCATTTTCAGTGGGCTTTAACAAACATTCAAAATCTGCGTAAATAACAAAAGGAACTTTTTCACTTTTATTATAATCTTCAAATTTAAGAATGTTATTCTTGGAGTCGGGCAGATTAATTCGACATTTATTTACATTTTTGCAATCATTTTCGTGTGTTTTCAACCTTTCTTCACAGTAAAATATTTGTAAACATCTTTCACAGTGGTAAGATTTTAGATGTGATTTACTCAGCTGAGTACTTAAAAGTCGAGACAGATATTTAATCCAAACGTAGTGGTATTTAGGCAAGCTTCCGTCATCCTTATGATTATTTTCTTCATACTCATCTATGTAAAAATCTTGAATGAGGAGTAGATTAACATGTTTTTCTTTCTTTTCTTTCGTAATATGGCAAGGTGATACTTCATACTTTGCATTATACTTTTTCAATATGTATACATTTATTGAAATATTATTTAATTTTTCGAATTTCGGAACATCTTTGAATTTGACTGGAAATTCTATATCACCAAAGTTCAACTCGTTCTCATACACACGATATTGATTAACTCTGTTGGGATTGGTTTCACTAGGATGCAATGCTGAAAGTAAAGCATACTTGAAACACTGATTGTCATTATTACGGACATTAACACANTTAAAATTCGTTTTTTCAGGCAGTTTTCTAGACATCAACTTGTCTAATCCATCTACAAAATCATGTGGAAATATACCTTTTCGTCTAAGAAGATTGATTTTTTCATCTCTAAATCCATCTGTTCGAAACTCATTCACTGTAATCGGCATGTTTTCTAAATATGATGCCAGCTTCTCTAATGATGGTAAAAAACGCCATGAATCTATGAATCTAAAACTGATGTCACAGTCATTTATATACTTTGTGAATGAAATATATTTTTCTTTATTATGTGGTTTAGAGATACTCGTCCATTCAATATTGTAGAAGTAGCAATTTCTTTCAAAATGAAGTGTGTATCATAATTGAGGTTGTGAAAAATAACTGGCACAAACCTCGAATCTTTATAATTTAAATTGCATGAATTGTGATCTGCACCTCTGAAACTAAAGAGAAAAATGACTTACATATTTTTTTATAGCAATCAAATATTAAATAATTAAATTGATAACATACCGTCCTGTAAGATGACAGTGGTCTCGTACTGCAAGTTCTTCGCCCTTGATAGGTTTTCGACATATATGGCAAACAGTTGACCTCCGAAACGATAGTTCTTCTAGATCTGTGAGTTTCATTGGTTTTGGATTTTTGTAGAGTAGATCAATCTTCTCACCAATTACTTTCAGTTCTTGAACAAACCATTTCGCTGGTGTCTCATCATCTTCATTTTCTTGCCGGTATGATTTATACATAGATAAAGTATCATCAAAGCTGCACTTTATATAATAGCCTATGCTATATGCTTCGTGAAGCTGAAATGCATTTTCATTTTCAGTGGGCTTTAACAAACATTCAAAATCTGCGTAAATAACAAAAGGAACTTTTTCACTTTTATTATAATCTTCAAATTTAAGAATGTTATTCTTGGAGTCGGGCAGATTAATTCGACATTTATTTACATTTTTGCAATCATTTTCGTGTGTTTTCAACCTTTCTTCACAGTAAAATATTTGTAAACATCTTTCACAGTGGTAAGATTTTAGATGTGATTTACTCAGCTGAGTACTTAAAAGTCGAGACAGATATTTAATCCAAACGTAGTGGTATTTAGGCAAGCTTCCGTCATCCTTATGATTATTTTCTTCATACTCATCTATGTAAAAATCTTGAATGAGGAGTAGATTAACATGTTTTTCTTTCTTTTCTTTCGTAATATGGCAAGGTGATACTTCATACTTTGCATTATACTTTTTCAATATGTATACATTTATTGAAATATTATTTAATTTTTCGAATTTCGGAACATCTTTGAGTTTGACTGGAAATTCTATATCACCAAAGTTCAACTCGTTCTCATACACACGATATTGATTAACTCTATTGGGATTAGTTTCACTAGGATGCAATGCTGAAAGTAAAGCATACTTGAAACACTGATTGTCATTATTACGCACATTAACACATGCTTTCTTCTTTTCTATAAACTTAGGAAGTGGAATGAAGGAACTCCCCTTGATTGGAGAATATTTTTTCATATTTATGCACAAACTAATGATACTCGTCAGAGTCCAGCCAGAATCCTTCTCCTGAAATTCTTCAAGTTGGGTGAGTATAGGTTCTTTGATATGATCTTTAAACCATTCTTCTAAATTCGATGACATGTATGCTGTAGCACTTTCACTTGTAAAATATTTAATATCAGTCGTTTCCTCACCATTTTTCTGCATAGTATATTCTGCGATAAAATCTGAATTTATTTTTATAGCGTTATATTCCTTCAAGCAATCTTCTACTTTAACCTTGAAGAGCTTTTGCGCATCATTCAAAAAACTTAGAATGTCCACATGCTTTATGTTTACAACTACACCTGTTCTGATTCGATTTTGAAAAGCTGATTCCACATCTCGCCACTCAACTCTAGCTTCTGTTTCCTTTGATTGAAGACCACCTCCTTGTTGAAGATGTTGTTCGAATTGTACTTGTACACATGAAAGATGAGCCATACAAGTCTGACACTTTTGTTTTTCTCCTCTTGTGAGATTTGATTTTTCAATTTTTTCATTTAATTCCTTTATAGTGGAATTACACATCTCTAACCAATAATGAATATCATTATTGCTCAGTTCGCCAATACTTTGTACAGTATCGCGTAGAACTTGAACAAGGCGTTCAAAAAAATCGATTGAAGCCATTTTTACTGGTGTAGCACTACCACTTCACAAACTTGCATGCTAGTCGAAGCTAAATCTCGTTGACTGTGCTCGTCCAAGAAATCGCTTCTCTTTTAAAGGTAAAGTCAATGAAAGGAGGGGAGGAAAATTTCAATGTCCGACCAATGGTAAAGCTAAATAGGTAGACGATGAGAAGAGAGGGAGATTTTCTCGGGGAAGGGATGAATTTTCTTTTTTTGTACCAATACAAAAATCGTCTTTTAGTTCTATCCAATGGTAAAGCTAAAGAGGTAGACGATGAGAAGAGAGGGAGATTTTCTCGGGGAAGGGATGAATTTTCTTTTTTTGAACCAATACAAAAATCGTCTTTTAGTTCTATCCAATGGTAAAGCTAAAGAGGTAGACGATGAGAAGAGAGGGAGATTTTCTCGGGGAAGGGATGAATTTTCTTTTTTTGAACCAATACAAAAATCGTCTTTTAGTTCTATCCAATGGTAAAGCTAAAGAGGTAGACGATGAGAAGAGAGGGAGATTTTCTCGGGGAAGGGATGAATTTTCTTTTTTTGAACCAATACAAAAATCGTCTTTTAGTTCTATCCAATGGTAAAGCTAAAGAGGTAGACGATGAGAAGAGAGGGAGATTTTCTCGGGGAAGGGATGAAATTTTTCTTTTTTTTTGAACCATACAAAAATCGTCTTTTAGTTCTATCCAATCAGAAATGGGATAGCTTTAAACAACCAATCCTAAAAGAGCAAGAGGCGGAGTTTGTACTACAAAATCACGATGTGGGAAATTTTTCTTTTTCATTCTTCGAGATCTCTTCGAACTGAAATGACACAAAGCAAGATGGCTCGTACTCGGGACTATGATTTATTGTTTAGAAATAGAATTTTACAGTGTTTAGAAGAGAACGTTTATATTTGTGATATTCAAGGATTCCAAAGAATATCAGAGGATTCTTTTATTTTTAAAGAGGTTAGTTTTCTCAATTTGAGAAAAACTGCTTTACCGACTGCATATCTCTTTAAATCTCCGATGGCATGGGACGCACTGTCTGAAGAATAAAAATGTAGAACTCAGTGGCTAGAAAGAGCGTATCACGGAATAGCATGGGACTCTGGCGATATTCCCTATCATCGTCTTCATCGAATTTTGCAAATCTGCACGCAGGGAGTCGAGAAGTTATACGTTAAGGGTCAGCAGAAAGTGCAATGGTTGAAAAATCTGTTGCCAAACGTGTAAGTAATGCAGAATATATACAATGTACTTTTATACTTTTTACATAACTATTTTAAATATTCTTTTCTTACTGTATTTTTTCAGTTTAATTTCAAATATTGAAGATCTGGGATGTCCATCACTAGAAGAAACAAAATGTGATAAACAATACGTTTGCTTTCACCACTATCTCTGCATACGAAGGAAACCTATGTGTGCCGTTAATAATGTCCTTTCTATGCGAGCTTGGCTGTTGAATTACTTGTCTGACAATATTGGGCAAAATGAAGTAGATACTTACTATAAAAAAGATGAATGTTCATGCTTATATTGGAAATAAATAAAAGAAAAAATATTTTTTAAATTGTTGTATAATTATTTATAAATTTTGAAATGTTAATAGAATTGACTACTAGATTAGAAAATTTAGATAGGATGAATAAAAAAACGAAAACGAATTTTATTGAATAAAATTGTAAAAAATAACAAGTTATTTATTATTAAGGCAGAATTAATTTAGTGATATAATTTACATTTTTTTTTTCTAAATTTATTTTCCTTTATAATTTTTTAAATTTTGTAATATCAATATAATCTACAATAATTTCATCATCGATAATTCTCGGTAATTCACGTTGATTTTGTTGCTGCGGTTGATGATGTATGCCACTGCGTTGCTGTGTGCCGCTGCTGCTACCGCTGCTGCGTGGCTGCTGCTGTGTGCCGCTGCTGCTACCGCTGCTGCGTGGCTGCTGCTGTGTGCCGCTGCTGCTACCGCTGCTGCGTGGCTGCTGCTGTGTGCCGCTGCTGCTACCGCTGCTGCGTGGCTGCTGCTGTGTGCCGCTGCTGCTACCGCTGCTGCGTGGCTGCTGCTGTGTGCCGCTGCTGCTACCGCTGCTGCGTGGCTGCTGCTGTGTGCCGCTGCTGCTACCGCTGCTGCGTGGCTGCTGCTGTGTGCCGCTGCTGCTACCGCTGCTGCGTGGCTGCTGCTGTGTGCCGCTGCTGCTACCGCTGCTGCGTGGCTGCTGCTGTGTGCCGCTGCTGCTACCGCTGCTGCGTGGCTGCTGCTGTGTGCCGCTGCTGCTACCGCTGCTGCGTGGCTGCTGCTGTGTGCCGCTGCTGCTACCGCTGCTGCGTGGCTGCTGCTGTGTGCCGCTGCTGCTACCGCTGCTTCGTGGCTGCTGCTGCTGTGTACCACTGCTGCGGCTACCACTGCGTTGCTGTGTCCTGCTGCTGGGACTCTTTAAACTTAATAGGCTGCGTCTCGTAGATGATTCTTGCGCAACCTCTGAAAATAAAGCAAAATATTTATTTGATTATATTTATAAAAAAAAATAAAATATTTTAAAATAAAACAGTTAAATAATTATTTAAAAATTTTCAACCCTTACCTTTGTTTAAAAGCGCTGCAGATGTTGATTCGCCAAGAGCCTTCTTTTTATGATCATTTACGCTTTGTTCTGTAAAAAAAAAAATAAAATGGTAATATTATTTTAAAAAATAATAATTATATAATAAAGTATTATTATTATTTTTTTTCGAGAATTAGATAATATTCTTACCCATTGATTTCCTCTTTATATTCGAGGATGCAATCTTGGGAATCGGCTTGAGATCGCATATACTTCTAGCCGTTGTGCACGACTCGCAACTCGATGATGTTCCGCTCGAACTGGAGCTCGAACTGCTGGAGCTCGAACTGCTGGAGCTCGAACTAGAGCTCGATCGAGACCGTCTTCGTCGGGGTTGGCCCTCATCCCTTGGGGGATCTTCTAGGCTGATCGGCCATGGGGGACCGTCGAGGCTGCAAAGGTTCGGCCGCCGCCGAGGATCGTCGTGAAGCTTCTGGCGCCGAGGATCGTCGGGGCTGCGAAGGTTCTGCTGCCACTGGAGATCGACAGGGCTGCGAAGCTTCAGCCGCCGGAGATCGGCGGGACTGTGAAGCTACAGCCACCGGAGATCGACAGGGCTGCGAAGCTTCAGCCGCCGGTGATCGACGGGACTGCGAAGCTTCAGCCACCGGAGATCGATGGGGCTGCGAAGCTTCAGCCACCGGAGATCGACGAGGTTGCGAAGCTTCAGCCATCGGAGATCGACGGGACTGTGAAGCTTCAGCCACCGGAGATCGACTGGGCAGTGAAGCTTCAGCCACCGGAGATCGATGGGGCTGCGAAGCTTCAGCCACCGGAGATCGACGGGACTGCGAAGCTTCAGGAGATGAGCTTCGAGGTCTCAGTCCCTGGTAAAGCTGCTGTACAGCTGCAGTAGATGGAATCGGCGGCACTAAAACAGAAAATAATTAGAAAAACTATAATAAAAAAATTATTTTACAGTAAATAAAGCGAAAAATGCTACTTACATGTATCAATAACATCCATCGCCCATGTCACATACTCTAACATTGATAGCAGTAGAGGGGCGTTGGTTAACAGCCAACGGATCCGCTCCTGAGCCACCTGCAAACTTCTTCGGGAACTTTGCTTCTTGAATGCCATCTCAAACTTATCCTTTCAACTTGTGAAAATTAGAAAAATCGATGACTGAACTGACTGTTAGTGGTTCCTGTTAGTGGAACCTCCCCCGTTCTACAACTCTCCTAGAAAGATTCTCTGATTGGTTAGTTCCTCTTTCCACTATTTTCTTAAAAGTCCTATGATTGGTGAAATTCTTCCTCCCTTGAGTTCCTCCTTCTACCACTTCCTTGAAAAATTTCCCTCCCCAATTATTAAAATGCAGGCCCCATCGACACTCTACGATGCTTATAAGCCCTATCAGTTGTGTACCTTCCAATCTCTCGGCAGGCCTCTTTAGCACTCATATATTTTTACATATCTGAGCAAAAAATTTGGGTTCGTGTACACAAGCTCTGTGCAGGCCCCATCGACACTCTACGACACGTATAAGCCCTATCAGTTGTGTACTTTGGGTTCGTGTACACAAGCTCTGCGCAGGCCCCATAGACACTCTACGACGCGTATAAGCCCTATCAGTTGCGTACATTCCGATCTTTCGGCGGGCCTCTTCAGCGCACTACAAGCTAAGCATAGTCGAAGCATCGATTCATACTTATTAGATAATCCTAAGCTTCCCTTCGCTCTTAAATGTCTGCAAGCGAACCTTTTTAATCTTCGAGGATTTTTCAGTGAGAATATAAGTTTTTCCCAAAGTAATTATCGAATCTGATAATGAATATGACGGAAACAAACAGCTTGAAAGAAAAATCCATATCACGTATCATTTATGACCGTAAACACATTTACGAATTTTCATTTATGACGCTCATAAGCCCTATTAGTTGTGTACCTTCCGATCTCTCGGCAGGTCTCTTGGATGCACTCTAATGTCTCTTGATGCAATCAGTCGACGCATCGGTTCCTACCTATTAGCTTTCCTTCGCTCTTAAATGTGTACAAGCAAACCTTTTTAATCTTCGAAGAATTTTAAGTGAGAATATAAGTTTTTCCCAAAGTAATTTATCGTATCTGATAATTACTATGGCGCACACAAACAGCTCGAAAGAAAAATCCATTTCACGATTCTCATCGGGTCCAATAGTAGAGAACGCTATAGGCATTCCAAAACATAATAGAGAGAGTGTGCAGAACCATCCCACTCTTTCATTGGGTACTAAAACTCTCTGAGAGGGAGTGGCGGCAGAGAGGGATAGGCATTCGAAAAATCCCTCTTTTGGAAAAACGTGGGTGAGAGTGGGAAAACTATCCCACTCTCTCATCGGGCCCAATAGTAGAGAACGCTATAGGCATTCCAAAACATATGGGAGAGTGGGAAGAACCATCCCACTCTTTCATCGGCTACTAAAACACTCTGAGAGGGGGTTGCGGCAGAGAGGGAGAACCCTTCCCACTCTCCCATTGGTACCAAAACACTTTCAGAGGAGAGGGGGTGTTTTAGTATGCCTATGTTTTGGTATGCCTATAGCCTATCTACTCTCCAGAGTTACAAACATTTGCATCCAATACAGAGCTGATATTATTCACACAATAACACACTATAACGCCGCAAATCCTGCAGAGGAAAACAGTATTTCCGTTCGCAGGTCCGGATTAACAACAGAGATAACGAGAACATATAAATACTGGTTAGTTATTGCTTTATTTTACAGCAATAACCTCCAGTCATACTACATACAATCCAGCCTCCATTCATACGTAGGGATAGCATAAATCCATGTCGGACTTCCAGACCCAGATCATACTATCCTTCTCATTCACACTTAACCTAGGTTGGGTTACGGGAGTCCCTATAGACTCTCTTCGCCCCAACTCTGATAACAATATATAAAATTAGTATTTGCATATAAAAATTAACAATGACATATAATCCATTTAATAGTTGTATATAAAAAATACGTTATTTTTTATATTTTCTAAAGTGTTCGTAGATGATTTTATATTTTTGTCTTGTATACTAGTAATGCTACGACGACATTATATAGCATATCAAATAAGATTATATTGCACGATTCTAAGATTCTATATTTTTCTATTATAATTTGATGTTGTAAAACGGTAAAAACATTTGTAAGTTAAAATTTCTACTTTGTATCATGGCACTTTTCACAGCTTTCACAATTTCACAATTTCACCAGTTCCGAACTAACATTTGTCTTGCTGTCATAAATACAGTATATATACTAATACTTTTGATTGCGAGAAATCTATACGTTCATAAAAAAATAGGGTTGACGACTTTAATCAAAAGAAAAGTGTAAAAATGTATAAAATGTGAGGTTATGTTGTCACAGCTACCGCTAATACGCATTACCTTTTGCAATATTCTGGCAACTTTTTTGTAACTCTTTCGCGTTTTGTTACGTCTTCTCTACTTGGATATGACTTAAATACATACAATTTAAAAAAAATAGCAGCAATGAGCATTCGTAAAATACGTGCACCCACAGGGCCCCTCGCTTGATACGGCACCAAACGCCCAAGCTTCCTTAACTGTTTTCGTTTATATTTTCATATATATCAAGGCATATGTCAATTTTTAAAATTTACGGGTAGAATTTCGCACCCCTAGTGGAAATAGAGATTGTACCATAGTGTGGCACACTATGCTAAACTATGCCGCACCATGTCAAATTGTGCCTTGTTGTGCTAGACCTATGCCAATTCGGACATTTCGCACGATTTGGCACAGCTTGGCATGGTTTGGCACGGTTTGGTACAGTGTGGCACAGTATAGAACAATATGGCATAATGCATCAAATTTTTTAAAAAATGAAAAAATTTTTCTTTACGTTGTCGAAATTCTGACACAGTCTGGCATAAATCAGCATGGTTTGGCACAGCCTGACATAATATGGCATAGTTTGGCACAGTTTTTCACAGTTTGGTGTGTGTATATATATAATATATATATATATATATATATATATAATTTTAATTTTATGAGACATTAGAATATTTTTATAACAACTTTTTATAAGTTTATAGTTATATTAGATACTCTTTAAAAGGATGAAACAGTTATTCTATTACTATAAGAAAAATAGCTCAGGCGGTTAGGTGTCCGGCTGGCACGCTGGCGACCCCAGTTGAATTCCACCTCGGGTCGCTTTTTTTATTAAATTGTTTGAAGGATGTTATGCCATATTATGCCAGGTTGTGCCATGCTAGGCCAGAATGTAGCAAACTGTGCTTAAAATTTGACAAAAAATTGGGAAAAACATTTTTAATTTTTAAAATCGAATATTGTGTCAAACTGTGCCAAACTATGCCTCACTGTGCCATACTGTGCCGAAATATGCCAAATCCTGCAAAATATCCGAATTGGAATAGGTCTAGCACAAGAAGGCACAGTTTGGCACAGTGTGGCACAGCTTGGCATGGTTTAGCATAGTTTGGCATTGTTTGGCATGATTTCGCACAGCGAACTATTTTCACTAGGGACATTGTACTTTCAGTTTCTAATATATTTTTACATGCAAAAAATGATATCAACTTTGTCCTTATTCTCAATGCTTCAAAAACAATTTTCACTTTTAAGCGTTATAAGAGATTTTAACTAAAATACTTTAGAATTTTTTATTTTACTCATTCGAAATCTAATAGGTCTAGAGTGCTCATGTTTCAAATGGTCATTTCTTTTGTGTAAATGAAACAATATACAAAGTTGAATTGACCTTAACTCAAATACTTTTGATTTCGATTTGACACTGATGTGAATAACTTATTATATGCTGTACGGCTAAATAATTAATGGCATGGTACGCTCCTACTTTACCGTTGGTGCAGTTTTTCAAACCACTCGGTGAAGACGAAACGGAATCCGCTCAAACTTTCAGGATCGCTTTATTTAATCGTGATGAAGGATGAAAATCAAAAATTATATAAATGCTTATTTCAGACGTAAAATCTCTAGACGAGGCATCAGAAAAAGGAAGATGGCCGCCTGCGCACAAACAGCTGTTCGCTAGCAGATATACTATAGCTCACCGATTTCAAACCCGGTATACTTAAAAATCGAGAAATTCGATTGTGTTGTGAACTTGTGAGGTGAAAAAATAAAAAATATAATAAAGCTTGATGGTGACGTGATCTGTTTACTTCTTATACAAAGTTAGCGCTAATACATCATATTTACTTTTTTATTCATAAAGTGATAGTGTTCATAGCAAAAGTAAAGGTGCTTCTATCTCTTGTAATAGCTTTATTTTCAAAATATGTTGACTAAAAATGCTTCATTGTACTCCAAGTTTCATAAAAAGATTATATAATTGTATAATGGATCTTTCCGTACACTCTATCTATGTAAGTACAGCTATCACATTATTTATATTTTCATCACCATGCCAGTGCATCTAATTGATTTTTTAATTTTGCAGACCAATCCAACAACTTGAAAAGTCATCGAAGCCAAGATTTACTACAATCTCTTACTAGCTCTATAGACAGCCTACGTATTAGTATATTACGATTTAAATGGCCCGTCATGTCACGGCGTGTAGTTAGCGCCCAAGCGCAGTGAGGGCGCTTGAAACGGGCCATTGAAGTCACGAGTATCGTATACTATTTTATAGCACGTGTGACATAAACCCGCCACCCACAGGGGGGACGGTGGTGGGGGACGGGAGGACGGGGTGGGGGGTCGGGGGGCGGAGCCCCCTCGCTTAAGAAAATAAGACAAAAAAGTTAAAAAAAACTATGAAAATTAAGTTTTATACCACTCTTACCTCAAAATCAAAACTTTACTTTGATTATTTGGCGCTCGTAGTATAAAATACGGTTTGATATAGGTGTGCAAGGTAATTTTTACCTCATGTGACTTTGCGCACTCGCTTCGCTCGTGCGAAAACCGTCCCATGAGTGTACATAATCACCTTCCACACCCGTATCGAAACGTACTTTTATTGTAAACTATAACATTTAAATTTCCCGCCCAACAAAATATCGCGTATGCATCTCGGCATGCAGGGATGACAACTTGAAAACGTTAAGACTAACCTCGAAATGTCAAAATGATTACAACCAATTTTCTTAATTTCGGGTACTTTTTGAGGATATTAATAGTAATTTTCCACTTCTTTTTTTTATTCTCATCATTAAAAACATTAATTACGAGTATTTTTAGTCTTTATTACAGCCTACTACGGGTCTGTAACTTAAGCAAATTCATTATTTCACGGTGTAATAATCGGCTATTTAAGTCACGGATAAGCGTGACTTAAGTGCGGGTTTAGGTGACGCAGTGCTATAAAATAATTTTTGTAAAGCTTGTACTGAATGTGCTTCATCGTACTCCAAATTCATAAGATGATTATAACTGCATAACTGCCTCCGTACACTCTATCTACCGAAGTGCCATCACATTAATAGTTATATCTTCATCACCAATTAGTGCATATAATATTTTTTACATTTACAGACCAATCTAACAACTTGAAAAGTCATGAAAGCCAAGATTTACTGCAATCTCTTACTAGCTCTATAGACAGTCTCCGTATAAAGGATTTTTGAAAAGCTTGTACTGAATGTGCTTCATCGTACTCTAAATTCATAAGATCTTTATAACTGCATAACTGATCTCTCCGTACACTCTATCTATCTAAGTGCCATAACATTAGTTATATTTTCTTCACCAATTAGTGCATCTACACGGAGAAAAAAAAAGTAGCGATTACTGAAGTCAGTTCAGTAACGCCAGTTCAGTAAGAGTTACTGCCGAGTTCAGTAGATATACTACCTAACTTTTCAGTTGCGGTCACAAAAGCAAACTCGTGTAGTGCTACCTGCGTGCACTTCAGTAGGAGCTTCCCTCATGCAAAAGTGTGTGTTTCCAAATCGTTATTAAAAAACCATGGGACTGAGAGCTTTTAAATTTTGTATAATAGTTTTAAATACCCTAACCTAATATAAAATGAAAACATTTCACTGTACGCAAGGTTAGATTCGGATTTCATCAAAAATACTTGATACACAGTTTCAATTTTTGATTAACGATAAAACAGATTTTTTTATTAACCTATTAACGTATATTATAATGTCCTAAAAATATTTTATTTTTGAAATGAATAATACTTTTTAATTTTTTAAACATAAATAATCTGTAGGACGAGATCACGATTTACAATTTCATTCGTGCAGGGTGTTAAAACTGATTTTTTTTTATTAACCTATATTATAATATCCTAAAAATATTTTCTTTTTGAAATAATTGATATTCTTTAATAATTCTCAAATTCATTCGGGTGGGGGGACTTTGCCACTGTAGTCATTAAGTTAATTCAACAAGAGACTTCAGTAGATTCTACTGAACTGTCAGTTCAGTTGCAACAACTCAAAAAAGTTCAGTAGGATTTACTGAACACCCTTACTTGATGATTTAGGTTATGGTTACTTAAGTTTTACGTCACTGCTACTTTTTTTTTCTCCGTGTAATTGATTTTTTACTTTTACAGATCGATCCAACAACTTCAGAAGTCATCGAAGCCACAATGTACTGTGATATCTTACCAGCTGTACAGTATACATCCATTGAGTGAGCTATTGTGAACAATTTGTGTATCAATGCTGCTCGTAATAACAGAATAAAGTATGGAGAAAATTTATTTATCATAAAATTATTACATAAAATGACAAATTTGTACATCCGACTAACATATGTAATAAAGAATATATTCATGTAAAGTGTTGCGTATTCTAATTCATTTTGGAGCTTAGTTAAATAAGTCGAATTGCATAAAATTATAAGATTTATATAATTCTTTAACTTACAATTATATAATAATTTGTTTTCTACTACTAACATTTTTTTATTAAATTCATTTGTATAAAATTATTGAATTAAATTTTCAAAAATATTTTATAATCATCCTGCAATGATATCTTTCTTTTATATATTTTAAAACTTGATGGAAAAGTGCGAAACGGATTCCTCCAATCAGCGTCCGTAGCTCCATCCAAGAATGTAGTATCGTTAGTGGCCGCCTTTATATAATCAAAGCCCACTATTCCTGCCGAGGGCGCATCAAGGTTTGGAATTGTATACATCGCGATCGCTCACATTAGCTTCTCAAATTGATATTTTTACATCTTTTGTTCTTGGTTTTGGTTTTTTTTATAACTATTGTGACGTTGCGCTTTTTAAAGCTAATCCCGTAGCTTCGCAATCGTCTGAATCTCAATAATACTTCGGTCTATATACTCGCTAGGACTCTTACATCTAGAGGGGGACACACGATAGGTCTAAGGACAGGAATTAGCCTGGCGTGGCAGAGGGTGTAGTCAGTAAAAACACAATCAATTGTAATGCTGAAATAAGTAAATTATATTGTAGGAACTTCCGTCAAGACTGGCTCGACTACAATCTCGCTTCGATCGCTATTTTCCAATCGATACTCGCTACTCGTTAGATTATTAAATGATTATTAGAATTAATATTAAAATACGAAGTATTATTTAAACATGCTCGCGTCAGCAATAATAATTTCTGTTCCAAACACTATGACTCGGTTATTCTAATAATATGTAATTGACCACGGTCTACTCTCGTTCGAAAATCAAGGCGCAATTAATTATATTAACGTGCTTTCAAGTTAATCGCGAATCTCCGTATTTAACGTAACTTTAGCAGCGCATCCACGCTTATTATCAAAATGGCGGTGGCGTCGGTAGGAAGGACGCGGCGTCACCAAGATGGCGATCCCGTACCGTTAACGGAATTCACCTCCACGAATACTGCTCTGCTGTGGGCCTGCTCATGTAGATCAACTCCTGAAATATTCGCGAAATTATAGTCGCAACCGCCGTCTGCTCTGCTGCCACGTACCAGTCGAAAAAAACCCGAGACTTTGCCTCAAGGGTAGCGCCAACCATGCAACAACCGCGGCTTTGTTAATCAGTGAAAAGCCGGAGTTCTCATTGACCTCAACGGCGTCGCTAATAACTGGTTAGAACATTTAGCATAACCAAATCTGTCGGCGCGAGGACTTACTCTCAATATCTCCTTGAGCACGTACGAATTACGGTCGAAACCAAAAGAGAAAACCAATACTCGACTCTCACGTAGGACTCTGATTACAACTCGCTCGCGATTTAAACGTACGGCACTGCAGCTAATTTTACCAAGAGAGGCGTCCGACGCGGTTGAGAGCAGCAAACAAAGTGAACCAGGAGGAAGTCTCCTCGCGACGCGATGCTCAGCGCGTCCC
This sequence comes from Pteromalus puparum, assembly GCA_012977825.3. Taxonomy (NCBI): domain Eukaryota; kingdom Metazoa; phylum Arthropoda; class Insecta; order Hymenoptera; family Pteromalidae; genus Pteromalus; species Pteromalus puparum. The sequence continues at coordinate 22,159,284 of CM053168.1, read as the reverse complement.
GAAAAAGGACCACTCGTTGCGCCCTCTATAACGACTTCCGCGACGCGAGCACTTCGTATATCAAGCACGCGACGAGCGTGCCAATTACGAAAACGCGAGAGCGGCCGGTCGCAATCCCATTGTTACTGGGCGTCGCGCGGTGCACGGGACGGCTTCGCGCGTGGCGACATGTCGCTATCAGTGGTGTGGCTAGTGGTGTACGCGCGAGTCCCCCACTAGCCAGCTTCGCTCTCGCCGAGCTCTCTCTCCTGCGCGCGCGTCTCCCTCTCCGCGGCGCGGAATCTCGTGCTCTCCTCGAGCGAATCGCGCATTCTCTCTCTCTCCCACTGCGGCCGCACGGCAGCTGATGCGCGGCTCCGGTGCGCGCGCGACATTCACGCCTCGTGTTCGTCCGTGCGTGCTCCAGGCCTCGCTCTCTACGTGTGTGCGACTCCTGGTGTCGGTGTTCCGCGATTCTTCTGGCTGTACCGGTACAGCAGCGCCCGCGAGGTCCAGCTGACTCACCTCGGCGCGGCGCGACGGCGTCGTCTGCTGCGTGGCCAGTGCGGAGTCGACGTCCCTCCTGTCCGCTGACAGGAGAGGTTAGGAGCTCCGCAGCTCTTGTGTGTTCCTGGTTCAGTATCGTGCTTCTGCGTTATTTATTGTTATGCTCTGCTGCAGTGCGGTTCACTGCAACAGAGCTGCTAATTGTTTATTTACGGCGCCGAGAGTTGCACAGTATTCGCTCTGTTGCCAACTCCTCGGGCCGAGATATGACGCGACTTCTCGTGTACGACGTGTAGCTACTCTACACGTCGCACTATTACAGTTCTTGCTATTTTTTAAAGTTATATACAGCCACAAGTTGTATATACTGTTTTGTAGGTTACTTTCTTTATACTACATATACCTACGTATATGTGCTAAGTATTTTCTTTTGTATATATTTTATAAGTTTTAGAATCAGATTGTATATATTTGTGAATAACAAATGGGTACCTTATATAGAACTAGTAATAGGTGTAAAAAGCCACCTTTGAGCCAAAGGAGGTTATCACGTAAAAAATCACGCACGAAGAGACGGTAAACTATCTTTTTCTATTTTACTGTATACTTATATATAAGTAAATATTGAAGCAACGAAATTACCTCTGTTTGTCAATAATTATGAAAATATATTGTTGTTTACGGTGTGCAGCGCATCAAAATTTGGTCAATTCGTTTTTCAAACTATAACACAAGTATAAATTATATTCACTAGCCCTGGTAGAAGTGGTGGCGATAATCAGGCGAGAAACATACTAGAATTTTTTGAACTCGGTAGAAACTCCTGTTCCGATCTGGCGAGAAATCCCGCAGAAAAAGACATGAATTCTCGAGAGTTTCTAGTCTGAGTCAGCTGTTGCGTGTGCGCAAGCACCCACCCCTACTTTTACTGTAGCTTATGGTCTGAACCAGGGAATTTGAATTTTTAGGACAGGATGAGAAACTGGCTTTATAAATAAATTAACAATAAACAAGAAAATTAAGTAGGTAGATACTTTTATTTATAAATTAAATCCCTTCTTTACAAATTCTTATAAAATGATTAAATTTTTATAAAATGATTACAGTATTATTAAAATAAGTTAAACAGAATAGATAAGTACACCCTAGTGGAAATAATTCGCTGTGCCAAATCATGCCAAACAATGCCAAACTATACTAAACCATGCCAACCCTAGTGGAAATGGAAATTGTGCCATACTGTGCCAGTACTGTGCCAAACTGTGCCAGGTCCGTGCCAAACTATGCCACATATATACCAATTCGAACATTTGGCAATAGCTTGGCATAGCTTGACATAGTTTGGCACAGTGTGGCACAGTGTGGCACACTACCAATATTTTAAAATAAAAATATTTTTTTGTGTATGGTTTGAGAACTTGCACAGTCCTGGCACAGTTTGGCACAGTTTGGCACAATGTGGAACGGTTTGGCATAGTGTGGCACGGTGTTCCACACTGAGGCTCTTTCCTGTTTATGACAAGTAGCTGATATAAGCTCTTGTATAAGTCCTAAATATTATATGTATTATATGTATTAACTTTGCATAAATATCAACAATTAATACTTTATGAGACTTAAGAATATTTTAATCAATTGAAATTTTATATTTACGGTGTTCGTTATAAGAAATAAATATATCTAAATGGACATATAAGAAATTAGCTCAATCAGTTAGGCGTTTGACTGGCACGCCGGAGACCCGGGTTCGATCCCACCTCATTCTGAGCGCGTCAGTCGTAGCGAGCAAACGTGCGCCGCCTCGCTCGCCTGCCCGGCCTAACCAACCGGTCCGTGCTTACCACAGTGTTTTTGGCTAATCACCAGTTGAATGGTTGCATCTGACGTATATCAGTGATTGTGAGTACATGTGTGTGCAGTTCAATGTGCGATGACAAGTTGCTTCACAATCTGACAGTGCGTAAATCGAGCATAAAGCCTCTGCTTACACAAAGAGCCCGGCTATATTCGGATAAAGCCCCGATTCTCGACACGTCCAGTCCAACAATGATTGATAACGACGATATGTCGCTCGGCGAGTTATCGCAAGATGATCCGTCCGAGAGCGAAAAACGCCGGAAATCGCAAGCAACACAACCAACGAGATCTTCCACAGATGCCAGGAGTACCACAAGCTCTACAACGCTGGAAAAACTATTCAAACAGGCTCGAAAAGAGATGCACAGAAGCGTCTCATCAGTGCCACCTAATCTTAGTGCTGCGAAAAAACGCTCCCGCGCTGAAACGACCACCGCTCAGTCTGGAGACAGAGAGTCCCGAAGAAACGTGGAAATTTCCAAAGAAGTACGTCAAGAATTCGTACATTAACACCAACAACGGCACAATACCGAAAACGACTACTAACCGATTTGCGCCTCTTCAAAATGCCATATTCGGATACACAGATACTCAAATTGAGAGAGAAAATGTGCGTAACTGGGCAACAATGGATTCTATTCGATCGAACAACATGCAGCAATACAAGCCCCAACCGGCACATGTAAAAGCCCGACAAAACTCTCTCCACATAGCGGCAAACAAAGCTACGTATGAAGCAGCACTAGCCGCCCCGCTGCCACCGTTTCAACTCGACACCGCTGAAGAAACAGGAGCTACGACGTCGGCGACATCAATGGCGTCAAAGGCGACCGCCACAGCGGCAACACTTCAAACAGAAGACGCGGCGACTACCATCAACACGGCAGCGGATAACACACGCATCAAACCTCCACCGATCTACACATCGAATACTGACCTTGGTGCGCTTATAGTTCTACTTAAACAGGTAAACCTAGGAAAAACCGACTTTCACGTGCGACAAATCGACACCGATAACCTCACCATCTACCCTAGTAATCTAGAGTCATTTAATAAAATCGTTACAACTCTTAAAGAAAAAAATGTTAAATTCTACACATATACGCCTAAACAACTTAAAAATAAGAATATTGTACTTTAAGGGGTTCGCGGGAATTTCTCTGAAAACGATATTAAAACTGAAATCGACGAGCTCCAGCTACCCAACGTATCGATTATTAAAATTTCGAAACTACACTTTGATAAGAATAACAAAGACAGGTTCCATTACCTCGTCCAACTTTCTAGCAATAGCAATACACAAGCACTGACTAAAATTAAATCATTAGCTTTTCAAAGAATCAGATGGGAACCTTTACGGAAAAAGGAACTGTTTCAATGCACGAATTGTCAGAGGTTGGGTCACTCTAGCGCTAACTGTTCGCTTGGCTACCGTTGCGTCAAATGTAAGGAGGATCACGCCTGGCCAATGTAATCTAACTAAAACCGATAATGATAGAAATACCTTGTACTGCGTTAATTGCGAAGAACTCGGCCATCCAGCCTCATGTAGAGGATGTCCGTTATTTAAATTTTCCAAAGACTTGAAACAAGTTAATAATAGACAAAGAGACACCAAACGAGCGGCCCGACTTAGCAGCATTCAACGCAGAAGTAACGATAACAATGACACAATTAAATTCCCCCCACTTTGTAATAATACTGTAACTCGGACGAAACCGAGCCGGTCATTTAACCCTCATAACATGCGCCGTAGCTACGCTGATGCGTGGAAACACGATCTCGACGATGAGCCGCCTTTACCGATTGATCACGATGCTGATAACCTTGAGTCAACTCTGGCACAGTTCAAAAAAAATTTGCTCACCACACTCAGTACACAGTTAAATAATCTATTTAATATAGTTAATACCAATTCAACAAAAATAAACATGATTTTCGAAACTCTTCATCTAGATTATGGATATTACAACCAATAATTCAAATGATAACCCCGTAAGTGACGAGTCTGAAACTTTTTCTGACTCGCTAAAAATTGGCTCGCTAAATATAAACTCTCTCATTTCCCTTAATAAAAGAAACGATCTCTTTAACCTTATTACTGAAAATAACTTCGACATACTACTATTATGCGAAACAAAACTTAATCCCAGATACAAAATCCAGTTCTCTCAATATAACTTACTACGAACGGACCGAGCAAAATCAAAGAAAGGTGGTGGTACAGCCATTTTAATTAAAAATAATATCCCGTACACACAAATACATAGCCCAACTAGCAACAACAATAGTATAATTGAATACACTATCATACAACTAAAATTAGCTCAAGCTAATCTCTATATCATTGCTTTTTACGCAAACAACAAGGAAAGCAGAGTTTTTACAGATGAAATTAATAAACTCTTCCACAAACTTAACTTAGATTCTTTCAACAACTATTATATAATAGCGGGAGACTTTAACGCGCGCCACACCGCCTGGGGCGACAGGATAGATAAAACAAAAGGCACTCTCCTAAAAAAATGGTCGGATAACGAAGGCGTAGGTTACAAAGCACGGATAATATCATCTGACGTTCCCAGCTTCCCTTCGGCCCAATCATACCTTGACCTTTGCATCGCTGACAATAGACTCGAGTTCCTAGATCTCAAAAACGGTAAAATTAATACTCTGGACTTTAACAGCGACCATAGAGCGCTCTCTTTCTCTATCTCCCTTCTTACTGCAATAAAGCACATCAACCCAGTTACCTCGTACAGGTTCATGTTTAAAAAAACAAAGTGGAAAGCCTTTCATAAAAACCTTTCTAATAATTATAATAACGAAATCCCCGATAATAAAAATTTAAACAATGAAGAGATCGCTAACCACCTTTTAGTCATACAAAATGCAATCTCAAACACAATAGAATCAACTGTACCGCGATACAAACCACAGGATCATATGCTCAACTACGTTAATCGAAAAATATCAAAATTACATAAAGACAAATCTTACCTGATCTCAACTCTTAACAGACTTTACAAACTTAACCCCACACCTGACATACTCAGACATATCTCTAATATTAAACGATTAATCAACAATGTAAACGAATCACTGAAAGCAGAATACATAACTTCTTACAATAAATACTGGGACTGTCAACACCGCTCTATAGACCATTGCAACCCGGAATCATTTTTCCCGAAAATCAATAAATTCTTCCGACCAAAAGAACAATTGAAAATAGATAGACTTGAAATTAAACCAAACGAAAGGCCTCTCCTTGTCCGAGCTCAAAAAGATATTGCCACCCTCGCGACTCATGACAACGATGTTATAGTTGAAAATCCCATTGACATTCTTAACACGATTGGCGCGTACTACGAAACCATTAACTCCCCCCGTTATACTAACATCGGTACTTCTGTCAAGAACCAGGTAGATAACAAAGTTTCTGATCTCAAATAACTTTTCGAACATAACGTGCTCACCAATAATACAATCACCACTTTCACAGATACAAACCCTGCTTACAACCCTCACCAACCTGAAAACACAACTCTCTTCTCAACAGTCCCCGAAACAATACTAATTTTTGCTAACCTACCAAATAAATCCTCTTCTGGACTTGACAACATTCCCCCAATAGTTCTGAAACATCTACCTATTAAAATCATGCAGCATTACACCATTCTATTCAATAATAGTATTAATAATAAATTCTTTCCCGATGATTGGAAAAAAGCAAAAATATTACCTATCCTTAAAAAAGGCAAACCACCTTCGGAGGTTACTAGCTATCGTCCGATAAGTCTCACCCCCGCTATAAGCAAGGTCTATGAGGCAATCATCAATAACTCACTCCGGACTTTTACATTTAGCAAAAACATACTTACCGACAACCAGTTTGGCTTTAGACAAAATTTATCTACCACTCATGCCCTCCATAAAGTTTTGAATGACATTAACACCCACTTACATAACGGTCTCATAGTTGGTGCTTGCCTCATAGATCTTGAGCGTGCGTTCGACTCTGTTTGGATCGACGGACTGCTCTATATCCTTTGGAAGCTTGAATTCCCACTTGATTTCATTCAACTCATAGGGCATATGACATCCAACAGAGCCTTCGTCACCTGGGATGGTATCACGATTTCTAACTTGATTTTTGGTATAACGGAGGGATTAATGCAAGGTACAGTCAACTCCCCCGAATTATTTAATTTATATACATACAATGTCCCCACACTCTTTGGGCTTAATGCTCCAAATAATACTAACCTTCACTCAGTCGCATTCGCCGATGATTTTATCGTACTTGTCGCGGACTCACGCCCTGCCACAGTTCAGAACAAACTTGAATCGATAGTCAATAAAATCAATACACACTACAATCTGTGGAACCTCCGCATTAACCCCTCCAAATGCGAAACCATACTCTTCCACAAACCACTTAGATTCATCAATCAAAACACCCGAACAGAAATTAAAAATTTCAGCATCTCAATTCATAGCAACGGTAAACATACAATCGCCCATAAAAAATCCGTCAAATATCTTGGAGTTCAAATCGATTATTTATTAAGACTTAACACCCATATTATCAATCAGTTAACCAAAGCCAAAAAAGCATTCAGGGCAAACAATAGAATTTTTTTCAACAGAAATCTCTCTGCCAGGACCAAGGTTATCTGCTATCTTTTGCTGATAAGGCCCATCATTACCTACGCTGCGCCGGTGTGGTGGAACGTGTGCGCCTCCACAATGGAGAAACTCCGAAAATTTGAGAGGTCGTGTCTCCGCGCAGCTCTGCACATTTATCGTAAAACCGACTCAAAGAAATTCATTAGCAATAAGCAAATTTATAATAAGGCGAACGTTCCGCGAATTGACTCGTTTATAATCAAGCTTAGTCGCGATTATTTCGCAAAACTTAAACGCTCTAAGAATAAGTACTTAAATCACTATAGTGTATATAACGAACCTGAATGTAAACTCAGAGCGGTTTCTGGTTACCTACTGCCCCAGGACTTTATGTTTTTTGACTCGATCAACATCATAACATCTCAAGAAAATGTACCTCTAATTTACCATACTCCTCGCCACAGCTCTAATAAATCAATCGATATTCTAAAAATCCAAGCTCAAACCAATAACAAATATTCGACAACTCTGCCCAACAGAGACATCATCGATAATTACAAATCTAATGAAAAATACTGGTGGCTGGCAGAAGATCCCAGAAACCGCGATGAGGTCCGCAGAAGGCGATACAGGATATAATGTCTCTCAAGCAAAGCCACTATCACCCTTTCACCTATCATGATTTTATGTAATTAGTGCAACCATTCATACTTTCTAACAGCGTCACTTGTAAGAGTTCATCTTTATTTTTTCTTTTTTTTTTGTTTTTCCGACGTAATTTATAAGGTCATTGATCGCAGGTTTTTTTTTATACAATTTTTTACCCGCACTATCTCTGCTAAACATTGTAAAGCAACTAAGGACGGATTTGTTCCACCGCTTTTAATACTCACGTTATCTATAGCTATAAGGAATCACGAAACTGTTAAAACGCGAGCTGTTCTACCTGAACCATACGTTATTCTTAACTTATCAAATAGGCTTTTATTTTGTGTTTTGTTTGCGCCTAACTACTGTACACATGTTCAAAAATAAGCAAATAATAAAAATCTTTAATAAAAAAAAAAAAAAAAAAGTTCGATCCCACCTCAGGTCAATTTTTTTTATTTTTAATTAATCCTGCATAATATTTTTGTAAGAAACATAATGTGTCTCACTGTGCCATACCGTGCTACACTGTGCCACACTGTGCCACACTGTGCCATAACTGTGCCAAACTATGCCAAGCTATGCCAAGCTATTGCCAAATGTTCGAATTGGTATATATGTGGCACAGTCCTGGCACAGTTTGGTACAGTCCCTGGCACTGTTTGGCATAGTTTGGCATATCAAATTATTTCCACTACCGGAAGCTGTGCCACACTATGCCAAACTGTGCCTTCTTGTGCTAGACCTATGCCAATTCGGACATTTCGTACGATTTGTCATATTTTGGCACAGTATGGCACAGTAAGGCATAGTTTGGCACAGTTTGACACAATGTTAGATTTTAAAAATTAAAAATGTTTTTCCAAATTTTTTTTTCAAATTTCAAGCACAGTTTGCTACAATATGGCCTAGCATGGCACAATCTGGCATAATATAGCATAACATCCCTCAAACAATTTATTAAAAAAAAAGCGACCCGAGGTGGAATTGAACCCAGGTCGCCAGCGTGCCAGTCGGACACCTAACCTCCTGAGCTATTTCTCTTCTCTAGGGGGCTATCTATACTTTAAATTTTATTTAAATAAAAAAAAATTCAATTTAATAAAATAAATTAAAATAAAATTAAATTAAAATAAATTTTAATTTTATTTAAAACTGTTTCATCCTTTTAAAGAGTATCTAATATAACTATGAACTTATAACAAGTAGTTAAAAAAATACTCTAATTTCTCATAAAATTAAAATTATATATATACATTATATATATATATATATATATATATATATACACACACATACATACATACACAAACCAAACCGTGTCAAACTGTGCCAAACTATGTCATATTATGTCAGACTGTGCCAAACTATGCCATGTTATGTCGGGCTGTGCCAAACCATGCCGATTTATGCCAGACTGTACCAGAATTTCGACAAAACGCGATGAAAAATTTTTTCATTATTTACAAAATTTGATGCGTTATGCCATATTGTTCTATACTGTGCCACACTGTGCCAAGCCGTGCCAAACCATGCCAAGTTGTGCCAAATCGTGCGAAATGTCCGAATTGGCATAGGTCTAGCACAACAAGGCACAGTTTGGCATGGTGTGGCACAGTTTGGCATAATGTACCATAGTATGGCACAATCTCCATTTCCACTAGGGCACCAAGGCCATTTTCTTGCATTGCAAATAACATCACTGAGTCTTGACTTCAAGTCTTTTGGCTCAGTATTTATCTTGTTCTCAAACCGAACTCCAGTAATAATAACTGCAATAAAGAAATAGAACCAATATTATACATTTTTCAGCTGGCAAATAAATAATATTGTAATGTATAATTTAATCAAATCATACCACCCATACACCTGCAAAACTTCGTAGTTTTAAAAATTTTTTGGTTGTTCTGTGACTGCGAACTAGACATTTTAAAGTTGTAAATTGTAGAACAAGTTGTTTTGTCATGAACACTTTTAACATGTTAACCATGGACTTAGTTATGCTGTGATCCTTCTTATCTATAAGTTGACTTAACTCATGGCACTGAAATTAAAATATAAAATATTTGAAAATGGTATTAAATTCAAAATAAATTAAAAGAAAAAAAAGAATGGCTGTCTTGGGGACAGCCGATAGAAGTGAATACTGAAATAGGTGTGTTGTAGATTTTTATTTTGTTTTTTTTTAATAGGTGAAATAATAAAAATATGTTTATCGTTATTCGTACATTATTTTATTTCTTACATACTTTATTAACAACTTTACTTATCTATGGTAGAATCACAGGTATCTTCATTTTTTAATTCAATTAATGAAACAATCGGTTTGTGGTAACTAAAGTATGATATAAATGTTTTAGAATCTATTTTATATAAAAATCTTAAAAATACTGCATCTAATGTTGTGCCATACTTAGTAGTTGATTGTTGAGCATCATTATTCATTTCTAATTGAAATTTACTTTTGAGGAATGCAATTAATGGTTGTGCACTTTCGTCTGCAAAGTTAACATTAAAATCTCCTGCCAAAATCAGTGGCATTTCATGGTCATTTGTATCGAGTTCCCGTGCTCCTATTCAGTTATGCAAGTAGTGATCAATGCAATTTTATTAATACACTTGTAGTTAAATATAAGGATTCACTTTAATAATAATAATAGATTACATGTTTACGTACAACTGACGCGATACATGTTTACGTACAACTGACGCGTAGACGCGGATAGCATCATTTCAGTTTATGCTAGGTAGAGAATGCCGAGCGCGTTGGTGTATAGAGAACGCGAGAGCACCGAGGGCCCGAAAGCCAGCGGAAAGATGCGACGTTGCAAACGTCGCAGCAACGCAAAACGTGTGTTGCTGTTTTGGCGCGGCAAATTCTCCTTAACGCATAAGGCGAGAAAGAGACAGTCGGCGTGTGCGAAGCCCGCGTTTCTCGGACTGTGAGCTACGTCTGGGAATTCGCAGGAAATGCCAGCCGTCGTGAGCTCTGGGAAGAAGTTTCGGCGGTCGCGAGCTGGCGCGAGACGAAGGCCAGCCAATCAGCCCGTCTCGCGCCCTCGCTGGCCATCGTACACGTGTATAATCGGCGTACGGTCCCTAACGTGCCTGAAAGAGGGAAGAAAGGCTGGAGAGAAAGGGTCGCCGAGCGCCGCGACGCAACGTGACCCTCGGCATTTCCGTGCTGGACTTGCGTCGACGCGATCACGTCGACGAGAGCGGGAATACGCAGCACGAGTGTGAAGTGTGCGAAGTGTGTGGAGGAAGACAGCAGCACATCACGACCTGGACCAGCCATCCCGAGAATGGATTTATCCCCGGAAACGACTCATTCCAGCCGCCGCCACGCTGCAACCAGAGTCGAATCACCGCCGCTGCCATCTTCCGTCGAGCAGAGCACGAGAGGAAGGGACCAGAACGAGGAGGAAGGACGTTCGGCAGGAAGGGCTTGCCGTCCGTCGCCTCCGCATCGAGCAGGCACAAGAGGAAGCCGTCGTCGTCGAGTCTAGCGTGCAGGAGAGAGAGAGAGAGAGAGAGAGAGAGAGAGAGAGAGAGAGAGAGAGAGAGAGAGAGAGAACGAGACGAGGGAGAGCCGGCCGTGCGGCTGGCGTGTGTGTGTGCGAGAGAAAGACGGAGAGTTGCGTGACGTTACCGGCTACGGCTTGGGAACTAGCGCGTGTACGTGAGGGAGAGAGAGAGAGAGAGAGAGAGAGAGGGTCAGCTGTGTTCAGATGTAAGAGCCTCAGGACTATAGCGTGGCAGAGTGTGTGTGTGCGGAGTGTGCGAGTGTGTGAGGAGTGTGCGGAGTCTGCGGGCTCTGCGTGGCTACCTTGCGTGGGCGGCTAAGGCCACCCCGTTGTACGGAAGGGCTGGACGAAATACATGTGCAGAAAAGTGAATAAAGTGTTGTTTGTGTTTGACTTCTTTCCTGTTTCCCACCTCTCCCCAGCGTACTCCCATACGTCGGCGATCGCGTGTAAAATCAGGCGAAATAAAGAAATCCTAGTGCATACGGAGGCGCTAGATGTTGCGCACCTGTGTTGGGAGGCACAGCGTCCCATGATAACAGAAAACTTGAAAAATATTTTGAATGCAAGAGAAAGATTAACCTCACTGTCACACAATACACAGAGAAGAAAAATTTATAGAAACACTTTTGAAAAAGTAACTTTCAGACTCAATGAAAATCCTGCGTTTTCTTTTCGAATCTTTTCTGGGTAAAGGGCGCGCGAAAGATTCACGACTTTTCAAATGAAGGACGAAAGAGAGAGAGAGAGAGAGAGAGAGAGAGAGAGAGAGAGAGAAAGAGAGAGAGAGAGAGAGCTAAAGAGAGAGCAGATGAGGTTAGGTTAGGTTAGGTATAGCAGAAGATGAATTTCAAATTTAATTGCCTTTTTTTTATTTATATTACATACCTCTTTAAATAATAGTAGATTTTAGTGCAGTAATGGAACAGCCACAGTTCTAGTTGATTCTATTGTCGAAAAATTAATCTGGAAATTTACTAATTTTTGCATTATTTTCTCCAACGGAACTACTGTGATCAAAATCCTGAATCGCATGGCGATTGGAAAAACGCTTCTTTTCTTGCATATTTTTGAATTTCTACCAGTATTCCTCCACGTGAGTGCGAAACATACTGGCAAATTTTAGCCACACTGCCATCGTTCAAGAGAATTGTAGAGTTAGAAGGAGTTTGCCCAAGTATCTGTGACGGAATTGCGGGGTGCTCTCAGAGAGCATGTAGAGGCGCAGGACAGAAGCACACAGAAGTGAGGTGAACGAGTTTATTCGGAGCTAGGGAGCTCTGATTCGTTTCGTGGTCGCCGGTGGTCTGCCCGCTCTGTCGTCGACGCGACTCGTCGACGGAGAGCGGTCGCGCGTGTGGGGATGCACACCTTGCATTTCTGCACGCGCGAGCTCTCAGGTAGCGGCTTACCTAGCTGACGATGCGTCTTATTTATTTTGTCCAGGATGCCAGTGGGGGTGACCCCACGCGAGAGGTTTGCGCATTGGATTCTTCTCCAACTTCCGATTTGTTATGAGTGTAAGTGTGAATCGCAGTGTGCGTGTAAATTGTGTGTCGCGGATGTTGTGATTAGCAGCCGCTGCTGCTGTACATTTTTTTTTAATCAGAGCTCCTAAATACAATTATTTCTTAACCTAAATATACACAATTAATAATTCTGCAAATACAACAACAATTTTCCCATTGGTTATAGCTACAAAAACAATTTTCCCATCAGATACTAATCTTAAATCTGTAAATGAACGTGAAACAAGACTTTCTTTGGATTTTACTTTTTTTTGTACCAGACAGAGATTCAAAGTGCAAATATTGATTCGGAGTAGATACAGAGATAATGCGTTGGATTATAATAGTGACTTCCACCATTTGCGAGTTTTTTTGAAAAGAATTAGGCGATTCCTTTTGACCTTTGTGTTCGTGAATTCGGTGAGTGATGCTTTCATTGCATTTTTTTTTCTAAGTTAAAGCTAGTTTAAAGAATTATATTTATAGTACATTAACATTTTATATTAAGAATATTATGTTGTAATAAGTATAGCTGAAAAGAAAAATTAATTATGATTATAATAATGGTTATAGGCGCTACTTGCGCTACCTGCGGCTTGGCTGGTATGGCCTAAACGCGATTTATATCTAAATGATCCCTGATTACCGTTATGTGTACGAATATATAATAAAGGTTATTCTAATGGTGAGCTTACTCCTAGAGAGCTCGCATTTTGTCCCTCTCTCTATGCAGCTTGGTTTTTGACTCTGATATTTTTGAGCGTGCGAGGGCTTCAGTCGCACGGACAGTGTAGATGTTGCGTAGCAGATTTCACGACTGGGATGCTGCCGGCAGCGAGGATGATTGGCGCGGTGAGGATGGATATGTATCCATATATGGATATGATATGTGCTAGCCGCGCGGGGCCTCTTTTTTGGATAGCGGTCATGTATATTTATTGACTGTCGATCGCGTTACGACTGCGTGATAGCTGGCGTACTTGATCCACCATCATTCTCGTTTCTTGCTGCTGGATGAATTTTTCTATGGGGTTCCTGGCGCGTCTGCTCTTTACGTACCAGCAGGCGCCACCTAGGGCGATTATTACTATCAAGATTGCCGACGCGGAGTATCCGAAAACGGTTGTATTTTCGTCAAGGGCTTGTACCTTGCGGGCTGTTGCCTTGCTTTGCGCTAGCTCGCGGGCTTTTGCGGCAATGTCGCGAAGGCCTATCCCCGATTCTAGTGCTTCTAATTTTATACCGTGTAGATTCACGGCCCGAATTTCCGCTTCTGTTTTGATTGCTGATTCGAATTCGGATAAAGTATTTTTTGATTGGTTTAATTCGGCAACGATTGCTGATAGATCTAAGTGTACGGTATTGAAATATGAATCGTTCATGCGCGCTTCGAGGGATCGCGATGCTGTTAGTTGCGCGTTTGCCGTGTGCGCCGAGCATCCAGGCCGTAGGGATAAAATCCCCGCACCCTTTATGGTTGCCGTTATCTGCTCGGCTCTTAAGCATTGAATGTATATGTTTTCGGGTGAGTACGTGGAGAATACCCACGTATTAGCTTTGTGCAGCCGTAGCCAGAATGTGTCCTTGAGCTGACGAATTCTAACGTCGCAATGCCCGGGATTGTTCAATGCGCGCCCGGCAGCTATTATGATCTCGCACGCCGCGTTGGCGTGCACCTCCCTTACTGGTTCCGGGTTTACGGCTATGAGCAAGTTACTAATTTTCCTGAGTTTTCCTACTTTTTCCTGAGGCAGCGGCATATAGGTACGGTTTGATTCGCTCATTGCAAAGTAAAGATATTCTGGCCAAATATATGCTGCTACCTCCGAGCTGTTTAGGATTCGTTGCATCGCCGGTAGGGGCGATGCTTTGTACAGATTAAATTTTTGTGTATCGAGAAGAGGGATCGCAATTTGGTAAATTAGGTAGCCCTCGGCATACAATATCGATAATTTTGAAATTTTCATGATTGGGAGCGCCGAAAAGCTGCCTTCTGGCAGTGGAAATCTTGCGTTTGAGCTTGCGCTTTCGACTGTTTTTGCTGCGCGATTAATTGTATTAGGAGGTAGGATTCGCGGATGGACTAATCCCTTAGCTGCGAACAGGATCGCGTCAGTGAGGACCTCGGTGTCTAGCTTAAATTGTAGTAAGGTGGTTTTTAGACTGCTCATTGCGCTGTTTGTTATTATGTCGCGGTTCGATTGGCTATTTGCCGATTATTTGCCGCGGTTCGATTGGCTAATTCGACGACGTGGGCTTGCAAGCGCGCGGTTTGTTGATCCAAGTCGGATAGCGCGCGGTTGACTATTTCGGTCTGATTTGCTAGGAGAGCTGCTGTGAGACGTGTGTCGCCGTCTATGGCTTGAATTGCGGCTTTGATTTCGCGCTCGTCGTTCTCGTCTAAAGTCCCGAATAAAAATTTATGCACGGTGCCTATGAATGGCAAAAGCGAGCGGCGCTGCCTGTGTAGGTCTTCTCCGCCACCATGCACTAAAATTAAATCAACGACCCTTTCGGCCTGGCGCTTGGCCGCTTTTATTTCTTCGAGGATATTACTTTCTTCGCATTTCGGGCCGCATGCGTGTATAATTTGCATCGCGTGCTTAGTTAATACCTCTCCTGCCTTAAAGTACGCGCGCAAGTCCGTTTTTTGAATTATTTTCCAGTCGGTGCTGGACGTCGCGAGCGGTGCTATTTTTTCTATAATTAAGCCTAAATTTTCTTGGAATCGGTGGATAAATCCGTTGGTGGTTTCCTCGTTTGACTCGAAGGTGCCCACGGGTTGTGCTCCCACTGCTAACCTGTAAGGGCATGCTCGTGTTAACGGGGACAATTTATTCTTGCGGCACGCAAGGCTTCTCGGGACCCGAATATTTGCGGGTTATATGGTGAAGTACTGGCACTATTTTTTTTTTCTTTTTTTTTTTCCTTTCCTTTTGCGCGGCACGTCCGGTGCCGCGCAAAAAAAAAACAGTAAAAAAAAAAACGACTATCCTCCCGAGTCTGTCGCTGACTCCGCCTGTCTGGCTAGTTCGCTAGTTCTTTTTATTTTGTTGACGTGAACAATTTTCGTTGTCTCGTCGTTTTGCAATGTTACATTATTCGTTTTCCTGTTGATTTTAATGATTTCGAACGGCCCCTGGTATTCTACCGCGAATTTTCCCTTTTTTTGTTCTTCCAGCAGGAATACCGTTTCTCCCTCGCGAAAATGCTTGGTATTCAGTTTTCTATCATAATAATATTTCGACCGATATTTTGATTGCACGAGGTTCATCGCCGCGGCTGACTGTAGCGCTGTTAAGTTCGTAGTCATCTCCTCGATATACTGGTTATACGTGATATCGTCGTTTTTCGCGGAAAGCTCGACGGAGTTCGTGGTTTTATTCAGAACAGCAGCTCGTGCGGCGTGTAACGTGTACTTTCGTGCTCTGTACAATTATACGCGTGCTGGCATATCGCGGTCCAGTCAGTGCTGGACGTCGCGAGCGGTGCTATTTTTTCTATAATTAAGCCTAAATTTTCTTGGAATCGGTGGATAAATCCGTTGGTGATTTCCTCGTTTGACTCGAAGGTGCCCACGGGTTGTGCTCCCACTGCTAACCTGTAAGGCCATGCTCGTGTTAACGTGGACAATTTATTCTTGCGGCATGCAAGGCTTCTCGGGACCCGAATATTTGCGGGTTATATGGTGAGGTACTGGCACTATTTTTTTTTCTTTTTTTTCCTTTCCTTTTGCGCGGCACGTCCGGTGCCGCGCAAAAAAAAAAACAGCAAAAAAAACGACTATCCTCCCGAGTCTGCCGCTGACTCCGCCTGTCTGGCTAGTTCGCTAGTTCTTTTTATTTTGTTGACGTGAACAATTTTCGTTGTCTCGTCGTTTTGCAATGTTACATTATTCGTTTTCCTGTTGATTTTAATGATTTCGAACGGCCCCTGGTATTCTACAGCGAATTTTCCCTTTTTTTGTTCTTCCAGCAGGAATACCGTTTCTCCCTCGCGAAAATGCTTGGTATTCAGTTTTCTATTATAATAATATTTCGACCGATATTTTGATTGCACGAGGTTCATCGCCGCGGCTGACTGTAGCGCTGTTAAGTTCGTAGTCATCTCCTCGATATACTGGTTATACGTGATATCGTCGTTTTTTCGCGGAAAGCTCGACGGAGTTCGTGGTTTTATTCCGAACAGCAGCTCGTGCGGCGTGTAACGTGTACTTTCGTGCTCTGTACAATTATACGCGTGCTGGCATATCGCGGTCCAGTCATCCCAGCAATCGGTCTTTCTCACGTATTTTCGTAAATACTCGGTCAGCGTGTGGTGCATGCGCTCGATGGATCCATTCGCTTGAGGGTGGTAAGCCGTGGTGCAAAATTTATTTATGCCGAAAATTTCCGCGAGGTATTCCAGGGTTTTATTCTGGAAATGTGTTCCCTGGTCTGTAACTATAGCTGCGGGTGGACCAAAAACGCAGATTACTTTCTCGGTTAGCGCACGTGCTACTTCATTCGCGCTTGCGTGTTCTGTCGGGATTAAAATTACGTATTTTGTTAGCATATCTTGGACTGAGAGAATGTATCTGTTGCCACGTTCCGTTGGCTCCAGTGGCCCGTAAAAGTCTAACGCGATTTGTGCGAAAGGTAACGATGGTGTATTGCCGATTAACATAGGTAGTCGCGTTTTTACTCGTACTAGTTTATTGCTCTGGCACACTGCGCATCGCGCGACAAATTGTTTTACGTCCGGGCGCATGTGTCTCCAATAAAAATCGCTGGCTACCTTATTATAAGTTTTGGATATGCCACGATGAGCTCCCATTGCTGCTTCGTGGTACTCTTTGAGTATTTTAATGCGTTCGCTTACCGGGGGTACCGGTAAATTATTTTTATAAAGGATTGCTGTTATATGCTTGTTCACGAATATGGTGTCAAATAGATCGATGAATTTGGCCCATTCGGCTATTGTCAGTATGGCTGGATCTCGAATTATTGCGAAGCTATTAATTTTGCGCGAGAGTACCACGCTTCTCAATGTTTTTAAACATTTCTGTAAGTCTGCTTTCAATGGGCGGTCATCGATGTGCCTTTTGACGTAAACCCCTATCAGCTGGATCTCTTTATATTCCGTAATGTTTATTTCTCCAACTTTAAAGTGTTTGTTAACTAGAGCCTCGGCGTCAAGGTAGCCGCGTTCGGTCAAGGCTTCCTGAATTTCGGTTGATATAAAGTTATCCGCTGATATTAAATACACGAGATTTTCTCTAAAGCGAAAAGGGTGTTCGTTGTACGATTGGAGGTGTACGAAGGGAGGGGGCTCCTGGCCTTCCGGGCTGGCCCAAGGTGGTTTTTCGCGCGGCGGCCTGGCTCCCGCTACCACGTATCGCTTTAATTTTTCGTCTTTTCGCGCTGCCTCGATCACTACACCCGTGGTGTTGTCTGTAGGAGCGATGCGCTCGTTATCAGTGCTGACGCCGCTCTCGTCTGTCGGAGCATTGGCCTCGGCTCGCGGTCGAGTTCGCGTTGGCTGATGTGCTGCTGACCCGTTATGAATTTCGGCTGCGGCTATATTTTCTTCCGCGGTAGATATTACGGTGTTGTTACTTGTATCGGGTGATCTTTGTAGATTCGCGCTTGGAGGGTGGGCGTAATCCGAGTGTCGGAATTGCGCGGATCGTGGGGTTCCGCATCCTTCGGAGCCCAGGGACTCCGCTGGGTTCATGATTATTGAAAGGTTTGGACCGCTGCTAGCAGCGGTTGGCGCTGGCGCTTCGCTTACGGCGTCTGAATTCTGCGCGGTATGACCCTTTGCCTTAAGTTTACTCGTCGCGTGCGCGTTTTTCCGCGCTCTTTTCTTTATCCTGCCGAGAACCGGTGATTTGCGCGTGCTTTGATCGGTGTCGCTTGATGGGGAGCGGTTTCGCGGTCTAGCTTCTGTCCTTGCCGCGGCTTCGGGTACGTTTACACGTAAGTACGGTGTAAAGTGCTGGCCGGTTAAGTTCAAGTGAATATATTTGTCACGGCTATTCACTATTATGTGGCAAAAAATTCGGGTGTCGCCTGGCAAATCGTAATGTATGCAGATGTTTATCCCGTACTCGTGTGCAAATAGAAACGCGCAATCAACCGTGCCGTACTCCGTGTCTGACGCTAGAATTTTCTCCGTTTCGCCTGGCTCGCCGCAGTGCTGTAGCATTGACGAAATTCGCAATTGCTGCCGCAGCTCGGTTGCCGAGATGTCGAGTTTTGCTATTTTGATTAGTGAGAAAAAGAGGCAATTCCCTGGCGGGAAACTAGGAATATCGCTTGACCGTCTCAGCTTTATGTGCGGTTCGGCACAGCGTTTTATTCTTATGTATGTCTGCACCAATACATTGCCCGAGCTGATGGACGAGTTCTCATCGGATGGCTCTGGCCTTCGATCGTAATTTCTTGGAATGCCACTGAAGTCTTCGGCTGGGCCGATATTTTCGGAATCCGCGTGCGCGTGCATTTCTGACTCGGTGTCCATTGGCGCGACGTGCTGAATTTGCTCGCGCGACGTTGCTTTCGGCTCGGATTCTGTCGCATTCGCGGCCGGCGTTAATTTCCGTGAGTTTAGTATTTCTTTTCCGCTTCCCGTGTCTAATTTCTGAGCGTCATGCTGACTTTTTCCCGTCTGCGGGCTCGGGTAGCGAATTTGCGCGCTTCTTACGTCTGCGTGTGCACTTTCGGTGGGCGCGTGCCGATTAGCTTCCGTGGCGATTGTTTGCTGCGCGTTTCCTCTTTCCGATCCATCGGTCGATTTTCTTTCCCATACATTAATTTGTAGCCCCCCTTTATTACCGAAATCTTTCGCTTTTATATCGATTGCCAGCTTCTTCCTTTGGATTTGCCCAGACCACGGCCACGATGGACTAGGTAGCGGTACTGGGTCGTCGTTCGCTCGGTTTTCCGCGTCTGGCGCCATGGGCTTGCTGTTTGATCGAGATTGATTTTCTTCTGGGCGCGTTTTAGGCGACGGCGAGGGTATCTCGGGTGCTGGGGGTTCGTTTGCGCTTACGCTGCTTGAAGAGCTAGGGCTATGTGGTAAGGGTATGTCGCACGGGTTGACTCTTTCCGCCGGGAATCTGAACGTTTGCAGGGGTTCTTGGCTCGCTACTTTTCCCGACGGTGGTATTAAGCTTTCCGATTCGCTGCTAGACGAGCTGTGCGGATTGTACACTTTCGGCGTTTTTCGGCTGTAACTGCTTTTTGCGCCGCGCGCCGAGCTTGCTGGGACTACGTTTCTAACGTAGTTCCATGCCCCGGGTGGCAAAATTATGTCGCTGATGCTGTCTGACACCGCGGTTTTAATTGTTATCATCGATGCGTCGGAATCTGATGCTGCCCTGAGGGTCGTTGCGGCTCCTGCTTGCGAGATTGCGGGTATTGGGTGGAGTTCAATTGCTTCGTGTAGTATTTTAGATATACGCGCCTTTTCATCTCTACTTAGTACGTATCTATTTCCCGCCGTTCTTTTAAGCATTGTACTTGTTAACACCGTCTCGAATCTTATCGCGTCGCGGTAATCTAGCGTGTATACGTTGGGTTGATTTTTTGCTTCTGTATACCAACGTATTTGAATCAGCTTGTCACCGTGGTGTACGTCGTGCAGCGCGCGGCATAAGTAAAATTCGTTGAATTCGTTTCTTACCGCGAGCGTTTCGTCTTTGCTGAAAGTTAGCGCGTTCACGTCCCGCTTTTTCTTTATTTTCCCGACCTCGCTCGAATTGTCGGGGCTCGATGCCGATTGCCGCGCTTTTTCTCCAGCTGCCCCTTTGATTGCGCGTGTGCGAAAAATTCTGCCCGGAGGGGCGTTTGCGTCTTCGTCCGGGTTTTCTTTTATCTGCTTATCTGCTAGCGCGTATAGTTCGACTCGCGGCAATTCTGGATTATCCTCGCCTTCACTTATTACCGGATTTCGTGATAGCGCGTCCGCGTTCACGTTTTTCTTGCCCGGGCGATATATAATATCAAACTCATAACCGATCAGTGCCGCTTTTAATCGGTTAAACCTTAGGTCCGGTTTCTTGGTTGAGTGAAAGTGTTTAAGCGCCTCGTGATCTGTGCATATTGTAAATTTACGTCCGAACAAGTAATAGCGGAATTGATCTTTGGCGAACACTATCGCGAGAAGTTCCTTGTCATACGTCGGGTATTTTAATTCGCTACCTTTCAGGCAGCGCGAAGCGTACGCGCAGGGCTGGTCCGCTCCAAGCTTGCCTTGGCTTAAAATCGCGCCCAGTGCCCAATCGCTCGCATCGGTTGTCACGATAAACGGCTGGTTTAGGTCCGGGGCTTTTAATACGGGTTCTTTTGACATCATTTCTCTCAACGTATTGAACGCTATTACTTGCTCCGGGCCCCATATAAACTCAACATCTTTTTGTAGGAGTTTGAATAGCGGTCGAGCTATTCCCGAAAAATTCTTTATAAATCGCCGATAATAGCTGAACAAGCCGAGTGCTTGTTTCAGCTTTTTCGGGTCGGTTGGCACTGGGTATTTTGCCATTGCCTTGGTTTTTGCCGGGTCAGTTTTTATACTACCACCTCCGACGATATGCCCGAGAACGTGCGCCTCCTTTTTCAGGAACTGGCATTTCCTCGGTTCAACTGTTAAATTTGCTTCGAGTAGTCTTTTTAAGACGCGACGCAACCGGACCATATGTTGCTCTAGCGTTTCGCTAAATACCATGAGGTCGTCGAGGTAGATCTCGACTTCCTCCCCCTGTAGGCCGGCCATTGCTAACGACATCGCTCGCGTGAAAGTAATTGTAGCCTCTTTGAGGCCCATCGCCATACGATTAAATTGCAAAAGTTGATTTCCGTAATTACCGTCCGGCGCGTAAAATGCTGTGAGATGGGCAGATTCTGGGTGCATTTCAATTTGGTGATAACCTTGTTTAAGGTCCATCACCGTAATGTAATTCGCGGCCGCGAGATGTTCAAGTATATCGCTGGTAAATGGTAATGGGTGGCAACTTCCTTCCGTTTCCTCGTTGAGGGCACGGAAATCGGTTACTAGGCGAAACTTTTTGTTGCCTTGCGCATCGGGTTTTTTCGGGACTATCCAAAGCGAGGACGAATAGTTAGAATTCGATGGCACTACAATATTCTGCTCGCGGAGCTTAGCTAGCTCTCGGAGCATGTGCTCTTTTAGAGCCGGGGGAAATCTGAATCGCGCGTTTCTTATGACTTTGTCAGATTTCAGCACGATTTTGTGCTGTAGTAAATGTGTTGCCGGGAGTGGCTCGCCTTCGAGGCCAAAAACTCCAGCGTAATCATTGACAACTGCCCGAATTAATTCGATCTCTTCCGCGTTGCAACCTTCCGTGTCTGCTAATTGTAATATTTTTTCGGCTCTCTCGCGCCTGGCTTTGTCGTCTGCCAGTAAATTATTATTTAATGTAATTACTTCTTTGTATTTTTCTTGCTGTTTTTCGCAGCTGAACATGCGCCGCAAACTCGCTGTAAAATTCGCGATATTTTCAGCTGAGCCGTCCTCATCGGCCTGGTATAACGTATTATCCGCGATTGTCTCGCATTCAAGTAATTCTACAACTGGGCTAGGTATTGTTATTTCGGATTCGCTTATGTTTATACATTCCGCGTAGACTCGGCCATTATTATTTTCAGCTACAAAATTGCCGAATAGCAGATTAGGGTGTAGGTTCATTAGTGGAACCCACCCGATTTTTGCATTGTTATTTCTTACGCGCGCGCTTATAACCATTCTGACTCTAGGGGGAATTGTAATTTGTTCGTCTGCCTCGAACGGCAGAGTTACTTCGCCGAGCCTTAGGCTCTTATTAGCGGCATCTACGCAACCCTTGTGTGCGTTTATTATATCCCAGCCGATGATTCCTGCTTCAATTATCGGGAATTCATTCGGCACTACGTGAATGTCACATTGCAGACCTTGCAGCTGTATGACCGCTTGCCCTAGTGTAAACGATGTACCGGGGGTAACTCCGAGTACTTTTATTATTTTTCGCGCGTCGTATGGATATCCGGGGGCTAGTTCCCCGACTTTTATAACCGAAATGTCCGCTCCCGAGTCTGCATAAAATTTGCCCGTTTTAGCCCTCAACTGGGGGCTATCTATTTTTACAATCGGCGGTTGTCTACCGGCTGTCAAAAATCTAATCGCGGCTGAGTTTTCGTGCTGTTCGCCCGTAGCATTTTCTCTCTTTTCCCGTGCTTCTTTGCAACGCTCGGCGCTTGAGGAACGCGGCGAGCGTGCTTCTAGTTTAAATCTTGTTCACTAGTTTTGTTATCTACTTGACCGTTGTCGCGGCTATCATCGCGATTATTACTGCGATTATTCTGATTATCGTTATAATTATCGTCGCGATTGTAGTTACGGCGATTATTGTAATTATTATTGCGATTATTGCCGTAATTATTTCGGTTATTGTCGCGGTTATTTTGGCCGTAGTTACGATTATTTTGGTAGTTGTTAAACCGGGAATTGCGGTTAGAATTTTGATTTCTACCGCGGTATTCGCCGTTGTTGTTACCGCCCGTGTTGTTATAATTCTGGTCGCCGTTGGGTTTACTCGCGGAGCGATTATCCGGATTTGCGCCATTATTATTGCCGTTTCCATTATTATAATCGCGGCGGAAATTTCTGCCTCTATTAGCGTTCGGATTTTCAATTATTTTTTCCGCGGCATGTTTTATTATTGTGCGGCATTCATCAAGCGCGTGGCCTGGCGCCTTGCAGTACGTGCAATATGCTTTTTGATTTTGACGATCCGACTGCGCGTTGGATTTTTCTGGCCTTGCGTCTCTATCCGCGGCGGGGTTGACTTCTTCCGCGGTTACTAGACGTACCTGCGCTGCTGTCCTTGCGGCGCTGGTTTCGCAGGGTACGGCTGATCTCGCGCTTTGCTTGCCCTCGTAACCGATTGCTACTGTAATGGCGGCGCCCAGGGATTTTGGCCATTTGCTGCGAACTAAATGATCTAGCGGGGGTTTGAGTCCGAGTAAGAATTGCTCGAGCACATCCTCGTCCGCCTGTCGTCGCCGCGCGTCCCTGTCGGCGTTCGATAATTCTGGGGCTGAGTTTAAAATTGTTTTCAGCCGGTTATATAATTTACTAACGCGCAGACCGTAGTCGCCCGCTGTCTCAATTTCGCCTTGCTTTGCCGTGCGTATCTGCGAGTGGATTTGCTCCGCGATACCTATGTTTGCGTAGTGGAGGGTTAAATCGCTCAGTAAATCTTCGACGGACGAATAATCAGCTGTCCTGGCGCGGTAGCCGTCGGCGGCCTTTCCTCTTAGTCGATTCGCGATTTGCATTAGTAGAAATTTCTCATGCGCCGGGCCGAATGCATCTGCTACTTCGCGTACGGCGTTACAAAATAGATTTAGGTTGTCAGGATCACCGTCGAAATATGGTATGTAACTAGCCGCTTGGTGGAACGACATCTTCTTTCGCGGTGCCTCGTCGCTATCATAATATGACGTACTTTTATTTGCCCGTGGGGCGCGTGCATACTGCATTTCGGGATATTCGCGATCAAAGGGTCTGTGCTCAACTTCGGTCCCCGGACCTCCTGCTTTAGTTATTCTAATTCTGTTTTGCCTCGGCGGATCCTGTTGCCGCGGATATTTTTCCCGTTCCCCTGGAAATTTAGGGGGCTCGTCATTGTTGTGCCTTTTACTGCCGTTGCCGTTTGTTCTCCGATAGTTTTCACTGCGGTACGCGTCGCGTTCCACTTGATCCGGTTCGTTGATTTTTCTAAAATGACGCTCCGACCTTATCTCCGGATTTTCTCTATATTTTTGGGACTCGCGGGCATATTGTTCTTTCTCGTACTTTCCTTGAGCAGATTGCAACTGACGCCAGCGCTTTCTCTCCCATGCTTTGCGCCGCTTTTCGTAGTTTTCGTCAAATGTTATATCTGTTGCGCTCGCAACTAATTCGTAGATTGCGCAATCCGGTCGGGTGTCCAGGCTACTCTGAGATTCGCTATCGTACTCATCGCTTGAGTGTGCGTCGTATCCGCGCGCTCTGTTTTCTCTCGTCTCCGGTTCGTTGTCGGACTCTGTCTCGAAATCGTCTTCACTGTCCGATTCCGTATCCGTGTGATACGTATAGCGTGCGCGCCTCGGTGTTGCAAGGCCGTTATATCGCGATACTCCCCGGCTGGGCGAGCTGTGCGTTTTCCAGATTCTGCCCGAATTTGCGGCTGCATTGCGGTGCGGCGAGCGTCGGATATTATGGGGCTCGTGTGTGTCCCTGCGAATTTCTCGCGAGATATTCTGACTACGCGCGCCGACTCTGATTTTACTTGGACTGTCACGTAAACCGTAACTTTTCCTGCTTCGCGCTTCTCCGGTTGCCGCCTTATCGCTTCTCGTTCGCGCGACCTTTCTTGTCTTTCGCGTGTCTTTTTGTATCTCGGCGTTTCTTCTGCGTATGTCCTTCCGCGTTGTTTGGTGTTACCTTCGCGGACACGATATCGCCGGCTTGCCTTACTACCGAACACTGAACCCTCTTCTTCGCTATATTGCCGGATTGATTCTTTAATTATTTTTTGGAGTTGTTCTCTGGACATGCGAAGCTCCGGTGTGCCCGCCGCGTTTACCATAGCTGGCTCCGCGCGCACTATTCCCCCATTTGTTTCATTTTGCCGTAGTTCGTTTACCGGTAATCCGGGTGGGAGGCCTATGAATTGTCTACTGTCGGTAGCCGTGGGTGCAACGTAGTCTTGAGGCTTGGGCCCGTCGTTGATTAAATCACTATTGCCCCACACTATGTTTTTCACACCGCATAAATTTGAGATATTTTGCTGACATCTGGCATTTATTGCCAAGCGTTCCGGGGTTTCGAGTGGCTGTGCGATTGGTCCCCATGGGTTATCTACCTGCCCGGACTGATCTAAACGCAGTTCCTCCAATCTACTCTCCAGGTTTTTCATATCGATCTGAGGAGATTGAGGGTCCTGCGGCAATCCCGCGTAAGACAATGCTGGGCTGTTTGCCCTTATATCAATTAACTCGCGGCTTTCTCCTTCCGTCTGATCGAGTTCGTTTGTTCGCGGTACCGTGCTTCTATCTTCTAGTAGCTGCCTTTGCGCCGCGCTCCAATTTTGCGTCATTCTCGCATGACGTGCTTCACTTTCAGAATCGCTTGAGTTTAGTACCGCGGCGCTTAATGTACGCGTAACTCCTATTCGATAGTTCGGCGGCATTTTCTGGGCTATTTTGAATATCCGATTCGCCCGGTTTAGTTGTTTTCGCGTTTCTTGCGGGTCACTTTCTGCGCCTGATGTTCTATCTTTATGGCGTGTGCCAAACCGGAGCGCGTTCTTTGCCGCGTTGATTATTTTTGGCGGTGCCATCGGATTTTTTTTTTCTTTACGCTTTGCTTTGTATTACGCGGATCTAACACTGCTGCTACTTCAAAGCTCGCGAAAATATATATTTGGGAATTTAAATTTGGTCCCGGAAGCCAAGCTGCATAGATATATAGTGAGAGGGACTTACAGTAGGCTGAGTGCGACCACGATGATCTTGTCCATGCTGCTGTGATCGCTGGCTGCGCTGCTGGGGCTGGCTGGTTCTGGTTGCTCGCGCGTGTCGGCGGCTGGTCCGCACCGACAGCTGTATTGCGCGTGAAGGCTGGTGCCGACTCTGGTTGCGGCGATGGCGGTTAAACTGCTTGGCTCGTCGGCGGCTGGTCCGCGCCGACGGTTGTGCTGCTTACGTTGGCCCAGGTGGGCTTAGTTGGTCCAGATGGACTTTGAGGGCCGAAGGTCGGCTTTGTGGACTTCGATATTATTGCACGATCTTGTTTTGCGGTCGAGGCCTTTCGTGGTCAGTGGGCTGACTGCTTTTTGTTTTGGCGTTTCAGCTGGTGGATGTTGGCTCTAATTTGTGTCTTTCTTCTAGCTCCGACGGTTGTCGTGAGCCTCGGCGACCTTATGGATTTCTGTTAGCAAAATCCTATGCTCTCCTGGCTTTCACTGATGTTTCTCTGCGAGGATGCTATTTGTGCAACGGCTCAAATGCGGTGCTCCAGGATGTTTTTAAATTTTATTTCCTCCGTAAAAATTTGGATGACTGCTGTGCCGCCAAACAGGAGTTGAACCTCTCTTCACTCCGATTTTTTTTCCAAAAAATTCTTCTTGGTGATTTTTAAATCGCCGAAACTTCAGCTGCTGCTGAGCCCCACGTAGGGATGCCAGATGTGACGGAATTGCGGGGTGCTCTCAGAGAGCATGTGGAGGCGCAGGACAGAAGCACACAGAAGTGAGGTGAACGAGTTTATTCGGAGCCAGGGAGCTCTAATTCGTTTCGTGGTCGCCGGTGGTCTGCCCGCTCTGTCGTCGACGCGACTCGTCGACGGAGAGCGGTCGCGCGTGTGGGGATGCACACCTTGCATTTCTGCACGCGCGAGCTCTCAGGTAGCGGCTTACCTAGCTGACGATGCGTCTGCATCGTCGCTGGTACCACCGGATGTGCCGTCGGAGAGCCTCGTGCTCGTCCGTGACATATCATTCCATTAAATTTTAATTTGATGATTTTTTTTTTCTTGGTTCCGAGGATTTTTATCTTTGGCTCACTTTCTGGAACAGTTGTTGAAAACGTTTCTTTCTCCAGCACTCGTTGACAGTATTGAGCTGCAACGTGAGTTGGCGACCTGAGCATACTGCTGATGGATCCTAAGTATGACTCGAAGCAAAAGGCACTGAGTTCGTTAAAATTACAACCTGTTGTTTACACGTCATCACACAAATGTATGAGATTGTGTACATTTAATGAAAGAAATGATGATCCATAAACTTTAGATGCTTGATCAACAAACTGCTTGAAATATCTTCTAGCGTAATCAATATGAGGTAGTGGATTATCTAAAGACATCAATCTACAAGCTGTTGTGAATAGCATAAAATGATTGTAAATTTCAGTTGAAACTAAATCTTTGAGCACAACTAGAGCTGCATATAAAGCGAAAAACTTTAATTCCACTGCCTTGTATTTGGCGTAATCACTGGTTGATCTCATTTTCCTGGGAAATTCTTGAGGAATATTTGAGCTGATTAATTTTGTTCTTCTCGCCAATTCAGTTTTCTAAACACTACTAAGTCTGACTGTATGACGTGCAGCAGATTTTAATAAGTACTCCAATATCCTATTAGTGCATCCTAAATACAATAAATGCATAGGATCTAGTATGAATTGTTGCACTAAATTGATTGAAGGATTAATCCTGGTCAAGAGTGATACGCTGGTGTGACATTCTGGATTTGCATAAGACCTAAAGCTGCTGTCGGTTATCTTTTCAGCATTGGTGTCCAAAAACACGGTAACATTGGATACTTTTTGACCTCTCACGTTGCAATGCTCACACACAGCAAATGTACAATGTCCCACATTGCTCTTGACAAAATTTCTTGCAGGTGTATCGCAAACAAAATATTTGATTTTCACTTGAAATTGTCTGGTTTCAATAACAACACCACACTTTTGTAACTCATTTACTTCTTTTACAAAGTCACATAAGTAATCAATTGCACTTTTGGGTTTACCATCCCCTGCAAACACTGCAACCGTGAACGGCTCATAGTAATCTTGTTTAGTATATACTTTGCATAGTATGGGCCAAACCGAAAGCGTCGAGGATTTAAATGGCGAGATACCATCAATGTGAAATATCAATTCAATTACACTTGAATTATGCAACTCCACATTGATTATTTTTGTTTTATGCCAAAGTAAAAGAATTCTCCAATGGTTCCAGTACTAACTGTCATGGGCTTGATGTCGAATTCGAGATTGCTTTCCAAAAGAGTTTTTGAGCACTCCGGTAAACTCACACCTAAACGCTTATTCAAGATTTTTAGTAATTTATCAGCTGTAGCTTTAGGTACTCTGTTGTCGACAATCAATCCATCCTTGAACATCTGAGATCAAATGATTGCCTTTATTTTGAAATTCATAAAACCACTGTTCAAATTTGGACGTAGTCTCATTACTTTCACTTTCAGCGGTATTTCTACACTTTTGTTTTTCATCACTTGTAGTAACACATGATACTCACTCACAACTTTTAGATGAAAGATAATCTTTGTACTCTTCATAGCAATTTGAAGCATCATGATTTTGATCTTCAGGATTGATTGGCTGCTCATGTACAGAATGACTTACTTCTTCATGACTTGTCTCTGTCAATTTTTTTCTTTTTTCTTTTAATTATTCGAATTCACTTAATAATCCTGCTTTTAGCTTCATTTTTTGCTCCGTTTGTCGCTTGCGATGAAATTGTCGACAAAGTTCCGAGTTCATTTTAAGGTTAGATTGCTTTTTGACACTTCACTTCACTTCGATTATTATTCACGAAAAAATGAAAAATAATAAATACCTCAAAAAACATTACGTATTTAAGCAAAACCGACCTATATATATTTTGCACTATTTATCGTTCATAAAAATGTAAGAAACGGAGTCGGAGAACGAGAGCTGATGCAGGCGGGTAGGCTAACATGAGCGTTAGTATTGCGTGGTGTATAGCGTCGACTGCTCACGCATGCGCAGATGCTTTTTCAAACTTCTGCAGCAAATGTTATATTCGTTTCATACTACTTTTAAAGGAAAACGGCATAAAAATCATAGATTCTGATGATTATTCTATTATGCAAAGAAATGAGCAACATCATAAGTATAAAAAAATCCAGCAAATTCCTCTTAATTATAGAAGAATCATTTAAACACAAAGCGGATTTTGATATTGAATAACTATAGTGAGATTAATTCTTCTTGGAGTAAGAAATGATTTTTGTCAGTGCAAGTAAGCTAGAATATGCTGACTAGTTTATAAAAAATAAGATAATTATACTTTTCAAAATTATTATTTTAATGCTTGCTTGCCGTCCCGTTGTTTTGTAGTCTACGGTGTGCACAGAGTAAATCATATACATACTAATTACTGAAAACAACTTATCGATTACTTAAAGATAAATCTCCGATAAAATATGAAAATTTATCGCCTTTTCAATCAAGCCAAATCGTAAAGCAAAATTATTAAAGTATAAATAATATTATGATTCCAAAACTTCTTACTATTTTTGCAAATTATTAAATTTTGCATTGAGATTTTTTCTTTGCAACAAACATATAGTTGAAAATTTTTACGACAACATGCTGATACTAAAGCTCCTTAGATTATAATAAAAACATGTTCTTATTTTAATTAATATTATCTACCAGATTCACACCTTAAAAGTAATAATTCGAATGTTTCATCGATAGACTACAAAACAACGGGACAGCAAGTAAGCATTAAAATAATAATTTTGAAAAGTATAATTATCTTATTTTTTATAAACTAGTCAGCATATTCTAGCTTACCTGCACTGACAAAAATCATTTCTTACTCCAAGAAGAATTAATCTCACTATAGTTATTCAAGATCAAAATCCGCTTTGTATTTAAATGATTCTTCTATAATTAAGAGGAATTTGCTGGATTTTTTTATACTTATGATGTTGCTCATTTCTTTGCATAAGTTTTTAGATTAATTCTTCTTCGATCGTAAGAAATGTTTTTTTTTTGTGCTGATTTTTAACACTTAGCATTTTAAAAACTGATTTCACTACATTCATTAGCGTATACTGATCAAAATAGAGAAAACCATTTGACAATTTCTTTAAGGATTTCATAACTTTTTAGAGAAAAAATTATAATTATAGTACTAAGATAGATTCGTTATAAAACCTACATCGAGGTTGGTGAGGATGAACACATAACTTATAGTTGCCAACATTTTACCTTGTAAAAGGTGTTTTTTGAACTGATTTCATAACCTTTAAAAGAGTTTCTTTAAATAAACTTATAAAGAAACGTTTATGACACAAAAACTCTGACAAGAGGCCTTAATATTGTCGCTGTTTACGGAGACTAGCATAACTCAAATTTTCTGCTCTTTTTTTAGTAAAGTCCTCTTTTGTATAAGGAAAACGGCAACATGTCAAGTTGCACTAGTCTTCGTTGGACATCTAAGTTATGCTAGTCTTGGTATAGGAAGCTGTGATATTGTACAGCTAAATATTGATGTTGTATATCGGCCAAGCAGCGTAGTAGGCTAGGACTTCTAGGTGTTACGGGTATGCTAAGCTTAAAGCTGGTCGCTTCGTTGACATCTACCACCTCCTCGTCCTCGAATTTGATGAGATGGTTGCCATAGACGATCGCGTTCCAACTCGAACTCGTTCTTGGGCTCTGATTGTTGATTGAAGCGTGGAGCATCTATACGGCGGTCGTTGTTGCGGTGCCTGCTAGCTATGCGGCAAGCTCTACTGCACTGATAATATGTGGCCTTAATTCGAGCTGGATGAGTCGACCATGATTCAAGTGGCGCCACAGTCACTCTTATGCCAAGGTTGAAACAGCTGTAACGAAAAAAGGAAGATCTTGTCATTCATTTTCGACTCCGGGGAATAACTAAATGTGTAACGAGACATAAGTCTCGCACACGAATCAGCAAACACAGCGCCGAGTAAATCAGCTGACGCCAGCGAGCGCGCGCGCGCAGCGAACAAAGGCGAGTCCGCACGAAGCGAAGTGAGCGCGCGCGCGCACCAACCGAAAGGCCAGTCCGCATGAACGCGAGACTCTACGAGTGACTCAGCGGCGACACGCCAGGCGGCGCAAGCGGCGCGCCGCGAACACACCTATATAAAGCGGCCCGCGCGGCATAGCGAGGCAGTTCTACTCGAGTTGAACTCCTGACGGTATCGTGCGCTCACGTTACCGAGAGGAACAACTAGAGAGGATCGACGCCAGCAGCGTCGGCTCGTGAGCACACGTGACGACGCTGTCGACGAACCCGAAACTCCGAGTTGCCGTCGTGCGCACACGAGACAACTGGGAGTAACCGAACAGCGCCGAGGCTCCCCTACGTGAGCACACGTAGTGGATACTCGACGTTGCCACCTGCCCCCGAACATCCGTCCCAAGGGACCTGGGTTGTCTTCCCAGCAGCCGTCGCGCACACTGGGCTGAAGAGACATAACTAAAGGCCCGCCGACGAGTCTCCCCCGCAGGTCGTGAGCACAGGTCCGTGGTGAAGCAACGGTCCAACTCCTCGTCCGTTCCAAATAGCCCTGCCGATCAGCTCCTTGAGATCCTGGTCACCTGTGAGCGCACCAGGGATCTCAGGAGAAAGAACGAGACGAGCGACCCTCGATTCGTCGTACCGGCCTGACGCCACCGACTTCATGCGACTCGAGGGAGATCACTAACACCCCGACAATCCGTTGTTTAACCCACGCGACCCCGCTCTTCACAGTCCTCCGATACGTACTACCGTAAAACCGTTAGGTCCGCACGAAAAACAACGTACTCCGGTAACGAATGCTTAATGTAGCGTAAACCCGCTATAGATTAAGGTTAATGTCTTGTGCAAGGCGAAATAATTCCAAATCAAAGCCGCGATATTCCGATTTCCGTGTTAGCAGGGATGGAGATCATAACGATTTATAACCTGTGTTTAACATTAAACATTAGAATATATCTTTATTGTTATTTTTGCCACCCGAAACACAGTCTGCTCAATTAGGACCTCTCCTAACTATCTGACGATCCGGCGTCGCCGACTACTCAACACAACGGCGGAAAGTCGCACCGTTACCAATGTATAATGAGGTCTTGAAGTTAGAGTATCTGGTTGCCGGTGAGGAGTCTTTGGCATACGGTTCGAACGAACAGCCACGGAGATCATCCTTAAAACCGACGAGTCGTCAAGGACGAGTAAAGAGAGCTCGTGAATTGTTGAAGACAAGCTTAGCTAGTGACCACCGATCACTATCGATCTTGCTCTTGATGTCGAGGTCCAGAATGTTCTGATGGTACAATTTGTCGATGTCCAGTGTCTAGTCAAAATGGTCGTTGAGATTAGAATTACAGCCATCAATAGGATCTTGGTCGAACTCTAATAGTAGAAAGTAGGCATACTTGAAATCAAGCTTAGATTATCCATGGATTACGCACGCTGTCGACTTGCTCTCTATATGTCGCTAGAACGATTTCCCAGCGCCTAGTTTGCAGTCCATTGATGTGAGCCAGAGGTCCCGAGCACGCTGCTATGTTTAATACTCTCATACACGTCGAGTTTGTGACTATCTATGATATAATTAAGTGCTTGAGTCGCTAGCGAGCGCCCAGCGCTTATACATACACATATATGGTGGGCTTGGACTTGTTGCGGGATGTTGTCGGTATGCTGAGCATGAGGGTGGACGGGCTCAGGTACTGCCAATCTCCTGGGGAAGCGTTGGCTCCACGTTGACATTTACTTCCTCTTCGTACTTAAACTCAATGAAATCGTTGCCGCAATTAGTAACGCGCCGTCCAGGAGTCGCTATATACAGCTGTCGTTTAAGCGCAGGTTTCTGATTCTCTTTAGGCTCCGTTTTGACTCAAAACGGCTGCGGCGAACTCCGCTGCACCGATGGCATGTGAGAGGTAGATAACCGAGTTCAAGTTAAGATAAAAGTCGCTGGAACGGAAGATTAAGAAAAATTAGACCTTGCAGTCTTCGACATATTTCGGAGGTTAGCGAATGAAGTTATGCAGAAAGATGATCGCGACATAGGCATTGCAGCCACCAAGGTCGTCGCCGAGCTCAAGCGGCGAGAGCTAGATGAGGTTGAAGCCGAGCTTGGAATGGCCGCCGATCGTGGTTTCGATCTCGTACTTGGTGTTGCAGGCCAGCATGTTCTATAGAGGGATTGGTCGGTGCCATCTCAAGTCCATCGATGTGAGCCGACTGTCCCTAGATGATCCTTGATCCAGCACTGCTGTGTCCAACATTCACGATGGCGATCCACGCTAGTGCTTATTGAGTCGTCCTGACGAACGCTCGGCGCTTATACACAAAAATCCTGACGGGCGATGTATAAGCGGTGATACAAGTATCTTCGTTGTATATTATATCGACTGCCGTTGAGTTGCACTTCCGCAGCCTCGATACTTTGAAATGCACCAGAACGTGGATAATATCCAAAGAATTTTATAACAGGGTACCTACGCAGAGTGTGTAGGACGTAGGTATGTAGAGCCTTTGATAGTCATATGGTCTGACTAACTCACAGATCCACTCCATCTAAGACTCTGTGTGCTTGGCTTTCTACGCTGCAACACAGCGATCCGATTCTTCAGACTGTACTTCGGTAAAGCAGGTGCAAGCAGCGCTCCGTCTGCTCTGTGCGCTTGGCGGACACCTCTCTCTCACTCTCTCACTCTCTCACTCTCTTGATTCTAGATATAATATGCAGCGCTCTATCTCCGTGCGCTCGGCTCTCTGCAGCGGATAGCTCTCTTGAGGTCTTTTATTTAATAATACAATGACGTTTCGTATAGATGTAAATAAATAGTTAGTTTGTATTGTATGTAAACAATTAGATGACTTCTAACCTCCCATAATTAACAATCTCAGTATTGTTGCAACCGACTGAGCCTGAAAAAAAGAGAATCGGGGAGGTGAAAAATTAAAGAAAAATCACAAATTAAATTACAATTAAAAGAAAAATCACAAAATAAATTACACAATCTTAATTAAATTGCTGAAGGAGCAATTTTTTCAGCAAAAACCTACGGTAATTAGAAAGATCTAATTAAAATCTTTAAGATAGAATACTCATACATGAGCATTAATATCGGATGAAGCAATATAATAGAAATATTCGTAAAACGCGTATAGGTTATCTAGCAAATTCAAAGTATAATAGGGTCGCGATGCTCCCGACAGCACAGTGTATAAAACTTATACTTGCCATCGGGGCGCTACCGCGCCCCTTGATCGACTCTGTGAATCCTTGATTACAATCCAACCAAATCTCATATCCTCTCTATACAAGTCTTATACTATTAGTTTTTGTCTTTATTATACAAGATGTATGTCGGCGAGTTTCAGCCGAGAATCCATGTACATTTCTACTATGATTCTCCCGAGAAAATCTGGCGAGTAGCTAGAGTACTGACTAGATTTTCTGGCAAAATTTCTACCAGGGAGGTAATCATGGATGTAATTGATACTGGAATTTAGAGCTGTAGTGGATAAAAACTCTTATTCACTGAGGGCTGTAATGTACATTACATGAACAAAATTGGTAAGAAGACAGTATGTATACTTTAGAAAGGTCATAATTTATTGGAAGGATATATCATACTTGCAATTTATTTATCAAAGCGAAAACGACAGTTTTGGACTCATACTTGGTTATTGAAAGGCAAGTCAAAATATGTACAATCATAATAATTTTCTCATAGAAGTCTGAGAAAGTTTAATTCTTATCATGTCTAAGTGTATGCAGTATCAAAATTGACTTATCAGAGAGTGAACAAGTTTGATACTAATCATGTCTTCCAAAAAATATTTGACTGTTTGAAGACTTAGTGTAAGTAATAAGTATGTAATATAAAAATTCATTTATTGAATACTGAAAAAGATTGATTTTCTTGTTCACTGAATATTTAACTAATTCAAGCCAGACCAAGTAAAAGTACGGTTTTTACGAAAACAAACTTTTTAATGATCGATCAGTCAAATTCGCAAACTTCCCCGCAAAATAATTTATATATTTATCAGATGATTAATAACTGACCGAAGAATCATTGATATTACTACTTTATTGAAATGTAATTGTTAAATGATAAAACCGTTGAGAAACATATTTGTGCAATAAAATTTAACAAACCTATACAAGTCATCAAGTTTAAATGTAACTCTAAATCAGAATATAAATAAACTAGTTAAATTAATAACCTTTGCAGGTTGATTAAACGGCAACAAATCGTTGAAATTGATACAACGCTAATCAACCAGCCACATAATGCCATATCAACAAATGCTAATCGCGTTATTCACCAACTAAACTCCGAAATTCGTAAAAAAATCAATAATGGTGTATCGACTGGCCACGCGACTGAAAAATCCGAAACACTTCACTACTACAGTGACACACCGTTGGAAAAGGTAAGTATCACAGAAGATGTATGCACTGGCGACTCCAATTATAAAGCAGTTCAATAATGTATCGCTCAATAATATAACGCAGGACCTTCATGCATGTGCGAATCGCACACCTGACTCTCACTCAGCACAGGAGCCCGATGTATCTGGAAATTGCACAACGCATGAGTTTGATGTACGTGCTACTCAGCCAAGGCTGCAGTTGAATGCATCTATCAGCTACACATCGCAGAAAGTTGAAGATGCGTCTATGAGGCGCTCAGCGCAGCAATTTGATGATTTTGCTGATGACACAGCGAATAAGCTAGATACATTGCAAGAGAGTAGGTTGAAAGAAGTCGTCGTAACCGATGAAGCGATTGACCAAAATGCCTTTAATGAAAATAGCGATAACTGTGATAACATAATATGTAATACAGATTTTTCTGTACAATATAATCATCAAAGCAATGGAACTATACGCCGCAAAATAGTGGATTGCAATTACTTATTTACTCAAATCGCAAGCAAATTTGATAATCATAATCCGCGCAGACAGTGTAAATTTGGCGATTTGACAGTTTTTAATGAACGTTAATATGGATTAAATAGTCAAATTTTCTTTCGTTGTAAAGAATGCAATTATCGTGATAGTATGTTTACCAACCGAACAGATGAAGGAGCAATGGACATCATTTTGCTGTATATGCCAGCGGAATCGGATTTACGGAATTTCGACAAGTTTTTAGAACTCTGTCGTTGGAGTTAGTAGAATAGGTCATCGCCAGGTAGACAGGGGAGGCGTGGTCTACTGGCGCCAGTGACGTCACAGGTGTGGGGGTCCTATGGTGGGGGTAACAAAGGGTCGCGGTGACTTTGGGACTAAGGTGTGAGGTCCCGGTCATGGGGTAAGGGGGGGGGGCGTGCATTAAGGGTCTTGAGAAAGTCACGATGCGGGTGTAAAGATGATTATCGTTGACATGACCGTGTCTCTACCTGTGAAGGGTATCGTTGCCGTAGGAGACTTTTTTTGCATACTATCCCGTTTCCTATTACAAGGCTCGAGTAGTCGGTATGAACGCTCGGCGCTTTGGGAAGAGTCTTTTTTTTAATTGCACAAATTTTTTGCTTACTCGTGCTGGGCAAGGATGGATTTTCTAGTAGAAAGCTGATGGAGATATGTCGAGAAGTACAGACAATAGCTTATAAGACATGTTATTTTTTTGGCAAGTGAAAAGGAAACTTCGTGTATGAACGCTTGACGGTTTGGAAAGGGGCTTTTTTTACTGTACAAAAATTGTGCTGCATTAATCTTTCGCTTTCACGTGCTGGATAAGGATGCATTTTTCAGTAAAGAGCTGATGAAGATATGTCGAGGAGTACAGGCAATAGGGTATAAGGCATGTTATTTTTGTTACAAGTGAAAAGGAAACTTTCCTGTGAGAGTTTTTACGAGGAAACTGGGATCGTTGATAATAAAGAGAGATTGTTTTGTAGACATTTTTCAAGATTTATTTAATTTTAGTATTATTTATACAAAAATATTATAAATTTCATTATTTCTGAAAATATTATGTAAGTACAATTTAGATTTTTTGCGCATTGTTTGAACAAAATCTATTATAAATTTCATCATAAAAAATATGGTGATGTAGTACAATCATTTCTAGAAAAACGATGTCAAAATAATGTTGTAAAAATACGGAATTTTGTGGATTGAATTTACGTAAAAGTTTTTCTTTGATAGAATGACGTTCTTCAAAAATAAGATTTTTAACAGTATGTTCGGTGTTGGCATTTTCGTAGTGGTACATAGTTAACCTGTCTTCGAGTATATTAATAAATCTTTACAATCGTTAATTTCTGAAAGAACACGTTCAAGTCGTCGCGCACGCTTATTGATACACACTATAACACTTTTTAAACCTTCGAATGTGCGTTTCTGCATGATGATGGAAGGTGACACAGCTCTCTACTTTTTCTGGACGTAAGATGTGTCCTCAATGGTGGGCTCCAGTGTAATTTGGCAAAACATTACTTTGTTTTATTACTTTTTTTTATTACTTCATTCCATAGAATGTTGTAAGTATGATGTCGATTTTACTCAACTTTATGCGTTCCTGTTGTTGTATGCATAAGTTGCCCAACGAAGCATTGAAATATTTAGATATATCTCCTAGTTTTTGGTGGATTTCTTCCCAAGTGTTTATTTCAAAATCTAATCCTCGGGAATAATAACTGTTTTTTAATTGAATTGTTGGTTTGTTGTTAGAATATGCATAGTACATTTTGTCAGTACACTATATCATAGCATCTGGAGATAGGATGCGCAGAAGCGCTGTGCGCAACTACTCGACAGAGTCTCGTCTCGTTGCGCACCGTAGGTAGCATAGAGTATAGGATAGACACACACATCTGCAACTCCCCACCAATGCGCGACTACGACTGAGTCCACTCTTTGCTGTACGCTCGAAGAGAGCACACGCATGCTCGGCATGCTTTGTATATATCCAGAATAATAAACCATATTATTAACAATCCTCCTGTCTACCTCACTCATTATTAATATTTGTACTTTTGCAGAGTTTCGTCGTACGTTAGCCCAACGAAAGCTTTTTGAAGTGAATACTTCTATAGGCTCGTTAGGTACACATTATTGCCGGGGAGTGAATCGAGAAAAAACCGACCGTCGCGCGAACGCGCTCTCCTTCTCACTCACTCTCTCTCTCTCTCTCTCTCTCTCTCTCTCGCTCCCCTCCACCGCGCTCTCGTCTCTCTATACACAACGCGCTCGGCGTTCTCTACCTAGCATAAACTGAAATGATGCTATCCCGCGTCTACGCGTCAGTTGTACGTAAACATGTATCGCTTTAGTTGTACGTAAACATGTATAGCGTTATTATTATTATTAAAGTGAATCCTTATATTTAACTACAAGTGTATTAATAAAATTACATTGATCACTACTTGCATACACTGAAGTAGGAGCACGGGAACTCGATATAAATGACCATGAAATGCCACTGATTTTGGCAGGAGATTTTAATGTTAACTTTGCAGACGAAAGTGCACAACCATTAATTGCATTCCTCAAAAGTAAATTTCAATTAGAAATGAATAATGATGCTCAACAATCAACTACTAAGTATGGCACAACATTAGATGCAGTATTTTCAAGATTTTTATATAAAATAGATTCTAAAACATTTATATCATACTTTAGTTACCACAAACCGATTGTTTCTTTAATTGAATTAAAAAATGAAGATACCTGTGATTCTACCATAGATAAGTAAAGTTGTAAATAAAGTATGTAAGAAATAAAATAATGTACGAATAACGATAAACATATTTTTATTATTTCACCTATTAAAAAAAAAAAAACAAAATAAAAATCTACAACACACCTATTTCAGTATTCACTTCTATCGGC
The DNA here is from genome assembly GCA_012977825.3 of Pteromalus puparum. Classification (NCBI taxonomy): domain Eukaryota; kingdom Metazoa; phylum Arthropoda; class Insecta; order Hymenoptera; family Pteromalidae; genus Pteromalus; species Pteromalus puparum. Next base: position 22,120,216 of record CM053168.1, on the reverse strand, counting down.
TGTCCCCAAGACAGCCATTCTTTTTTTTTGAACCAGAATAATTAAGCTGGTAAGTCGTTGCACATAGCAGTGAATTTCGAAAATTTTTCGAGGTTCCATTGTCCGTAAATTCCTCTCTGGAGGCGGTCTGCGATTCTTGGTATCTGAGTAATTGTGCTTAAGCCATGGCGATAACGAAAAAAGTGCACTGGCGGTAGTCTTGTGAGATGACGAGATTACTTCCCGTGGAAACTTGTCAACGATTTTAAGAAAGACTGTAAATTCTCGTGAGCAAAAAAATTAACTGCAGGACGCTTTTAAGATCTGATGATTACTGCTCGTTAGATCACAGTCAAGTGAGCCCTTTTTTTCGCTGTGGAAACTTGNTTAACTGTAGGACGCTTTTAAGATCTGATGATTACTGCTCGTTAGATCACAGTCAAGTGAGCCCTTTTTTTTCTCTGTGGAAACTTATAGGGCTCGACAGGTGTCGGTCCTCTACAGATGCTGCGTGGGGGGATGCTGCGTGGGGGACGCTGCGAGAGGAGGGGATGCTTCTTCAAGACGAGTTTAGGGGTAGCGGAGGGGGGGGGGTTCGACGAGGCCCCGGAGTAACACACTAATCCTATTTTTTTTAAATCATCCCCTCTTAAACAGAGTGACATTTGCACCGACTCGTTAACGTGATTGGAGGAAAGTAGCTAAGGTGACAATGCTGCTGCTTGAGGAGGTGGTGGAGCGTAAGGGGGTGTGTACGAAAATCTTAGACACCTGTGTGCGGAGAAATGTTGAGAGAGTCCTCAGTTTTCCTCGATCCGTCGAAAATAAACTTACGAAAATGTCTTCCGACGCTCTTTCAACTCTGCGTAGAGCTGTGTTCCGCGTAGTGTGTGTAGTTATCACTAACGCTGTGGTTAAAAATAAATTAAAGCGGTCGTGGCGTGGTGACATAAAAAACGGAAGTGAAGAGTGCGTGTTGAAAATATTTAAAAAAGTGCTACGATCAGCAACGACTCGTGAGATTGCAAACTCACTTAAGCACATTTTTAATAGTGAAACGGCTACACTGGTAGCCGGTGATGTGTATAAGAACCGAGTTCATTACACACCGGAAAAAGATCTTCTGAAGGAGTTATACAACCGGCATTTGGCACTACGTAAGTGTACTCTTATTTAAATAATAATTTAAAATAAAAACCAATAATAATAATAATAATTTATACTGTTTTAGTTTGTGTACGCGACTCAACACCCTCGCAAGCCCAGCTGGTTCCGCTGGACAATGTACCACAGGGCTTTACGTTTGAAAGCCGTATCGATGCGATCATTGGACCAGATAACGGGTTCAATTTTGATATTGGTAAGTATTTTCTGAATAATTTAAGAATTAATATGCTTAATAACTAATTAATGATTGCATGTACTTTTTACAGCATCACCCCCAGTGATCGACCTGACAAATATCGACTTTAGGACTCCGCCACCTCCGCCGCCGATCGACATTGAGTCGACAAACGCTGACTTTAGGATTCCGCCACCCGTGATCGATATTGCGAGTCCTGCCTGAGTATTCGAAGAGATTATGGATGGTACTCCAGCTACGACTCGAGAATAAGAGATGTTGGATGCAGACTCTGTCTTGCGACAGATACCGACGAATCTTAGTGACAGACTAATGCTTGACATCCTAAGGGCGAATACAGGTCACTTAGAGCAGCAGCAGCAGCAGTTTGCGAAAAAAGCACTCAGCGAATAGAAGAGAGTGCTTTTGCTGCTGTGCTAGAGAACCCTTATGTTCTCTCATGGGCGATTTTATTGAGCACCCGTTCATGTCTGCTGAGGATCTCATAACCGGGTCAATTCAACCGCTTGGCTGTGATGTCCCCGAATACCAAGAAGTGTCCGCTGCTCCGTCGCAATTTTTTACGATGGATGTGCCTGAACACAGAGAAGAAGTGCCCACTGCTCCGCCTGCAGAAATTCAGTCGCAATTCTTCGTGACTATGGCGGACGTGTACACGGAGTGTACAAACCGTCAATTAAGTCAAGATATGTTCCTTGGCGACGATGCGGAAGCTGTCCCAGCGGGTGCGTATGCACACTATGCCACTATATCCATGAGATAGAAGAAGAAATTCAAGATTTGGCGGCGGAGGAGGTCGAGGAGATGCCCCAGGAGAACGAGGAGGAGGAGATGTTCCAGGAGAACGAGGAAGAGATGCCCGAGGAGAATGCGGCTGAAGAGGAGGAGGATAGGAGCAGTGAGGATGAGGCTAGTGATAGTGATAGCGATAGTGCTAACAGTGATGATAGTTCGAGTGATGAGATTTTGCCAAATCCTCACCGCTCACCGTATCAACAGCAGCTACAATATTCGCCGATATCTGGTAGGTTTATATATAAAAATTCATTTTTTTTTTTTAAGCGTAAATAATATAAACTAATTTAGGGCTTTTTTTATCCTCCTATGTCGCCGAAGATATCTGAAACCGAGGTTTTTTTTTAAATCAGAAGTCGGCGACGACGACGAAGACGAGGACGACGTTGCAGTACAAATCGGCGGTGGCGGTATACAGTTTAAGCGAGTTAGGGTAGTGAGCGTGGGAGAACGCGTTCTCCGTAACTTTAGAGTAGCGTCGCGCGAAATAATTTTTATCTTCATTTCAAATAGGCGGATAACTAATCTTCTGGCATATTTTTGATTAGGGTTATTAGAAATATATAGATACATTATAAACGGGCGTAATGAAAACGATAAAATAGGGATTACATTAAGTAGTGATAGGGTTCTGCAAGGAGACGGATGGTTTCCTGTTAAGTACATTATGGACTTAAACATAATGATGTATGGGACGTGCTGAGTGGAATCGTACAAAGTAATGAGAATTTCGAGATTAATGATTCATTGAGAGTTTCCGTAGTGAACGAAAATGTAGTAGTAGACGCGATTAAACGTCAATCGATATTATCTATAAAAAATAACGATAAATATTGTTTGCCACGTGCAATAGTTTGCGGCTTCGTATACTTGAAAAAAACTAAGTGCGCGTCAAAAGTAGAGTGGGAAAAAGAATGGCGGAAAATAACTCACGATTCAAAGAACTATCAAAAAGAAAAAACTATAGAATTATTACAAAATGCTCAAACGATCGTTCCGGATAACGGTTGCGGTCACGATCAATTTATTTCGTTGCAGAGTTATTTGATTAAAAAAAAAACAGCTATAGTTATTTATAATTATAGTTCCATAGGTTACGGTGTCCCACCTTAAGTCGATGGCCGATCTTTGTTTCACGAAAGAGAGATTAATATAAAAAAGCAGATAAATATCGCATATCACGAAGACCCGGGGCATTTTAATTCGATTTTAAACTTAGCAGCTGTTTCTACCAAAGCACATTCACGTTACTATTGCGAGGCATGTTTTTGCGTATAGTAAACCCCTTACTCATAGGTGTACAAATATTTGCGATGCATGCAATACTTCTCTCGCATGCGTAACTGGGGAAGAAGTTATAAAATGTAACGATTGCCAGCGTTCGTTTAAAAATGGAACTTGCTATTCGAACCATAAGACTGAAGGTTCGTATAGCAAAATCAAAAGTGCGAGAGTAAAACGTAAAATTTGCGATATGATTAAAGCGTGCGAGTATTACGATAGCGTGTATGATCTAAATAATGGAAAGCATGACTGTCGTGTTTCGTACTGCACAAATTGCAAATCATCACATGACAAAAATGCTTTCTGTTACCTTCAAATAAATCAGGTGAAGGAAGCGCGGAGCAAAACGAATAACTGGCATCCGGATACTCTATTTGTTTTTTACGATTTCGAGACAACGCAAGATACGGAATTCAACGTAGAATCGGTTTTTACACGAGGTAAATTTGTGCGTTGCATTAGTATGTTTAGCGTGTGTGCACGAAAGTTGTTTGGATAGTATTTGTAATTTCTGTGGGGTACGTTCATTCGTCTTTTCCGAAAACCCCGTAACAAATTTTTTTTAAATTTAGTAATCCGCAAAAAATCAGCTTTCAAAAAAATTATATGTATTGCGCATAACGCTAAAGCGTTTGACGCGCAATTTGTTTTAAAAGATTAGTTTAAAACCGAATTTTAAAAGACGCGGGCATAACACCTAAGTTAATTTTAAACGGGCGTAAAATTATGTTATTAAATCGCGGGAAGACGCGATTTATAGATAGTTTAAATTATATGCCTATGAAGCTCTCTGCACTGCCTAGCGCATTAGCTTTGCCAGCGGAGTGTAAGAAGGGCTTCTTTCCGCATTTATTCAATACAAAAGCGGATGAAAATTATGAAGGGGAGTATCCGGATGCCAGATATTACGGACCCGAGTCAATGTCTTCAAAAGAGCGTGAAGAATTGTACTCGTGGTATGACAATGTGCGGCGTACCAATATTTTTAATTTAAAAAATGAACTTGAGGCTTATTGTGTGCAAGACGTAACTCTCTTGAGATTAGCCTGTTTAAAGTTTCGTGATATTTTCTTAAAATCAGCAAAACTCTGCCCCTTCAGCGAAAGTGTAACGCTGGCAGGGTCATGCTCGCTCGCGTATAGATGCAATTTTCTGGCAGAAAATTTCATTGGCGTAATTCCTCGTGGTGGTTACGTGGGTGCTGATATGCATAGTGAGAAAGCCATTAGGTGGCTTCTGTGGGTAGAAGGACAAGTTGGTCGTAACATTGTGCATGCAGGTCGAACACGCGAGCATACGATTTTCGGTCGTATTAAAGTTGACGGTTTCTTACGTAATCTCGAAAATCCAAAAACTGGCACGGTTTACCAGTTTCACGGGTGTTTATTGCACGGTTGTATTGTGTGTTATCCAACGCGACGTGATCAAAAGCTATTCGATACAACTACGTTAAATACACGTTACGAAAACACTTTAAGAATATCGAAAAAAAATACGCGATAATGTATACGAATTAATTGAAATGTGGGAGCATGATTTTGATCAAAATATTACTAAGTTAGACGCATTTAAAGAATATATAACTATGAATCCACTAGCAAAAAAAATAATACTCCAACCTCGCGATGCTTTTTATGGAGGTCGAACCGGTAATATCGTAACGTTGTATCGAGTTAAAAAGAACGAAAAAATTAAATACATCGATGTATGCTCCTTGTATCCGTTTGTGTGTAAAAACGGAAAATTTCCAATCGGTCATCCAACTATTTACAGTGGTCTTCATTGTTTGGATATAGCTGGTAAAAATTTTGAACATTTTATTGAACGGGTCGAGGGTTTAGTTAAATGCACAATTTTACCTCCAACTAATCTCTTCCACCCTATGCTACCTTATAGGCAGCATAATAAACTTTTATTTCCGCTGTGTCGCACGTGCGCGGAAAAGTTGAATAAATATATTTGTACGCACACATCGATAGGAGAACGTGCATTGAGTGGTACCTGGATTTCAGACGAAATAAAAAAGAGTTTGCAACTCGGGTACCGACTCATACGAAGATGAGATGGTACGATAGACGCAATCTGGCAGTATGAGATAACTCAATATCAACCTGATGCCCCAATACAATCTGAAAAAACACGCGGTATGTTTGCAGATTATATTAATTTATTTTTAAAACAGAAAGCTGAGGCCTCAGGTTGGCCTTCAAACTGCATCGACGAAGCCAGCAATGATGCATATTTGACAGTTTCGCGAACGTGAAGGCATAACACTCGACCGCGAAAATATCAAAAAGAACCCGGGGATGTGATCGGTTGCAAAATTGTGTTTAAATAGTTTGTGGGGTAAGTTTGGCCAGCGAGGTAATTTACCAACAACGGAAATAGTAAATTCCTCCGAACAACTATTAAGCCTTGTGACTGATCCGGAAAAAGAGGTTGGTCGTATCGTTGTAGCAAATAAAAATGTCTTACATGCATCTTGGCGGTATAAAAACGATATTTCAACTTCAGCGTTAAACAGTAATGTTGTTGTTGCTGCTTATACCTCGGCGCAAGGTCGTCTAACTTTATATGAGTATTTATATAAATTAGGCGAGCGTGTTCTCTACTACGACACCGATTCTATTATTTATGTTTCAAGGTGGACCAAAATTTTACGCATATTGTGTACGTAATGCTGCGGGTCGAACTTTTGACACGTGTAAGGTCAAGGGTATTCGATTAAATTATGAAAATGCGTTAAAAATTAATTTTAATAACGTTGTAAAATTAATGGAAGTCCAAAATTTTGACGAAAACGAGAACGACGAGACTGATGTTGTTGTTGAAATTTCGTTAGATAATAATGTCGCTTTAGAGAATAAACAGTATTGTATTAATGTCGAGAATAATTATATAGGCCGAACAGCGCAAAATGATGTAATATCATACTGACAAACAAAAAAATGTAGAGCCGTTCTCAAAAAACGTAGGTTTATTCCGCACACTTACTCTGTACCTTATGGTTATGTTATAAATGATTGAATAAATGTCAACTAAAATTTTTAAAAAATATATTAAATATATTTCTTCCTATCAACTATTAATCCTCCCTTCCAATTATTATTATTGTTATTACACTATTTAATAGCAGCAGCGCAAAAGAGGAACTGTGGCAGGCGGCGGCGGCGCGGCGCAGTGAACTTCAGCTAGCAGAGTAGAAAGAGCGCACAGGTAAGAGAGACTAGGAAGCGCGCGACCAAAGGCTAGCTCCAAGGAAGAGGGAAGCGCAGGTAAAAGCCTTCTTCTGCGCGCCGCGGTGTCAAGCCTGATACCCCTGTGCGAAGGGCTTACTGACCTATATTTTCTGTGCCAGGTAAGAACATGAGAGGGGTCTATCCGGCAGTGGTACCGTTGGTGGTAGCGGTAGTGGTGGTGGTGGTGGTGGTGGTGAGGGAATAATCGTAACCTTCCTGGTGAAAGAAAAATCCAGTACATACACACAATACAGCTAGCAGTCGTAGCTTCACGATGAATCCTTCTCTCTTAGCTGTGAGGGATATTGACGGGTTGATTGATAAAGTTTGCAATGTTAGAGTCGTATTTTTTAGTACGCCATCGTGTGTTTTTATATCCACCTTCCTGAAGAAGATTCAATATATATAAAAATGGAGGCAGATTTGTTTGATTTTTACAGCTTAGGAGCGGTCTTGTACTTATCCAAAGAAAATTTCAATGCTAATCTAAAGCAGTTCTACTCACCAATGTTGGAGAAGCAAAACATCAATCAACTGAAGGTAAACGATGTTTTTTTTTTAAACTGATACACACATACATGCATATATATATATATATATATATATATATATATACTTGATTAATTATTTTTGAAACTTTTAGGGAAATACACTGATCGCGGTAAAAATAATGGGGAGATGGCTACGAGGAGTCACCGAAGAAGACTGTCCATAGCGTTGTTGTCTCGTAGATGACGGGACTTCTATACTCCTACTGGAATCAAGTGACGTTTATATATTGGACAAAAAATTCTGTCTTCTACCTCCACGAGCGATTTTGTCAGGACTTGGATTCATCACACCAATTTCTCCGAGAGGAGCTCAATGGACACATCGAGCTGCTGAAATTTTCCATATGGTTACAAGGAATAGAAATCTAAAGTGTGTTTTTGTACAAAAAGGATTATTTGATGATTCGGTGTATTTGTTTTTAACTAGTATTGGTAAAGAATCTGGTGGAATGATACATGTAAACACGATGCTTGTGGCTTTCGATACAGCTATACCGGACCATACAGGTGTACATCATTCAATATGGCCGACTGATAGATTATGTTGATTATATTGAATTGAATAGTTTGTATATAAGTTTCATAAGATTTGATTCGATAAAATATATATATCTCTCTTACAAGAAAACTAATTCTTTTATTTGAATAATCATTAAAAACCTTGTCCCCCGTGAATTTAAAATTATAGATTATTGAATAATAATCATAATAAAATTTGTAGACAAAGGATGTTTAAGGTAAAGGAATCTGTTTTTAAAAATTTAACAGCATAAATATTTTTTTTTACATTTTTTTATGTGTATTATACCGTTTATTACAAAAGTAGAAAATTATAAAATATTACAATGTTAGGTAATTTTCATTATCCAATGATAAAGTGTGGTGATGTATAAACGTCTAAGTTGCTTATATCAATAAGAAAACAATTAGAAAACGGCATCGCTAATAGTAGCCGTGGCTCGAACAGTAGAATCTCCAACTTACCAAGTTTGAAACTCCACTGTTCGAGTCACGCCCACTACTTTCGATGCATTTTTCCAATATCATTGATATACGCCAACTTAAAGGTGTTCACAGGCAATATTAAATACAATATTTTGACTTACATGATTGCATACAATATACACAGGAATTTGTAACACTTTGAAATTTTTTAATATTTTTCATAATTTTCTTGTAAATTACCAGACATAACCTGTCGTTGCGCAGCCGGTCGTTTGTGAAAAATTTAGAAAATTTATCAAAAGAATTATAACGACACATGTAATACAAAAAAAATAATACAATAATTCCCCCACACATCGGAATCGAAACTTTGCAGCTGACTTGAACTACATGTGAAAAGGCTGCAATTTCTTCGGAGTCCATCGATGTGATATTGCACGGTTGGTTGTAAGCCATAGGAGGCAAAGTATACGCCATGCCCGTTTTTGTCCACAAAAATTGCAACCTAGTGAGATCCAGGTAAATTATGCTCGTCGGTGTTAACAATAATAGCAACCGGTCTCGTCCACACCTTCGGCAACTTGTCTGCTGGGAAGACTCCCACCGTCTGTACCGCTATTCCTCTTAACGCCTTATGCGTTGTAGGGTGTTCATCGTACGGTTTTGAATATAAGGGTTCTGAAATATCACCCCCACTTTTACCAACAATAGTCGCAGCAGCACTGGCACTTCCTTCTTTGATCACTCCGCTGGTAGAGGAAGGAGAACTGGTGGTGGTGGTTGTGAAGCTACTGGAGCAAGAATCAACGACTGCTCTAGCTGGTTTCTTTGGAATATTCTTCTTTTTCTTATAATTATCTCATGCTATATCGTTGTAACTGTAGAGCGTTTTTCTTAACCATATGCGTAACTTATATGCGTACGTTAACGCATAAGAATAATGACACAAAAGTGATCGTCTACTTGCGGCAAATTTTTAAAAGAAGGGCAATTGTACTCTTTAAGATTAACAATATTTTGACCCAAAACACGTTCTAGTAGACTTAATTTTTGATAGCCGCGCACATAAATGTTTTGAGAATCCCTGGCAGCAGAACGTAAAGATGAATACACGTCTTCCAATGTAGATTCTCCATCGTACCACTCCAAACCGTGTTGATAGCAGGTAAGGTACGAATTTGTTAAAATTATACCTTTTGGAAGCTAGTAGTAAGTACACGGCAGTTTATCAATCCAATGTGAAATAAAATTGCAGTCTAGTGCAATGATGGCGATTTCTTTCGGAAGATACACTCCCTCCTTGTCATGGAAAGCTTGGATGTCTATAATGTAGTCGAACCTCTCCATTGTTGCTTTTTTGACTTACTGGCTGCTCTCCCAAATCTGCCGGGATATATATACTCAATACTCATCCACCCCCCTCTTCTTAGAATTGACGCACACCCTTTCGAAAAACCAGTCACCACAACCACCACCACCAGCACCACTGTTTGACTCTACTTATGAAGAGTGCCTTGAGGTACATCCTTAAAAACTCATGAATTATAATCTAAAATAACTTGTCGTGAAGAGTCGATTTCTAAAATGTTGTCAAATTCTGCATAAACGATACCATTTACAGTGTTTTTCAATGGATTTTCAAAGCGAACTTCGATCCGTACATTTTCATTACGAACTAATGACCAATGTGTACCTCAGGGTGCAGACATGTCGGGCGTAAGATCAAACGCGAATAAGCAAAATCCATCAGGATATTCCGATCGATCAATATCGTTACCTTCATTCAAAAAATGTATTCCAGTACCAGAATAAAGTGTGTAATAACAGTCAACGTATAGCGGCGAAGCTGCGGAAAATCTCGGCTGTAAAGGCTTGCCTGGCACCTGCGTACCGTCGATATAAAGTGATAAATAATTAATATCGAAATTTTGGAAATTGAAAGGATTTAGTGTTCTATCACCATTGAATGCTTTATTATTAACAAATCCTATGATGAGTCTTTTTGGTAATTGGCCCAGAATGGCGATGTCTAAACAATCACCAAGAATTCCGCTATGCATGACAAATGTGTTACGTGAAAACCTGAAGGGTTTTCCCATCAACTAAATGTTTATATATAAGTGAGAGTGTGTGCGTCTCTTTCCTGTACGGGAAAGTGCCTCTAGAAGCTGGTCAAACTTTTAGTTTAGCGAATCAAATTCGATATTCTTCTTAATAATAAATTTTTACAATCCAAAATCTTACCTTAGTTTTATCGTAGACAGCAATCAGTGGATTTTTACTAATATCAATAATAGTTCTTCCCTCTGGTGGACTCTCGTTGTTAAATAAAAAAAAGAAAAATAAACTCGTGTAAGTTTACGATTCTCTGGTCCAGATTTTTATTGATAATCTTAATAAATGTATCGAATGATCCAATAATGAGAAGATGTAACTTTTTATAACGATTCTAACTTTGACAAAATGACTTTGAACGTAACGTCTCTTTATGACAATCTTTGAACAATATTCTATCTATCTATATGTCTATCTGTAAATTTGTTGTCTGTTCGCCACCTTGACACGACAGGAAGTGCCCGAGAAGCGTGGCTTGGGGATGCTCGGAAGTCTTCCGGACCTCCCACGCTATCCCAAGCTCTACTTCCCCGCCGCTACGTCACAGCGTCGGTGTTTATTGCACTCATTAGGCCTTACGGGGCCTGGCAACTGTTAAGCGCCGAAACTACAAGCGCAGCATCGCACGCGCGCAAGTAGCCGTTGGTGGGAAAGGTGTTTAGCTTATCGAAATTCTTGTCCACTTGATACTTTTGTGGCCTTGAATGTTCGCTATGCTTTTACTATGTGGAACTTTCTCGAAGCCATATTCGAAATAAATCTCGAATAATAGCGACGGGAAAGTTGTCACATAACAAAATGATTTTACTTCTACACGTGTGAGAGGGTACTTTGCAGTTGTTGTTGATAAAGTTTTTGCGTGCGCAACTAAAACACCAGGATTTATTTTTGCCCGTCGGACAAGTAAAGTAGCTTCCGTTATATGCACACTGTAATTGTTGTCTGATGCATCCATTAAACAAAAAGTATCCTTTGAACGTACTAAACGAACTCTCATTTCAACACCGTTTAAAAGAAATCTATCCTGATTGTATACGTCAATATGTAAATGTCCCAGTAGATCCACTACTTTTCCACCACTTATAAATTTTTGACGGTTCATAAGGCCTTTATTTGTACAACCGGCAGCAGGTTTCTCGTTCAGTTTTCCCGGTGTATCCGTAGACCATAATGATGTTAAAAGATGTGAAGTTTTCGCATCCGGTCCATAATTCAGTATATAGTATATATACCATAAGTCTCGATATATGCCCTGTACGGATATAACGTGTTAGACGGCGTCACAAGTTTTTGATTGAAAAAAACGTCCACCTGACTAAATATGGAGTGTAGAAAATTATTTACAGGTACCACACTCGTATCCTTGTCTGCACTGTATGGTGTTAACTGCACGTTCACTTTCAACATAGTATGAGCCAGAGTATATATTCTTCGCCTGCGCCGGCGACTAAAAATTATATCGGTGCTTGATCGGAAAGCGATGAAACAGGCTTGTACTCCACACATGATGATGACTCTATGGTGGTTTGTGTCATCGGTAGTGAGAATAAATCGAGCTCCGATTTTAGACACACACAACTTGAATGATGTAAGAAAGACATTTCGTTAATCAAAAATATCTAACTTAGATTTTTTTGATTTTCGAGTTTTCTTTTTATTCACTTGTTTCCTCTTCGTCAGCTTACTTTTCTTCTTATTATTATTTTTCCACCTATTCAAACGCTTCACCTTTTTTTACGTGCCTTTTTTTAGTTGTACGCTTCTTTCTTTTACCAGAGCTCTTGCGTGTACGAGCGACGGCGTGCAAGTGTTCCGCACACTTCTTAAGCAACCCTTTATATCTGGACTCCTCCATTAGATCTTTTATTTTCTCGCTAGCCTTGCGTTTTAAATTGATCCCTGATTCAGCTAATCGACTGTTTAATGAATCCTTAAATGACATATTATTTTCCGTCACATCGTCAATCACGTTCACGCCTGCTCTCAGAGCTTCCCGTCCAACAGCTCTTGCACCTTTTGTCAAAAATGGCAATGCTCGTCGGAATAGACCAGCTAAAAAAGATCCAACACCATGTCCTCGCTGCCCTCTCGAACCAACGTATATACTTGGTACTCCACGCCCCCCTCCACCACTCTGCGCACTGTAGTAAGCGTCGTAATAACTCATTTTAAAATTCTCTTCTAAAGTGAAGTGTAGCGGTCAACGCTCCAAACTCGAATGCTATTGGGCTACCAAACTGATCCCTTATATCAATATCTACAACTTGAAAACGGTATATAATTAACTGGAGAATACCTTTTTACGATAGTACTAACATATTTAAAATCTTTTGCTTCAAGATTAACAATTCTGACTTATTCATTTTTACAGCATCTTTAACTCACTTGCAAGAATCCAAGAGTTAAATTTATTGTGATAACCGACCCAGCTTACAAAATACTCCTTTTTAGATCCTTTGCCACGCGTTTTCAAAATTTCATTTATTTTGTACTCTTTGTCGCTTACGCGTTCACTATGTACACGGCTCAGTTCTTCGGGATAAAAAAATCCTTCAATTTTTTCTCCCGACAAATCGCAAAGTTCGTAAATAAATAACTTTTGACGTCTTTTCACTTTAACGATTTTAAAAATCTCCTTACTCCAACCTTTCTCATAGCCCTTTTCAAAGACGTGACACTCTCTACTTATCCGCATATACTGATCCACCTTGTATTTAAACTTTTTCGTTCAATCTGTCTATCCTGAGACTTTTTTAACATATTTTTTCTCGCTTCTTCTACATTCTCTCGAGTTACGGCTGCGGGTTTCATTTTTATCGTCGAATGTATACTATTNGTGTTATTATTATAACTCTCAACTAATCGCGGTAATACATCAATATAACGTTTTGTATTCTTATATGTGAAATAACGAAACATTCGTTCTTTCAATGTTCTATTAAATCTTTCCACCACAGCAGCCTTTACATCGGGATTGCTAGCAACGAGAAATTTAATACCTTGATCTTTTAAAAATTGTTAAAATTCCTTCCCGACAAAATCTTTTCCTTTATTTGTCTGTAGCATATCAGGGCATCGGTTTTTATTTTTGAGACAGAGAGAGAGAGAGAGAGAGAGAGAGAGAGAGAGAGAGAGAGAGAGAGAGAGAGAGAGAGAGAGAGAATACGCGACGCGGAGAGGGAGATGCGCACACGGAAGGGAGAGAGAGAGAGAGAGTACACGGCGAGAGCGGAGCCGGCTAGTGGAGGCTCGCGCGTACACCACTAGCCGCACTACTATCGCGACATGCTGCCGCGCGCGAAGCAGTCCAGTACACCGCACTGAACCCAGTTAACTACGACAATTGGGTGACTTGCGCGTGATGTATGGCGCCGACTGATTAGCTCCCGGCTTTACCGTTCTCGCGCATTAGTATTCGGCGCGCTGATCGCGAACTTGACGCCGTGAGTACTTACATCGCGGAAACGGGTATAGAGGGCACGATAAAACATCCTCTTCCGGGACGCGCGAGGATAGCGCCGCGAGGAGACTTCCTCCTCGTCCATTCTGATTGCAGCCATCAACCGCGTTGGACGTCCACCGCCTTTAAGACTAGCTTCAGTGCCGAGACTGTGAAATCGCGAACGAGGAGTCGTAGTTATTAGTAGTCTTGGTCGAGCAGAGTGAGAGCGGGGTTTTGTCTATTTTCGGTTGAAATTCGTTGCGAGTTCGAGAAGGATTAAAAGTAAGTCCTTGCGCCGACAGGTTTGACATATCTTGAATGTTATAACCATTCGTTGGCGACGCCGTTGAGAGCGATTGGGACTCCGGCTAATCACTAACCATTGAATTCGCGGATGTTGCATGGTTGACGCCCCCCTAGAGACGAAGTCTCGGGTTTATATATATATATATATATATATAGTGTATATATATATATATAGTACGCGGAAGCAGAGCAGATTGGTGTTGCAACGATCAGTTCGCGGAATTTTCAGGGTTTGAGACGCATAAGCAGGCCAGCATAGCAGAGCAGTAACGGTGGAAATTGGACCCAGTCAGAGGCACGAGACCGCCATCTTGGCGACTCCGCGTTCTCACAAACGACGCCGCCGCCATTAACTGCAAGGCGTTAAGTATTGAAATTCGCGGAATAGGTTGTGAGTCTTCGTAATTGATTGCGCCTTAGTTACTGAATTAAAGTGGACCGTAATTGCAGGCAACGCGTCGATTGGAGTAAATAAGTCATAACGTTCACATTGAGAAGTATTAGCGGCTGAACGAGTAAATTAGATAATACATCCGACTTGAATATTAATCGAGTTACGCGTAACGGTTGATTATTGGTAAATAACGTCCTAGAAAGTGATTGTAGTCAAGCCAGTCTTGACGGAGGTTTCATATAATATAATTAATATCTCTCTAGCATTACATATTATTGTGTTATTATTGACTACATCCTCTGCCACGCCAGGCATTTCCTGTTCCTTTAACCTAACGTTTGTCCCCCTTTGTAGATTTAAGTGTCCGTATTAGCCGCGCAGAGTAAGAACAGTGTCTAAGAGTAATATTGATTGATAGCACGGCCGGAAAGGAGCCGTTAATAAACTGCAACATCACAAACTCTTTAGAGAAGTCAGAACAATTAAATCAGCCTCCCAAAGCTGATCATAGCCGTACACATTACATAGTATAAACGTGGAAATTTTTTTCTAATAGGCTTATGTAAAGTATAAGTATCTTGCTTTGTTAACCAGTCCTGAATCACCGCTGACAATAACTTTCCTTTATTTACAGATATTAATTTTCTTGCTCCAGAGAAGCCTGATTCGTGTCCAGGATCGTAATACTGTTTCTCAAGCACTTCCATCGTCGGCTATCCAAACGTTATTCACGCCACTTTTTACTAAGAGGTGTTGATGTTGGTATACTTTTACGTTTGATCGCAATAGGTACAACTGTATCATTTACAAATGATGATGAATTATTTAGACTTTTCTCAGTGAAACTCTTTCCACGACTATTATCAAGGGATTTTTCGAAACCAGATTTTGTCAACGAATTCTTTTCATTATTCAAATAATTTTCATTTCCAATGAACTCGTAAGGCGTCTCCGGCGAGCGAAGCAGTTCAGCAAACTGTGATCTTCCTATAGCTTTTACTTTTTTACGCATTCTAGCTTCATCATTGAGTAAGTCAATTATGTTCGAACTTTGTATTTTCTCACCATCAATCGTCACAGTTCAGTGCTCATTCCAACTTATTCGATTTTTGTTATTTTTCAAGTGATTTAGCAACAATTTTGTTTTATTTTGATATAATTTTGGTACACTGGAAAGTATATAATCATTACTTACTCCGTTCGTTTTATCGCTACTAAGAGTTTTTGAAGTGAATACTTCTATAGGCTCGTTAGGTACACATTTTTGTCGGGGAGTGAATCGAGAAAAAACCCACCGTCACGCGACCGCTAGGAGGGGAAATAAGCGTACGACCGCAAGGGAAGAGCTCTCTCCCCCCCCCCTCCACCGCGCTCTCTTCGCCGCACAAGACGTACGGACTATACGCGCACCTCTCCCTTCGCCGCGCTCTCCTTCTCTCTCTCTCTCTCTCGCTCCCCTCCACCGCGCTCTCGTCGCCGCGCAACACGTACGCGCACCTCTTCCTTCACCGCTCTCTCCTTCCGTATCTTTCCGCTGGCTTTCGGGCCCCTCGGTGCTCTCGGCGTTCTCTATACAGAACGCGCTCGGCGTCCTCTACCTAGCATAAACTGAAATGATGCTATCCCGCGTCTACTCGTCAGTTGTACGTAAACATGTATCGCGCCAGTTGTACGTAAACATGTATATCGTTATTATTATTATTGAAGTGAATCCTTATATTTAACTACAAGTGTATTAATAAAATTACATTGATCACAAATTGCATACACTGAAGTAGGAGCACGGGAACTCGATACAAATGACCATGAAATGCCACTGATTTTGGCAGGAGATTTTAATGTTAACTTTGCAGACGAAAGTGCACAACCATTAATTGCATTCCTCAAAAATAAATTTCAATTAGAAATGAATAATGATGCTCAACAATCAACTACTAAGTATGGCACAACATTAGATGCAGTATTTTCAAGATTTTTATATAAAATAGATTCTAAAACATTTATATCATACTTTAGTTACCACAAACCGATTGTTTCTTTAATTGAATTAAAAAATGAAGATACCTGTGATTCTACCATAGATAAGTAAAGTTGTAAATAAAGTATGTAAGAAATAAAATAATGTACGAATAACGATAAACATATTTTTATTATTTCACCTATTAAACAAAAAACAAAATAAAAATCTACAACACACCTATTTCAGTATTCACTTCTATCGGCTGTCCCCAAGACAGCCATTCTTTTTTTTCAACAGTATTTCGTTTTTCGTTAACAAGAAATAAGTACCTTTGTAAAACTTGTAAAAAAATTTTATATTTGTCACCATGCGTATCGTAGCTCTGAGAATATAAAATCTCCTTCATCTCATTATCAAGACGTGTAAATTTATCTCCAACCGTTTGCATACTACTCAAGTCATCTCGATCTACTTTTGGTTTAATATTTGTTTGCATTTTTGCAAACTTTCTTGTGGAATCAGAACCATCTTACGTGCTCTCACAACTGCTTCACACAATGCTCTGCACCTCAATACTGGCAAAACGAAGGCTATTATTTTTGTATCAGAGTATAATATAAATCAACTACAGGGGTTGAACTTGCCTGGTATCGAGGTGCAGACGAGTGTGTTCGTCCCATTTGTCGATACTGTAACTAACCTCGGAGTGGTCATGGATTCGAAGTTAACGTGGAAACCGCTGGTAGATGCAGTTAGCCGAAAGGTTAAGAGAGCTCTTTATGGGCTCAGATCATTTAGATCCTGTACCAACGAGGCGTTACGTAAACAGCTGGCCAGCGCTCTTGTCGTCTCCCACCTAGATTATTACTCTGTAGTGTATCTGGACGTGTCAGAGGAGCTCCAGACTAAACTGCAGAGACTACAGAATTCATGTGTGAGGTATATTTATGGTGTAAGGAGGTGCGAGCATATTTCTCCCTTCAGGAAGAAGCTGGGCTGGATGGATACTAAAGAGCGTAGAACGTACTTTGCGACGGTGTTAATGTATAAGTCGTTCTGCATAGGGCAACCGCCGCACAGTGGTCGGAAAAGCGAAAAAAGTGATCAAAAGTCTTGATTCACTCGAAATTACGGCTAAATGACTCTATGAGGGCTCATTTTGTTCGTTGTGTAATGGGGAACAAAACAAAGTGTATTGCCGAAATATCGGACAATATACATATATATAATATTGACGAATATATCACACTTTCTCTTATACCAGAAATATCGCTTTTTCCAAACCTCATATCTCCACAAAAAATGAAGATATCGATCTGATTTTTTTTCTAAATTGAACCCTGGGTGATACCAATTGAGAATGCTAGCATCCCCTACCACGCAGAGGGGTGAGATTGGGGGTCAGAGGGTGAAAACATGGAAAATCGCCGAAAAATGCTTTAAAGGATTTTAGTGGACGGTGAAAACGTTTATGAACATGATTTTATCAACATCCTCAGTTTGAGCATCCATCCCTCACACTCTAGGGGTGAAATTGAGGGGCGAGAGCGTGAAAGGCATGGAAAATCGCCGAAAAAGCTGCAAAGGGTTTCGTGATGCTAAAAACGTTTATCACAATGATTTTATTAACATCCCTCAGTTTGAGCATCCATCCCTCACACTCTAGGGGTGAAATTGAGGGGCGAGAGCGTGAAAGCATGGAAATCGCCGAAAAATGCTGCAGAAGGGTTTTCGTGGATGCTGAAAACGTTTATCAACAATGATTTTATCAACACCCCCCACATTGTTTATGATTTTCCATTACCATGCCTTACTTTAACGGTGAGAGTGATGGCAAGAGAGTGAAAATATGAAAAATCAATTATATACATTTATATGATAAAATGTATACGAATTTTTTATTATAACAGTGGATTAGAGATGGTGTTAGTGTGTATGTGTGTACAGTGTGGCGTGTGGTGTGTGTGTGTCGTGTGTGTGTGTGTGTGTGGTGTGTGTGTGTGTGTGTGTGTGTGTGTGTGTGTGTGTTGTGTCTATAATATATATATATATATAATATATATACTAGTGGGCTCCGCCCCCCTGCTCGCTTCGCTCCGCCAACTCGCCCCCATTTTAATTTTTGTAGAATTTTTATTTTAAAAATATTATCATTATATTTATTTTCCGTGTTAAAATTCGCCCCCCTGCTCGCTTCGCTCGCCAACACCCCAATTTAGTTTCAGTGTTAATTTAAGAAAAATATGTTCAACTCATAAATTCTGTTATAAATTTGTTGACATAAATAAACTTTATAATTAAAATATTATATTACCTATCATCTTTATTACCTTAATCAGCTATGCGCATAAATAAGGGAATTGATGTCCCTTAGTCTATATCAAAATCCGCAACAAGGTATTTTCGTAATATTAAATCAAAAAAAATACATTAGAAAAAAAAGCTTGTTCATAACCTCAAAAGAAAATATATAATTCCCCTCATTTATATAAATATCAAAAATCATTATAATTTCTCATCGGCCTGGACATGTCGCCTACTCCCGTGCAACCCGCCCGCCGACTCTCAAATTCAACACATACGCAGTTCTGCAACGCATGCAGTATACTGTCAATAGCCAGATACAGCCGTAAAGTGCAATGAGACTACTGCAATGTATATATACTTTGTTATTTATTATAAGTAGTTCAGCAGTAGTAGTTATTAAATAAATATTATGACTATCAGCTGCTTTCTAATGCGCCTGAATGGGGAATTGATTCCCTTAGTCTCTTACAAGCGAT
>CM053168.1:22035618-22093315 GCA_012977825.3 Pteromalus puparum | reverse complement strand
GAAATATTTAAAAGATTATTACAAATCAGTATGACCAGAGGGTAGGCAAAAAATTTGTTATTTATAATACAGCTATTAGCCGTGTATGTAGCAAAGACAAATAAGTTGATATTCAATGAGCAGACGCTGTTTTGCGCAATAACGGTCAATTCAATACCCGACGATAAAATATCACAAAAGTCTTTCCTTATCTATATTTTTTCATCAGCTTGTTCTCGCAGACAGGCAGACGATTTTTAAGATCGTGAAACTCAAGATCTTCAAGGAACTGGAATTTACTTCTAAGTGGTTTGACAAGGGTTAGCAAGATTGGGATTATACTGAATACCTTTTATAAGAAGAAGTCAAGGGATTTGCGTGTTGTAATAAAACTCCTTTCGACAAGAAAGCGATCTTATTAATACAAAGAGAACAACCGATTTTGAATTATTATGAAANATATCATAAAAAATGAACAGATCAGTCAATCTAGAAAATCTTGCGGGAAAAAGTAGACAAATTTATGTTCTTTTAGGTACACTATTGTTGAATATATTGTATAAATCATATCATTATAAAAAAGCAAAAATATTTTTTCAAAAATAGAAAAATGGCTATAATATGGCCCTAAAATGGTCAGAATCATAAAACAAAAAATTACCAAAATTCAGAATTAGAAAAAATATATGCATGTCAAATTTTATTACGATCCGTCGCATGGTTCCAAAATTATGGCGGTATACGTACACACACACACACACACACACACACACACACACACACACACAGACACACACACACACACAGCCATCCGCACGGACATTTTCTAAAAACGTATGATTCGTACTCGAAACACCTTCAAATGCGTTTCCACGAAGTATTAGCAAAACTGAAAATTTTACTATTACAAAGCTTCCTCTTGAGGAGGAAGTAAAAAGAAAATGGAACTGAACTCAAGGATCGTTATGCAGTCATCGACATTCGAGGGATTGTTACAAGTGCGTGAGCGTATCAACGAAAGAATTAAAATGATACAAGAATGTGCGTCTATGGTTAACAAAGTAGTTGAATTGCTTTTGGGTTATTTAAAAGACGAACTCGATAAAGAAGAAAATAAAGCTGAAATTATAAATATGCTTAAAGATATTACAACGTTTGTATAGTATTGTGCTCCACGAAAAGCAGAAATTGAAAATAAAATTAAAACCGACATGGAATCAACAACTTTTAATTTTTATTCATTAGATATTGTATTAATGGAATTATTTGCTTATTGTTTGCCTCAAATGTCACTACATTTATTATCTATAATGGAATTAGCTTGAAACTTTTTATAATCCGTTTATTCATTATCATTATTTCTATTAATTTGCTTACATGTATTTTTTTCTAGTTAAGTTAATAAGTGACACGTATGGTGTCCGCACAATTATGCTATTAGTTATTTAAGAATTTTTTTAAAATGTACTTTGCTTAATGTTTTTATAAATAAATTTTATAAAATTGATATACTGAACTCTTGTATGTTTTTTATGTACCCCCTNGAACTCTTGTATGTTTTTTATGTACTTCCTCCACCACTCTTTTTACCTTTGGCGTTACATCCGATTCAATTATATATTCGTAAAGCGCTATGACTCGAATCATTTATCTACGTGACGTCAATGTAGACGGATCGGAGCTCAAGATGGGTCCGCCATTCAGCAAACCGATAAATGCATCTAAATCAAATGGGTACGACAGTAGTCGTGACAAATTGTTAGATTCGAAGCAATCATCAAAAGATTCGGATAAAAAGAGTAGCTCTCACAGCTTCTCTACAAATAATTTTTCTTTCCCAACAAAGGATGGCTATAAACAATTAAAAAAATAACATTGCGATAATTAAAAATAATATTATCTTCATATATCCAGGACCACAATATATTTCATAACGTGGACGAATTATTATGAAATAAAACAGTAAAATATATTTTTTTATATATAAATATTGCATATGCTCCCTCTTTCATAATATCCCCGGAGCCAAAATTTAGAGTAGGCTTCGCGGCACCGTGTAAGTAGTAGGGATTTTTAATATATTGAGGCGCAGAAAACCAGAAAGGTCAGTCTGCTACGAGACGTAGGCGTGTGCAGATCGCCGGTGAGTATCTTTCTCTCTCTCTCTCTCTCTCTCTTTCTCTCTGTTTCGCTCCCTCTCTCGCTCTCTTCCTCTCTCTCCCCCTGTTTTCACACACACACACACACACTTCTCTCTCTCTCTTTTATTCTCCCTCTCCCCTGTTCACACACACACACACACACACACACACATGCACACACGCAGACGCATGCACACACACACAATTGTATTACCATGCCCCCTTTTTAATTACCTATCCCTCTCCCTGCATATACTGGTATGGCGATGACGTCACTGATGTCTCGTGAGTAGTGCACGTGAGTAGTATATATACTACTCACGTGCCATAAAATCTCACTGAAGACACGCGTTTCGTACAATATTTTATAGCAGTCGCTGCCTTAAGGGGGCATACCACCTTTAAACTATGAAAAATAAACTTCTTATAAATAATAACAAAAATAAATTATAATTGTTATATAATTTTTATACTAATATTAGGTTATATTACCTGTATTTTTACCATGGTAAATCCATATTAGCACCTACTTACCCATGGTGACTCTCACATGGTTTGATTGGGATAAAATTTTAGGAGAATGCTTTGTACACTTGTAGTTTTGGTATGAATAAAGGGATTTCAATTTGAATGCTCAGAAAATGTTTAACAATAAAAATACTTAATTTTTGGCCTTTTTTAAACCTATTTCTAACACATTTTTTTTCATAAAAGATGTTCTAAGCATTCAAATCAAAATCCCTTCATTCATACCAAAAGTATAAGTGTACAAAGCATGCTCATAAAATTTTAGCCCAATCAAACCATGTGGTCACATGGAATCCTACGGATCGTGCCAAAATGCTCAAAACAGTATACGGAGAGTCACCATGGGTAAGTAGGTGCTAATATGGATTTACCATGGTAAAAATACAGGCAATATAACCTAATATAAGTATAAAAATTATATAACAATTATAATTTATTTTTGTTATTATTTATAAGAAGTTTATTTTTCAGAGTTTAAAGGTGGTGTGCCCCCTTTAATCCGCCAAGGCACGCATATCTTATCCGCATCTTAAATTTGCAAAGTAAATAGTAAACTTCGCTTACATTGAACCATCGTCGTATTTTCTTCGCAAATGATAGAAAAATCCAAAATGCTCGTCGAAATATCCGCGCCTCCTCGAGCAGACATGACGTTACGTTAACAAAAATACCTTGCAGAATACTAATTTTATATAAATTTGTAATTCGTAGTTCAGTCTTCAATAAATTTTTGGATAAAAATGCTTCTCCTGCGTGTACACGTATCAATGACATCGACGACAGAGCTTATAAATAAGAGTGAATTAAGCAACTAAAAACAACGGTCTGTCGCGGAAGTTGTTCGTAGACAAAATTAGAATTAATTACCTAGAGACATGAGCAAAAACTTTCCATTTTTAAAATTTACGCGAAGTAGTACTTAAATAATTCTAGTATCATACAGTAATCATATCTTTTCCGTCAACTTTTTAAATATTTGAGTATTATACAATCTGTAACGGGGCTGCTCTGCTCGGTATCGACAGCCGCGCAGACGTTAGCTGCGTGCAATGCAGCTACCGGAGCGGAGAGACAATCGCGCTATAATCGAGACAGGGTCTCGTTTCCTCGGATGTTTTCGAGATCGTAGGTGGATCAGCCAAGATCGTGTGTTGGCTAGCTGCAGTTTTATGCACGTGTATCGAGAAGCGATACGCGTGCCCGCGGAGGCGGCGGGGATCTTATAAGGAATCGGGCTCGGATTCCAAGTCACAACACGAGAATTAGCGTTTAAGGAGTGAAAATATATTGTTCGATAAATAAAGAGTTACACGCGCACACACACGGGTGTACGAAACGCAGGCGAGAGGGCGAATAGAGACCGGGAGGAAGCTGGCGAAAGAGAGATGGATAGAGAGCTGACTTACAGAAATAAAGAAAATAATGCTTTATCTCATATCCAAAGTATATTAGAAACAGAAGAAAGGTGTTGTAAGGATTTTAGTTTACCAGAACCTGATAATCTTACTTTTAATGATGATATGTCTTCTGAAAATATAGTGCAAAGTGCCACTATTTTCAAACTAATGTTAAATCTATTAAATGAAGATCAACTCTCTATTTTCACAGAACTCATTAACAGCAAAACTAACATTTATTTCATTGGTGGTCCTGGAGGTTCAGGAAAAACTTTCTTATACAAAACTTTAATACACTATTATATTTCATTAAACAAAAAAGTCTTATCAATGGCTTCGACTGGTATAGCCTCTATATTATTACTAAAAGGGATGACAAGTCATAGAACTTTTAGATTACCTTTGGATTTGGATAATATAGATACTGTTTTTTTATAATAGATTCAGATAAAAAAAATTAAGGTTGGCTGATTTTATTATTTAGGATGAAGCATCTATGATTCCGAAAAAAGCTTTAGAAATAATAGATCGAACCTTGCAAGATGTATGCTGTAATAAAATACCTTTTGGAGGAAAATTAATAGTATTAAGAGGTCATTTTAGAGAAATTCTTCCAGTAATAAAACATGGTTATAGAAATTCTATCGTTGAGGAAACAATTAAATATTCCAAACTATGGTCCCTTTTCAAAGTTTTAAAATTAAGAAAAAACACACGTTCTAATGATAGAGAATTCTCATCATTATTGTTAGAATAGACATATACTAAAAGACGTCAAATTCGCGTGGAATGAGGAACACGAAAATGCGTTTCAAATAATGAAAAGAAAAATCTCAGCGAAGCACCTTTTTTGCACAGACCGGATTCAGACGCGGAATTTATTTTCCATTACGACGAATCGAACACGGGTTTAGGAAGCGTTATCACACAAATAACTAATGATGAGGAGAAAGTAATCGCATACACGAGTAGAGCATTACGAAAAAATGAATTAAATTCTAGCACTATTGAACGTGAGTGCTTAGCGATAAAATTCGCAATAGAAAAATTCCGACCGAATATCGAAGGAAGCAGTTTTACTGTAATAACCGATCATAGCGCACTGCAGTGGCTTTTCAAGAAAAAATACCCTATAGGAAGATCAGGCCGATAGGCACAAGAGCTCATGAGTTACGATTTCAAATTCGTACACCGTAAAGGCAAATATAATGTTAGATAATTCCGATAACTCGAGTTCACGTTCCGATGGATCAACGCGCAAGCACAACATGAGAAACCACGCAAAGAAAAGATTAGAAAAAGCGGAAAGAAAACGCCTGTGTTACGTCGGTTCTTAGTTATTTCGCTAAAAATCCGACTATTTTCTTCAAACTTTCTCTACAGAGAAAACTGGAAGATGGTCGCTCGTTTTTGCCCTTGCGTTGCCGCAAATAGACAGGGATGAGCTTTGCGGTCGCGTTATGTATTCGGGAATTATTTTAAAAAGAAAAGATATTATTAATTGTTAATTCAAAAATAACAAAAGTTAACAAAACTAAACCTTTATA
The DNA here is from genome assembly GCA_012977825.3 of Pteromalus puparum. Lineage (NCBI taxonomy): Eukaryota > Metazoa > Arthropoda > Insecta > Hymenoptera > Pteromalidae > Pteromalus > Pteromalus puparum. Next base: position 22,087,723 of record CM053168.1, on the reverse strand, counting down.
CAGATATACTAATCGAGTAAAATCTTGTTTTTTTATTTTTTTTTACTTAACTTTGGAGTGATTGCTGAACAGGCACAAGTCCTGAACAATCACTGGCAAAGAAAGTATGGTTTTTAAATAAGTTTCTAACTCTACGCGGTTTGAGAGCCTATTTCCACTCTGTGATAAACAGGATAAAATATCCTGATCGCCAGAATGGTTATAGACTCTATAGAGGAATTATTTTTCGCAACACTAGTGTTTAGAAATTTTACGGTCAACCGGCACTTGACCCTACTCTTAGCGAGGGAAAATGATTCTACTCTACGCAGTGGTAGATTTCAAGGAAAGATAGAAAGGTAACGTATACGTAAATATATTTTTTTTACTTACTTTTTTGCCTGCTGCAGTGAAGACCTTGTTGACGAACTCACAGAGTCGAACGCCGTTAATTTTTCCGGACTTAAAATTGTTAGAATATGTACATAAACGACAAAAGTCATACAATGCTTTTCCCAAATAAATTATTTTTTTCTCTGGTGGACATCTGGACATCGACTACAAGAGACATGGATAACGTGCTCATCATCTTCGAGCCGGACCTATGAGTGCACATCAAAAGCCACGGAGCATACTACCTGGACTTGATTTTTTTTTTCTTAGGCGGACACCTGGAAATCGTGTACGAGAGTCCCAGGTGATAGGCTCATAATCTTCAAGCACAACTTACATCTGCATAACAAAAGCTGGGGCGCTAGTAAATTACGGAGTGATCCTCCTATTCAAGACCTGGATAAGCTATCCACAAGCCGAGGCTTCCATTTATTTCGTGACGATTTTGTATGCAATCGTTTGTAAATCGTTGACCAACATTGTCCGATTGACTTTCTAATGGTAAATGGTTGGCTTACATTTCTACGAATGTTGTTATTTTATTTTATTTATTTTTATTTCATTTTATTAATTAAACGGGCAGGAATGCCCTATACATAAGAAAGGTAATACATATGATAGGTCGGCGTACGCATGACGTTACCTGGCTTTTACAGGTGAAATCACAGTAGAGATCAATAATAGATAAGGAACTACTTAACAGGTTAACAGTTAAGGAAACAGTTAACAAGCGGCTGGCGCTGGCAAAAATTTCCAGAATTCAAAGTTTTAATTAACGGTGTGTACACAAGCGCGTGTGTGTCATATTATAACTTATTACAGAATAAGTATAAACAGTGGTTTAAAAGTAATAGCTGAAGGACAGTATTGAAGGGTAATTAAGGAGCCACAATTAATGGGGCAGTAATTGAGGGGCACTAATTGAGGAGCACAATTTCTGAATCGGTGGCGGCGAAACTTCTTTGATTATAGAGAGACTACAGAATCTATATTTTAAAATTTACATTTGAGACGATATGCGTTGAGGGAGAAAATTGAGGAGAAAAATTGAGAGGCAAAATTAAGAGAGAAAATTGAGGGAGAAAATTAAGGGGGAAAATTGAGGGCGAAAATTTCTGAACCGGTTGCGGCCGCGAAACTTTTTTTATAATATAGAGAAATAAATTGATATTTTTGTCAATTTTCGATAGCAACAACGGTTTAAAAGTTGTACGCAGAAAGCCGATTTGTCACATTTTCTTTCATTGTTTAAATAATGTTCTTGGACAAAATTGTAGCCACATTTATATAACATAATATCCTGGTACCCTGTCCAAGCACTTTCTGCAGAGACACTTCCTCTGAATCTTTGTTTTTGAAACAGTACATTTTTAGTCTAATTAGCCTGCACTAAAATCACTCTCCTCACTTCCTTTCCGCACTAAATTCTCTAAACACACACACCCATCCACTCTTCATTATTCGTCAATTCAAACTACAAAAAATGATAAAATATTATATCAACATATTTTATACAAAAAATATAATTTTCCTATATCTTCTTCTTTTGTGGCATTCTTTACAATAAGTATAATAATCAGCATATCTCATCTGTAAGCAAAGCAAGCGTTTTTTGCTAGTGATAAACTCAACTGCAATAATTCTTTAAACTAGCGCAAAAACTGGCCAAAATGAGTAGTGAAATCAAAAAGTAAAACGTCCATTATTAATTTTGATTAAAATTTTTAAATCGTTGTTTAAAAATTATACTTAAAAGATATTGGATAGAAAAACAATGTTTCGCGCGATTTAAAAAAATTATAACTGGGCTGCTCTGCCCGGTGTCGATAGCCGCGCAGACGTTAGCTGCGTGCAGTGCAGCTACCGGAGCGGAGAGACAACCGCGTAATAATCGAGACCAAGTCTCGTTTCCTCGGGTATTATCGAGTTCGTAGGTGGACCGGCCAAGGTCGTATTTCGGCTAGCTGCAGTTTATTCGCACGTGCACCGTGGAGGGGAGGGCACTGGTGAGAGAGAGAGATGCAGAGCTGACACTTACGGTTGACGAGAGTCGGCTCAGCCCCAGGACGTCTCCTTCGAAGGCGAGTGGTTGGAATCGCTCGGAAGCCTTGGACGTAGCGGAGTCGCACAGAAACCTCGAACAAGGCGCAGTCGTTGTCGGACCCTCTGGGTTGCAGTCGTAAACCGGGAGCCTTCGCACGTCGCTCTCACAAAGCTATCGGTCTTTTCGTATCGAGGAGTCGCGCGCACGATGCTTACTCTCTGCGAGTCTAAACGAATCTGTCTCTCTCTCTCTCCGCGAGACGCGGCACGCGCGCGAGGCTCTCTCTCTCTCTCTCTCTCTCCACTTACCGTGCTTTCTCCCGTTCCACTCTCTGCCGTTCGCCTGTAACAGAGCTGTAATATATTATTATACATCATGATATTTATGCTGGGGAGGTTATGACGAGTTAACATTGTTCCTCGTCATAAAATTAACAATAATTAATAGATATACGTAGTTAACAACGAAGTGTTTGAATACTAAACTCCTTAAAATAAGTCTTCGTAGTAGCAGTGGGTATATTGAATGCCGAGGAGTAATTCCTCTCATATCTTCGGTTATCATTGCTTAGCGGCGGTAGAAGATAAGAAGGCTTGAATGTTTTTAAGATCTGATAGGTTGTGACAGCCAGAGAATACTTTCTACGCTTGTGTGGCAGAAGCCACCCAAATAAATAGTAATAACCTGGCGTCACGAGGTAGACAAAATATAAATCGAACTAACGTATTAAAATGTCGCGTCAGTTTAAGGTCTTAGTGTAATGGAATTTTTAATTCCATTACGAACATAAATACAAAATAATGAAAATATGAAAACATTACACGCACGCACACAATACATACTCTTACACTCACGACGCGCCGTCATTGCAGCAACCACACGCCGAGAAAAAAGGTCGTACCCGACAAAAATAGAAGAACAGCCGTAGCCGTAAATATCGCGACATCTTAAACGATGACATGCATAAAGGTAAAATACCTCGCGGTACTAAAAAAATCCAATCTCACGCACGCACTCTCAAAGAGCGCGCAGGCGACAAAGATCATCGGGAGAGCTAGTTACGAGCTCGATTCTCCAAACTAGAAGTAATAAAACTAACAAGGAGAGCTACCTCAGTGGCGAAACATTGTACAAGTGGCCACGTTCATCGAGACGCACCGACCTCTCGTCTCTGCAAGAAAGCAGACGCATCAAGGCGCCCATCTGTTTCCACCTGCACCTAGGAGGGACGAGCCATAGGACCGACACGCACACCAGCCTGGCCGCACTGAACCACTGACGCAAGGCTACCGAGTGCAAGGGACCTACAGCTGCAACCTCCTGATGGCGCACATCAACTACACACACACACACACACGAACACACACACACACACACACACACACACACACACACACACACACACACACACTTACATTAGTTAAAAAGTACTTTTCTCTATTTAGAGTGAATAAACGTAGAAGTGTTGTAAATTCTAATCCCGTGTAAAAGTGATTTCGTGATTTGGCTCCCTTTCCCGGTAGGCAGTGACCGCGTCTGCGGTAGCCAAAAGGGATTTTCTCCAATTATACACAATCATAATAATGTAGGAGAGGAACTCTGCACATCATAAGTATATTGGTGGATTGCGCTCATTCGGACGTAACATTAGTTTCTTATGAGATCACAGAATACATTGCGCGCATAGTCGAAATGCAGGATTAATGCTGCAACTAGTTGTTTTTTTTTTATTTTAGGCTACTAGACAAGTCGTAGGTCCTTAATCGTAGGCGATTGAATACTTCATAGACTCGAGAGCATATGGATGAGACGTGGCTGTTCTATAACAAATCCTCAGTAATCTTAACACCTAAATTCTTCACTGATTTGGTGCATGGTATAGGCGTGCCATCAAAGACTACTCTCACGGTTTTTTGATTGTTTAGTTGTATACCGTTATCGATGGACCATTTAGCTACTCCATTTGCGTCCTGGGCGATGCGCGCAATGCACTCTGGCAGGTCGTTACGTGTGCTTTTTAAGTAAATTTGGAAATCGTCCGCGAAGAGCATACGTAACTCTCCGCAGTGGGTCAATGAGCAGACTATGGTATTGACGAAGATGAGGAACACCACGGGTCCCGGGTTGGAACTTTGGGGAATACCAGATAAGAGGTTTAAGAATTTCGTTGGTAGGCCATTTAGGTTCGGGACGGATTGTGATTGGTCAAACAGGTAAGAGTAGAAACATCTGATGACATTATCAGAGAAATTCTCTCTTATCTATCTTAATAAGACTGTATGACTGATAAAATCTACAGATTTTCAAAAATTGTTTAAGAGAGAGAGAGAGAGAGAGAGAGAGAGAGAGAACTAGACACATGCGGTGTCACCGTTTAAGACAGCGCAAATCACCTCCATCCAGATATGGAATAACTGGCAACACGGCAACGCTACGTGTAAGGGACTTAGCGCGTATCTGTGCGGAGAAACTCGAAGACTTTCGCCAGAGCTATTTAACCGCGCACACGTGTACGGTAAAGCACGAAACTGTGGAAGCTTACGCGCGCGCACTTGCAATCGACATCTCGACTCAGTACCCACTCTCGTTATTTCGAGCGCGCACCCCGGAAACCGGCCTGGTTACAGAGATAGCGCGAGTGCGCGTCTGTGACCCGTGAGTCCATTCTCCGCGTAACGCTAGTCTTCCTTGGTCAACCATCCGAGTTTATAAGTATCGGTCGTCTCTCTCCATAATCTGTGCGATTGTATCACCCTGAACTCCCCCCCTCCCTCGCTCTCTCTTGCTCTTTCTCTTACTCTTGTCGCAAGCGGACGCGCAGCTAATTGAGCAGCTGACATGGCTGACTGTTGTTATAGTTAGCAAATAAACATTCAATCAATTTTCATCTTACATCATAAGTAATTATATCGTACCTAGTTCTCGAACCACCTTCTACGTGGATGACCAACGTCCACTTTCCTCAGACAGATTCTCTCTCTACGTGCCTTCTGCACGGTCAGACAAATATTCTTAATCATTTAATACAACAATAAATGTTATAATATTTTATGAGTGTGTGTGTGTATATATATATATATATATATAGCTTTTTAAAATATTTATTTTTATTCTAGAAAGAGTGATTAATGTTGAAAACCAGGAAATTGATACTGCTGCAATTGAGGCATTTTGTGCTATAATTACTAAAGAAGTTGATGGCATCCCTTTGGCTACCAAGCTTTTAGCAATTCGGATTCAATCCACGATTGAAAGACAGGCTCTACAAGCATTAACAGTATGAATTATTTTACGTATTATTTATTTTTCATTTATTTAATTAGTACATAACTTTAACATTGCAATCAAAGAAATAACCAAAGCAATAGCTACTGGTCGTCGGTTAATTGTTTCGATAGCGGAGTCGACACCCGAATAAAATATCTTAGTCAAAACATCATGACTGTCATTGACCAACTTGCTCCACTTAAGCCACCAAACCAAGACTTAAACTTAAACTTTAACAATTCAAACCGAGACAGAAGGGTTACTCTCCATGGGTCAATGCCGAACTGCAACACCCATACAGCCGACAAGAAGCTTTAAACAGACAACACGAACATGCCCGACGAAGCACTACCTGTCAATCTGTGAAGAGCACATCAATCTCTCGTCGCTGAGGCCAAACGACGATTTAATCAAACGCGAGACGCATTCATTCAAACTAAAGTTTTTGATGCTCTAGAAAATAACAAAAACGTATGGAATGAATTATGGAGTCTTTGCCTCATTTCAAAGGCGAAAGTGGACTGACGTGGCTTCACTACGGATAAATTGAACACCCATTCTGCTAGGGTATCCATATCCGATGCAGAGAGCGAGAATGATTTGGGCAATTTCCTGACCGGGCCAGTAAGGATGACTTTACTTTTCGTGAAGTCACCTTTATGACGTGGTTCGTCTCAAACAACCATTTGCTGTTTCGGACTTCCATCCAATAGCCCTTATGAGCTCTCTCCAAGGTTCTGGAGCAGATCGTACATGAGCAGATCTACGAGTACCTAGTTTCAAAGAAAATCCACGGCCCTTTCAAGACCAGTTTTTGGCACAATCATTCGACACAGAGAGTACTGCTAAAACTGGCAGATAACATCAGGACTGGTATTGACAGTGACACATAGTTACTCACCATCTTCCTACTGTTTGACTTTAGTAAAGCTAACTATGTAAGCTAATAAGGATGAAATTCTCCAAAATATTAGTTATGTGGGTCATGTCTTATCTATCAGGACGTAACGAAAGAGTAGTTACTAAATTAAACATAAAATTATCTTGGCTAACAACCAACCAAATTAACCTTGGCATCTCCCACGGCTCGATTTTAGGGCTTCTACTGTTTAGTATTTACATTAACGATCTCCGAGGGGTGTTAGCCGGGTTTCACAGGTCTCAGGGACTGCTGACCAACAGTGTTGCTCATTTTTTTTTACGCGGACGACTTGCAAACCTACACTCATATTGCAAGAGTTGATCTTCATGAGGGTGTGAATTGCATGTTAGCGGCAAGCAGTGTCGGAATAGACTTCACACAATGCTTTGAACCTTAAGAGGATAAGCCACTTTTAAACTCTGAAAAATAAAATTCTTATAAATAATTACAAAAATAAATTATAATTGTTATATAATTTTTATATTAATATTAGGTTATATTACCTGTATTTTCACCATGGTAAATCCATATTAGCACCCAAGTTTCATACAATGCAATTATTTAAACAATATGTACACAAAAATACGAAATTTATCACACCAGTACTAAGGTACATGAAATACATGTATTCCTTAGTGATTTTTTCTGTAGAATAGGATAAAATTGTTACTCAAGGGGACAAACCACTTTAAAACCCTGAAAAATAAAATTCTTATAAATAATATAATATAATAATAATAATAGTTTATCAAATGTTGTTAAAATTGTATAAATCATATTAATATAAACCAAATATTTTGTACAAACGTTTTGCAAATAAATAGTTTAACCGTATAATAAACAAGAAATATTGCATGCTGAATTATTATTTTAACATGCCAGTTGGAAATAATCTCATTCACGTAATTGTTAATAAAACTTATTAGCTTTTATTAGATTTTATTAGATTTTCATACCCATTTATGAAGAGTGAAATGTCAACTCTAATAATAGCTTATAACACTTATTAATGTTTGAAAGATTTAATTATATATTTTTTAATTTTACAAATGTTGTTAACCTTTTAATAGGTTTTGTTAGTTTTTTGAGCGGGTTAAATAATCTTCAAGAAAAAATAACAAAGTTAATAACACCTATTAGATCTTACTAGTGTTTTGTAGCTTTTATTAGTATCTTTATGTGTTTTAAAACATTAAAAGCAAGTTATTAAAGAATTTTTTTAAAGATATTAGAAGACAAAACTTTATGTTTATATTAAAATAATTTATGAAATTTCATAGCAGTTATATTATAGCTTTTTGAAAAATTTACTTTATTATTGTACGTAGATATTTTTCAAAACTTATTAGAAGTTATTAGCTTTTATGCAGGTCACGCATTTATTTATTTTTGTGCCAGAATATATCGAAAATTGAATCAAAACTACAAAAAACCTAATAAAAGCTATAATTTATTATTATAAACATTTTTAGAGTCCAAAATGTACATATGCTGATCATAAAAGTTATTAACTTTTATTAGCTTTTTCCAGATAATATTATAATTCTGAAATGTATTCTAAACTTATGATAGCTAAAAATTATCGGATTTTTATCATTCAAATTTTGTTTTATGTATTAAAAGATAACGAACTGGTATAACTGTATACCAAAGTATTTAAAAAAAAATAGAAGTTAAAAAAAAAACGACAAATTCGTTTAGTTGGAGTTTGACCGTAATAAAACCCTACCATAAAAAGGATTAGCGCGGCCCGTAGGCCCCGAGCCGCAGTGGCTCGAATAGTCCTCAAAGCGGTAGTGCAGCACAGCCGCACGAGAAGCGTCTCGTCGGAGAGACCGAGAAACACCCGAGAAATCTCGGAAAATCCAAGAATTCTCGTTGTTTCCGAGATCTCGTCGTATACGAGACGAGATGAGATTTTTCGAGACAAGAACCGCTTCTCGTCTCGTCTCGTAAACGGAGCGTCTCGCAGAGCCTTAAATAATACATATATGTGTTTGCTGATATTTAAGAATTATAAATTAAAATTAGGGGGTTGGCGAGCGGAGCGAGCAGGGGGTACCCCTCTAGTATATATATATATATATATATATATATATATCTCCTAATTATATGTTCATTTTGGCCACGCACTCCCCCCGCCTACAGCTGGTAAAAATTGTTTGTTTTCATTAATTTGAAAATATCCTAAGCCCCCCACCCACTCCCCCCCCCCACACCCCCCACAAATTATTGTTTATTAACTACTTCAAAATGCTAAATTAAGAATGTTAATGTTTAAATGTGTAAAATTTTCTATTACTAATGCTCTCAGATGCTCTCTCTTAAGCTTCCCTTTTCCGTGAACTTCATTGTTGCTCAACATATCAATACAAAAATGCCTGTGTCGTCACCTTGAATTTGGGTGTGCAGTTTTCAACGACTTTTGTTTTAAAAAATCTGTTCGCAGATACACCGTTCATACTTCATTTTCGTCTCATCTAAAAAAGTGAGATTACTTCCTATTTATATTTCATTTTCAAAACCTTCCCAATAGCATGGTCAATTCTGAAGATACATATCTTATAGTACACTTACTTACTTTATAACCGTTTGTTAACCGGCTCAGGAGAATGACTCGTCTGCATCCGATATCACATCAGCGCATCCCACTGACGACAAAAGCGAGAGCGAATATGTAGCATCTAGTTGCAGGCTTCTGTTCAGCTGTACGAACCTGCCGTACCATTTAGCTATTACGTGTCGTCCTCTCACGTGGCCCGCCTCGTGATATGCTACGTAGCTATTCCAAAATTATATGAATCGCCGGGGATAGGCAGTCAGGAACAAAGTGACACAAGCCGAGTAATAGTAAAGTTTCTCTTTATGTAAAGACTCAAAGATCAGTACAACAGCAGCGCGGAGTAAGAGAGACGGAGCAGAGCGAATAATGCCGAGAGAGAGAGTATTGCGATCGGGCAGGTACTTACAGTGGTGCTTCGTGAAGCTGGACACAGGCCTCGTGGCTTGGACCGGAGCGGCGCAGTACGGAAGACCAGTGGCTCGACGCTGGGAAGCAGGACGAAAGCCTCAAAGCCTCGTGTGTGGCCGGGTGCAGCTAGAAGTCGAACGGCAAACCCAAGGGGCACGCGATGCTGAACAGCCGCGGGATAACTCCAGCGACACACGGGGATTCTGGTCACGGACGCAGTAGCAGTCCTCTGGACGATGAACGCACGCACGGATTTTAAGAAGCACAGAAACGAGGAGGCAGTATCGGCACGACTGCTCTGCACGGCGGTAAGCTTCTAAGTGTCGCGGCGCGAGACGCAACCGCGTGAATAGTCTAGTTTCTCTCTCTCTCACTCTCTCGGACGGCGCCACACACACATACACGCAGCGCGCGGCTCTCTCTCTCTCTCTGTGTGTTATAGGTGTCTGCTCCGCTCACTTACCTGCTGCTGAAAAGGAATGTTATACACAGGAATGTTTATAGAGATAATGTTTATTATATCGTGATCATATAATATAGGGGAAAGAGGGACGTAACGAGTGCACACAAGGCAACTCGTTATAACTTTTACAAAATAAACAGACGTTAAGGTTAGCAGTAGTAGCAGCAAAAAAAAATATAAATATCTTGTAGTCCTAAAAAGCATGAATAATGGAATTTATTAATTGAAATGATAAAAATTTAATGTTGTAAAAGATAGTTGCAAAACTTACGGTGGTTGTATATTGTTTTATCGTCCAAAATAGATTGAAGTACTAGAGAGTGTTTCTAACTACTCACTTTTATTTTGCACTAATAATGGGGTTAGAAGTAACTGTTATTATATCAAACATAACAAGAGACAAACATACATGTATTACCGAGTAGCAGAAGATGTCGGTAAAATAGATTAACTGCTGTACCACTGGCGTATAATACATCTTATCGGACCGGTCATGTGACAAGATATCGGGAAAAGAAACTGTGACGAAAAGAAATAAAACAAGCAAATTTTTAACTTGTAATATGCAATGCAATCGTAATATCTCAATGAAATCAAGATTATTTTTAGTGAATAAAAAAATTAATTTGAATGTACACATAACTAGATTTACTTATGTCCTGACCGTTTTTGACGGTCTTACGGGGCAAGCCAAAACTTGCCGCGTAAATTTAAATGGTGTAATTGCCGTTAAAAAAAAATTATCAATACATTTTTTACTATCTAATAATACAATTTTTGACTACCAAATAATTATTTATAAACTAAAAAAATTATAATGAATAATTTTACAATTACAAAATAATTTGTTCATATCATCCGAATCATTCGCGTTAACTCGCTCAGCAACAATAATTTATAAATAATTATTCGATGTAACAAATATATTTATTAATTTTTTCTAAAAGAAAATTATATTATTCAAACTTACGCGGTAAATTTTAGCTTTACTCAAGGGTTGGCGCATGCGCAGTCCACTATATACTCTCCTTTACATCCATAATATATAGGAAGAAAATATATAGTTTATATATAATTCTTTTTATAGCACTGAGTGGCATAAAAAAGTGTTTTAGTTGACATATAAATAATGATTTTATAAACGTGAAATCAACTCAAAAAAAAATATAAATATAAACAATATTTGACGACTTGCGAGCGCATAGTACTGATAAAGAGTACAAAAGTTTAATTTGTATCAAAGGGTTTACGGATAAAAGTAATAATATAATTGACATAATAAAATACATGTTTAATTTAAGCATGAGTTGTTAATGTTGTAACAACATGTTAATGTGTAATACATTTGTATTATATGTATTGGTGTATATGTTTATAAAGTAAATCAAATCATAAAAATAAATTTTGAAAACAAAAATCTAAAATGGGAGGTTGGCGAGCAGAGCGAGCAGGGGGGCGAACCCCACTAGTATATATATATATGTTAGCGTGGCAGGAGTAAAAATTTAATTATTTAAATAATAATTTATTTATTTAAACAATTGAAAGTAGGTCACGCAGCCCGAGCGATGACTCACTATTTTATCGGTTGTTTATACAGTAGCGGTCATTAATCATGCTAATTGACCTACTTAGCTGCTGTTTACATAATTAGGGGTCATAAATCATGTCAATTGTCCTAATTAGCTACTGTGTAAACTGTACTGTGTCAACTGTAAACAAGTGCTATTGTTTACATAAACACGGCTACTGTTCCCCCCTCTCCACTTAAGCCACGTCCAGTCTCTCCATACGGGCCCATATACTACTGCCAAAGAATAGTAAAATATGTATGTAATACTTTTAGAAGAAATTCAATAACTAATGCTTACTAACGTTATTCTTTGGCACGTAGCTTCCTTCAACATTATGTATCGCTTCAATATCTGAATTGTTTTTACTTACTTCGTGTATAATTCTATAAAGTTTTTGTACGTTTTCATTCGATAGATAAAATTATTTTGAATCAATCAGATATTCATAATCAATGCGTAAATAAAAATTTTGTTTTTAACGAATGAGTAAAACAAAAACACCGCTGCCAAGTCATTGGCACTTAGCTTCCTCCTATTCTGCTAGTGGACGATAATTACATGGGACAATCAACTCATTCTTTGATTTAAATATTCGCTACTATTCGATACTAAAAGGATAGGTTAGGAAGACACTTGTAGGGGAGGGGTATCAGGGGACTGGGGGTTAAGGTGGATATCAAAAGGATAGAGCTCCGTGAACTCCTTGAAAACCATGAAAACTCTCAAAATATACTAAGCTTTAATTATCAAATTATATGGTTTAACAAAAATAATAATGTTCAGTCACACAGAGTATACAGGGTGAGAGTTGAAGAATTTGAATCTTAATATCTTTTAAACTAAAAGGTTTCATAAGCTACAAAAAGAACCTAGCCGAAGTGATCAAAAGATCAATCTTTTCCTAAAATTTCAACTCAATTTAAACCTTTTTACTCCCGTAATCGTACGACATAAAAAAAACATTTTTTTTAGTTTTTGATTTTTATCTCAAAAACTAGTCGCCAAAATTGCTTAAAATTTTTACAACTAGTAGATATCGTTGTTTTTTATTGTCATGAATTTTTTCAAAACATTTAACTATTTATTTTTTGAGTTATATATGTTTATCGAAAAATTACCTTTTATATCATAAAAAATGAACAGATCAGTCAATCTAGAAAATCTTGCGGGAAAAAGTAGACAAATTTATGTTCTTTTAGATACACTATTGTTGAATATATTGTATAAATCATATCATTATAAAAAAGCAAAAATATTTTTTCAAAAATAGAAAAATGGCTATAATATGGCCATAAAATGGTCAGAATCATAAAACAAAAAATGACCTAAATTCAGAATTAGAAAAAATATATGCATGTCAAATTTTATTACGATCCGTCGCATGGTTCCAAAATTATGGCGGTATACGTACATAGACACACACACACACACACACACACACACACACACACACACACACACACACACACACACACACACACACACACACACACAGCCATCCGCACGGACATTTTCTAAAAACGTATGATTCGTACTCCAAACACCTCCAAATGCGTTTCCACGAAGTATTAGCAAAACTGAAAATTTTACTATTACAAAGCTTCCTCTTGAGGAGCAAGCAAAACAAGCCTAGGTATAGACTTATAATCATTAAATAGAAACTGAGATCTAAGCGATGCCGTTTGAAAATTTTGAAGCTCAAGATCTTTAAAACTAATTGGTTTCATAAACAGCCCAAAAAAAGGGATCAAGGTGCTACATAATGCTAACCAAATCTAAAATTTAAACTTGATTTTTGCCTTTTTACTCCAGGTATCGCGTCACGTAGAAAAACAACTTTTTTAGTTTTTGATGTTTTTCTCAGGATATACCCCATGAAATGACTTAAAATTAAAGTGGAGTATAGTCCTAATAACTTTAAATAATCATGTTTTTTTTTAAAGATTCAACATTTAGTTTTTGAGTTAAAACAATTTCAAAAAATTGCGCTTTATGGTGTATAATAAAAGAACGACAGAAGATAATATAAATTTTCCGCGGTAAATAAGATAGGTAATGTCATTCTCTTTTAGGTACATACTAAGCAATTAATTTGTATCAACTATTCCACTAACTCAAATTTAAAAAATCGTTATAAAAAGAAGCCGGTCCAAGAAATGTAAAAATGGACTTTTTCCACTATGAGCTAGTAAAACCAAAGAAAATGAGGCTTGGTGGGTTAAGATCCACTGAGTAGAAGCTGAGATAGAGGCGTATACAAACACACACACACACACACACACATATATATATATATATATATATATATATGGGTGGTTCTCTGTCAAATCGAAGATGAAAAAATTTTTTTTGATCCAAACTTTATATATATGTTCTATAGGATGCCCGTGGCTCCCAAAAAAATTTTCAGCGCGATCCCTTCACTTGGCTTCAAGTTATAGCTGGTCAAAGTTGGTGTTTTAAGCGATTTTTGCATTTTTTGCCTATTTTCAATGATTTGTAGCTCATAATGGATGCATTTTTAACTAAAACTACCCTGATACTTTTTTTTGTTACATTTTCTAAATTTTTCAATAAATTTACTTTTAAATTCATATATACATGTTTAGGCTACCTTATTTGCATTTTAAACCTTAAAATGTGATAATCGAAGGGTTTGATCCGGACTCCGACTACTTTCGTACGGTGAAAAGATACCTTTTTATAGTGCAAAAGTACCTGTACAAGAGCCAGAATGGCAGAGGCCTTTGTTTTTTGTTTGTATGGGACACTAGTAGTGAAAAACCCTCAGAAATGATTCAAATAACTAATAATAGCTGTAGACAAAGGACGTATCCATCATAAAAATATCACAGTGGTTGTTTATATTAGTAAAAACGAATTTGACGTCCTTTGTCACAGCTATTATGAGTTATTTGAATCAATTCTGAGGGTTTTTCACTATTGGTGTACCATGAAAACAAAAAACAAAGGCTTCTGCCATTCTGGCTCTTGTACAGGTACATTTGCACTATAAAAAGGTATTTTTTCAATGTACAAAAGTAGTCAGAGTCCGGATCGAACCCTCAGATTTTCACATTTTAAGGTTTAAAATGCAAATAAGGTAGCATAAACATGTATATATGACTTTCAAAGTATTTTTATTGAAAAATTCAGGAAATTTAACAAAAAAAGTATCAGGGTAGTTTTAGTTAAAAATCCATCCATTATGAGCTACAAATCGTTGAAAATAGGCAAAAAATGCAAAAATCGCTTAAAACACCAACTTTGACCAGCTATAACTTGAAGCCAAGTAAAGGGATCGCGCTGAAAATTTTTTTGGGAGCCACGGACATCCTATAGAACATATATATAAAGTTTGAACCAAAAAAAAAAAATTTTCATCTTCGATTTGACAGAGAACCACCCATATATATATATACTAGGGGGGGTATCCCCCTGCTCGCTCCGCTCGCCAACCCCCAAATTTCAATTTACGAATGTACTTCAACTTTCTGTTTATGGCAATGAGATTGAAATAAGAGGTTTTTCCGCTCTATATAATGTTTATGTCACAGTATATTTAAATAATGTTGAAAGTAATTTTACCTTTGGAAATATTTCTCAACCTTCTGAATTAAAATTATTACTAAGTGGAGAACAAGATTCTGGTCATTTTGACATCATTCTTGAATCTAATAACGATAGTTCAACATCACATATTTTAACGCCTAATAAAAAAACAAATATTCTGAAAAGAAAAGCTTTAGAAAATAATTTAAGTGAAAATATTCCATATAAAAAAGTTAAGTCTCATAGATCTCAAACTAAAATTCGTGCTGTAGATTAAAAAAGGACAATATCAGAAAAGATTTCTCAAGATTTTGAGAAGAATGATTTTAATGGTAAAATGTGTTCAGCAGTATATGGCAAGAGGAAAAAAGTAAATACTCTTGTTGCCATAACGGAAAAGTTAGGTTATCACCTTTAAGCAATATAACAAAGATCTCAAAGAGCTTGTACTTAATGACAATCATTTCAGACATTTAATAAGATATTACAATAACTATTCTCTTTCGACTTTTAGTGCCAATTAAAAAAATACGAAAAACAGAGAGCTATATATAATTTAAAAATTCAAGGTCAAGTTTGTCACACTACCCATCTACATTGATACCTATAAATAATGAACCTATATGTGGACAATTTATTTTTGATACATAACTTCTATAGAAAAAGACTTAAATAACTGAGAAATTGACTGAACAACTTACAAGTTTTAACAAATATTTAAATAGAAATCCATACGCCAGGATTTTAAATGTTTAAATCAAATATCTAACATCAAAACTTACCAACTTACAAATTATTTTTTATTCGTAAACCGATAAACAAAACACAGATATATGAACCATTAACTGCGAATGTGGCGCCTTAATTGTCTCCAAATCACACTCTGAAAACTAGATCTTTGCGATATATCCATAAATACTTGAATGTGAACATAAGAATATTTATTTGAACAAATTGTACAATCACGTAGATCCTATGGTTTTTCTGTTAATGTTCCATCAGGTGATTTGGGATGGAGTATTGGATCAATAAAAAAACCAGATTCTAAAGAACGATTATAAATTGAGATCTTACCCTTATCCAAACCAAAACAAAGCTTAGGTACACTTGACTTTTTCAATATTATAATTATAGACTTTCATATAGACCAATAGTACAAACTTTTCCAATATTATTTAGTGGTAGACTAACAAACATTATTTTTGTACAGCACTTAATATGGTAGAAAGTAATAGATGATTTCTTTCGAAGTAATCAAAACAAGTTAGAATAGAAATGTTACCAAGGTTATATGACCACGTTTACAACTCAGCCGCAAACAATTCTCAAATTTTGAAAGAAGAAAGGATTAGAAATTTTGTTATTTTACCCGCAACATACATAGGTAGTCCTCGATACATGCAACACATTATCAAGATGCTATCGCAATAGTAAGATCAAAAACAAAAACCTGATTTATTAATTACCATGACGCGTAATCCTAAATGGGTAGAGTTAAAAAGGTTTTAGAATTTTCCAAAAGAACTTCTCCAAATGATATTCCAAATATTACAGTAAGAATTTTATACAAAATTCATTCTTACTTGATGATATAGTAAAAAATGAAATATTTGGAAAAGTAATAGCTTACGTTTATAACGATAGATTTCAAAAAAGGGATTACACCACGAACATATAGTTGTTACACTACATCCAAAAACAAACCTCATGACACCTCAATTAATTGATAATAGATTTCTGCTGAAATTCCCGTATTTAGATACAGATTTGCAAAAATTAGTATATTAAACACATGATTCATGGACACATATAGATCATGGACCAAATAAACTCTTGCATTGAAAACGATGAAACTATTTGTAAGAAAAATTTCCAAAACATTTCCCGATACCACAATTTTTAAAGAAAATGGTTATCTAATATCGAGGAGAGATAATACTTCACGAACCATACTTACAGAAGTGAAAAAATTTAAAAGAATTTCCAGGTCGAATACAGAAGGTTGTTCCATATAATAACTTTCTATTAAAAAAGTATAAGTGTCACATTAACGTCGAATATTGTGCATCAATCAAGTATTAATATATATTTAAATTATTCATAAAGGAGGAGATAGAGCATTATGCAGGGTAAAAAAATTGACAATTTGACAAATTCTAATGAGAAACTCCTTAGTTCATGATGAACTTACTGAATACGTAGATGGTAGATATTTAAGCCCAATGGAAGCTGCTTGGCGTCTTCAAGGATATCCTATTTATGGCAAGTTCTGCTGTGAACGTTTAGGAATCCATACAAAAGATCAACAACACATAGTTTATGAAGAAAGCAAGAATTGAAAGCATTGAACAAAAAAGAAACTACTTTAACAGCATGTTTGAATTGAATAAAATTGATGATTTTGCAAAGACACTTAATATGTATCAAATACCAGAATATTATAGGTTTAATAGAAAATCAACACTCTGGAAAAACGCTACACGTAATGGAATTTAGCACCATTGCTTGTCTCAATATCGTATCGCCAAAAGATACTGAAAGATTTTTCTTAAATTAATATTGAACCGAGCAAAGAGGTCAACTTCATTTGAAGATTTAAAAAATTCATAAAGGTATACACGTATCAAACATACAAAGACGCAGCGCGTGCAATGGCTTGATAGAAGATGATTCACATGTTTTTATTATTTTTGAAGAGGCTTGTCACATTATTACCATTTCAATTACGAAATTTTTTTGCATGGTTTATTAGCAGAACAAAACATACAAGCTAATACCATTTGGAATAAATTAAAAAATCTTTTACAGAAGATTTTAAAACAAATAAAGAAAATAATGCTCTATCTCATATTCAAACTATATTAGAGAACGAGGAAAGATCATGCAAAGATTTCAGTTTACCAGAACCAAATATGACTATTGAAAATAATGAAACATCTACAGATCATGTTTGCTTAGTGCTGATACTTTAAACGTATGTTCAATCAATTAACTACTGAGCAAAGTCACTTTTTGAAGAGTTAATTAACAACAAAGACATTACTTTATTGATGGTCCGGAGGTCAGGAAAACATTTTTATACAAAACATTATTTATTATTACATGTCATTAACAAAAAGTTTGTCAATGGCATGGAATGGAATAGCATCTATTTATTACAAGGTTTAACAAGTCATCGAACTTTTAGATTACCTTTAGATGTAAATAAAATAGATAGCGCTTTTTGAAATTAGAGTCAGACCAAAAAAGATTAAGAGAGGCAGATTTAATATGGAATGAAGCTTCAATGATACCTAAAAGCTTAGAAATTATTGATCGTACCTTGAGAAGATGTATGTAGTAATGATATTCCTTTTGCAGGCAAATTGATAGTTAGAGTGATTTCAGACAAATATTACCAGTAATTAAACACGGTACCGTAACTCAATCGTAGAGAAACAATAATATATTCATTTATAGCCTCTTTTAAAATATTGAACCTCAATAAAAATATGCGTTCAAACAATGTGAATTTTCTTCTTTTTTACTGAAGTAGGAGAAGGCAAATCAATACATTTGAAATACCCCAAAATTGGAAAACTACTAATGTTGTAATGAAATTTACAAAATATTAATTTAGAAGTTTCATCAATGATGTAATCTTAGTCCTCACAATGAAGATATCAAAACTTAAATGATAGAGTTTTAGAATTATTACATGGGAGTCAAAAACATTTATAGTATAGATTATGGCTACGCATACAGGAGTAGATCAAACTGAGGAGATATTTATTTAAAAAATATCCAGTTGAAATGTTAACGCAATTCGAGATGGCCTCCACCACATACAACTAAAATTTAAAAGTAAATGCAATAGTTATGTTAATTAAAATTTAAGTATTAAACATATGGTCAGTTTATGCAATGGAACTCGTTTTAAAGATTACTAAATGTTATGATAGAACATCGAAGCAGAAATAATTACAGGCGAACACATGATAGGCCAAAAAGTTTTCATACCAAGAATAACACTAAATACTGAAATTCGGTCTCATCCTTTCCCTTTACTCTTTTAGAAAACAATTTCCAATCACATTAGCTTTGCATTACAATAAATAAATCTCAAGGCCAAAGTTTTGATTCAATAGGAATATATTAGACGGCCACTGTGTTTTCTCATTGGTCAATTATATGTCGCATTGTCTTCGATGTAGAAACCCTAACAATATAACATTCAAAATGATACAGGTGAATCAATAAAAAATATAGTTTGGAAAGAATTTTTAATTAATACAAGTTTGTATTAAATTTTTTTGTTCTATATTTGTGTTCTTTCTTTCGTGATATCCATGGATGTACACGACATTATACATTGTCTACGACTCCATATTTTCACCTCTCTCAAAACTTTAGTCAAACTGAGTGTTGTCGAGTTTCGAATCGTAATATAAACAATTCACAATAGTAATTTGCTAAAATGTTGGAGAGAGAATTTTTTGTACTCTTGTGTTTTATACAAATAATCTTGTAGAAGTGCTCAAATCATTGCGTTTTTTTTTAAATTTTGCGTGCAGTTTGGGTATGTTTTTATTATCTTGCACACGACTCTACATGTGTTTTACGCATTTCACTAATAATATAACCACGCATACTCTTTAATTTAATTTTCAAAAAACTTTTTATTTTCTTTTTGTCAAGAGATTTTTACCCTTTTGTCTTACATTTATTATCTTTATAGACAATTATATCAATGACAATGGAATGGGATCCACTCCAAACTTCTTACGTTCAAGTTGACAGATGAACAAAGAAATTATTTACAATGTGCTTCTGCACGTACCCCTTGGGTGTGTGGAAAACTGTCAAATGAGCAGTCAAATAGAGTACATTGATCTTTTCCGATGAAACTATCATGTCAGCGACAATGAAGTGGAGGGGCCGGTGGAGGGAAATGGAGGGGCGGAGGGGGTGGAGGGGATTTGACCCTTCTAAATAACGTAAATTTTGAACAATTTCACGTTAAAAGTGGAGGGGACATGGAGGGGCTGGTGGAGGGGGGAGGGTCTGGAGGGGGGGTGTGAGGGGGGGAGGATTTTGCTTAAAATCACGCTTAGATCAATATATAATTGGGTGGATAATATATATATATATATACACGCTTGACTAACAGCCCAGAAGAAAAGAAAGTAGGAAAGCGAGACAGGAAGAGACAACGACATGAGAAAGTGGTGATGCAACGTGAGACCCTCGCTCCGAGAGTCCCTCACAATCCACTGGAGCCACGGGTGAAAACCCTGAAAGGGCCCAAGAAAAACAAGCGTCCTGGCGGAATTTTAGTGAAAGTAGGGCAAAACAAGACGTACGCATAAGTTCTTGGGAAAATCCAAAAGGATGTAAACCCGGACGCCACTGGAACGATGGTGCTGGAAGTCAAGCAAACAAGAAGTGGAGACGTCCTCCTAAAATTAGGAATAGAGTCTGACAGGACAGCGGTTACTGCGGAAGTAGGAAAAGCAGTGCTGGATCTTGGACATGCAGGTCAAAAAGGACGAACGGAATGCCATCCTAAAAATGAGGTAAGGGACATAGACTCGGACGCCACGAAAGAAGAGGTGAGAGCAGCAATAGGATGAGCCCTCAGAAAGCCAGACTATGGCAGAAGGATGACCTTACTAAAGCCAAACATAGGAGGCCTTAGAATGGCCATAGCGATACTCAGCGAGGGAGAGGCTCAGGAGCTAGAAATAAGACACGTCCGCGTGGGCCTTGTAAGTTGCAGGATAAGAAAACGTGGAAAGGTAGTACGGTGCCACTAGGGTTGTGCGACTTCCTGAAAATTCGAGTTTCCCGCCCGAAAAACTCGACGAGCTCGAGTCGAGTCTCGAGTCGAGTCAAGTTACTCGAGTTTTTCGAGCTGTTCGTAAAACTCGAGCAACTCGAAAGACTCGAGCAGCTCGAATGACTTGAGTAGCTCAAAAGACTCAAGCAGCTCAAAAATTCAACTATCTCAAAGAATTTATGTTGCCAAATTAAGTTGTACTGCTTGCCACCTGGGTACCTGTATTTAAAACATTTTTACTGAGTTTTATCTAAATAAAATCAATTTAATTTTATCATAAAAATTAAAATATTCATAACTATAAACATGAATAATAAAAATTGAAATGCATAGGGGAGATGCGCCCAGTATGGATACCCTTAGCTGTTTCGGGCATCACTTTTAATTGACATGATAAAAATTCAAATCCAAAATTTCTATGTGTTCTCTAGTCCATTTTTTATAAGGAAAAAAAATTGGCGCAAGTCGAACTCGTCAATTAAAAAAGTTATCTGCATAAATGTAAAACGTTGATTTTACGAGTATGCAAAAAGTTACCCCCAGTATGGATTAGCTCATTGGCTGTAAATATTTATTTACTAAACAAAAGTTTTCCTGCACGGAAAGTACAATTTCCCTCCCGGGCGCCTGGAGAGAATTGTGTATTTTCCGCGCTGGTGTGACTGCTAAAAATACTTGATAGAGATCGATTAAATTTTTAATCGAATTTGAAGCTTTATCTTAATCCCACTTTTTCTATTAGAACTCGATTAGAATCGATAGAATAAGTAGCATTTTTTGGCACAGCGTGAGGTTAGGGCTCGAGCGTACCGAGGGTCCTAATTACGCTGTACAGAAGTGTTACCTAGGTCACATGTATGTTAATGTACTGTATCATACGGATTTGTTCCTAAAACAGCCCTCAGTAATATAGCAATTGTCCCGATTTGATGTACTACGCAATAATTCATTTGCAGCATCGATATATCAAAGGTGAAATATTCGAGTTCCTCAAGCGTCAAATATGCAGCCAATTTTAGTTATTTTATTGATTTTGGCGTTATAACGAAATTTTCTACTCAACTCTGTATTGGCCACTTTATTATTTCTTGTAAAAGGCATTCTTTATATCATAAATTATAAAAATAAATAGTTGGGACAGGATTTTGATGATCCAACGAACTAAACGTCGATTATATTTATTTATCTACGTTTTAGACGTCTTAGCGGCCCTTTTCAGGAAACCAAAAGATTTATGAGGCATAGGCATTTGCGTTGTCAAGATATATTTAATAGCAACTTACGAGATCGAGCGTCAGATTTTAAGAAGAAAGTCTGAGTTTCGAGGGCACAATGGCTGCATCGCGATCCAACACATTCGAAGGCTTCACATGCCACTGCCCTCGGGATTCGGTCACCAGGCTGGTGAATCCCTTCGGCTTTCTTAAAATCTAACGCTCTCGTCAGTTACTATTAAATCTATCTTGACAACGCATATGTCTATGCCTCATAAATCTCTTGAAAAGGGACGCTAAGACGTCTGAAACGTTGAAAAATAAATATACTCGACGTTTAGTTCGTTGGATCATTAAAATCCTTTCCCAACTAAATTATCGACGAACATTCAAGACTTTCTTTTTATAAAAGTAAATATTTTCTACATTTGTAACGACCTAGCGTTGGCCATACTGGGGAATGCTTGTATTATCCATACTGGGGAAAAGGTAAATAAAAATGTTTTAACTCACATTTCGCGTATTAAGATAGTTGCGAGTTTTACCGCGTCCCAATCGACTTCAGAAGCCTAAAAGTCTGCATACATATTATTATCATAAGCGCACATAGGAAGAAAGGGGTGAGCCTCGTAAAATAACTTTCCACGCTCTTGAAATCAAAAGTTTAATTATTTTCCCTGTGACGTATTCCGAAGTATGTCTAAATAGACCACAGATATACACGAAATAACTGAATTGAACTGGCTTTATCTGTTAATGAATGCTGAAAATATAAAATTATCCATACTGGGAATTATCCGTACTGAGCACATCTCCCTTATATATAGCTGATCAAAAAATTGAAATGTTAATCTGAATTTTTAAAACCAAAGTAGAAGAAAAGAGCTTTAATTTAAGCCCCAGATAGTTGAAATTGACAGCTTGGATAAAAAGTTATATAGGTTTTAAAAAAGAGAAAAATCGCTGATTTTCATAAAAAATCGAAAAATATTCTAGTATATTATGACACTGTTGTGGGAGATGGTTTTCTATCTTGCTCAAGATCGACAAACACCTCCCACAACAGTCTTATATGATATTTTAGCACGACAACCTTAAAATCGACAATAAAGTTGGCATTTTGAGATTAGCGTGCTATAAATAACTTTTTCTCCACACGGCGCGTAAAGTGCGTACTGTACGCCCTCCGGGTGGAAAATACACTACGCATTTGACGCTTCTCGTGGAGAAAAGTACTATATGCACCATGGGAGTAAGTAGAGAAAGCCTCAGATCGCTTATAATAAAAAAATATACAATCTGAGACATTCTCTACTTTTACTCCCTTGGTGCATCATGTACTAGTGCAAATGTACCTGTACAAGAGCCAGAATGGCAGAAGCCATTGTTTTTTGTTTTCATGGTACACCAATAGTGAAAAACCCTCAGAATTGATTCAAATAACTCATAATAGCTGTGACAAAGAACGTCAGATTCCTTTTTACTAACATAAACAACCACTGTGATATTTTTATGATGGATACGTCCTTTGTCTCCTACAGCTATTATTAGTTATTTGAATCATTTCTGAAGGTTTTTCACTACTAGTGTCCCATAAAAACAAAAAACAAAGGCTTCTGCCATTCTGGCTCTTGTACAGGTACATTTGCACTATAAAAAGGTATTTTTTCAATGTACAAAAGTAGTCAGAGTCCGGATCAAACCCTTCGATTATCACATTTTAAGGTTTAAAATGCAAATAAGGTAGCCTAAACATGTATATATATATTTAAAAGTAAATTTATTGAAAAATTTAGAAAATGTAACAAAAAAAAGTATCAGGGTAGTTTTAGTTAAAAATGCATCCATTATGAGCTACAAATCATTGAAAATAGGCAAAAAATGCAAAAATCGCTTAAAACACCAACTTTGACCAGCTATAACTTGAAGCCAAGTGAAGGGATCGCGCTGAAAATTTTTTTGGGAGCCACGGGCATCCTATAGAACATATATATAAAGTTTGGATCAAAAAAAATTTTTTCATCTTCGATTTGACAGAGAACCACCCATATATATATTTATACCTTTATATACATCAAATTTTATTGTATGACAAATATTTTATATAGCTTTTAGATACTTGTATGCAGAGATGTGGACCATTATTCGTTTCGGAAGTAGGAAAATTCCGGTTTCTGAATGAAATGATAAAATTAGTTTCACCAAAATATCTTGGTACTAAAACACCAATTTCTGTACGAGAAAAGGTGTTGTGTTTATTACAGCAATGGATAATAAGTTTTCCTCGTGAAACGAAAATAAAGGAAGCATATGACATGTTGAAAAAACAAGGAGTTATTAAGGTTTCTATGATCTTGATATCATGTTTATAAAAAATTTGTAGTAAATTGATATTAAGTAAATAATTTTAATAAAGTATTTTTAATTTTAGGGCGATCAGTGTACTTATATTGATGATTCAGAAATATTTAACCAGTCAAACAAAGTTAAGAATCCTATTTTTGATGATGAAGAGAAATCAAAACTTTTACAAAACCTTTTAAAAAGCAAAAATCCTGATGATTTACATGCTGCAAATCGCTTAATCAAAACTATGGTTAGAGAAGTAAGTATAAAAAAGTACATCACTAGTTTGAAAACCGTATTATTTTGTGTATATTTGTAATAAACTAAAAAATTTGAAACAATTTACATATGTTCGTGCATTTGGACACTTGTAGTTGCTTCTAATAAAGACACTGTTTTGAATCGAATTGGTGTATCAGACTTGGCAGATCAAATGTCATTCGACTCCAACACCCATTGGCATCTCAAGGTACGGGATTTGGCCTGTATTAAGACCTATATAGATACTTTTGCACTATAATAAGGCACTATATAAAGGCATCTTCATGAATTTTTTGGTGATCGTAGTGCGGATCAAATATTTAAATTTCCACATTTTAAGGTTTAAAATGCAAATAAGGTAGCCTTAACTCTGAAACGGTCACGACTTTTCTGGGTCCTGTAGTAATTTAGATTTATGCAAAAAATATGTAATTTATTGATTTTACTAGAGAAAAGCAGTGAATGTTTACTAGTCTGTGTCGTCTTTCTCACAGCAGACTAAATAGAATGATTTTATTTAATATTTATATTTTTTAGTCAGGTCCGGGATACGAGGTAGTGGAAATTAACACAATAATAAGATTATGATTTTAACCACATAAATATATTCAAATTATTAATAGAACTGAGAATATTGCATTGATTGTTGCATATATTCAATAGCACAAAAAGAAATAAATTAATAAATCCGCTTTTGATTTTTATAAACGAAAAGATAAACAGATACGCGGTTAATTGCGTTATCTGATTGGATCGCTGATCAAAGTCGTATTTTTACAAAGAGTAGTTTTTACGCAGATACGCTTAAATTGCGATATCTTGTTTGACTAGAAAATTTTATAAGTCCTTCAAGAGTGAGAAAATATTCTAAGTATTTTATCTACCAAGGCTTAATGGTTGCTCTTGGTAGAGACTAGTGCGCTGATAATTGCGCTGGAGCTAGTGACTAGTCATAGGCCGCGCAGGTCCTTATAAAGGCTGCGGAGAGAGCGGGACTCGAGCCGCCGAAAAAACGCTTACATACAAATATATACACGCACATTCACACCTATATACAAAAACCATTCATACAAGCATACGGAGATGCGCGTCGCCGCTACGTCATCATCCCACTCTCACACTGTGCACGCCGCACCGCTCGCTGCGCTACATATATAGATATACGCGCTCGTCGCTGCCGCTTGGTGACTCCCGCTGCCGCCGCTACTGCCTAATGGCGCTGCTGTTGTTGCTTGTAGCTGGCTGCTCAGCTGTGACCCGTAGCTTTGGAAAGAGTGGGAGAGTACGCTTATTTGCGTGTAATAACTTAAAAATGAATCGTGAGACTTTAGTTTATGAATTTTAGATTGAAAACCCTGCGGAGCCGGTGTGGGGTGTTACAACTCTAATCGTAGTTTTAGCAAAAAGTTGAAAAAAAAATTTAACAAAAAAAAAGTATCCATATGTTTTTGCTTCCATCCTAAGGAAGCCTTGTAATGTTAATTTTTGGAGTTTGTGTAAAAACATGTGGAAAATGTGTTTTGATGCATTTTTAGTCAAAAAATGATGTTTTTGGAAAATGTCCGTAGGGATGTGTGTGTGTGTGTGTGTGTGTGTGTGTGTGTGTGTTTGTGCGTGCGTGCGTGCGTGCGTGCGTGCGTGTGTGTGTGTGTGTGTGGATGTGTGTGTGTGTGTGTGTGTGTGTGTGTGTGTGTGTGTGTGTGTGTGTGTTTGTGTTTGTATCGCCTCTAGCTCAGCTTCTACTTAGTAGATTTTAATCCACCAAGTCTCCTTTTCTTTGTTTTTACAAATACTCAGCGGGATAATAGTCCGTTTTGACATTTTCTGAACCCGTTTTTTTTATAGCGATTTTGTAGTTTTGAAATTTCAGTTTTTTCTAATAAAGTTATTGGAAAAGTTGATGAAAGTAAGTTGCTTAATATGTACCTGAAAGAGCATAAAATCTCCTAAAAAAACCTTTCTTAAAGGTAAAATATTGGCAAGTAAAAGTTTCTTTACAAAAGTCGTGAAATCCCGAAAACAAACATATGTAATGGAATCCTCAATTCCATTACGCACATAAACACGATATAATAGAAAAGATTATACGCGCAAGGGAATCTCCAATTCCATGGCGCACATAAACGCGATATAATGAAAAATAAAGTAATTACACGCGTACACACATGTACATACACATACGGTCATGACGCGCCGCTATCGCAGCAACTGCAAGCTGAGATAAGAGGCCGCACCCGACCAAAATAAACTATGAAGCAGCAGACAGTGCGCATCTAAGCCGACTACCGTAAAAATGGCAGTTTCCGAGAAATTAACACAGACATTAGACTAGAACACGAAACAAACAAGTTAATCTCTTTCTTCCTCGTCAAGGCCAACTAGCGTCCTATCCAGAGGCGCCACTGGACATTGCCAGGGACCTCTTAGTCCGCTCCCCAGGACAAGTCGACCGGGAAGCGTTTCGGTAGGATCCTGGTCGTTCAGCCGTGGCGCGTCTAGTTGAGCCTTGACTGAGCTCGTGCCGGGATATTTCGACCGGCTCTCACTCGGTTCTGCAGTCACGAGGACTGACTTGCGTTCGAGGTCGAGGAAGGAAGGTATAGAGCAGCGATGGAGACCGAGTCCGGGAGCCGGGGCTTCGTCCGGTCGTCCGGCTCGCACGACTGCCCGCAGGAGACTGGCAACTTTGCGAGCGCGTCCGAGATGTATGCTGCGAGCGCGGACCTCTAGCGCGAGCGTCGAGCAAGTGAAGTTCGCATACACAAGAATAACGAGGGACTTAGTCAAATCGACAGTGCGTAGTGAACAGTTATACACGTGCTCACGTTCATCAAGACGCACCATCCCCTCATCTCTGAAAGAAAGCAGATGCATCAAAGCGCCCATCTGTCTACACCTGCTTGCCACCTCCGACGCAAGGCTCCAAAGCGCCAAGGACCTACAGCTGCAACCTTCTGCTGGCGCGCATCTTCCAACACACACACACACACACACACACACACACACACACACACACACACTGACACAATTTAAAGGTACTTTTCTCTATTTTAATTAAAGTAAATAAACGTAGAAGTGTTGTAGAATTGTAACACCGTGTAAAGTGATTTCGTTATCCGGCTCCCTTTCCCGGAAGGCAGTAACCGCTTCTGCGGTAGCCAAAGAGGATTACCTTCAAGACTAATAGTAACTTAAGATAGGAACTCTACATGACGTAAATATATTGGTGGGTTGCGCTCATTCGGACGTAACACATTAATATATTTATAACTTTAAAATGGTGCATAGCCCGCCGGGAAACGCGGAAACGAAATCACTTGCTAGAATGAGTTCCTATCATGTCACGCGGACAATTTGTTAACACAAACCGTAACACGAAATTTAATGTTGACTTCGACGATTCCCTACTAACTAAGCTAAAGGACAAAGAGGACGAATTACATTACAATTTACGATATAATCACTAAAGAACTAGAAACTTCGTTCGAGAAATTTAATATCGACGCGAATCAAAATCCGGATTTACCGCGAAATAAATACGAATTCTATCAATACTGCTTAAATAAATCGAGTCAGTTTGAAGATAGTGACGAAGAAATCGCTATTTCTGAAATACATAATGAACAAAACGAAACGGTCAAATTTAACAAAAAAATATCATTGAAACCATCCGTATTAACCACAAAGGCGGAGCCTTTGTGCATCGGCAAAAGCACTCCCGCTTTCCGAGGACTTACACCAAGAAATAGTATCACGTCTATTCTTGGGTCCCTGGAAATACAAGAGACTCCGATAAAAAATAACGCGATTGAAAATATTAAACAACAATTAAGCATTGAAATCAAGCCGGAAGTATTAGAAGCCTTCTTCGCCGACCAAAATAACGCGGCGGAAATCGATAAAACCATAAATAGTCCAGGATTCGGTTTTTTTAAAGCAATCAAGCTTGCACGAGACCGTCTCAGTGCCTTCGCAGCGGGAGCAACTGTACCTCATTTCGAGAACATTAAAATAGAAACTTTATCTAGTGATCGGGATTCAACTGATAAAAGCGAACTTCCTATCATTTGACAAAAGCTTTAATACTCTAAAAATTGAATCACCCCGTTGCAAGCCGAAAACAGAACAAAAACCAAGAAAAATGGCAGAGACAATCCAAGTTCGAGGAATGTCCATATCTAATGTATTAGATTTAATCCCGCGGTTCAACGGGCAAAACGTCTCCCTCTCACTCTTTCTCGACAGGTGCAGGGAAGCAAAAGAATTGCTACCTAGCACACTCGAAGGAGAGTTGGCCAAATTCATTGGAATGCGTCTTTATGGGGACACGTTAAACAGTACCCGTGGACAGACTTTTACATCGGTAATTGATGTAATCGAATTTTTTGAAAATATTTACGGCTCAGCAAAAGCCTATCACGATTGGTCTGGCGACTTGGCCAGATAGGTAACGAGTCGGTAATTGTATTTTTGAATAGAATTCGGGAAATTAAGAAAGAGATCACGGCCGCGGCTCAGCGGGAGGGCCGAATAAGTAATAAACAGATATTCCTGAATGACCTAGAGAGGGATTGTATAACATTTTTTAAAAGGGGACTACGATGGGAGATCCGGGGGCACATGGGCACGCCCACGACACTAAAAGATGCCCGCGAACAGGCAATTGAGATAGAACGCGAATACGCGGGTTGTGCAATCGACGACGACGAGTTGCCGGACGCAAAGTTAAAAAGTAGAGACACGCGAAAGGTGCATCTTGTTGATTATGACCAAAATACGATGAAGTTTGGGTTTTGTGGAAAAATCGGACACATGACTCTTAACTGCCGACAACTCGCCCTGCAACATCTGCAGCGACAGAACGACTCACGCAACTACCAAAAAGACCGAGGTCCCCCACCGCGCTGTAATCAAAATTTTCGGACTGACACGCGAACTAATAATACTAATTTCGGAGGATGAAACGCGGAGAATAGACAGCGGAACGGATTTTTCCCGAATCAAACAAACAATAATTACAGTAATAATAGTAATTTTAATCGAAGAATTTCGGAAAATTTAAGATCAAATAATAATGAAAATTCGAGACCTCCCAATAATTCTAATTATAAGCGCAACCCTAATGCTTCCAACAACCAAAACGCATTTAGACTAACGTGTTATTATTGTGGAATACAAGGGTATTGTAATGTCTGCTTTAAGCTGCAGCGGGACATGCGCTTGGGAAACGTAGCGCAGGGTAACGCCGAGTCTCTTTCTCAGGAGGGCGCGCGGAGAGAGATGGCATCTGGCACGCGCCCGACCGATTCCAACGAAAGGAATACTCACACGTCCGTACCGAAACAATAAATTTGAGCCGCGCGAGCACGGTGCCCACTATAAGAGTAGATATCGGGGAGTTCAACAAACCGTTAGAGTTTATGCTTGACACCGGAGCTTTTGTTTGTTTAGTGCGTAAGTCGGAGGTATCGGCCCTATAAAAAAAAAAAAAAAATGGGTGGCTTTTTCGAACTCGAAAGTTCATGGCCTCACAACGTATCGTGTTGTGTTTCTAGATGAATTTTATCGTTCGAAAGTTTCCAGGGTAGGCTCATCACACCTACGCCTTTCTCAAACCCGGTGTCGTGAGTAAGATTTCCATCGGATCTGAAAAAACTGATCGCCCTGGTGGGGGCTCGAACCCACAACCCCTTGACTGGGAGGCAGGTGGTTTACCACGGAGCCATCGCCGGTCTGGTATCGGCCCTATACTAAGATAAAAACTAATAAAATTATAAGATTGAAAGGCATAACAGCACAATCAATTTTGACTCTTGGCAAAGTGACCGTTGATTTTAATAACGTGTCAACGGACTTTCATTTAGTTGACGATGATTTTCCCATAGCGGAAGCTGGCATATTGGGCAATGATTTCTTTCGCAAAAGCGAAGCGACAATTAATTATTTTGAAAATTATATTGAAGTCAATGGACAAATAATTCCTTTTGAAAAGTATCCTAAGGAAAGAGAACCTATGGATACAAAACCAGAAAAGAAAGTTTCAAGTGAATCTAAAAATACACGAGTGAAAAGCAATCTGAGTGAAGGAGGGGAAACAGACCGCGGTTATGATGATTCTTATGTTGAGCATAAACAAGATGCATTTGATCAAGAAAATGATAAATTAATTGAAGGGAGTAACGAATTAATTGATGAAAGTCATTAATTTATTAATGAAAAAGATAATGAAAATTCTTTCATACGAGATGAGAGTATTTATGTTAGTCGGAATCCGGAAAATTGTTACATGAATTTTAACACCGGTAGTTGTGACGCTATTGAAAATGATGAGTTTGATATTCAAGAAACAAAGGACGTATCGAGTGAAAATATATGTACAATTGAATATGTTCAGAATTTATTTAAAGAAATTGAACGTTTAAAGAAACTTTTACAAGTCGACACTTCTCAAGGCAACGAGAGTGAGCAAACTAATTATGTGGATATTGAGATAAATGTCGTTATGAATAAAATTGAATCCAGTGCGGAAGACACTGAAATGAGAAATAAAGTGAATATTGTTCATTATTAATTGATTGAAATTATTGATGATGAATTGATTAATGATGATGAAGTAATTAATGATGATGTTGATACGAAAAATGTATTTGTTGATGAGGTTACGGAGAATATGTTTGAGGAGAATAAAAGTAACGATAATTATGAGATAATCGCTAATAATGCCACTGATCGTGAACTCAACGAAGGACTTGAGAACTGTTTACTAAAAGAAGGGTCTATAAATGCTGAAACTTTTGAAAATTTATATGGAGATAAACAAGAATGTAGATCAAATAGTTGTCATTTTGTTGAAAATTCTATCGAAAATAGTCAAATGGATGACTTATGTTACAATAATATGGAAATTTCAGATACAGATTATTTTTCTAACGGAATGCCAGATAACGCGACGACGATTCCCATCTTCCAAATCACGGAAGCTGAAAATGCCGTAATGCCAAGAATAGATTGCTTGAAATCATTGCTAAGATATACTCACTTAGAAACCGAGCTGCGACAGCCGATCGAACGCCTTATAGAGGAATATGCCGATTGTTTTCATTTAAAAGGGGAAAAGTTGGGAACTACTAATTTTATTAATCATAAAATACAAACTGTAAGCGACGTGCCTATTTGCACTAAACCTTATAGATTTCCTCATGCTCTTAAACAAGAACTCGACCGCCAAATACAAGAAATGCTTGATGGAGGTGTAATCCAGCCTTCCAATTCTAATTATTCATCACCTGTATTTTTAGTAGCAAAATCTCCGGATAGTAAAGGTAATAAACGGTATCGAGTGATCGTTTATTTTCGCAAATTAAATGATATAACTATAAAACATAAATATCCATTGCCAAATATATTAGATATAATCGATCAAGTAGGCGGAGCTGAATATTTTTCTGTATTTGATCTTGCTCAAGGATTCTTTTAAATTCCTTTATATGAAGCCGATAGACGTAAAACAGCTTTTTGCTCCTCGAACGGTTGGTACGAATTTACTAAAATGCCAATGGGCCTTTCCAAATCACCTGCGACATTTCAGCGTTGTGTTGATAAGATTTTTAAAAATATGCAAGGCAAAGAGATATTTCTATTCTTAGACGATGCTGTTATATACGGGAAAACTATCGAGGAACATAATATTAAATTCGAGAAATTTTTAAAACGATTACGCGAAGCTAATTTAAAATTGCAACCAGAGAGCATTTGTTATCTAAAGAAGGAGTGAAGCCTGATCCTAAGAAATTAGAAGCAGTACAAAATTTTCCATTACCTAAAACTCAGAAAAATATTCGCGAATTTTTGGGACTAGCAGGTTACTATCGTCGATTTGTACAAAATTTTTCGGGTATTGCCAAACGATTAAGTAACTTATTAAAGAAAGACGTAGAGCTCGCGTGGAATGAACAGGTACAAGAAGCATTTGACATATTAAAAGAGAAACTTTGTAGCAAGCCGGTTTTACAAATTGCCGATTTTTATAGTAACGTGCGACGCTAGTTTACACGCTACCGGAGGTATTTTGAGTCAAGAAGAAATCGGTAAAGATAGACCCATTGGATACGTATCACGAATGCTTTCCGACACCGAAAGCCGGTACGACTCATATTCGCGAGAAGCTTTAGCAATATTATATTCCGTATCACAATTTAGACCGTATTTACTCGGAAGACACTTTACAATTGTTACTGATTCCAAACCCTTAATTTGGTTTAAATACTCAACCGATTTAACGTCAAAAGTAAGCCGATGGAGAATTAAATTAAACGCGTACGACTACGACATCCTGTATAAGTGCAGGAATGCCAACGTGAACGCAGATGCGCTCTCAAGGAACCCCGCCGAGCAGTCCGAAGTAGCGGAGATGGAGGAGCCTGTACTAGTAATAGAGACACGTGTCAGAGCCAGTAAAATATAAATACCGAACTATCGAGAAAATAGACGAAAACGCGCTAATAATTCACGTAAGATAAATAAAAAAAAAACGATGAACCTGAAAATTATAACGCCGAAAAAGTCGAAACAAGCAAAGAGCCGAACACTGATTTGACAAATTTGCATAATAATCAATTAAAACTCCTAGTTGAGCCAAACACGGAAAATGAAAGGATTCAAGAAGTCGAGCCTATTATGAATAAAGAAAGAAAATATGGAAAAATATTTGTCGAATGTAAAGAACAATTGCTTATGCAAAAAGATAATTATATTTACTTCTTAACCTATCGCCCACTAACCATCCATATATAATCAATTTAAGCACACTTCATGACTAAGCAATTTTTCATTTAAAAAAATCTTTTCTCGGGACTTGGATCCATATTCTAGAGACCAAAACCTAAATAATTACCGTTGGAAAAATGAATTTCCATGAAAATCCAGTTGAATCAAGACTTTTGAAACAAAAAATCGCGTTTCGCCCCACTGTGCGTCGGTGCGAAGATGCCGTACGTCACCACGATCGCGCCTCAATAACGAATGTGGCTGTTCCCTCGATGTGAGCCGGGCGATAGCGCGCGGACACTAGCTGCGGAGTGCAACGCTATCGCTCGTGCGTTCGCTCGCCAATCTCGTCGATACAAACGCGTGGTGCACCCGGTGTACCACGCTTCCTCCGCGTATGACCGTGGGTCCTAATAGTGGAGAAGGATTTCGAGTTATTTGACTGACAAGGCGTGTAGTTCAGACCAAGACAGAGATGATATATTGTCTCTCTTTCAATGGTTACAAATGGTATTACAAAGTCGCGCGCGATAGCAAGAGGAACGCGTGCGGATCACAGACGAAGCCGGGTCGATGACTCGGTGGCACTGAGTCTTGACCTTCGGCGACTTCGTGTGGAAATACGGACAATAGTGTCGGACTTACTCGGTCGTTGGCCGCTCGCAAATGCCTCGTCATCTCGCGTTCTCTACTACGATCCCCAGGAGTCGGAGTTGATGCCTCTCGGAGCTAAAGGCGTCCCTCCAGCCGATGCAGTACCCAATAGATCTCCGCTATCCGCTATAGTTGTAAGCGTGATTTTAAATTGATATCCCCTCCACTCCCTCCACCCCCCTCAACTCCTCTCTACCCCCCTCCACTACCCTCCACTTACCCTCCACTTCCCCTCTACCTAATAACGTTAAATTGTTTCAAAATTTACGTTTTTTTTCATAATTTGCCCCTCCACCTCCCTCCAGCCTCCTCCACTCCCCGCTACCCCCTCCACTTCCCTCCACTTACCCCTCCACTTCCTCTCAACCTAATAATGTTAAATTGTTAAATTGTTTCAAAATTTACGTTTTTTTTCATAATTTTCCCCTCCACCCCCTCCACTTTTCTCCCCCTCTCCACCCCCGCTCCCCTCCACTTCCCCTTCACTTCCCCTCCACCTTCTTTACTTCTCATCTGCGTTCCCTTCACCCTCTCCATCCCCCCTCCACTTCCCCTACACTTCCTCTCATTTTCCTCTCTACTCTACTATATGTTCATATTTGACGTTATTTCATACGAATGTTACGTCATATTATGATCGGTATATACTAGAACAGCTTTGATATTAGTCGTTTACTTCTCTCTAGAGTCGATTGTTTGCATGTTCTCAATTGAATGAAAATCTTCTCTCTGTGTTATCGGGCTTGAGACCGTCATACTTTTACTACGTAAATAGTAAAATATGGCTGCATTAAAAATGTTGATTCCTAATTCAGAAAGTAGAATTAGTATAGATTCATTAAATAAATAACAGTAACAGTTGATAAGGTAATAAAGCAAGATGAGAAGAAAGTAAACGCATTAAGACACTTGTCTGTTAAGTAATTATATAAATTAAGAGATTAATAGATTAGTTTAATTTGTAAACATTAGTAAAAGCGAACCAGAGCTATTTTCTGTATCAATTATATATGATCTTTCCAACTACTGACTTGAGCTTAGAAGATTAAATGTAATTCTGGTCCCCATGTAAGATGAAACCAATGCCGAAATTTGAGAATCCCAAACAAATATAGTAGGTTAGTAGATTATGGGTCTCATAAGATGAAACCAATGTTGAAAATTGAGAATATTATATAAATTAACAGATAAATAAATTAATTTAATCTATAAACATTAGTAAAAGCAGAATGTATGAAAGAAATACAAGTAGAGGAGAGCTACTTTCTGTAGCAATATAGGTATAATTCTTTTGACTATCGACATTATTTAAATCAATCTCACTGTTATTTGAGAAGAAGAAGGTTAAGTGTAATTTTGGTTCCGTAAGATGAAACCAATGCCGAAATTTAAGAATCCCAAACAAGTATAGTAAGTTAGCAGACTTGGCATCCCTTTGTCCGGTAGATCGCCGGTTTAGAACCCAAATAAATAGATCTACTGAGTGTCTGAATCCTACAGATTCCTACATTCTCCAATAACTTCTGTGTAATACTGGTCCTATAAGTTGTGTGACGAGACGCAAGTCTCGCAAATAAAGCAAGCAAGCACGGCCCCGAGTCAATCAGCTGACGCCAGCGAGCGCGCGCGCGCAGCGAACAAAGGCGAGTCCGCACGACGCGAAGTGAGCGCGCGCGCGCACCAACCGAAAGGCCAGTCCGCATGACCGCGGAGCGCGCAACTTACCGGCGACGCGCCAGGCGGTACAAGCGGCGCACCGCGGGCACACCTATATAAAGCGGGCCGCGCAGCGCAGCGGGCAGTTCTACTCGAGCTTAACTCCTGGCGGCATCGTGAGCACATGTTACCGCAAGGAACGGTCGGAGATAGACCGACGCCGCGCCGACGACGTCGCCTCGTGAGCACACGTGACGACAGTGTTAGCGAACCCGGAACTCCGAGTTGTCGTCGTGAGCACACGAGACAACCAGGAATAGCCGAATAGCGCCGAGTCTCGTCTACGTGAGCACACGTAGCCGTTACCCGACGTTGCCACCTGCTCCTGAACCCCCGTCCCAAGGGACTGGTTTTTTTATCCGCCACCGTGAGCATACGGGGCTGAGGAAATAACTAAGGTCCCGCCGACGATTCCCCAGGTCGTGCGCTCACGTCCTAGTGAAGCAGCGGCCGACTCCTGCCCGTGCGAAACCGACCACACGCCGACCTCTCGAGATTCGCCTGGTCAAATCCTATGTGCGGGATGGAGCGGTCTACATCCGTTCCACAGAGGACAGGGAAAGGGCCACCATCATCGCCAGCGACGAAGACCTGGCAAATTTTTTGTCCCAATGGCCGCCGAACAATAGCAACAACTGAAGATGGCTCATCTCATCCCACCTGCACCACCATCAGCTTCATCTGCTTCATCATCGGCCACATCCACATCTACATCTGTCTTCAAGGTAACTTTATCCAAGGGCTTAAGGGCCTGCCATTTCAATGCTAACTCCCTCACGGGTCACATTGAGGCGGTTAGGCTCTTTTTGTTCACTCGTCCTTCCTTTCACGTAATAGCTGTGACTGAAACCTGGCTAGACGAAAAGGTTAAAACAATCCCTTTACTTGACGACTATATACTATATAGACGGGACAGAAATAGAAATGGCGGAGGTATGGCCCTCTACACCCATAGCACTTTGACTGCTACTATAATTGCATCATCTGACGGTACATGGTCTGACAAGCCGGGGAAGCCGGATTATCTCTTCTGCGAGATCTCTGCTAAGGGAGTATCACCCATCTTTGTCGGCGCTGTTTATCGTCCACCACATGCCCCTTTCATCCAGGGCAATGATTTCATAGAGAAACTCTCTACACATATGCACTGCTACTCCAACAAGCTGATCATGGGCGATTTCAACGCTGATCGAGCCGAAGATGCTAAGTTCATCAAAGCCTTCATAGAGGAGAACTCCCTACAGTCGGTTCCTTAGGGCGCCACGCACCATAAACAGGAATCCGACACCTGTCTGGACCTCTGCTTGATAGACGAGCAGGATCGCCTGCACGAACACTGGAAGTCAGACACACCCTTCATAAACGGACATGGCCTCATAACGGCCACTCTCGACGTACAGATGCCACGACACGTACCTAAAACCTTCACCTACAGAAACTACAAAGGCATCTGCGCCGAGAAACTGAGGAANAAAAAACTGAGGAACCTCGGGGCATGTGACTGGTCATCCCTCGCCACCTCATCACTCGACGAATGCATTGCTGTACTCAACACCAACTTAACTAACGCTGTAAATCACCTCGCCCCATTACGCACAGTGACACCTGGACAGAAGCGTCACCCGTGGTTCACCACGGCTCTTCGTGAACTTGTGAAAGAACGGGGCAGACTCTACAGGCGATTCCGCAGATCACGTCTCTCATTGGATCTATTTTTTTATAGACTCGCCAGGGATGATGCTCACAGACAAGTCGAGGAGGCTAGGCTGAACTATTATCATTCACGCCTGTCTTCCATGACAGATGTTGGCGAGATCTGGAGAGAGCTAGAGAAACTTGTAATAACATCCTCCAAGCTAAAACCACCTTCTCGCTTCTCAAACGAAGACCTCAATATGAATTTTAGCGGCATTTCCAACAACCCGCAAGCTCCTGCTGTTGAGGATTATCTGCGTACCCTCGAGAGTCTGAACTTCCCTGAACATTTCAGTTTTAGGGAGATTACGGAATCGGACGTTTTAGCTGCAATAACGCACTTTGACTCCCAGGCCAGAGGTAGCGACGGCATCCCACAGGTTGTTATTCACAAGGCTCTGCCAGTACTCGCTCCCATTCTTTGTCGTAATTTTAACGTGTCATTGAGCGAGTCGTGCTTCCCCTCTGACTGGAAAAAGTCTTTAGTAGTGCACGGACTAAACAAAGTCAGCTCACCTACATCCCTAACTGACTATCGTCCGATCTCCCTTCTATGCTTTCTGTCAAAGGCGCTGGAGTGGCTGGTGCATCAGCAAATCTCTGAGCTTTTTCTGGACGATTTGCAAACTGGTTTTCGCACTGGCCACAGCACTCAGTCCGGCCTACTCAAGCTAACGGATGAAGTCAGGCGTGGCATTAATAACAAGAAGGTAACTCTTCTTCTTCTCTTCGACTTCAGTAAGGCCTTTGACACTGTGTGTCACGTCAAACTTCTCCGAAAGCTAACACACATCTGCTTCTCTAAGCAAGTTATCCGCTGGGTTGTCTCATACATTACAGGCAGAAAACAGGCAGTCGTTGGTGATGACGGCGAGCTTTTCACCTTTCGCGCTCTCAACACGGGAGTGCCGCAGGGATCTGTCTTGGGTCCTCTGCTATTCTCCCTGTACATCAATGACATTAGTTTCTGCCTGGACCCTAATGTATCTCATCTCATCTACGCGGATGACTTGCAAATCTACAGCCAATGCCACCTTGAGCAGCTCGACTCTTGTTCCGCGAAGATGTCAGCTAACGCCGAGAGGATTACAGGTTGGGCTGCAC
The DNA here is from genome assembly GCA_012977825.3 of Pteromalus puparum. Lineage (NCBI taxonomy): Eukaryota > Metazoa > Arthropoda > Insecta > Hymenoptera > Pteromalidae > Pteromalus > Pteromalus puparum. The sequence continues at coordinate 22,048,984 of CM053168.1, read as the reverse complement.
AAAATCATCTAAAGCTAAACGTTCTTAAAACTCAGGCGATCGTCCTGGGCTCCCCCCACTACATTAACGCTTTACCAAATGTCGCTAACACCTCTATCATCATAGGGGGAGCCCAGGTCGAATATCAATCGTCTGTGCGCAGTCTGGGAGTGGTGCTTGATTCTAAATTGAACTGGAAAGAGCACGTCACACAACTGACAGAGAACGACGAAGCCTCCTGAAACAATCGATCTAATTCCGTCGCCGCTCCCTTAAAGTTGGTATCGTTGTCGCTCAGCAAGACCTCAGAAATTCCCCGTCTGGCACTGAACCGTCGAAACGCTGCCAGAAACGCTGCCGTCGTCAAATCCGACACCACCTCTATGTGCACGGCGCTTACTACCATGCACACGAAAATACAAATATAGCCTTTCGTGGTTTTGGCTCCTCGTCATCTCGAAAAGAAGATGGGAAATGGTCCTGCGTAGTCCACTCCAGTGGCCAGAAATGGCCTTTTTGGTGCCACACGAAACGCTGGAAGCGGTGCCATTTGATCCTGCAATGGCTGCGGGTGCTTGAATGATTCTCATTCCTCTGAAAATCCGATAAGTTCGGCAGATGCAGCTGATCATGAGCTGCACTCCTCCGTGCATCGTGTCTCGATGGACCTCTTCCACGTACCTCTTTACCAACCAGCTGGACCCAGGCAAGACAATAGGATGCTTCTCGTTGTAAAGCAGCAATGAGTTCTGCAAACGTACTTCAACTCTGAGCAGACCCCTCTCACAAATAAAAGGAGCCAAGTGGAGTAGTGGGCTGCGCGCTTTCAATCGCTGATCACTCCTGATTGATTGAATCTCCTTCCCCAAGTACAGTGCCTGAATGTAGCGGGTCAACCCCACTCGAGCCGAGTCCATCTCCTCAGCAGACAAAGATCCAGCACAGCGATTTCCCTTAGGTTTGGCTGCATGGAAGCGGAATCTATAACAAAACGCGATAATTCGTACTACCTTACTGTAACTGGAGAACTTTTCCAGGTACATCAGCGATGGCAATTCCTCCTCTTGCTTTACCAACTCCTCAATCGCCACCTGAGCCTGCACAGTTACATCGTCCGTGCAACTCGGTCTATCCAGTGCTTTCCAATTTGTCCAGATCCACTCAGGACCCTCCCACCACAAGGAAGACTGCATCAACTGAGAGGGAGTAAAACCTCTGGTCGCACAATCGGCCGGGTTATCCTCCGACTTCACATGTCTCCATTGAACTCCAGGTAACGTCGTCACGATTTGACTGACTCTGTTGACAACAAAGGTTTGCCACTTCGATGGATGACTGTCCAGCCAATCCAGCACCACTTTCGAATCTGTCCAACAATGAACAGCTGCAGGCCTCAACAACACACCATCCAGCAAGTGCTTTAACAGCCTGGTTAGAAGCACAGCTCCACAGAGCTCAAGCCTCGGCAAACTCTCAGTCTTAGTCAGTGTGACTTTTGTCTTGGCCATAATCAGCGTAGCTCGTTCTCCAGGGACAACCATGTAGGCTGCAGCGATGTACGCCCTTAGTGACGCATCGAAGAATCCATGCAGCTCCCAAGTCGTGTGTGTAGTCGAGCCAAACCACCTCGGTATTCGCACTTGTGCTAATTCTGGCAGCTCAGCCCTCAACGATTGCCACCGTTGCAACAAGTCTCCATCCAAGGGCGAGTCCCAATCCACACCATGAATCGAAAGGTCCTGTAACATGAGCTTAGCTCTCACCAAAACAGAAGCAAACCATCCCAAAGGATCAAACAGTTTTGCGATCTTAGAAAGAATAACTCTCTTCGTGACGGTTTTTGGCGATGCTGGCAAACTAATCTCGAAGCGAAATGAATCGCCAGTTGGCATCCACTTCAAACCCAGCGTCGACACCGCCTCATCCCAATCTAGCGACAGCTCCTTTTGTTTCTTCACCTGAATATCTTCTAATATCTCCGAGCGATTCGATGCCCATTTACCCAGTTCCATGCCAGCCGAAACGAGCAATGCCACGAGCTGGTTCCTGATTTCAATCGATTCCGAAACACTATCAGCCCCAGCGAAAGCATCGTCAACGTACATGTTGTGACGCAGTACTTGTGCAGCGAGGCAAAACTCTCTACATCCTTCTTTTGCAAGTTGCAACAAAATGCGGATGGGCAAATATGGAGCAGATTTGGTGCCGTAGGTAACGGTCAATAAACGATAATTTTCGATGGGCTTTGACCCGTCGTCCCTCCAGACGATTCTCTGATAATCAACGGATGAACTCGTATATGTCGAAACTCCTTTACTATATCCGCCGTGAAAACAATTGCAAAACAACGCCAGATGGAAATGATGAGAGTCACGTCCGACTGGAGCTTCTGCCCAGTCAACAGTACATCGTTGAGTGAAACTTTCCCGTAAGATCCATTAAAAAACACTCTAAACTTTCCTTCAGGCCCAGCCTTGACTGAATAAATTGGGTGATGTGTAAAATAGAACACATTCTCCGAGCGATGAATGCTAGTCACTCTTTCCATGTGTCCTAACCTCAAATAATCGCCCATGAATTTTGTATACGCTGCATTCAGCTTAACGTCCTGAGCTCGACGCTTCTCTGAGCGGAGCAGACAAGCGGCAGCAGCTTGCCTTGTATGTGCGAAAGAAACTTCTTGGAGTTTTTCCGAGAATGGCAATCTAACCACAAATCTACCGTCAGGATTCCTGTAAACGGTTGAGGTGAAATAGTCCTCACAGTATTGATCTTCTTTAGACAATACTCTAGAAGAACAAACTTCTTCGAATGTCCAAAACTTTTCCAAAACAAGCGAGAGAGAAGGCTCAACACGAGCATGACACACCTGGGACTCCGAGTCAACGGACTTTCCACCCGAAGAAACTCTACCCGTCAAAATCCAGCCCAGCACAGTAGACTGAGCAATAGGCTCATTCTTGCCTCCCACTCTCAAACCAGGTCGAATAATCGCTGCGTAGACGTCAGCGCTCAACACACAATCTATTTTTTGTGATTTAGCAAAATCAGGATCTGCAAGTTCGAAGTCTTTGATATGTTCCCATGGAACATGTTCTACTTCTTCCCGTGGCATAACACCAGTCACCTTATTCAAAACTAACGCCCTAAATTCAAAGCAGAAATCTACGTCCAGTCTGGACCTCAAGCATAGAGAGACCTCACCCTTGGACAATGCTGACGAGCCAGCTCCAACTCCAATAACGGAAATTGAGACTGGCTTACCTTTACTCGACAAACTTTGAACGATCCTTGAGGAAACGAAAGAGACTTCAGCACATGGATCTACCAAACAACGTGCAGGAACTGAATTACCATTAGTGGCTTGTAATAAGACCTTGGCTGTGGCCATCAGCCGAGTCCTGCCAACCACCACCGTATGCATCTTAACGTCAGTGTTCGCCGAGTCATCGGAGTTTGATGTTTTATCCCTCTCTGTCCTCGAATCTTCCCCTGGCTTTCGCCTATTCATATGAAGCTTAGTATGGTGTTTGCCCTTACAAATGGCACAACGAAGATTAACATTGCAATCCGCAACGAAATGTCCTTTTTTCAAACAATTAATACAAAGCCTAACTCGTTTGCAAAATTCAAAACGAGCAGACGTGCTCATCTGGCAAAATTTTTGGCATTCAGCCAGTTGGTGTGCACCTTTACACTCGACACACTCGAGCGACCCCTTGCTACCAGCCTTGCCTGAAGACGTGGCAGCTGCGTTAGCGGAAACTGATCCTTTCCTCAGTGAGCGATTGGACCTCGAACTTTTATGATTATCTAACGTCGGGGAGTCTGGACAAATATCCAGCTTACTATCCAACGACTGAGAGCGAGATTCTATGAACGAAGTCAAACTACTAAAGGTGGGAAACCCATCGACCGTTTCCTGCGAGATGCGCCAGCTTTTAGCTGTTTGCTCATCCATCTTTCTTTCCACCAAATACACCAACCAACTTTCCCAGTGCTCGACTGGACATTTTACATCGTTGAAAACCTTCAATGCCACATCAGCAGCGTCCAACAATCTAACCAATTCGTCAGCAGATTCCTTCTTTGCCGGTTTCAATTCGATCTCCATATAGGCATGCATTCGCGCAATCGGATTATCGTACCGACGAACCAACTTGTTCCAGGCAACCTCGAAGCTAGATCCGGTAATCGCAAGACCTTTCAAGCGGTGCGCCGCCGCACCCTCCACCGAATCTAACAAATATTGCATTTTGAGTGCAGGAGCCATGATCTTATTTTTAACCATAGATGTGAATTGCTCCTTAAAGGATTCTCACTCTGACTGTTTCCCGGAGAATTTAAGAGTATGAAGTTTCGGCATGCTATTTATCTCAGACGCTCGATATTCACGCTCGATCGCAGCAGCCTGCGCGTCAGTCGCTTTGTTCCTGCGTTCTGGATTCACGGGTCGATCTAGATCCTCAAGATCAGCTAGAGCTGCCACCATATCAGCCTGTGCGCTTATATAGGCACACTCCGTGGCATTGAATTTATCGCTCTCGAAATATTCCTGGTCCTGAAACTTCTCCCTTTTACCTTGCAACACCATATCTCGATCGAGGAAGTCGCTCCAGTACGTGTCCAGCAACTTTAATCGCGCTTAAAGAGGGTGCGCGTTCAGCGTACCCGCCTTTTTTTTATTAATTATAAAGCGATATATTTGGCCTTACGACGTTGCGCAGACAACGCTTCCAAATCTGCGGCCGATGCCATAATAGATGAAGCTGCCAGAAGGCCAACGAATAAAGCTAAAGTGAAGAAGCAGGAAGGAGAGAAAAATTTTCAGCGTATAACGTGAAACCTCGACTCTAATATCGCACCACTCAGAGAAAGAACGAGCGATGACTCCGTAGAAACGCGCGGAAAGCGCGCGAAAAACCGACGCTGAACGCCATAGGTATGCGTAGGAGAGAGATAGAGCAAGACAATATGGCCGTCTACTTGCGTGCGCGAGCCGATACGCGCCAAGGTACCTCTACGCTTTCAGCGAGCGAGGAAAATGTCGTAGGCCGTTGCGCAACAGCGCGTGACCGTGCGAAATACACGTACGAAGAAGTGAGAGATTCAACTGTACGGAGCGCTGCCGCGTATAGCTAACGCTTCGCTATACACGCGAAGCTGTTGCCGAGCGGCCGAGAAGAGCGGAGGGGGGGGGGGGCGCTACTCCCACCTCGCGCCGTGCGAAACACCTCGAACGCTACTGCGCTCCGAGGGAAAATCGAGAAACTGATAACGGCTTTTAAACTTTTGAAAATGAAAAATGTTTTCGACATTACTGAAGCAGGTACGTATATATGGATACGCCTGCACTCACGTAATCGACAATTTGTCAACAGAGACCAAACCACAATAAAAGCTGGGCGAAGAGAGAACAACAATATAAACAATTTACCAACTCCTCACCGTCCATTGCTTACGACAATGACTGCTGGCCCAGGAGATGCTACAAACGCTGCCCAGACTACTGGCGAAGGCTGAGTCCCCTGGAGTCCGATGACGACAAGCTGGTCCCGGTGTTGCCTCTTTACAGCAAAAGGCGTCCCTCCGCTGTACTCGGCTTGCCACTGGGATGCGACGACGATAAAACTTGGTTTCTTCTGATGACCTCTAAACCTCTAACTTCTAGAGTTCTAACAACCTCTAATAATTCGTGTATTCTAATACCTCTAACGAAAGTTGACCGTTGCGACAATTACAAGGTCGCAATCGGTCGCTGTGGCCGCTTAGTACACTCACTTTGAAACAACCGACAATCAACACCAACACTTTCACACGCTCTGCTACCAAATGTTTAACGTCTAACAAACTATGTAGACGTTGGATTTTTGTTCAGGACTAAGGGAGGTGTTAATTAAAAACAACCCAATTTATAATCAAATAAAAGCTCGCAAGGAGCAAAATATATTAACAAAAGTGTGTAAGTACACTTGTGTAGAATAAGGAAAAATGAGTGAAAATATTCTGACTAAACGGTCGTTCTCCAAGTGAGAACGATACCAGTAGCTGACACTGCAGTGTGTTCAGCTTTGATTCTACAGGTCGACTAACTACAGTCGGGCAACAGGTACTGCTGAGAGAGCGAAAGAGAGAGAGAGAGAGAGAGAGAGAGAGAGAGAGCGAGCGCTCGAGCGCTGTCATACCAACCCCCTATTTGATCGAGCTGACCAGCAGCGCTCAGAAACTTACGTAACGGCTAGCTCAGACTCTGTCGCTTTCTCGGCGAATTCGAATTTAATGACTCTACTTGAACAAATATTATGTAGCGCCCTGTCTCCGTGCGCTCGGCTCTCTGCAGCGGATAGCTTTCTTCAGGTCTTTTAGTTAATATAATGCTAAGCTCTCGATGGCTACGTATATTATCACCCTGAGTATATGTTCCGGTCACCCGGTACAGGTTATTCAGGTGTTTATTATGAGAGCAAAGTACTCGAGGATGTAGATATAGGTTTTACTGGAGAATGATGGATATGTTATTCATAGACGATGACTAGGTGTCCAGCGGAGAGAAAAATTAAGTCTAGGTAGTGCGCTCCGTGACTTTTGGTATGTATATGTAGGTTCTGCTTAAGAAGATCAACCCGTCACCCAAGACTCTCTTAGATGATGTCCGGGTGCCTATCGAAAAAAAGTCTAGGTAGTGCACTTCTCGGTTTTCGATAAATAGACGCAAATTCTGCTCGAAAATCATGAACACGCTTCCCGGGACTCTTGTAGAAGATATCCAAGTATCTGAAAAACTCCTAAGCCTTACTATCGTTAGAATATGTACATCAAGGACAAAAGTCATACCGCGATCAGGCGTATGACTTTTGTCGTTGATCGTTAGCGTCAGGCCGCTGTCTAATGTTGCGAGGCAGGGTGTTCCAGAGCTGCGCTCCTCGAGCCCTAAAAGAATGTAGGCCCACGTCCGTACGGGAACGAGGAACCACTAGCTCTCTGACCTCGTCTCGGTAGGAAGTACGCGCGGAATTTTTTATAAAAAGGTCACAGAGATAAGAGGGCTTTTTTATACAGATAATTTTATAGAGGAGCAGAGACGAGAAGTAATCCTCCCGTTGCTCAACAGTGAGTCATCCCAATCTCTGTCGGTGCGGTGTGATATGATGTGATGAATGATTAAATTTATTAGTCAATTAAATTAAATTATTCAATATGTAACTTTCACTCCACACACATTAGATTTTAAAATTGTGCGGTGTGATCATATCGATTACCCCATAGATATAACGCACGCATGCATTCTGAAGACGCTGAAGTCTGACTCGAAGCTCCTTGGACACATCGAGGTAAACAAGAGAGCAATAATCCAAGTGAGGAACAACCAGCGCTTCGGCCAGCTGCCTGCGTAAAGCCTCGGTGGTACAGGCTCGGAAAAAGTTCAAGCTATAGAGGACGCGATTTACTCTCTTCGTAAAGCACTCGACGTGTGGCTTCCAAGAGAGCCTCGAGCCCATAACAATACCAAAGTTCTTGACTGTTTCCTCGAATGGAACGACAGCCTCAACCTCCAGCTCAATTCCCGGAAGATCAAGCTGATTTAAGGTGTTGATGTTATGCTCAGACCCGAAGAAAATGGCTTTTGTCTTCAGATCATTCAGGTGGAGACCAAAGGCTCTCGCCCACGCCAATACCGCCCGTGCCGTGCCCGTCAAACGCGCGATTCAAGGTCAAGCTCAGACATTTTCACTTGCGTGTATATTTGCAGATCATCTGCGTAGAGCAGATGATTAATCTAGCTCAGGCCAAGTGTCTCCGCGATGTCATGATCATCTCATCTTTAATTATATTATATTGTTATGACCGAGCTCGAACGTTGCGCGATTCGAACGCTGAGAATCGCGCATAGCGACCTCTAGCAACGAGATCAACGACGTCGCGGATGTTATTGTTTATGTTCAGTCTGATCGTGACAGCTGATGAGAACAGTTGTGCTTACGTTCGAATAAGGAGTCTGAGTTTATGTGTGCTTTTCTATAAATACGTGTTGACATCTTTATTACCCGAACCTGATCATAACAATATATATATGTAATTCATTCAAAATAGTTTTATGCATCAAACAAAAAAATACTTGATAGAATTATATATGAAGTAAAAACAATTCTGATATTAAGCAATACATAATGTTGAAGGAAGCTACGTGCCAAAGAATTGGCAGCAGTTTCTTTTTCTTAGCCCGACACCTGGACATCGTATATGAGAGTTCATTATCTCCACGAGCAATTCACATCTATCTATACATCGAACGCTCCGAAGCGCGTTACCGAGATTTTGTTTGTTACCCTGCCAGACACCTGGATATCGTCTACAAGAGTCCCAGATGACAGGCTCATAATCTTCGAGTACAACTTACATCTGCGTATTAAAAGATGGAGTGCTAGTAAATAACAAAGTGCTCCTCCTATTTACGACTTGGATAAGCCATCCGCATGCCAAGGCTTCCATTCATTGCATGACGATTTTGTATCCAAGCGTTTGTAAATCGTTGACCAACATTGTCTGGTTGGCTTTCTAATGGCAAGTGGTTGGCTTACGTTTCTACCAATGTTGTTATGCATAAATATGAATGTGTTTTGTATCTTTAACATTTAAAGAGATTATTATATTCTATTTCATGTATTTGTTTGAAATCAGGGAATAGAAATGTATGTTCATTAAGTGTAAGTAGCAAAACCAAAAACATAATGGTAAGAAGGAAACAAACCGACTACCCCAAGCGAAGGTACACATACCGTTAATTGAAATTTTGAATTTGGGAAACTCCCGCCAGTGCTGGTCACAGGTTAATTTGGAACATCCAGAGCCGAGGAGCATGCGCTGTATGCGGGTGGCCGTCTTCTGATATAGCGCCCGCGTCGGCCCCAGTTAATAAGCGGCTGGCACTGGCGAAAGTTTTAATTTAATAGCTAAAGGAAAGTATTGAAGGGTAATTAAGGAGCAATAATTAAGGGGCAGTAATTGAGGGGCACCAATTAAGGAGCACAATTTTCTGAATCGGCGACGGCGAAACTTTTTTATAATATAGAGAGACTACGGAATCTATATTCTAAAATCTACATTCCAGACGATATGCATTGTGAGGAAGTGATTGAGGGAGAAAATTGAGCGGGAAAATTTCTGAATCGGCGGCGGCGGCGGCAAAACTTTTTTTATAATATACAGAGATTTATATTTGTAATTAAAAATTTTATGTATATAAAAGATAATTAAAGTGTTAGTAAGAATAATAATAATTCAATCATAAAAGTATATGTATTGATCAAAAAATATTTTTATGAAAAAGAAAAAAAATTGTCAAAAATAATCTCTAATCATCATTAAATAAGATATTCGATCAATTCTCTTCGAGTAATAAGGGTTCAAAGTTGATTATTTAAGCATTTTTCGCATTTTTTGCTTATTTTCAATGATGTATAGCTCTCAAACAATGCATCTATCACTAAAAAAACACTAAATGTTTTTTTTTGTAAAATTTTCTTAACTTTTTAATAAAAGTTCCCTTATAGCCCTATATATGGGTGGTTCTCTGTCAAATCAAAGATGAAAATTTTTTTTTGGTCCAAACTCTATATATATGTTCTATAGGATGCCCCTGACTCCCAAAAAAATTGTCAGCGCGATCCCTTCACTTGGCTTTGATTTGTAGCTGGTCAAAGTTGGTGTTTTAAGCGGTTTTTGCATTTTTTGCTTATTTTCAATGATTTGTAGCTCATAATGGATGCATTTTTAACTAAAACTACCCTGATACTTTTTTTTGCTGAATTTTCTGAATTTTTTAATAAAAATACTTTTAAAGACATTTATATATGTTCAGGCTACCTTATTTGCATTTTAAACTTTAAAATGTGAAGATCTGAGGGTTCAATCCGGACTCCGACTACGTCTGTACAGTGAAAAGATACCTTTTCATAGTGCAAAAGTACCTGTATAAGAGCCAGAATGGCAGAAGCCTTTGTTTTTTGTTTTCATGGGACACGTTGTAGTGAAAAACCCTCTGAAATGATTTAAATTACTAATAATAGCTGTTACAAAGGACGTATTCATCCGGATCATTCATAAAAATATCACATTGGTAGGTTATGTTGGTAAAAAAGAAGCTTACGTCTTTTGTCACAGCTATTAATCGCAAACAGTCGCAGAAGACATGCTCCGCATCTTCGTTAGAGTCTAAGCAAATTTGGCAGTTTGGATGGTCCTCCATTTTAAACCTGTGTAGGTACGCCCAAAAGCATCCGTGCCCCGACAAAAACTGTGTGAGGTAGTAGTTAACCTCTCCATGTCCTCTTTGCATCCAGTCCTCTATTCTTGGAATGAGGCGATGCGTCCATCGCCCTTTATCGCTGGCGTCCCGTCTTCTTTGCCACTCAGTCATTGTCTGCTTCCTTGCGGATTCCTAAATTTCATTTTGCGTATTGTTGTTAGTCCGTCTCTTCACCTCACATACGTTCTTCCTCTCCATCGCTAAAAAGTCGATAGGCGGCATGCCTGCTATGATGCAGACCGCCTCGTCCGATACCGTGCGGTAAGCCGATGCGACCCTTTATGCACTTCTCCTGTACACTGTCGATATCTTTCGCACGTAGCTTTTTAGCAACATGGCATCCGCCCATATTGGGGCCCCGTACAAAATAATCGATGTGATTACACTGGCCAAAAGTAACCTTCGTTTCTACATTTGGCATCAGCCTCGATAAGGTAGTGCCAACCTTTGACCCAGGTACTTGATGGTCGGTTAAGAGACAATTTCATGTCCGCCTACCCGTTATTGTCTCCATCTTCTTTCTACTAGAGATAAGGATAGCTTCAGTTTTGTGGCTGACTTGTTCTAGGCCTGCTAGCCATTCGTGTATTATATGGATAGACTCCTCAGCTATGTCCTTGACTACTTCGATGTGCTTTGCTGCCACAACTACTGCAATATTGTCAGCAAACCCTACCACTGTTGCTCCCTCGGCTAATTGCAGTTGCCCATCGTATATCGACGGCTGAGCGGAAGAAGCTCGTATCACGGCCGCGGCTCCGAGAACGTCGTATTCCAGACGCGATTTTTTGTCTTCCAATTTTGTAGTGGCAGCACTGCGCGAGTTTAAAATATGATTTTACAAGGCATGAATGTTTGTAAAAATTTCTGAAAAAATCAGAAATACTTATTTTTTATTGCCTTTGCTTATAGTATAAAAACTTATATCATTAAGCGAATCAGATTCAACTTGATGGTCGAATTAAATAATATTATTTAGATGTATTTGAAATTAATTAATTTTCAAATTGAGCTCGCGTTACCAGGACATTGAGTCCATCTACACGTGTTCTTAAAATGGCGGTAAAATGGACATTCGTCGTCGTGCAAACGCGCCATGATACCGTCACTGCTGTGTCACGTGATGTTTTGTTCCACGTTCCAATTTTTGATACCAGCCGAATCTGCCGAATGCTGATTGCCGGATAGCTGATGAGGATAAATCGAGCACCTAAAAATAAAAAACCGCTGCCAAGTCATTGGCACTTAGCTTCCTCCTATTCTGCTAGTGGAAGATAATTACATGGAACAATCAACTCATTCTTTGATTTAAATATTGGCTACTATTCGATAGTAAAAGGAGGGTCAGCCAGGGGAGAGATCCACCAGACGTTAGAATAGCTCCTGGGAGAGAGGTCTCACCGGAGATCCGCTCGGGACTGAAGCCTCGAGCTCTCTTAAGACGAGAGAGCGCGGGCGTCGGAGAAGGGGGAAAATATTCCAACCTTGTGGGTAGCAGTCTTTTAGGTACACTATTGTTGAATATATTGTATAAATCATATCATAATAAAAAGCAAAAATATTTTTTCAAAAATCGAAAAATGGCCATGAAATGGTCATAAAATAGTCTAAATCTTAAAAGAAAATTTACTCGAATTCAGAATCAGAAAACATATATGCACGTCCAATCTTATTACGATCGATCACGTAGTTCCAGAATTATAACAGTATACGTACGCACGCATGCACGCACGCACGCACGCACACACACATACACACACACACAGACACTAAACACTGGCACGGACATTTTATAAAACCATGAAAACTCTCAAAATATACTAAGCTTTAATTATCAAATTATATGGTTTAACAAAATAATAATAGTAGTATATGGGCCCGTATGGAGAGACTGGGCGTGCCTAGCCTGGCGCGCCGGGGGAGGGGCACAGTAGCCGGTGTTTATGTAAACAGTAGCACTTGTTTATGTAAACAGTAGCTAATTAGGTCAATTAACATGATTTATGACCCCTAATTATGTAAACAGTGAGTTTAATGTTGTAAACAGTAGTTAAGTGGGTCATTAGCAAGATTAATGACCAGTACTGTATAAACAAGCTATAAAAAAGTGTGTCACCGCTCGCGTGACCTACTTTCAATTGTTTAAATAAATAAATTATTATTTAAATAATTAGATTTTTGGGCGCCTGCCAGCTGAACCTATATATCTTCCTATATTTATATAGTTGTAAGCGTGATTTTAAATTGAAATCCCTCCACCCCCTCCACCCCCTCCACTTCCCCTCCACTTCCCCTCCAGCCCCCCCTCCACCTAAAACGTTAAATTGTTTCAAAATTCACGTTTTTTTTTTCGCATTTTGCCCCCTCCACTCCCCTCCACTCCCCTCACCCCCTCACCCCCCTCCACTTACCCCTCCACTACCCCTCCACTACCCCTCCACTTCCTCGCCTTCCCCTCCACCTAATAACGTTAAATTGTTTCAAAATTTACGTTATTTTTTCATAATTTTGCCCCTCCACCGCCCTCCACTCCCTCCACCCCCTCCAACTTCCCTCCATTTCCCCTCCACTTCCCCTCCACTTACCCCCTCCCCTCCACCCTCTCCACTTTCCACTCTACTTCCCCTCCACTTCCCTCCACTTCCCCTCCACCTCCTTTACTTCTTATCCGTTTTTTCCTTCACTTCCTCCATCCCCCCTCCACTTCCTTTCCACTTACCCCTCCACTTCCCCTCCACTCCCCCTTCACTTCCTTTCAATTTCCTCTCTATTTACTCCCCTATATGTTCATTATTTGACGTTCATACAAATGTTACGTCTATTTTATTATGATCGTTTCATGAAACATCTACTTTAAAGCAGAACCCAAACTATTTGTCCTGCTATCATTTTAAGCTTAGAATAATGGGTTTTTTAATAGGTTGGTTTAATTTTTAGTTTAAATTTTAGTTCCATAAGATGAAACCATATCTATATAAATTTAAAATTTTCCAAACAAGTTATAGTTAAGTAGCAGACTTTGGCATCCCTTCGTGCGGGTAGATCGCTGGTTTTAGAACGCGGCTAAGACGATCTTACTGT
>CM053168.1:21942592-22027718 GCA_012977825.3 Pteromalus puparum | reverse complement strand
CGCGTTTTTTTGCCTCTATACCTGCGCGAAGTGCGTCGCGTTGTGCTGCTAGTTTTCTTAATTCTGACATTGTGGTAGACACGTGTGTGCTCTCTGTTAGGGCTCAGAGCGGACTGATCGGTGAACCATAAAAACGTAAGCCCGCTAGCGGAGAAAATTCCTGCACCTAGGTGGGGGGAACGTGCCTCTCCGTCTTTTAACGGCATGCATTGTTTTAATTACGGGACCCTCGGTGACGCTATACTCGCTAGTTGATTTATTTGTATACATACTTGAGATCCAGCGCAGGCACGGACTTGTCGAGAAAAAATTTGAGTCGTTCAGGGAGAAAGAAAGAAAAAGGTTCTCATTGTCTCGTGAATCACAGCTCTAGGAAGAGTGGCCAACATGTGCGTGCCAGAACGATTCATCGATATCCGATGGATACTTGAGATTAAGTGTCGCACTGTTTGGACAAGGATCATAGCTCGACGCGAGAGAGCGATTTTAAAAAAGGGTCAGCCGTTAAGTCATAATATACAGTTCGGGGCTTGTGGCTGCAGGCCTGCGTAAACGGGTCTGCTGGCGGCCCGTTCTCGCAGACTCCCACTCTCTCTCCCTCTCTCGCTCTAGCTTAGAGGTTTACGACTCGTACGTGCCTAAATAGCAAACAACAACGGGTGTATCGGGTATATTTTTTTCATCGACTGATGGACGCTCGGGTTTTTCAGCTCTCGCATATTATACGCGACACTCGGGAAGCGCATTGACAAAAGATGAGAGACCAGCGGAAGATTTTCGATGACCGGCGCATCTTTCCGTCACATGGCAATTTTTTTTTCGCGAAGCGAGTTTCCCGCGGCAAGCTCTTATTTTCTGAGAGTCCCGGTCCAGGGAGGGTCTTATTTTTTCATCAAAATCCCCTCTCCGTAGCCCTTTGTCGTCTTATAAAACTCTTCTGAGCTCCCCCGCACTCCTCAGATGTTTCGAGATGCGCGTAGTAGCTGGACTAGAATATATTCCGAGAGTTTTCGTAATGGATGTTTTAAGTGAAGTTCGTGACGCGGTCATCCGTACCGCCAATCTGTTGAGGGCTGATCTTCGTGCTGTAAGACAGCTATGTGATCAGCGATGCTACAGGAGAGTCGCGATCATGAATGGCGAGCAGCTGGCCCGGGCGTTGCGTTTTCTACTATCGCGGTGTGGCTATCGGAGGATAGCTGTTTTGCATCGTCGGCTGTATACTCGTTCTGTGGCCGTGCTCCGAATTGTAGCCGAATATTTAATCGGACGTGGTGCACGCGATGTTCACTGCTTAACGGCGTTATTTGAAGATCATGGTAAGTTTTTTAAATTTTCAATTATTTAGATAGATTGCTACATTTTTTAATCTATTTTCGCTAGCTTATCGCTGTCTTCTCGAGGATGCCGAAAACGAGGATAGCGATGTCGAGCCCCCTCCATCTCCGCAACGTGAATCTTCCGACGAGGAGGAGGAGGAGGAGGAGGAGGAGGAGGAGATAGAGATTGATGTGCCGGCGCATGAGGACAGCGACGACAGCGAGGACGACGACGACGACGAGGGCATAGACGTTGTGAACGAGGACAGCGAGGACGACGACGACGACGAGGGCATCGACGTTGTGAACGAGGACAGCGAGGACGATGACATGGGCTACGAGTCAGCGAGCACCGACCATGACGAAGAGCCGGCCGAACTCCCTATGCCCGAACCTGGTGCAGCTCGGGCTATGCCTTTTCAGCGTCATAATCCGGCAGCACCAGCAGCAGCTCCTGTGCAGGAGGAGGAGGAGGAGGAGGATGCGGAGGAGTCAGGCAATGAAGCCGACGATGAGTTCGATGGCGAGGAGCTTGTCGGGCCTGGGGCTGGAGTCCCCGAGCGCGAGGTGTATAGAGTGGGCGATCCACCTCCACTCAGAGGACGTTCACCTGCGAGGGAAGTGGCTGCGGTCCTTCGCGCCTTTCAATATGAGCCTGCTCCTGAGGTAGGACCTACGAGAGCAGACGTTTTTGTGGATTTTTTACATCGGGAGCCACGCAACGATGAGATAAGAGGACCTCAGGACTTTTTCAATCCTTATTATCGGTTCGAGTTCCAAATGAACGAAAGTGAGTAAACATTAAAAAAAAAAATCTTTTATTGTCTTAAAAATGATTATCACTAACAATGATCTTTTTTTTTAAGTTATTAGACGTCGTTTGAATGCGGGTCTGGAAATCGGTTTGGAGGCAGATCCGGAAAATAATGCGGCTGCGGTGTATCAAGTTGTTGCGTTGCGCATCTTGAATTGCGGGCGCGCGCAACAATTACGTTGGTTACACAACGTACTTGAAGAATTGCCAGACGCATTTTTTTCCATGACTGCAGCCGAGATGTCAGATCGCTTCAACGACGTCATCCGTGAAATCAACGCTCGTGCGGATGACTGATAAGGGATGATTCATTGCAGTCGATGCTGAAAACATCAGCAGTGCCGAGGAGGAAGGCTCGTCTTTGGACCTGCCATCATCATCATCATCAGCATCGGAGGGGGTCGACTCTGACGACTCCAGCTCATCGGGGGCAAGCGCCTCATTGTCCTTGCTGCGGGAGGTGCTATTTTACGATGCGGGGCACCCGACCATCGACAACGACGAGGAAAGCATAGCCAGCGATTACTCACAGGTAGCGGAAAGCGCTGGCGGCGACGGCGCTGTGTCGCCTGCCGGTAGCGTAATTTTAAGTGCGGTAGCGAGCGGTACATCGCAGGTAGGCGATGGCAGCAGGGACGACACCTCTGACTCTGGCGAGAGTTTGGAAGAGGTGGCGTCGCATGCCGATAATAATAATTTAAGTAATTTAGCTAGTGGTGACGAACCGATGCAGGTAGGCGGCGGCGACACCTTATACTCTGGCGAGAGTTCGGTGGCGCCGTCGCCTACCAATAGTAGTAGTAATCATAATTCTCTAAGAGCGTCGGGCGAATCGGGTGAGGAGGAAGTTCGTGATGGTGAGCATCGTTATTTCGTGATAATAGAAAACCTTGTCCATCGCGTACGTAAATTCCGGACAGACGGTCACCGACTGACGTTACGAGTCAAAACACCCCCGCATCATACCAATATGCTAGTCTGGTTAGAGTTAGCAACACGCGAGATTTTCGAATACTTGCAAACTCTCATCAGAAGCGGTAGTGATCGCGTCGGTGTGACGATCTCTAGTGATTATTTCGTGAACGGGTCGGCAGGATTGTCTTATCGTCTCGCGAGCGCACTCAAGGCCGACGATATGTGGCTGTTGGTTGAAGGGCTCGTTCAGAGCAACGCTGGTTTTCGGATTGACGAGTCCTTTTTAGTTTGTTTGACCGTCGTAGAGATGCCTGTAGGTGCAGGTGGATCTCGACGGAAAAACTTAACCGTCAACAGCGTTGCTCAGCGATCCATCATCAGCATCACGAATCAAGACAATCTTTGTCTGCCGAGAGCGCTCGTTACAGGCGAGGCGAGAATAGCCTACCAGACAAACGGTACCGTTGCAATGCGCGCTGAATGGGATATTATACGCGACGGTCGTAGGCAACTGCAGTCTGAGCGAGCGCAAAAATTGTGCGAGGATGCCGGAGTTGACGTACCTGCCGACGGCTGCGGTATACGTGAGCTCCGGCAATTCCAGAATTATTTTTCGACTCGCAATATCGCTATAGTTGCCTACGAGAAAGAATCGTTGGGCAGCGGCGAAGCACCTTTTTTCGACGGACGCAGTGATGATAACTGCACAACCGTTATCTACTTGCTGCACTCAGACAACCATTATGATCTGATCCTCAATATTTTTGGAGCTGCGAAGGCAAAATTTTTTTGCACCTTCTGCAATCTCAGCTACTCAAACATTGAGGATCACAGGTGTAAGCAGGTGTGTTCACGCTGCTTCGTCTTGCCACCCTGTAGCGAGAACGAGGCCTTGCGAGAATGCACATCGTGTAATCGTAGTTTTTTCGGCGATGTATGCTTCAGTAACCATTCGGTTAAGGGAACATACAAAGCGAAAAACAAACGGTTATGCGATGTGCTGCAGATCTGCGGTACTTGCTGCAAAGTCGTGAACCGGCAGCGTGGAAAGCACGAGTGCGGCAAGAATTGGTGTCCGAAGTGCAAGTCAACGCATGGATATAACGATTATTGTTATATCCAGCAAATCAAAGAGACCAAAGTTGCTTCGCCGAAAAAGAAGAAGTACCTTTATGTATTCTACGACTTCGAGACGACGCAGGAGGCGTCGTATCGAGGTGACGAGAGCATAAAGATGCATGTACCGAATCTCTGTGTGGTACAGCAAGTTTGCTCCGACTGCATCGATTCGGAGGACATTTCGGGATTATGCTCCTCGTGCGGATTGCGCGAGCACATATTAAACAAAGATCCGGTCGAAGAGCTGTTACAACTCGTGATACGCGACAGATCGGACTTTGAAAATATAATATGCATAGCTCACAACGCACGTGGATACGACGCGCAATTTGTTCTACGCCGACTTGTCGAACGTAAAACAAATTGCGCGCCGAGCATAATTCTAAACGGGCAAAAAATTGTGTGCATGCGATATGGGCGCGCCAAGTTCATCGACAGTCTCAGCTACTTTCAAATGAGACTGGCTGATTTGCCAGCTACATTTGGATTAGGTGAGAGTGCGAAAAAAGGCTGTTTTCCGCATCTGTTTAACAGGATGGAAAACGCCGATTACCGTGGCCCCCTACCAGATGCACACTATTATTCGCCCGACAGCATGTCCTCGGGCGAGCGGGAGAAGTTTTTGCTGTGGCACAGCGAGATGCGCGCATCCGGCGCAGTATTTGATTTCCGCGAGGAACTCGTAGAATACTGTCGCATGGATGTGACGATTCTGCGTCGAGCTTGTGTGGCGTTTAGGAAAATTTTTCTCGAGGTTGGAGACACGGACCCTTTTGTAGTGGCGACTACAATAGCGTCAGCGTGCTCGCACCTTTATAGAAAAATTTTTCTAAAACCGCAGAGCATCGGTCTAGTGCCCAAGAACGGATACAGACGTGCTGACAAGCACTCGCAAAAAGCCGTCGAGTGGCTGCTGCAGTGCGAGCGGGAGATCGGTCGCGAGATAATTCACGCGGGGCGAGCGCGCGAGCATCGGCTTATCGGGGGATTTTTGGTAGATGGCTTTATACCAGCCGCTAATCCCACCGAAAAACCGATTGTTTTTGAATATCAGGGCTGCTATACGCACGGCTGCCCTGACTGTTTCAAAAACAATCGCGATAAGCCGAACGCTTGGGGGCGTACTTTCAACGCCCTGCTCGAAGGTACGCGCGCCAAGATCGCGAAGCTCCAGGCGTTGAATTACGAGACTCGCGAAATATGGGAGTGCGCTTTTGATCGGGTCAAACGCGAAAACCCTGAAATCGTAAAATATGTGTCGGAGCATCCGCTGATCTCCAAAATTACGCTCAATCCTCGCGACGCGTTCTTCGGCGGACGAACCGAAAATTTTGTCGCCGTTTACGATGCAAAGGAAGGCGAACGTATACTCTATACAGATATATGTTCGCTGTACCCGTACATCTGTAAGCGGGGCAGATTTCCGCTCGGTCATCCGAAGATTTACGTAGGCGATGAGTGTAAGGAGTTGACTGGAGACAGTCTAAACGATTTCTCTGCCGTAGACGGTCTGGTCAAGTGTAAGGTTTTACCGCCGAGAAACTTGTACCAGCCTCTCTTACCGGTGAAAATGCACGGTAAGCTTCTCTTCGCACTGTGTCGTGCGTGCTGCGAAGAGATGCGGCAGAGCGATTGTTGTCACGATGCGGATCCAAGCCAGCGTGAGTTTACCGGAACTTGGGTGGCGGACGAACTGCGGAAAGCCATCGAGCTCGGTTATTGTATAACCGAGATTTTCGTAATATGGCAGTACGAGATGACCGAGTTCGATCCGCTCACAGGTGAAGGGGGACTTTTCGCTGGCTACATCGACACATTTTTGCGATTGAAGCAGGAAGCATCGGGCTTTCCAGCCTGGTGCGTAGACCCTGAATCGAAAGCGCGCTACGTTCGCGAGTATCACGAAAAAGAAGGAATATCGCTCGACCAGCGCAAGATCGCTAAAAATCCCGGCCTGCGCACAGTGGCGAAACTCTGTCTGAACTCCTTCTGGGGTAAGTTTGGACAAAGGAGTAACCTAAAGCAGACGGAGATCGTAAAGGAGCGCGAAGACCTCCTTAAACTTCTGACAGCCGAGGATAAGGAGGTCTTGAGTCTCCTGCTCGTTAACGAGGATATTATGTACGCGAATTGGCAGTACATCGACGATGCTGTCGAGTCTACTCCATACACGAGTGTAGTTGTAGCGGCCTACACGACAGCTCTGGCCCGCTTGAAGCTATACTCATATTTGGAGAAGCTCGGCAGGCGAGCGTTGTACTGCGACACGGACTCGTGTATTTTTGTGTGTAGCGAAAACGCGCAAGAATACACGCCCCCGCTAGGCTCGTTGCTCGGCGATATGACCGACGAGCTCGGCGAGGGCGTTCACATCACTAACTTCCTCTCTGGTGGCCCAAAATTTTATGGTTTCAAAACTATAAATTCAGAAACTGGCGAGATATCCGAGAAATGCAAAGTCAAGGGTATCTCGCTAAATTTCTCGAATTCGATACACATAAATTACGATAGTATTAAGAGTATGATTGAAAATTATTTCGATGATTTGAATGAATGTAATGCGCCAATTAACCTTAAGTTTGATTCAATTAAGAGATTAGCCGATCACACTGTTGTGACGCGACAAGAGGTCAAATCTTGTAGCGTAGTTTTGAAAAAGCGTAGGTATGTGTCTCCCGGGTTATCGCTCCCGTATGGATATCAGAGTTAAGCTAGATTATAAGTGTATGATATGTGAATCGGCTGTGAATAGAAAATAAGTGTTTGCGCTAGTTTGTATCGTATTATTAGTTTATAAATCTTAGCTTGTAATAAAAAAAATAAATGTATGAATGTGTGTGTGTGTGCGTCTGTGTGTGCGTTACTTTTATATAATAATAAATCTTGGCCAAATATATATATATTTAATATTAATTTTAATAAAAACAAAAAATTAATAGAAAATTTGATTGTATTTATTTCTAAATGTACCTTATCCTTTGCCCCTCTGATCATACGATTTTTTTTCCACTGCGTTAAACAGAAATCGTCTGTAAAAACAAAAAAAAAAACTGTAACGAGCGAGTCTTGGATACGCTGATTTTCAAGCCGCTCGTATACGCGTATAAGCGAGCCGCGAGTATACGCGTGCAGGCGGCTCGCACGCGTCCGCGCCACTGATATACGCTGATCCTCGAGCCGCGAATTTACGCGTATACGCGGCCCCGCGATCGTATACGCGTATATGCGGTCCCGCGCGAGTATACGCGTATATGCGGTCCCGCGTGAGTATACGCGTATATGCGGTCCCGCGTGAGTATACGCGTATATCAATCCGCGCGCGCGCCCGCCGCCGCCGCCGCCGCCGCCGCCCGCGGTTGTAGATTTGATAAAAAAGCGCGTGATGGAGAACATTATTTAGTTGAAAACATGGATACGCGTTGGAAGCATCCATTCACGGCGTGCATAGCAGGACCCACAGGAGCTGGCAAAAGCTGGTTCCTGAAGAAATTTCTCGAGCATCTGCCGCAGATGTGCGATGTTCGCTTCGACAGAGTGCTGCTCTACTATACCGAGTGGCAGGAGGCTTACCGAACCGAATTCAAAGTTGGCGGGAGCTCTCCTGTACCGATCGAGTTTCGAGAAGGACTACCGCAGCGAAGCGATTATTCTGAGGATACGGAGAAGAAAAAATTACTAATTCTCGATGATCTGATGCGTGAATCATCGAACGATATAGTTCTCGATTTGTTTTCGCGCTCGTCTCATCATTTGAATTTATCGGTTTTTCTAGTGACGCAGAATATTTTTCACCAGGGAAAATCGCAACGTGACATAAGTTTAAATTCAAAGTATCTGGTGATATTTAAAAACCCACGCGATAGAGCTCAGATTCAGCACCTCGCACGACAAATCTATCCGGAAGATTCAAAGTTCCTGCAGGAGGCATACATAGACGCTACGCGCGGACCTCATTCCTATCTTTTTCTCGATCTGACTCAAGCAGCACTGGATGAGTATAGGGTTCGCACGTGTATATTTCCGAGCGACAAAATTCAGTACGCGTACGTGCCGAAATACGCTAAATTTCGCTAATAAATACAAAAAGCGTATGCATGAGTCTGCGACTAGACAGTAGGTGAGAAGCTATGGCGCCAACAACATCGAAACGAGCTGGATGTTGCATACCCGTGGGTAAGCATTTCAATAGAAAACGAGTCGCCGTACTGAACGCTCTTTGTCACGCGGACGGTCAACAGCGTACAGCACTTTTACGCACAGCCGACAAGAGACTCGTACGTTGCATTTGCGAGTGCGCTTTGAACATCTTGCAAGGTGTAGTCAAAATCAAAGACGCGCATAAACGTCGACTTAAAAAACACAAAAACGTGTTGAGAAAATTGACAAATTGCAATAATAAGAAAACCCACGACTGGCAGAAAAAGAAACGAGTACTGCTACAGCACGGTGGTGCTTTTTTACCGATTCTACTTGCACCTATCATCGGAGCACTCGTCTCGAAGCTTTTTAACAACAAGTGAGCAGCAGCAGCAGCAGCAGACTAGTCGTGACGACTACAAAATGGATCGCGCGAGAAAAATGATTATCGTGCCCGAAGATATGTTCTCGCGTATGCAAAACGTTCAACCAGCAGCCACAACAGTGAACGATTCATGTGAAAACTCGGTTCAAACATGCGGCGACAATCTATCTAGACTCGATTCTGAGATGCACGCGATTCTACATTCGAATAAGTTTACTGACGAGCGTGAAAAATGTCAAAACTATTTACAAATACTGCGCCGATATCTGTTTTTCAAAGATTCTGAACGTATCGCCGCCGAGCACGATTACGAGCGTGATATCGACGAAATAGAGGCTACGTCGGCGCCTATGACTGAAGAAATTATACTCGACAGTGTGCCGAAAAGTTACGCTCAAAAAGCACGCCTTCTGCTAAAACACTGGAAAACAGTTGCCGGCGATCGACTCAAGTGGGATAGCACAGGCAGGGTCAGTATAGATGGCAAGCCCATACAAGATTCCAACATTATAGAGCTGATTAGCGACGTTGTCGCACGCAAGAAAAAACCAGTGGATCCATCGGAAGTGCCTGTAGGACGTTTTCCTTTCGCCAAATTCATCAAGACGGTCGACACACCGATCAACCTGATTGGAAACCCAGAAATATTAAAAATCGGTAAAAATTTGACATCTCCGAGTAATACAGCGAAACGTCGACTACCTAGTAAAGAGAGCATTGACGCGTTGATGGAAATTAACGACACTGAAAACAAATCAGCGGCTGCCGCATCACCTGCTTTGACGAGAAGACAAGCAAAGAACAAGTGGCTACGTCTTGACAATTTTTGACGACATGTCGTACGAGAAGCAGTACTACGATGTCTCGCATGAGGCAGGTTACGCGGGTGCGCGCAATCTCGTGCGCGTAAATCGAAAAGGTAAACTATTTAGTGCGGCTGACAAGCGGGAAAAGGAACGTATATACGAGTGGCTTAGCAACCAAGATGCCTATACGCTGCACAGACCTGTTAAGCGTAAATTTCCGCGTTTAAGCTACAACGTGACCAACATTGACGACGTATGGGAGTGCGATCTGCTTCAATTAACCACGATTAAAGAACACAACGATGGCTACTGCTACCTGTTGGTAGTAGTGGATGTACTGAGTAAACAGGCCTGGATAGAGCCACTACGCGATAAGACAACCGCCAACGTTACCGCAGCCTTTGGCCGAATACTCGAACGCAGTGAGGGACGCGTCCCGATACTCTTGCAATCCGATAAGGGTAAAGAGTTTGTAGGCTCGTCGTTTCAAGAATTTTTAAAAAAACACGATATCAAATTCCGTACAGTGCGAAATCCCGATATCAAGGCGGCTGTAGTCGAGAGGCTGAACCGTACTATACGCGAACGAATGTGGCGATACTTTTCTCACAATAATACGCAACGCTACATCGACGTGGTGCAGAAAATCATCGATGCTTACAATCATACGCGTCACAGCGGTACAAAGATGCGGCCATGCGACGTGAACATCTACAACGCTGCGAAAGCGCGAGAAAATTTAGAAAAAAGAGCACGGCTGCAAACTACTTACAAATATCGCGAAAAGATGGCGTCAGGTGTAATGAATAAATACAAGCCCGGATCTTACGTACGCATTAGTCGCACGAAAAATACTTTCGAGAAGGGATACGAGAAAAACTTTAGCGAAGAAGTTTTCAAGATTAAACGTATTTCCAATAGACAGAATTTACCGACATTTATTCTGGAAGATTTGAACGGCGAAGAGATTGACGGCTTTTTCTACCTGGAGGAACTCGCACACGTTGGCACGCAACGTATGTCGGATGCTGCTCAACAATTCAAAATAGAGCGTGTAATTCGTACAAAGGGTCGTGGCTCGAGAAAGCAGCTGTTCGTCAAGTGGGCTGGCTATCCGGACAAATTCAACTCGTGGATCAAAGCGTCAGAAGTACAAAAAATTTAAAAATGGACGCCAACGATTTTTACCTAGTTTTGCCTAGCAACAGCAGCATGATGTACTACAGCGACAACGCTACGAGCTGCTTTACAACACAGCTTTCGCGCGAGGTCGGACTCAACGGAAATTGGTCCGTTGCGCTCGTTGAAATTCACGTACCGAGCACTGTCACGCACATTCAAGAATCTGACGCCTTTTACACGTTCAAACAGGCAGAAAATGCTGAGCAGGAAATTCATTTTTTTCCACACGGAATTTACAATAATATCGAACAACTAGCCAGTGAAATAAATAAATCGAAAGCATTTCACGATCATCTTCGTCTCGAAGATGCACCCTTTCAAAAGGGCTATTACGTGCTACAGCGTAAATGTGGCTGCGTGGAGCAACACTTTACAACGTTCAACGAAAAACTTTGTCGTATTTTTGGCTTCGAAGATTCTGAGACACGTCGTAAAAACGGCACTTTTGTCACATCATCCATGGGCAGCGTTGTCGCATTAGGCAGCAGACCGGCATCGCTATCTCGAGCTATACCCGATCAGCTCTACGTGTACACGGATATATGCGAACCGCATACTGTAGGCGACACTCAAGCTAGCCTACTGCGCATAGTATCCGTAGATAGTGCAAAGTACAAATTCGGCAGCAATATCGTGAGACATTTTGCACCTGCTCATTACATTCCGCTTTTACATCATAGTTTTCGCTCGATTGTCATAGATATAAGGGATCAGCACGGAGTGCGAATACCATTCGAATATGGAACGTTGACGGTTACGCTTCATTTTAAACGTAATCGCTATTGAGAGAGAGAGAGAGAGAGAGCACAACTATGACACGATGAGTCACTATATACTTTACTACGACGAGCAAGTAGGAGGTGGGGGAGTGAGACACGTTTTTTCCGGTTCATCGTATCAGCGCGGTAGAGGTGTCGGTGCATGGCTCGGAGGTTTATTTCGCAAAATTCTCCCGTACATTGCGTCCGGTGCCAAAGCTGTGGGAAAGGAGGCTGTACGCGCTGGAATCAACGTCTTGGACGACGTTGCAAACAACGGCTCGAATTTTAAGCAGGCGTTCAAATATCGTGCCAAAGAGTCTGGAAAAAATTTGAAAAGAAAAGCCGGTGAAAAAATAGCAGACATGATGAAGGGCTCTGGTTATAAATCACGCGCAGTGCGGCGAAGACGTCAGTCAAGAAAGACACACGCATCGAGTAATATCGTTAGCAAAAGACGTAAACAGCAGACGCGAGGAAGGAAGAAGAGAGTCACCGCTACGAGAAAAAAGAAGAGACCTAAAAAGAGAAGTAGTCAGCAGCAGCAGCAGCAGCAGCAATCTTTGAGAAGTGTTACGGATATTTTCGGTCCTAGACGTATATAGTACACGCAAAAATGGCATTTTTACATTCTCACTCGTCGGAGTGCATGTCCAGCGAATTGGATCTTTTCACGCTTCCACCCACCCAGACATCCATCGAAAGCAGCAGCTTTCTACATTATAAACCTGTCTCGTCTCTCAGCGACGATGTCGACGCCCCCTTGGAGTTTGTCGTGCCGGCAGGTAGCGAGCATTACTTTGATCTGGCTCACACAATGCTTCATGTGCAGGCTAAAATCGTACCCGCGGACGAGACTGCCGCAACGACCGAAGACGCTAAAGTAGGACCGATCAACAATTTCATGCATTCAATGTTCAATCAGATTGATGTTTTTTTCAATCAGAAAATTGTTTCACCGCCTAATAACGCGTATCCTTACAGAGCGTACATCGAGACGCTTCTCAATTATTCACCGGCTGCTAAAGACTCACATCTTACAGCGAGTTTATGGTATGACGACACGCATGCTGCTTTTGATGCACCAGCTAACGCGGTGAGCACTGCGACGGCTCCGATGCCCGTAAACAAAGGCCTGGAAAACCGTAGATATTTTACACAGAATCGACTCTACTTTGACATGATTGGACACCTACATCACGATCTCTTTAATCGGGATAAAATGCTGATAAACGGTGTAGAAATGCGCGTGCGCTTAGTTAGAATCAAAGATGCTTTTTGTCTAATGGATGCGACCTCGGATGGAAAATTTAAAGTCAGCATCAGAGAAGCAACTCTCATAATCCGCAGAGTAAAAATCAGTCCGGGCGTTTTACTGGCACATGCACAAGCGTTATCGAAAACCACGGCTAAATATCCCATTACGAGAGTCGAAGTCAAGTCGTTTACTCTTCACTCGGGAATATTGGGCGATTCGATCGACAACGTTATACACGGTCAGCTGCCAAAAAGAATAATTTTGGGCTTTGTGGAAAACAAAGCATTCAATGGAAACCGAGCGTTGAATCCGTTTAATTTTCAAAACTTCTCTATAAATTATATTTCTCTTTACGTCGATGGTGTACAAATTCCAAGCAAGCCTTTGCAGCCACGTTTCACAGGTACCGATAAACTTTACATAGACACTTATCAGACACTGCTGACAGGCACAGGCGTGCATTTTCTCAACGAAGGTTTCGGTATCAGTCGCTACAACTATTACAAAAACAATTTTTTGACGGCTTTCGATCTCACACCCGACTTATCGGCACACTGTGCTTCGCATTGGAATCTCGTGCGCTCGGGTAGCATACGCATAGAAGTGAGATTTGAGACGGCTCTTCTTACAGCGATCAATTGTATCGTTTACGCCGAGTACGACAACGTTTTGGAAATTGACTCTAACCGTCAAATTGTAACGGATTTTAGCGCCTGATGCGCACGCACACGCGATCGCAGCGCCTACAAAAAAAAAACTCTCTTGATTCGCTTCATAAGTCGAGCATATCAATAGTCGGCAGTTAGTCTCTCTCGAATCGGCTACCGAACGTGTACACACGCAGACAAGTGCTTCACCATGACCGACTACGTGATCGATATTCAAGGCTTTCGGGATTTAAATAAAAAATTTATTCCCAAGGAAGTGGCCATTTTATCTCTTCAGAGTCGTATAATAGGTCATTGGATTATTCGCGCACCGTGCAGTTTTGTCGAATTACCCACGGACATGCAGCAGACAAATAATCATTGCACTCTCGAAGTACACGGACTGGAGTGGCACGATGGAGACATTTCGCTCAAGAATCTTCGCCGTAATCTCTGCACCTTCGTAAAGAACGCTCGCCGTATATACGTGAGCGGAAAAGAAAAAGCCAATTTTTTGGAAAAAGTAGTGTCGCGAAGAATCATTAATATAGAAGAATACAACGCACCCTCGTTTCGACAACTCGCACTGCTATTCCCGAACGTCCTGGTGTGCATCAGCCATGGCATCAAGAAATTCGAGGATAAACCAGCTTTTTGTTGTGCAATGCGTCGAGCCTATCAGATTAGAAGATGGATACACTCACTCGTTGCCGGACATCACCGAACCGATCCGTACGATATAAATAGTCAGGCAATGTATCAGTCTTTACTAGAGCACGATCAGCATCAGTTACAGCGATACCACACTACCAAATTTCGTTGCCGCGACGTTGTTGATGGAATTCAAACGAAAGACGATAAAACAAAAACCGATGACGAGGAAAACGAAGACGAACCAGACTACGTAGATGCACCGTCAACATGAATACACGACAGATAATCACAGCTATCGGAGAATTGAAAGCCAATTCAGTTGGAGTTTACGCGGCTAACCACATTCCAAAATTATTATCCACACCGACAGCTATAGTAACGAATCTCGACACATCCGATCAGCCAGGATCACACTGGGTAGCCATCTACATCGCTAAAAATGGATACGGAATTTACTTTGACAGCTACGGAGTTGCACCCGTATCACCGTACCATCTCGATCGACTCCGTGGAAACTGCGCGCGTTTCGAGTGGAACAAAAAACAAGTGCAAAGCATCGACTCTCAAGTATGTGGCGAGCACTGCATTATGTTTCTCTATCATATGTGTAGCGGGATATCTCTGCGAAAATATCTACGTCTTTTTTCATCAGATTTTGTCAAAAACGACGCATTAGCTGTTAAGTTTTATCGGAGTCTCATGAAAAGAGTGAAAAATAAAACATTACGTCATCGCCAACGTCATCGTCGTCATCGAGTCAACGCATTCCCACGCACGAGTTCCACAGGACGCGGTCTCTGTAATCAGATCTGCACATCTAAGAGCGGATATTTAAGCTCGTTATCTAGGAATTTTATACAAACATATTAAGTGACCGTAAACGCGTACGTGTCTCGGCACGTTCAACAATACAGCCTCTATCGATATCAGATGAAACGTGCCTTTTTAATTTTTACCAGACTCTCTCTATGGAATGTAAACACCATAACATCCGTTTCTCAGACTGTGACTCGTGTTGCGCTCAAAAAACCGTTGACGCTCTTTGTCGCTCAGGCTTTATAAAGAAGTCGGGGAGCAGTCGCCAGCCATCAGTCGAACAAACGCTCTCGACTAGTAGACCTCGTGTAATGTACATAGTCACCATGGATTCGTCGTCGTCATCATCATCATCATCAGCAGCAACATCAGCAGCATCAGCTGTTGAGAAAATCAAACTGATTACCTGCAACTTGCTGTGCTCGACGACTTACGCGCTCAACAAATCCAACTGCAAGCGCGCATTGATCGGCCTGGAGTATCACAGTGGCAACTACAGTGGAGCAGTACTAAAAATTTGCGCCAATGGATCGCCAGCCAAGTATGTGACCCTCGACAAACACAGCTGGGAAGTGATCATGGATCAGATGGAGGCTATGGAGGCCTATCTGAACAACGCCTTCACGTTCTACCAGGATTTTGGAAATCCTACAAAGATCCTCCTTCCCAACCACGATCTGACATTCACAAACTGCTTCGGAGCAAGGGCGATCGGCATCGACGAGAGGCCAACACCAGCATCACCATCAGCTGAAAAGTCAACCCACAACGCCCAACAGCTTTTCAACGAGGAGACGCAGCAGCCACCAGCCGAGCCAGTTTGCAAGAAGCCAAAAAGATACGAGAGCCCTCCGAGCGTAGTTATGCATCAGCAAACATTCATTGGTTTAAAACAGGTAAAAGAGTGCATTGATTTACGTTTTAAACTGCTCGAAGAACTTTCGGGGCTGGTAAATCGCGGAGTAGATTATATTTTAGATTATATGAAAGACTTGATGATGCGAGAGGATGCTGAGAAAGCTCGAGAAATCCTAAAAAATGTAAACTCATTCAAACAATATTACGCGCTTCATAAACATACCATTGACGAATTAGTTAAGACAAACTTAAATTTTGCCACTGTAAGCACCGATGTTTTAGATATAGTTTTGACAGAAATATATTCGTTTGGTCTACCCAGAATTGCTAAAGATTTGTACGACGTTGTGTTCACTGTATAAGTTTTTTATTTTATATCATTAGTTTGTAAGTTGTAAAAATGTTTCTTTTATCATCAACTACTTATTGTTCTCTGCGCGCGCGCACACACACACATATACACACAAATATATGAACATGTAATACCTTGCTTTTTTACTTTATTGAATAAATATTAAAAATGTATGAAAAACGTTTTTCTTTTTGTACGAAAAAACCCACTCCCATCAATAATCCCCAAAGCCAAAATTTAGAGTAGGCTTTGCGGCACCGTGTAGCAGGCCCATATAATATATGAAAAACAATCGGCCCTTTTCAGGGCCACCATATACATATAAACGTAGAACAATCTCTTTACAGCACGAACAGGATCAGAGTCATCGCTAGGGCAATAAAACTTCAACAGGTATATGTGTGTGGGGCAGGTAGACGGCTGATTTAGAACGAGAGAAAGGCAGCTCGGCTCCGGTTACGCGGAGAGGCTCGGAGCTGCTATGACGTAGAAGAGAGAGAGAGAGAGAGAGAGAGAGAGAGGCTCGGGGCTGCTATAGCGTACAGCGGTCGAGGAGAGTAGCAGCGCGCGAGCTCGGGGCCGTTATGGAGTAAAAGGGGGGAGGGAACCAGCAGTCCGGTAAAGCGGCCGGAGAAGAGACGCGTCATCGAAAGCGAGTTTAGGCCGGTATAGCGTAGAAGAGAGAGAGAGAGAGAGAGAGAGAGAGAGAGAGAGAGAGAGAGAGAGAGAGAGAGCGCTAGAGGCTCGGGGCTGGTATGGAGTAACGCAGTGGGGGGAGAGAGAGAGTCGCAGCACGCGCGCGGTGAGAGCTCGGGACCGCTATGGAGTAAAAAGGGGGGAGAGAGCTGACACAAGAGCTCCGGGCTGGTATAGCGTAAAGTAGTGGGGGGAGAGAGCCGCGACACGCACGTGCGCCGAGAGCTCGGGGCCGCTATGGAGTAAAGGGGGGGAGGGGGACCTCGGGGCTTGTATAGTGTAGATACGTGGACTATATAGTTTATTTAAAAAATATTTAGGGCACATAAATTATGCCACTTGAATCCTTGTCCCCCATATATATATATATATATATATACATATATAGGTCAGCGTGGCAGGCGCCAAAATTTAATTATTTAAATAATAATTTATTTATTTAAACAATTGAAAGTAGGTCACGCGAGCGGTGACACACTTTTTATAGCTTGTTTATACAGTAGCGGTCATTAATCTTGCTAATTGACCCACTTAACTACTGTTTACAACAATTAACTACTGTTTACATAATTAGGGGTCATAAATCATGTTAATTGACCTAATTAGCTACTGTTTACATAAACAAGTGCTACTGTTTACATAAACACCGGCTACTGTGCCCCTCCCCCGTCGGCGCCAGGCTAGGCCACGCCCAGTCTCTCCATACGGGCCCATATACTACTAATAATGTTCAGTCACACAGAGTATACAGGGTGAGAGTTGAAGAATTTGAATCTTAATATCTTTTAAACTAAAAGGTTTCATAAGCTACAAAAAGAACCTAGCCGAAGTGATCAAAAGATCAATCTTTTCCTAAAATTTCAACTCAATTTAAACCTTTTTACTCCCGTAATCGTACGACATAAAAAAACCATTTTTTTTAGTTTTTGATTTTTATCTCAAAAACTAGTCGCCAAAATTGCTTAAAATGTTTACAACTAGTTGATATCGTTGTTTTTTATTGTCATGAATTTTTTCAAAACATTTAACTATTTATTTTTTTAGTTGAATATGTTTATCGAAAAATTACCTTTTATATCATAAAAAATGAACAGATCAGTCAATCTAGAAAATCTTGCGGGAAAAAGTAGACAAATTTATGTTCTTTTAGATACACTATTGTTGAATATATTGTATAAATCATATCATTATAAAAAAGCAAAAATATTTTTTCAAAAATAGAAAAATGGCTATAATATGGCCATAAAATGGTCAGAATCATAAAACAAAAAATGACCTAAATTCAGAATTAGAAAAAATATATGCATGTCAAATTTTATTACGATCCGTCGCATGGTTCCAAAATTATGGCGGTATACGTACACACACACACACACACACACACACACACACACACACAGCTATCCGCACGGACATTTTCTAAAAACGTATGATTCGTACTCCAAACACCTCCAAATGCGTTTCCACGAAGTATTAGCAAAACTGAAAATTATAAATTAAGTTGAAATCATTCTAGCTCATATGAATTTGAGTTTCATGTATAGACCTACCTGTATCTTTTGACGCCAAAGCTATAAAGTTCAAGCTGAAAAGCCGAACCAATACAGTTGAGTAAAAACTGTCATCATAGTCTGTTTTTAAATAATTTAACAAGTCTCTACGCAAAAGAACAGACATCGAACTTCAAAGTCATGGATTTACCATGATCATGACATATTTGGACACTGGCAGTAACTGGTTCGCGTACTGATGAGATGCAAATATCTATGAAAATCACTTAGCAGACCTCATCATTGGTGANCCACTTAGCAGACCTCACATTGGTGATTTTGAACACATAGACACCACTTTTTATAATATTTACACTTGAACAACATTGTTAGTCAGTACACTATGCTTGTATATACTTTTATCCATGAGGTGTATAGTTTATGGATTTTAGGTTATACACCCATTGGTTGAGCAAGTACTCAAAATCATGTCAACATATTTTGCTAAGAAAATATGGGCTCTAATTAGAAAACGTTTAGTACGTTCAAAACTCCGACTACGTTTGGAATTTCGGAGTTGCACATGCATGTATACATATATATGTACTTCTACGCCGTAGCGGCGGTTGGAGCCATGTACGAGACAGTTACGAGTCTGCAGTCTGGCCTGAACCGTACGCGCATGCGCGAAAAATTGACGGGACTTCTGCTACCCGGTTCCAGAGTAGAAATCACGCATATTTCTCGGCGGATTCTGGGTTTCAGATCTACCGAGTCGCTAGGGGACGGGCCAGAACTTATCGGCCATTTTCTACCAGGGAATATAAGTATTTTATGTGGCCATAAAATGGAAGTACCATAAGGATAATAACACCATTTATGGCCACATCAAATATTTATATTTGTATTTAATATATTTGAAAAAAATAGCCAGTCCCAAGTTTTCAACAGGGATTGAACAGACTGACTCTTTACATGATGCGTACAGTATTATTCCGCGTTCTGCGTTTTAAATTAACCTTTCGGAGTCAGCGTTCGCAAGGAGCCGACGAGTCCCGAACCTCGGCGTAACCCTCGGCGTCACCTCGGCTATACAGCTATACAACGCTATACAGTGACTTTATCGTGGCTGTACCGTAGCAGCACCATCGCTATACCGTGCACTGCGGCTGTACCAAATTCGATTCGCTTAATGGTATAAGTTTTTATACTATAAGCAAAGGCAATGAAAAATAATTTTTTCAGAAATTTTTACGCACATTTTATGCCTTGTAAAATCGTATTTTAAACTTGCGCAGTGCTGCCACTACAAAATTGGAAGACAAAAAATCGCGTCTGGAATACGACGTTCTCGGAGCCGCGGCCGAGATACGAGCTTCTTCCGCTCAGCCGTCGATATGATGTTACAAGTCGGTGGGACATGCATATCTATTTTTTGATTCTGAATTCGGGAAAAACAGTTTGTTCTTTATTTTTTCAATTATTTTTTTTATGGTAATTTTTTATTTTCAAAAAACACTATTTTGAGTTTTTTTTAATCATCCTATTGTTACAAGCAATTCAGCTAAAATGCGTTTGAAAGATAATAAAATTACCTACTTTTCCCCATTTGGTCCTTGGGCTCCGCTCGGCAGATAAAATAAAAAAGTTAAATTTTTTTCAAAATTCATATCTCTGAAACTAAACATCATAACCTCACAAAAACCGCTGCCAATTCATTGGCACGTAGCTTCCTCCAACGAACTTTATTGTTCCAATAAATAAAATATTATTTTAAAATACAGTATTTAAATGCTATTTTAATATTATCAGTATGACATAAATTCGTAGGGAGGGACTTTGGGACGTGCAACGACAACCCTATAAGAGGAAGCCAAATTTTTTAGAAAAATCGGTTTTTACATTTCAGCTCTTTACTTGAACCGCTCAACGAAATCGTTTAAAATTTTAGCAGCAGATATCTTCGTTTATGCCCTGGTAGAAAAGCGCCTATTTAAAATGGTGGTAAAGGCAGAAACTGGCTAAGTAAAATGTGAAAAAACTATACATTTTAAATTCCTCAAAAGTAGCGATATCTTGTGTATTTGTTATGGGTGAGAATTATATTTCATGAAAGTATCAATAAATCAATTAGTTTTTCGGATGCAAGATACAAAATTATTAATATTTAGGCGTAAACTGAATAATTTTAATAATTTAAACATATGGCGAAGCTCGTAAGGCTTGTGTCGAAGAACGTCTGCGTGGCTCAGTCGGTTAAGGCGCACGACCGTACTTACTTGCCCTCGTGCAGGGCGTGGGTTCAAATCCCCGGTCAGGCAGAATTTTTTCAGATGCAAATAATTATTCTATACTTGCCTATAACCAAAAAACTCGAATCGAAGCCTGCTAGCCACGACTTTACAATTCTAACCTCGAACCGCGATAAGCCACGTGTAACTCAGCTGTGTAACTCGACCAACTATAATGGGCAGTTTGTACATAAAAACAAGGTACGCAGATTGAATCCAAGAACTGCCCATTAACTAGGAAAAAAGCGTTACATTCTGCATAAGAAATGGCAAATAAAACTGTCTAGTTCTTTGATTCTATGCCAAGAACTAGCCATTAAGTGGGTTACCAATTCTACCAGGGTGGTAAATCACCAAATAAAATTTTGAAGCATTTGACTACATTGTTTTAGAGATATAAGGAATCAAAAAATTTTCAAAAAAAAATTCAAACCTTGATATCTTAAGAACCATAAAATATCTACCTTTTCCCAAAATCTCAAGTGCAATAAGGCCTTTTTACGCCCGTAATCGAGACTCAAAAAAAAACTAATTTTTTTCAGTTTTCGATTTATTAGTGAAAAAATAAGTAGTCAAATCACTCGAAATTTTAATGGAATATAGTTGGACACGTAGCCCATCAACATATTTTTTTTGTGAGGTTATGATGTTTAGTTTCAAAGATATAAATTTTTTTTTTTAAATCACTTTTTTAATTTTATCTGCCGAACGAAGCGGTCAATCCCGAGGACCGAACGAGGAAAAGTAGGTAATTTTATTATCTTTCAAATGCATTTTAGCTGAATTGTTTGTAACAATGGAATGATTAAAAAAAACGAAAATAATGTTTTTCGAAAATAAAAAAATGGCCATAAATCTCTAGATTGAGATTTCCATAGGGATAGCACTGCGAATTCAGGAAGAGTTTCACATTGCTGATGTTGCAGTGATCAAAGTGACTGGCATTAGCAGCTTTCTGTCCTTTTCGATTCGTTTGGAAACCCACCACAACGAAGCGGGGCTTCTCCATCTGATTGGAAGTTTTCACCGTCCAGACGTGTTTCGGTGTAGCTGGAAGCAGCGGATACTCAAACAACTACCAACTGCGAAAGCTCACGAAAATGGGTCTATCCTTCTCGATGTAATTCAGAAGGCGTATCTTGTGAGCATTGGATGCCAACACATACGGCATGAGCCATTCGATTCTCGTTAAATTGATCTTGAAATCTTCAGAAGCAGCTGGATTACCGGCTGCCGTTTGAACAACAGCATTTAAATCGTTTCTCGATCTCGTGATTATGAGCTCGTGCTTGACGTTGACCACGATCTTGCGATAGTCTTCGGCGAAGCCGAGGATCTTGCTCAGAGGAATGCATACGTCGAAGTACCCTTCGTTATTGTTCAAACTCAACGCTGTCTCCTCGACATCGAGCCATCCGGCGTTCTCCAAACTCTGATTGAGATTGATGGATATCCATCCCTTCATTAGGGTAGTCAAGCCAACATTCTTGCACCTGTCGATTTCGAAAGCGTTTATCTCATATCGTACTTCCTCGAATAGATGACAGATGGCGTTATTGACTAAGCTGGTGTTCTCTGCCACACTATTATCAGCTTTAACGATTCGACCGCACAGTGCAATGAACTGCGTGCTGGCAGAAGACAGAGATCTTGATGTTGAATGGAGATGCGAATCTCGCCGCTGTTGTTGTAAGTGCTGGCTGTGTACGGCTAATGCGCGTGAATCTCGTAGTGCGCGACTGACTCGTCAAACGCGACGGGTGTCTGAATGTTTAGGATCTCTTCCATACCAGTGACAGATGTGTTGTAATATATGAATTTATACAGTCGTAATCGTTGACCGAGTCAAGCTCTAGCGAACGCGAGCATAGTGCGCATGTCTCGCGTATGTACTTTAAGAGCACACTATACTGTACACTATACTTCGTGGAGTCAGACTATGCTGTACTGTGCTCCACACTCTCTCTTGCCTGTAAGACTCCGAGCTGAGCGGACGCACTGACGACTACTATGGCTGATGCCATATACCAATAAAACCACACTTATTATTATCAACCTCAGTCTAATTAATCAATAGATCCACTATTTCAACAAGATGAATACACACTTCAATCTTTTCCACCAACGACTCGCAAGCCTAGACTTTTCAGAAACTGAATGTTCCGCCGTGTTAGCGCTTTGACCGCTCGTCGACAACTGATCGTTGGTCAAGGTTTCGAGCTCCTTATATAGCTGCCTCTGTGATTGTACACGATACCCATCCTCAGACTTGCTTCACATGCAATCTGATAGTTATGACTTCCTATCGAAAATTCACCAAATTACCGTCCTGGTCGACTATGCGCACTTGCAAGTGATCTATGCTCTTGACAGCGATTGGAAGGTAGATTACCTGCGATGGAACTTCGATGATCTTGTATCCTGGTGATACTGCTGGGAAGAACTCGTGTATCGTGTGGACTCTTTGACTGTTTATATAGGCACCCGATGTGATGTTGCACTCGACGCGTATGCCGTTGACCTTGAGGATACGCACAGGTAGGTCAGAGCTGTGAGTGACGTTAGCCTCGAGAATGCGTCTTTTGAAGCCCAGCAGCGAAGCTATGGAGTCAGCTGGACGAAAATCGATGGTGTGACTGCACTTCACGACACTGCGTAACGTATTGTTATTTGGTTTGAGACTGATCGATATACCTTTTGGAGTTAGTAACTCGTGAAGAGCTTTCTCTATGTCTTCGATCTCGTAGCTACCCGTTGCTACAGTAACTTCCTCTTCGCCCACGTAAAACTTGTTCTCACCTGTATCGATGTTCGGTATGGTATTGCAGGTGAGAAGTTTAACTAAACCGAGAACGTACGTCTCGTTCGGTGATAGCTCGATAGGTGGAAAATACTCAGCTTCGAGTACGGAGGAGTAGCCTGACAGAGTCAGAGTAAGTGATGACTGCTCCATGGATGAACACATAATGAGGTAAATCTGCTCTCGCTGGTCTTTATATAAGCTTCCCCCTCTCCAGCTCGTTGCACAAAAACTTCAGACAGAGGTGACCGCAGTCGAAGGTGTCGAAGTTCTGATACCTCTCGTGATTGTAATGGATCTCATCGACGCCGAGATACAGCATCAAGTCCCGAGGTGGTTGTAGATCACTTAAACTGTCGAAGTAGACGACATGGTTGCCACGTTTGCGATAGGCCACCCAGTGCGTTCCAGGTCCGCTCGCGTTGTCCAGGTTGACGATCACTGACTCACGATAGTACGGGCCATCAGGCAACGAGTCACGCATGTACACTCCGCGGAATCTTCAGTAGTTTGGCGAATTTCATCAGGTCGATGTTGGAGAGTGCTCTTTGCGGTAATCTCACTTCAAGGTTCTTTTTTTTTTTTGTTTTTCTCGTTACCACGTGAAGGCCAAGTCCGGTTTTGCATGGTTTCAAGTAGAGACCTTTACCGAGAGCGATGGCCTCCATTGTCTGGTTGTGCCGATGACTCTCGGCCAAGTGTTGCTGAGCTGCCTTGGAATCGTTGACAGCTTTTGCGATTCCAGCAGCACTACCTGCCAAAGCAACCGTTGCACTCAAGCCAGCAAACAGAGGTATGAGAAAAGGTAAGAATCCGCCTAGCTTCTTCCGGATTGGTAGAATACGCGGCACCTTGACCTTGCTCTTACCACCAGCCTGCTTGACGGCATCGCGAGCATTTTCTAGAGCAGCACGAATGGTTGGCTACTAGTTGGCACGGTTGACACAGATTTGATCACCTTGTTCAACGAGACAGGTGGATTCTTCTTTTTGCGCTTCAACCCCATAGCGTTGGCTATAGTGTAGGCAGCTGCCTTCTCAGCAAGACCCGAATCTTTAGTTAGAACTCTTCGCCAGGCTTTGTCAGTTAGAGCTCCGTCTGCTGCGTTCCTAGCCTCAACGTTCTCACGATTTTTCGAAAAGGCAATATCGTGCTCCTTGCACGCTGCGTCCAGAGGATTGATACCCGGATCACCTCGGGCAAGACGTTTTTTCAATTTGGTGCCGGGTCCACAGTACTGGTATCCAGGCAGATGAAGCTCCATTGATAAATTGTTGATGAGATTGTTCAGTAAGCCACGTCCTTGTTTTCGTCGCTTGTGTACGATCATTACGCTTTGGAGGTTGACTCACGACTGAGGACGCGGCTATAAAAGCGGTCTATTTATAGGCTGAGGCACAGTCGTGATCGAGACAGTGCGCAGCAAACATGGATTTCAAAGAACCAACTGTCGAGCTACCGGTATTCAATTTTGACGATATAGCGCAGCAGGAGGATGTTGGACCTAAGAAGCGACACGGTGAACTACTTCCGAGTAGCGTACGAGCTGTATTCTGTGGACCATCCAACTGCGGCAAGACTAACAGTGTACTATCGCTCATCACACATCCCAACAGACTGAGGTTCGAAAACATCTACATCTATTCCAAATCACTCGATCAGCCGAAATATCGTCTGCTCAGGAAACTCTTGAAATCCATAGATGAAGGAAGTGCAGTATTTTGCTTTCAAAGGGCATGTCGAAGTGATATCTCCCGACAACGCATTACCCAACTCCATCATGGTATTCGATGACATAGCATGCGAGAAGCAGGACAACGTGAGAGCGTTCTTCTGCATGGGTAGACACAAGCAAGTCGATTGTTTCTATCTCTGTCAGTCTTACGCGCATATTCCCAAACATCTCGTGAGAGACAACGTCAATTTGTTGGCAGCATTCAGACAAGATGATGTGAATTTGAGACACATCTACAACGATCACGTTAATACCGATATGACATATACGCAATTTAAAAAACTGTGCTCTAAGTGTTGGACAGATGACAAGTATGGATTTCTCCTGATTGATAAAGACAGACCACTCAATGCCGGACGGTACAGAAAGGGCTTTGACTGCTTTGCTATAAATACAAGACCTCTTAATTGAATAGACAGCAGTCGAGTGTGAAGTGTTGAACCATCAACATGTCAGCAGAGTTTCGACGAGAAAGAAATGCTCTTCGTCAAATTGCGAGAGCGAGAGAGGTGATCAGACGGAAACATAGACTACTGAAGTATGGTAAAGAGAATACCGCGAGAACTCTGGATGAAACCTTCGAGCCCATCGTTAATCTACTAGAGAAACTCATCAATGTTACGGAAAGCAGCAGCAACGATATCAAGCTTGAAATCAAGCGTATGAAGCCTGAATCGTGATGCAACGATCGAGGATGACGTTGAAAGCGTTTCATCGACTGGTAGCCTCGATGATACCTATAAATGACAGTGAGAATGATGCAACACAGATTTATAGGGAAGCTGACACATCATTTGAAACAGCTGAAGAAGAAGACAATGAAGACAATGAAGACTGGCAATCCCAGTCACACCAATGAGATTCGTTCTATCATGTATATAAACTGAGCACGTACGAAGATTTCAATCATTTCCAATATGAGCGTTGACGTGTTCGGTCACACTCTGGAACAAGCCAATAGCAGACCAGGTCCTCCCGGTATAGGTTACAAATTGACAGCAGACGGTCAGTGCGATCTGCAAAATAAGAGATTGTGCAACCTTTCGGAGCCTCAGCAGTCGAGCGATGCAGTAAACCTCGACATCTTGAAACGCTCGCTTCATTCTGAAGTACGGAGTGTGTACGAGGTTACAGCAAGCTTGAGAAAGGACCTTGACGATGCAAAATTAGAGCTACAAGTTTTCAAAGACCAGAATGCAGAGAAAGTGAAGAAAATTGACGTGGCTATCGAGGAATTGTACAACTTACTGTTTAACGTAGTAGAGGAAATTCATAAGCCAGCACGACGCAACTATCCAAGGCGAAAGTTTAACGTACGAGGATTGGATGAGACTTGACAAGCTGATCTCGTAGAGATGCAACCCTACGCTAGAGTGAACAAAGGCTTCAGGTACTTGCTGACCATCGTGGATGTATTCTCCAAGTATGCGTGGGGTATCCCAGTTAAGCGAAAATCTGGAGAAGAAGTCACTACAGCGATGAAGTCTGTACTGCGTCAAGGACGAGTACCTAGAAATTTGCAGACAGATCGAGGCAAGGAGTTCTACAACAAGAGTTTCCAGAATCTCATGAAGCTAGACAACATCGATCTCTACTCCACATACAGCGATCTCAAAGCTTCGATATGTGAACGCTTCAATCGGACTCTCAAGAACAAGATGTGGATACAGTTCAGCTTACGAGGAAACTACAAGTGGCTGGACATCTTGCCCGATCTCATATCAAAGTACAACGATACCAAGCATCGAACTATCGGTATAAAACCCAACGAACTCGTTGTTAAGCTCTGCGACGACTCTCTTGCCGTACACACACACTTACCTCTGATCAAACTCGTATACGCTTCTGGTATTCAGTGCTCCTTTCGAGACCTCTTGCTCTTTGGCTCTTCGGACGACTCAATGATGCCAGGTCCGCAGCGCTCCGCCTTATGTAAGGCTGTCCCCACCACTTTTTCGGGCGGCAGGTCCGCGCGTGTTTCGGCCGGCGGTTTCGCGCGCGCTGGCGGGTCCGCGTGCGCTGGCGCCCCGACAAGATTCAGCAGGAGCTCCTCCTCCGATATGGCGTAGTGCCCCCAGGGCAGTGTGTCCGTCTCGCCGGGGACGAGGTAGCGCTTGTCGTGTGGGCTCAGCGCTATCTTACTCTCCTTCTCGCTACGTACAACGTGAAGTCGAGAGCGGATGTTGCACTGCTGCCGTGTCTGCCTGGTGTTCTGGCGTAAACACTCCACGTAGTCGTCGAACATGATTGTCGTTCTGACGACGGCAGCCTTCACACGCTTGGCCTTCTTAATGGTGTCTTGGCCCTCGATCTTCATGCTGTACATTTTGCTGCGCAAGCCCACAAACTCCGTCATGACACGGCCGCAACACTCGTCCTTCATGAGGCCGACCACTTTTTTGTTGGCACGAGGTATGCCAAACTGATTGGCCTCGGGATAGTCTGATGTGTCGAAGTGGTCGATATCTCGTCTCATGACCTCGTACATGTCGATATCCGTTACCTCGTACACGAGGCTGTCCGTGTTAGTGTACAGGAGCTTGCAACGATCACCCACTCGGTCTCGCATGTACTCGTAGTGGAAGTCGTAAACGAGCGACTTCGACAAGCCGAGCACGCAGAGACCGATGTAAATGGGTTTTCTTATAGTGATCTCGGTACGCGCAAGCTCCACGGCAACGAGATTCTCCTTGAAGATGGAGCAGTTGTGAGTTGGGCTTGGCTACGAGTGCTTCTGCACCGTATCGTCCACCCCACTTTGTGACGAGCTTCACATCTATTCGCTTGTGCTCGTTCTCCATCGTTTTTCCGTATACGGCGTTGTTGAAGAGCTTGTAGAGGAGCTTCTCGAACTCGTTCTTTGCCTGCTTCCTCTTCTCGCTGTTCAGATCGATGTACGATCGCAGCCACGTCCTCTGGTTGAACTTCAAGGCTCTATGGATCTTCTTCAGTCGCAGCCCAAGCTTGAGAGCCTGTTTGAGACTGCGATAGTGGATGACGTATCTCTCCTTGTCGTGGAGAGTCGTCATCAGTTTCTCTTGTCGGGTGCCTGGAGCTACCGTGTGCTCAGGGCACAGAGGCAGGTCCTTGTGGGCATCGTGAAGTGCCTTAGAGTACTCGAGGTCAACCTCGAGAATGTAGCCAATGGGATGATCGTCTGGCACTTGGAAAAAGTCAGGTGTCGCGACGGCAACGTTGACCCACTTGAAGCCGCCGTATGGCAGACAATCCCGCATCGCCCAACCGTAGAGATTGTTGACGTCGTAGTAGACGAGATACTTAGACTCTTCCACCTCGTTGTAAGCTTCTCCCATGTATCGGTTGTTGGCCTTGGCGTAACGGTTGTACCACTGACTAACACCACCCCTGATGCCCCGTTCGACGAACAGGAGCATGTCGACGTCAGTCAGCAGCTCGAGCTCAATGTTCGTATACTTGAGCATGGCATCCCACGTGAGGCCAGGGGTGGTGTAGTAGTGTGCGGGATCGAGGCCGTAAGCTTCGAGACAATTGTCCCTGAAGTTCTGAAAGACGTCGGCGAGAAGGAGCACGTCCGTCTTGAGATACAGGTCCGAGTATTCTCCAAGAGTCTGGATGTCGAAAGCTTGCCACACAGCCTTGGCGTGTTCGTAGTCGTCGTCGGTGATGTGACTATCATTCAGTTTGTTGTAGAATTGCTCCTTGGTAGGTAGCTCAGTCTCTTTGAGCTTGTCGAAGCAGCTGATGTAGTCGTAGGGGAACACCCCCTTCCTCTTCAACAACTCCGTCTGAGCAGTTGTGTAATCCAGCTGGAACTCCCCCTCTGCAATGCTCAGTTTTTCGAGGTAGGATGCGAGCTTCTCCAGACTGGATGCCATGAAGCGGTAAGAGTCGATGAATCGGAAGTTGAATTCCGTACCCTCGACAAACTTGGAGAAGATGTATCGCTCCTTGGTCTGTGGCATGAGTGATACTCGACGCTTGAAGCAGGTTGCTATTTCCTTGATAAAGAGATGAGAGTCGTAGCCGCTGAGGTTGTGGAATATCACGGGTATGGTTCTCGAGTCGTTGTAGTTGATGTCGCACTTATTGTGCGCTGGACCTCTGTATCTGAAACACATATACATAGAACATAGACATGAGATTAGAAATAATTAAATTGTGATGACTTACTTCAGTATACATACCTTCCCGTGAGGTGACAATAATCCTTGACCTTCGTGTCCTCAGCTGAGAATGGCTTTCGACAGATGTGGCAGACTGTTGCTCTCTCAAACTCTTCTCTCTCCGAAGCTGTGAGAGCATTCATAGGTTTGGGGTTCTTGTATATCCCTTCCAATTCTACAGCCAAAGCTTGCAGGCTCTTGACGAACCACTCGGCTGAACCTTGCGAGCCTTCGTCTATCTGCCTGTAGCACTTGTACTCGGAACGAGTATCGTCGAAACTACATCTAAGGTAGTAGCCGACACTGAATGGCTCGTGCTGCTGGTACGCACGCTCGTCGTCGACAAGTCGCAACAGGCACTCGAAGTCGGCGTAGACGACGAGAGGTACTCGTTCTCTGTGCCCAAAGTTCTTGAACTTGAGAATGTTGTCGTGTTTCGTGGGCAGTTTCACTTTGCACTGATTGACTTGTGCGCAGTCGACCTCGTGAGCCCGCAGTTTGATCTCTGTCCAGAAGTAGTGGAGGCACCTTTCACAGATATATTGTTTGCGTGCTCGATTCGACAACTGCGCACTCACTAGCCTCGACAGATCTTTTATCCACACATAGTGGAATTTAGGCAATAACTCGATGTCGTCATCATCGTCCTCCACCTCTTCATCGTCGTCGTCCTCATCCACGTAGTAATCTTG
Organism: Pteromalus puparum; assembly: GCA_012977825.3. Lineage (NCBI taxonomy): Eukaryota > Metazoa > Arthropoda > Insecta > Hymenoptera > Pteromalidae > Pteromalus > Pteromalus puparum. Next base: position 21,997,849 of record CM053168.1, on the reverse strand, counting down.
CACGAAGAGAAGATTGACGTGTTTGATCTTCTTCGATGCCGTCACGTGGCACGGAGACACTTCAAATTTCTCACCCCTCTTTTTGAGTATGTACAAGTTCACCGACACGTCGTTCTGCTTCTCGAACTTGACGATATGTTTCGGCGGCACTGGGAAGTCGATGCCCTCAAAGTTCAATTCGTCCGCGAATTCCTTATACTTTGAAAATCTATCTCCGTTATGTGATAGAGGATGCAGCGCGGATAGCACAGCTCACTTGAAACACTGGTTGTCGTTGTTTTTCATGTTAATGCAGGCGTGTTTTCACTTGATGAGGGATGGTAGATCGATGTAGGAGCTTTCTCTCATCGGATTCAACTTGTTCACATTCACCGTCAAGTTCCGAATGGAGTGCAGGGTCCAGCCGGAATCTCGCTCTTGGAATTCTTCCATGTCGCGATCAATGGGCTGTTGGACGTTCACGGTGAACCACTCGTTCAAGTCAGTGGTCTGATAAATCGATGCACTCTTCGTGTTAAAGTACTTGATGTCCTTGGTTTCCTCGTCATTCTTGACGATCACGTACTCGGCTGCCAACACTGTATTCACTTTTACAGCATTGTGTTCACGGAGCGCGAGCTCAATCTTCGAGGCGAAGAGAGCTCTAGCGTCTCTATGAACGTGGATATGCCCAGATGTCTCATGTTCGTAATCACACCCGATCTGATACGACTCGCAAAAGCCGACTTCACTTCGTTCCAAGCTACACTTGGCTGCTGCTGTTGGAGGCTTCCACCACGCTTGACACAACAGTTCATTCTGTGTCGCATGGTATGCAGGAGTGCCACTGTACACTGGTACTTTTGTCTCTCTGGCACACTGAGTCCTGGTGTCTCCAAGAGGTGCTTGAAGGTAGCGATGTGATCAGGAGCAATGTCGTTGGTCCAGCGTTCCACGGATGCATCGTCGATGGCACCTTCAACCATGAGACTCAGTGCCTCCTGCATCATGGCGACGACCTCCCTGCAGTCCTCGTAGAAGCCATGGTGACCCTGAAGAGTGTCTTCTTCGTAGGCTGTTTTTCCCTCTAGGTCTTCGGAAGAGTTGTTCACTCCTCGAAAAACTTTTGATACTGAAGAAATCTCGGACCCCTGGCTCCTTATATACACCTAAAAGAGCTACACGTTCGAACAGATATTGAGAAACCAGCATCGGCTTGAAAGAAATTCTGATCGACGCTCGCAGAGATCTACAGGTTAAAACAGCTTCTCCAAGACCTGCATGAACTCGCAGGATCTCAGCAAGTTCTGCCGATCGATCGAACATGCATCGACTCGCCATATTAGACGTGGTGGGGTAACCTCAGAGAAGGGTATAAAAGCGGTGAGAGCAGCCCAGTGAATCAGTTGCCATCGAAATGGAGTTCATAGTAGACGTACAAGGCTTTAAAAGGCCAGTGAACGACTTCGTACTCAAGGAGGTGGCCGTGGTCTCTCTCCAGGAAGACTCTCTGCCGTCTGTCTACCTCTTCCAGCCACCATCTAGCTGGGACTACTTACCTGCCAAGTACAAGAGCGAGAATCGATGGTTGGAGTACAACTATCACGGGATACCCTGGAGCTCGGGTGACATCTGCTACGACGAGGTCGCCACCACAATCCAGAACGTGCTGCGAGATGCGAGGAAGGTCTACGTCAAGGGCCGAGAGAAGAAGAAGTGGTTGATGGGAGTGACGATGACGTACAACATCTACGATCTGGAAGAAGTGGGATGTCCTTCACTGCAAAAGCTCCAGGAAGCCACGATTGCCAACACCGTCTGCTCGCATCATACATCGAACTGGGTTCCGATCTGTGCCGTGCACAACGCTAAGATAATAAAACAATGGCTGCTCAGCAACCGAGGTATTGACGAGGTCGACTGCGGATGGAGCACAGAGTGTCTTGCCGCCTCGTCACCACTCAGAAACTATTACAATGATGTAGAAAGTATGATTGAATAAAGTAAAAAAAAAGAAAGATAAACGGAGAGGTAAACGAATCGCGCGTGCACCTCTCACCACTCATGGTAAGAGGCTCATTAGTGACGATAAGTTGGTAGTACCTCACAGATGAGAGCGAAGGTGGGGGCTCTTATCATCTCTCTAAAAAAAAAACCGCTGCCAAGTCATTGGCACTTAGCTTCCTCCTATTCTGCTAGTGGAAGATAATTACATGGGACAATCAACTCATTCTTTGATTTAAATATTTGCTACTATTCGATACTAAAAGGATAGGTTAGGAAGGGGGGGAACACTTGTAGGGGAGGGGTATCAGAGGAGTGGGGGTTAAGGTGGATATCAAAAGGATAGAGCTCCGTGAACTCCTAAAATAACTTACATATATCGTAATAAAAAAAATACCAGTAATTGCGGAATCGTTAATAACATTAACAACTGCAAATTACAAAATTCCGGGTGGCTTCATTTTTTTGATTAATTATTTTTCACGATTTCTACATACCCACAGCCGCCTTTCAGATCCTTGACGTTGTTTTCTGTACTCCCATAATCGCCTATTAAAATTTAAAAGCTCATTTCGGTACTCCCGCAGTCGCCTTTTAGACCCTCGTAATATTTTCTGTATGCCATAGCTCCTGGGAGAGAGGTCTCGCCGGAGATCCGCTCGGGACTGAAGCCCCGAGCTCTCTTAAGACGGTAGCAGTCTTTTAGGTACACTATTGTTGAATATATTGTATAAATCATATCATAATAAAAAGCAAAAATATTTTTTCAAAAATCGAAAAATGGCCATGAAATGGTCATAAAATAGTCTAAATCTTAAAAGAAAATTTACTCAAATTCAGAATCAGAAAACATATATGCACGTCCAATCTTATTACGATCGATCACGTAGTTCCAGAATTATGACAGTATACGTACGCACGATCGCACGCACGCTCGCACACACACATGCACACACACACACGCACACACACACACACACATACACACAGCCATCCGCACGGACATTTTCTAAAAACGTATGATTCGTACTCCAAACACCTCCAAATGCGTTTCCACGAAGTATTAGCAAAACTGAAAATTTTACTATTACAAAGCTTCCTCTTGAGGAGGAAGCAATAAACTATTTAGCTTCTCTGAGTGTAAAGCAAGCTCTAAGATTCAAAGCATCATTATTAAAAAAAAAAAAAAAAAAAAATTTAAACAAAGTTGTTGCTTGTAATCACGTCTAATTAAGAGAACGATTCGAAAAGTGCATCGTAGGTGGCGGTCGTGACACAAATGGTAGAGTGTCGGACTTACAAGTTGGAGGTTCGAGGTTCGCGCCCGAGTCTCGTCATTTTTTTTACAATAATAAAAACTGTAACAAAGTTACCTGAGAAAGCATACTATCAAGGTCGTCAATAGTTTTTTTTTTTCTTTTTAAGGAAGTGATGAGAGCCCCTACCATCGCTCTCACCTGTGAGCAACAGCCAATCAAGTTTACCTCTCCATTTGACTTCCTTTTTTTTACACGCTTTTATTTAAAAAATACAATTAAAAATCCTTAAAATATAATCGGCGGCGTTTGGCGCCAACCACCTGCGATGGTCGGGTGGCTTTGCGCACGCAGGGACCGTCCAGTGAGCGTTTACGAGGTGCGCGCTTCTTATCAGCAGAGCGTACCGGAGATCGTACAGGAGAATTTGCTTTCTCTTCGTCGTCACTTGACGGTATGCTCTGCTGACGAGGAGGGAACATCTTCGCCAACTCTTGCATCGCAAGATCACTGTTGCTGGGGAGGTAGAGGTAGTTCTCCAGAAGGGAAGCCGCAGCCACCAAGCTCGTGTCTGCCTCCATGTCGGACAGAGCAGTGCTGTGCGCCAGGGGAGACCACGAGAGAGGAAAGCCTTCCTCCGAGCTCGTTGTAGCCATGGTCTCGTCGTCGTCGTGTGTCAACTATGAAAAAATTTGAAAATTTATTTAATTATAAACAAAAAAAAACCTATGTAACATATTGATACTTACGGCAAATGGTGGCAGAGGTAGCTCCATCGGGATCCTAGCCCTCTGCAGACGAGGATCGTCAAGATGGTCAGGTAGGCCACAGAAACAAAACATTTCTCTTAGCTCTTACTCTCAGGCAAGTTAAACGAATAATGACAGTTCCCCGCTCTACGACTTCTTTTATAGGGTGAGTGGTCAAACCAATCTAGAACTTGCACAGCGATATTGGGTGCTACGAGTACGATGAACAGCCTCGAACAGGATATTGGGTACTACGAGTATAACGAGCAGCTTCGAACTTGCATAGCGATATCGGATGCTACGAGTACGACGAGCAGTCTCGTTATACCCGTTATCTGAAAAATCATCTATCATTTCATTCATCTTTTAGCATCATTTTGTATCTCGCTATCTGTAATAGCTATGGGGGAGGTGATAAGTGGTATCGATGTGTTGCGACCCCCGATGTCGATGGACGTCATCAGTTTTGAATAAATTATCAATTTTTGAGGTTAAGATCCGTTTTTTGTCTATATCTCGTCAGGAAAGGGTTTTCGTGAAAAATGGATGAAATTTAATCCCATACATGGGGGTCCGACTTCGCACTCTCCATCTAATAGTAAAAAAAAATTTTCGAATTTGAGGTTAGGATTCGTGTGCCTAAAACTTGAGTTATACCCCTCGGGGATTCCCCGGGGTCAGTAGCTTGGTCGATAACTTGGGTTAGTCGGTCGGTAACGTGGGTTACTCGGTCGGTAAGTTGAGTTAGCGATCTACCTTACTGACAGTAGGTAAGTAAGCCAGAACTGGCATAGCTCACCTACTGACCCTGCTAAAAATCGTTGATTAAAAAGAATTAAAGTCGATTGAAAATCAATCGATTTTATAATTCATTCTTGTTACCAATTTTCACAATTAAATTCGATTGTTTTCTAATTAAAATCGATTGGAATTGATTAAGGACGATTAAATGTTTAAATTTTGATAAATTTGGTTGGTCGTTTAGAATCGCTTTTTATCGATTTTAATTAGAAAACAATTGAATTTAATTGTGAAAATTGGTAACAAGAATGAATTATAAAATCGATTAATTTTCAATCGACTTCAATTCTTTTTAATCAACGATTTTTAGCAGGGGAAGCACAACTAAATAAAGCAACAGCATTGGAGATAGTATGAACGAAATAAATGAAAAAAAAAAAAAAATGAAAATTCAGCCCTATACTTGGACACTCAAATATTTGCTATTGTTATAATATCAAAAACTTAACCTCAAAAACTAAAGCGGATCAGCATTGTAAACACAATCACGAATAATATATTTGTAATTTTGATTAATTTTTAACATAAATAAATTTAAATGGATAATTTAAAAATTGGTTCTGGAGTCCCATAAGAGCAAATCTTTTCAGGATTGTCCAACTTTACCGAACACACGATTTTCATAAAGCAGTAGTCTACCTTGCTCGAGGTTTTTCACACGAGCGAAACGAGTGCAAAAATCGACCAAGGTAGAAAAACACCTTCCACAACAGTCTTATACAATAATTTAAAGCACAATAACTGAAAAATCGACACTAAAGTTGGCATTTTGAGGTTAGTGTGCTATAAAATTTTTTGGTATACTGCAATTTGTCCCTGCAAAATGAATAACTTTCTACTTTTGTCTCAATGTCTGTTCAAGTACTTATGGGCATTTTTATCTTAAAACAGCCGTACGCATTGCCGCACGCTACTGCCTGCCGGCTGTCCTCTCTCCGAACACTGTGAGAGAGAGAGAGAGAGAGAGAGAGAACGAATGAATGAATAGTAATTTTATTGACACAGGGCTTGGAGACCCTAAAAAGCCACAGCCAAATATAGAAAAAAGATACATTGTTCATGCATGTGTTTTACACAGCATAGAGGCGGAAGCTATGTACACGCTAAATAAATTAACTTGAAAACTAAGCCACGTAATCTATAAAAATAAGACTAGAATTCATAAATACTAAAAATGCCGACAATGAAATAACATTATGAGTAGAGTGAAACGGTCACGACTTTTCTTGGTCCTGGGTGCTTCTATTGAAATAAAAGTTATTGATTTTAATTTATAAAAGTCGTGCACATTTACTGCTCTGCGTCGTAATTGTGACGGCAGGCCAAATAAAGTGATTTTATTATGATTTTAAATATCATTAATAATTAAATAAATATAATAATAAGTATATTACAGGTCCGGGATACCAGGTAGTGGAGTGTATTTATCACAATAATAAACTTTAGTTCTTTTTAACACAAATAAATATATTCAATAAGATATTAAATGCGAAAATATTGCGTGTAATGTTGCATATATTTTCTATCACAAAATTAAATAAATATCTCTCTTTTTGATTTTTACAAAGTATATACTATATTCTATATATATATATATAATCTAATACTATTATATATATAGATTAATATATATGGTGCATCGAAGTGCTTCATTTGAATAGGAAAAATTAACGTTTTTTCGCAGACCCGCTTAACTTGGCTATCTGTCTATTTCGAAATTACAAGTTATGATAATAAACGCAATTTTTATTTAGAGTCTAAAAGCAGATCTGATTAAATTGCGTTATCTTGCCTGACTAGATAATTTTATAAGTATATTAAAATTCGAAAATTTCTCTAATTCTTTTGAAAGGAACTGAAATTTTTCTAAGTCTAAGACTGATACGTCTTAATTGCGAAATCTTGCTTGACTAGAAAATTTTACTAAGTCCTTCAAAAGGAAAATATTCTAATTTATTACGCAAGCGTAATATTGCTCTTGGAGGACTATTCCTCGTTAAGTTGCGCTGGAGCTAAGTGACTGCTTAGCGCGCGGTCATTCTAAGCTGCGGAAGAGCCGGATCGCGCGACCGAAAAAACGTTACAACAATACTCACACTCACATTCACACCTATGTACAAAACCCATTCACACAAGCGTACGGAGCTGCGCGCGCCGCGCCGCTGCTGCGTCGTAGCTCCCACTCTCACACTGTGCACGCCGCACCGCTCGCTACGCTGTATATATAGATAGCTGCTGCTGCCGTGTGGTGACTTCCGCTGCCGCCGCTACTGCCTGATGGCGCTGCTGTTGTTGTTGGCTGGCTGCTCAGCTGTGTCCCGTAGCTCTTGCAAGAGTGGGAGAGTACGCTTATTTTTGCGTGCTTTTTCTAAAAAACAAGTCGCGAGACTTTAGTTTTTTGTAGTGTTTTTTTATTTTTATTGATGACTCTGCGGAGCGGTGTGGGGTGTTACAAGAGAGAGAGAGAGAGAGAGAGAGAGAGAGAGAGAGAGGGGAGGGCAGAGACAGAGAGACAGAGAGGAGAGAAAGAGGCATAGTATACTGTATATATATCCGTATAAGCTACTGCAGCCAATTCCCTTTCCGAGCGTCCCCTCTCCGAGCGCCGAGAGAGAGAGAGTTCGTACTATAGCAAAAAAGTGTCGTTTTGAGCGTAACTATTTTGTTATAGTATATCTTCCACTTTTTTTGGTCTAGCCCCCATCCGCCAAGCGTGCGTAACGTGCAATAAGGAACTTCATTCCAAAACCGCTGCCAATTCATTGGCACGTAGCTTCCTCCAACGAAAATTATTGATCCAATTGATAAAATATTTTTTTAAATACAGTATGTTAATGCTATTTTAAATATTTCCAACTGTAATTATTTTGCTGTAGAAGCAATTTTCTTATAGCAAAATATATATAATAATCAGAAAGATCCGATCAAAATCTCTAAATAGCTAAGTTGCATTATCGATCATTTAATTTTAAAGATATATTTTCTTTTATAAACTTTTAAGAAAAATCGGTTTTTACATTCCAGCTCTTTATTTAAGGGGGTCCGAAAGTCAATTCAAATCTAGATTCCGCGCCACAAAATAGCAGACGACAAAAGTAACTAATTTGCTTATAACAAACAATAAAAGCAAAATTATGAAAAACTAGGACATCACTGCCCTCCGTTATGTACTTATCTACCATTTTACAAAGTTTGACACTTATAAATAAATATCTCGTCGAATGGCATTCGAATTATATGATTTTGAGACATTATTCGAATGCCATTCGGCGAGATATTTATTTTGGGCATATCTCCAGTAAGTGCACAGCAACACAGGACCGAAGTAACTGTTGCTACAGATGTGGGAGCACAGAACACAAGATAAAGAACTGTAGCAGCCAACCGAATTGTGTTCTCTATCGTGGGAAAGACGCAGAAGGAAAAGGTGACCATGCAGCTGGTAGCTACACATGCCCAGTTTACAGAGCGGCAGTAGAAGAGTTGAAGGAGAAAAGAAAATGAGGATAGTTCAGCTAAACATTAACCACTGCGAGACGGCGCAGGACTTGCTTATCCAGTACAACAGTGAGACGAAAACTGACGTGGTCATCATCTGTGAGCAATACAGATATCTTGACGAGTCATCATGGGAAGCAGACGGCACTGGTAGAGCGGCGATCTGGGCATATGGGAACGTCGCTCTACAGGAAAAAATGAGGACTCGGGAGGAAGGATTTGTTTGCACAAAGGTAGCAGGTATACACGTATACAGCTGCTATGCCTGCCCTAGATTAGAAGGAAAAGATAAGGCAAAACAGCCAAGTTAAATGCTGCCAGACGAAGGCCACTGAGACACAAGTACGAAATGCTCCTCTGACTGATGCAGAGGAACGTAGGTCATAGAGTTGAGCTCTCACTCCCCTGCCCGATGCAGAGAAACGTAGGAGCTAGGGTTGAGTACCTTTAAGTGCTCCTCAGACCGATGCTGAGGAACGTAGGTAACTGAGTTGGAGCCCAGACTCCCTCACCCGATGCAGAGGAACGTAGGTGTCGGGGTTGAGTCTGTCCAGAGGATGACCGGACGATGTTGCACGAAGTAGACGCCCGGAACATGCAGAAAGAAGAAGACGAGTTGATGACTTCATCAAATAGAAGAGGGCAACAAGCCTTTCGTCCCCCCGCGAAGGATTGCTTAACGGTCGTACCGCGGGGGTAAAGGATGTAGAGGACGGAGCTAGGTGCGCCTTGCTGAGTTTCGGCAGAGCCACGGAGAGGATTCGCGCTACGGCTGGGTGCATGAATCTGGCCGTAATGCGAAGGATTTTTAGTTGGTGAGAATCCAACACACGGTGACACTGGGGGTGGGTGGCCTCGGCTGCCTCACCGTCAGTGTCATGTCATGGTCTATTAAGATTTTTACCATACACCTCTTTCTCCACAGACAAAAAAAAAACACATCCATACGGACACACACATCCATACGGACATTTTCTAAAAACACGTAATTTGAACTTCAAACATCTCAAAACATGTTTCTATGAAGTTTCAGCGAATCTGAAAATTTTAATATTACAAAGCTTTCTCTAGGAGGAAGCAAAAAATATGAAAAATGTATTCGTTGAATAAACTTTCGAATGAATTTCAAACAACCTTAAAGGCTTAATTTTTTCATACAAACACGTTAAAATGAATATTTTTCTGATTTGAAGCATGCATTTTGAAAAATATGGAGATTATTTGAAATAATTTTGTGGTCGAATATTTGCCGATCTATGGTCAGGACGACTCCCAGGATGAGGAGACATCGTCTTCGGATGAGAGCACTAGATTTTGATTGAAATTACCGTCAAATATCCTACACCTCTTGTAGACGATGTCCAGATGTCAGGAGGAGGACTCCCAGGACAACGGAACATCGTCTACGAATAAGAAGACCAGATATCGATTAAATTAATGGTCAAATATCGGTCACACCACGTGGACCATGTCCAGGTGCCATGACGACTCCCAGGACGACGAGACATCGTCTACAAACAAGAGCACTAGATATCGATTAAAATTACCATCTAATGTGTGAGTACACCAGGTGTATATATCACGAAAACCAGAAATCAACCTATTTACTGAAATATATTGTTATATACATATGTATATCATATCTCTTTCATATTTCTTATCATGATTATCCCCAGCATCATGTAATCTGGACCACATTTAATATTTTTATTTGGCATTTTTATACACTAGTAAATCTAACGTACGTTTTGCGCGCTCAATTTTCTAAGGTTAGAAGTTCAAAATCGTAATCTAAAATCTAAAATCTAAAATCTAAAATTTCGCGCCTTGTTTTGAGTAACCAATCAAAACATGTTTTAGTCGGCTTCACTTTTCTATGTTCCCTTTTTTAAGAGGGGATATAATTTTGTACGATTAGTGTATAAAAGAAAAATTATATTTTTTTACATCAATTAAAAGATATTCATGTTTGTACGTACGTCCGTAAAAACTAATCATTTAAAAATATAATTTTTGTGATGAATCTATGTGTTGAAATACTGTTTAGAAATGAGGTAAGGCAGAGGATTATCATTAATAACAATGTGGATTTATTCTAAAACTTCAATATATACAGCTATGCGTCGCACACACCATGTGTATTCGGCGACGGCTCGATCCCAAGAGAGCGATGTGCGAGACTCGTATAGTCTCGGCACCGCTAGTAGTCATGTGACTTACACGCATACCGCGAGAGGGGATACTTGCATGTGTGCGTCCCCTCACACACTCGTTTAGCGCGCTCACTCACTCTCACGCGCTACACACTATACCTTACTGGCTACACTTTCTGTACAGTACACTATATTTCAATACGCCTCCTTAGACTGTACGGAGAGTATATTTTACAGTACATTTAGTTTATCTATAAACTTTTAAAACTTTAGTTTACATAACAACTTGGTAAAGATATCCGCAACATTTTCATTAGTATCAATTTTACAAACTTCAATCAAATTTTCTTTTACGCTCTTTTGTATAGTATCATACTGTATTGCAATGTATTTTGAATGCTTTGTCATATTTCCATTTTTAGCAATATTTATTGCACCTGAATTATCCTCATAAATTTTAATCGGTTCTTTTACATTTATTTCGAATATTCTTACCAACTCTCTGATATATTCTAATTTGCTTACAACTTCTGATAATGCTACATACTCTGCGTATGTTGACGCTTTAGTAATATTTTTTTGTTTTCTGGACTTCCAGTCAATTACATTTTCGAACATTCTTATAACATAACCTGTCGTAGATTTCCTATCAATAATATCACCAGCCCAATCTGCATCCACGAAGCAGTCTATAGTCTTACTACAATTTACCTTTCTTTTATAGTTCAAACATAAGTCTTTCGTTAAATACAAATATTTTAGTACTCTTAAAGCATATTTCCAACGAGTCTGGTCATAACAATTCTGATACCTACTTAAGTAGTTTACACTAAAACTTATATCTGTTCTCGTACTCGAACTTATATACAACAAAGCACCTATCAAGTTTCTATACTTAATATTTGACTCGCAATTTTCAGACTTCTCAAGTTTCAAGTTTGTCTCCATAGGAGTACTGTACAATCTTCTATCTATTATATCATATTTTTCAGCTAGAGACTCGATATATTTAATTTGACTTAGTTTCATTTCATATTTATTGTAGTCATAATCAATGTTTATACCTAGATATTCTTTTATCTCTCCTAAATCTTTCATTTTAAATTTATTCATTAGCACTTTCTTCAAACTTTGAATCTTTTTTCTTGCTTTTACAACAGATCAATAAATCATCTACATATAACAAAAGATATATAACATCATCTCCTTTTCCATAGGTATACAAGCAATTATCAGCATTGCTTCTTTTAAATTTTAGTTTCGCTAAGTATTCATCAGAACATTCGTACCATGCTCTCGGACTTTCTCGTAGTCCATACAATGCTTTAATCAATTTACAAACTTTGTTCGTTCCGTCATGGTAACCTTTTGGTTGATTTATATATACCTCTGAGCTTACTTTACCATTGAGGAATTACTACTAACCTAGCTTTAAATATATCATCAGATTTTTTCGTATAAATTCATTTTACATCTAGTACTTCTTTTCTTTTTGTCTCTTAACTATTTTCCATGTTTCATTTTCATACAAGCTACTCATTTCTTTATCCATTGCACTTTTCCAACTATCGCATTCATTGCTATTCATCGCCTCCTCAAATGTACAAGGTGTATCTACTCTACAATAATATGCAGATACTCTATTAGTACTATTTTCCGGATATCTTTCGGACTCTTTTCCGCACGTGTTGATCGACGTGGAGTATTTCGTTTCAAAGTATGTTTATCGATATTCTTTACATTTGTTTGTTCTTTTTCGGTTACATTTTCATTTTCATCTGCGCTATCAAATACATCATCATCGATTTCGCTTTCGAACTCATGTTCACTTCCCTTACTCGACACAAGAGTCGGAGTACGGGAAGAAATATTTTCGTCGTCATAATCAAGACCAATACATTTTTCATATGATTCTACAACATCAACACGTCTATGAACTGTTACTCTATTATTTAGCAAAACTCTATAACCTACTTCACTGTAACCTAGTAATATTCCCATTTCTGCTTTTTTGTCCCAGTTTTAATTTCTCTTTTGTTCAGGCTTTCTTACCAAAACTTTACTACCATATAGCTTTAAATTTTCAACATTTGGTTTTCCTCTAAAAAATATCTAATATGGAGTTTTCTTTTCAATAGTGTTGGCTAAAGTACGATTTTTCAAATACGTCGCAGCACTAATTATTTCTGGCCAATATTTTTTATCTACTTGTGCTTCGTCTAATAAATATCGCGCCATATCCATGATAGTTCGATTAAACCTTTCAGCAGTACCGTTCACCTCATGTACGTATGCTGGGCAATTATTTATATAAATACCTTTTTCTTTTGCGAATTTAAAAAATCGATTGTTTAGGTATTCTGTACCATTATCGCATCGTATTGATTTTACTCTTTTTCCTGTTAAATTTTCGATTTCATTTACATAGTTTGCCATACAATCAAAAACTTCATCTTTGGTTTTAAAGCAGTAAATTTTGGCTATTTTGCTGTAATCATCAATAAATGAAACAAAATATTTTTCTCCGTTTGGACCCGGGGTCTTGAAACTACCACATACATCAGTGTGTATTATCTCTAAAATATTTCTCGCTCTTGTTCTATTGTTTTTAAACGGTAAATTATGCATTTTATTTTCTATGCATATTTTGCATTTTAATTTTTCTGATTCAAAATCAGTTGGAATACCTGTCAACAACAGTTGCTTACTCAAAATGTTTAGATACCCAAAATTTACATGCCCTAACATTCTATGCCATTTTTCTTTGTTACTCACTCCATTTCGTTCAGTACTATTTACAGTCTTTTGATCAATTTTCAATCTACTCATGATTTTATATGTACGATTTTCTTTATAAGCTACAGCTATTAATCTCTCTTTTTCATCAATTATTTTAGATATATTTCCTTTAGATATAATCGCATTCGTATCTGTCAATTTCGCGTAGCTAATCAAATTTGTGTTCATTTCTTTTACGTATAAAACATTTTTCATTTCTACTTTGTTTTCTTTCTCAAATGCTCTGAAATAACTTACAACATTCCCGATTTTAGTTGCTTCTAACTCACTACTATCTCCTAAATAGATTTTAACCGGTTTCTTTAAAACAATGCAATTTTCGAATATCTCTTCTGAAAATAAGTACGTGAAGGCCTTCTAAACGTGTCGGAGGGTAAAGCAGAAATAAAATATGCTTCGCGGACCAACAGGCCGCCGTGTTTGCCGTGCGGTGCGACCCGTGAGCTGCCAAAGGGAGAGGGATCCGAGGCTGCGCGCCAAAGTGACCTGAACCATCTTCGGCTTCTGCTGAAGGCAAGACGGGCGGCCGGTTACCTAGCTAGTACCGGCCAAACGGCTCGAGAGAGTGTGTGCTGTCGTGTGATGCCTGCCGGAAACTCTCCAGAGAGCCAACCACTTTGGTTTGGGGTGAAGGACTCGAGAGAGCAGAGGTGGGCTAGTGCGATAGCGCGTGCTATATCCTGGTATGATGTACCCAGTCTGGCACCGCCTTCGGTCAGGTATCGGGGCCATGTCAGCTGCCTCCATAGACGGGGGATCCAGGGGGTCGGACACATGCCGGGATGAAGAAAATGTTTACAACATGGAGAATCAAAACGAACCTGAAAGAAGGATACAAGAGGATTCGGAAAGGTACGCACTAGAATGGCAAAGTAGTGTATACGCAATCCAAACTCACTCAGAGGCCGCTGGCCCCATGGCTAATGGGGCGAGCCAAATTCACAAGGGGTTAAGTGGGTCACTCACTCAGAAACCAGACAATAACAACAGTCTGGAAAAACTTGGCGACGAAGACAGGAGAATGCTCGATACCTGGGATAGAATCCGGGCAGCAGCAAGTACCAAGCAAAAGCTGCTGTATGCCATCGAGGAACGCCTAGAAAGCGCCTACGGAGTTGCGTTCACTGCACACAATTTCCACAAGTGCGTGAAAAGGGACCTGAAGCAGGTGCAGTCGACCATGAAACGCTTTACCAGCGCAAGGGAAGGAACGAGAAAAATAATGGAGAGTTTTAGACTGATGCTACAGAGCAAGACGAGCGCCAGGCCGACGCTAACGCTTGCCCAGCCACAGAGCCCGCTCACACCCAGCAGTATGAAGAAGAGAAAGGAGCGGTCACATGAACAAGAGATTTCCTCTAAAAAGAAGAAAGATGAGGAAAAGAGGTTGCAGTACCGACAGGAGACGACAACTGCCGACACGCCACAGCTGCCAGAAACCCCGTCAGGGTTAACGACGGCATGGAAACGAAGAAGACCAGGAAGAAAATAGAAAAAGAAGCCGGAAAGGGAGGCAGCGTAAATGGAGATCGAAAAGGCGGCAAGAAACGCAAGCCACCACGGGCAAGACCAACCCGGCTGGAGGCCCTCGTCATAAAGGCTGAGGACGGAACGTCGTGTGCCGACATCTTAAGGAAGATGAAAGCGGAGCCCAAACTGACGATGCTTGGTGATAGTATCAATAGGATACGCAGGACAGCAACCGGAGACTTGCTGCTGGAACTCCAACGCACAGCGGTAGGAAGGACGTTGCAATTTCGACAAGCTGTGAAAGAAGTGCTTGAAGAGGATACTAAAATAAAGACCCTGGAAGACTTAGTGGCCTTCGAGATAAAAGACCTGGATGTGCTAACCTGCAAGGAGGACGTAGTGGAAGCACTACGCAGAGAGTCATCAGGTGATGATCTATCAATGGTAAATGAGACGATGGTAAAGTCACTGCGGAAAGCATATGGCGACACGCAGACTGCCGTCATTCAAATGCCAGTAAAGATGGTACGAAAGATGATAGCCAAGCAGAAAATTAAAATCGGCTGGGTTGTCTGCAGAATAAGGGAAGTGGTAAAAAACGCAAGTCCACTTAGATGTTACAAGTGCCTCGGTTTTGGTCATATCGGCAGAAACTGCACAGTAACTGTAGATAGGAGTGGGCTCTGTTATAAGTGTGGAATAGACAGGCACAAAGCGAAGGAGTGTAAGAATAAACCCAACTGTGAACTCTGCAAAGAAGGAGACACAGGGGGAAATAAAGACCATGCAGCTAGTAGCTACGCATGCCCAGCTTACCGTGCTGCAGTAGAAGCCATTGAAAAACGAAGAAAATGAAACTAGTGCAGTTAAACTTAAATCACTGTGAGACAGCGCAAGACCTACTAAATCAGTATGTCCGCGAGACAGAAGTTGACGTAGCAATTGTATGCGAACAATACAGGGACCCAGACGAACCAACGTGGGATATGGACGCTACTGGCAAGGCAGCGATCTGGGCATGCGGTAACGCTGCTTTCCAGAGCAGAAGAGGCCGCGCAAGAAGGATTTGTGCGCGGCGATGGTAGCAGGCGACATACTTTCAGGCTGCGACGCTCTCCCAACGCCAGCCAATCGAGCAGTCTCACAACTGCCCTAGAACGTGTACAAGATTGCGCATAGGAGGAAAACCGGTACTGATGAGCGACTTACAATGCCTGGCTGTAGAGGGGCAGCCTAAGGACAGACCAAAGAAGACGTGCTCCTTGAGAGCATTCGCCTCCTGGACTTCCCTGTCACCAAGATGCATCACACCTATAAGAAGAGAAAACAGGGTCTTTGTAGATCTAAGTTTGTTAGAGCGGCCTTGTCGTCAGTAGACTCGGGAGGTGAGGGAACACTACACAGCATAGTACTCCAGGCCATAATAATGGAGTAGGTAAAACAAAGCAGGGATCCAGTGCGAGTACAACAACCAATAGATCGGCTGGAAACACCAGAATTAGAAGGGAATGTTCCTGTTATCACTAGAGAACTGCAACGCTCGAATGGCGAACAACAAGCCAGAACAGATGATGGAAAAATTTGCCGAGCCTGCGCTGCCGCTATGCTCGAAGAATGTCAAAATAACGGAGCGCGTTATACTGTGGATGATGATATTGCTACGCGCCCGTAGTGAATGCATCAGACGTAGGAGACGGAACAGCGCGCAGGAGAAAAACCTACAGACTGGAAGAGCAGGAAGATGGAGACCTTGCGACCAGAAACTGAGGAGAAAAAGGAAAAGCGACAGAAGCTGCGTTGCTTAAGGACTACGACGAGTAGACAAGATCCCTGGTCGACATGAATAAATTGTATGACGAAAATAAGGAGGTCGGACCCCCTCCCTAAGTGCGCCCGAACTAAACCGGGCGTGCTACACGTTCCCACAATGGATGCGAGCAGGGTACGAAGCATGGACAAACAAAGAAGATATCCCCAAGATAACGACGGAGGAGCTGCAAATGGCCTGCAAAAGAGTAGGAAACAACAAGGCTCCAGGGCTGGATGGCATACCCAATATTGCACTGAAGCATGCTATACACGCACACCTGGAGACCTTCGTAGACTTGTACAACACATGTATCGAGGAAGGGATATTTCCCACTAACTGGAAGAAACAGCGCCTAGTGCTATTGCCAAAGGGAAAGAAGGCACCTGACGACGCTACGTCATACAGACCACTCTGCATGCTGGACACCCCGGGCAAGATCCTGGAACTTATAATCTGCGTCAGAATGGATCAAGCTATAGAAATATAAGAAGGACTTTCAGAACACCAGTACGGATTCCGGAGGCAACGCTCTACACTGGACGCAGTTAGCCTAGCGATTCACACTGCCCGAAAAGCGGTGGAGGGAACAAGATGGAAAGGAGGCAAAAAGGAGTACTGCGCTATTGCTACACTGGACGTAAAAAATGCGTTCAACTCGGCTAAATGGAGCAAAATACATGAGGCACTCCGAAAGAAAGATGTACCTTTGTACATAAGGAGGATGATGTCCGACTACCTAAAGGACAGAATCTTGCTGTATGATACTGAGAACGGCACTAAGTCCTATAAAGTCACAGGAGGCGTCCCCCAAGGTTCGGTACTTGGTCCACCGCTTTGGAACATCATGTACGATGGAGTACTACACCTACCACTACCCTAAGGGGCAATGGTCATAGGATTCACGGACGACATAGCAGTAGTAGTTGTAGCGAAACACATCGAAGATGTGAAAGAAATAGCGGACGAGGCAATTCGTATAATACACGAATGGCTAATAGAAACAGGCCTAGAGCTAGCCAGCCACAAGACCGAAGCTATCCTTATCACCTCTAGGAAAAAACTAGAGTCAATAACATTGACAGTAGATGGGCATGAGATTGTCTCCCAACCAACGATCAAATATCTAGGCATAACCATCGATGCGAGACTTACCTTCAAGCAGCATTTGGAAGCAGTGAGCGATAAGGCAGCAAATGTTGGCGCTGCTTTATCGCGATTGATGCCAAACGTAGGAGGGCCAACTCAAAAACGAAGGTTGCTTCTAGCCAGTGTGACCACGTCAATTATGTTGTACGGAGCCCCAATATGGGCAGACGCCATGAAGGTGAAAAGCTACGCGCGGAGCATATCGGCAGTGTACCGGAGAAGTGCACTAAGGGTTGCGTCTGCTTACCGTACGGTATCGGATGAGGCGGTGTGCATTATAGCAGGCATGCATCCCATTGACCTCCTAGTGGTGGAAAGGAAGGAGACCTATGAGGTAAAGCAAAGAAGAAATGACGCCACACGGCCAGAAAACTGGAACAACGCGCGGAAACGGACAATGGATGAGTGGCAACAAAGATGGGATGCTAGCAGGAAAGGGCGATGGACACATCGCCTTATACCAAAAATAGGGGATTGGATTGAAAGGAGACACGGGGAAGTAGACTTTTACCTCACACAGTTTCTTAGCGGGCATGGATGCTTCCGAGCGTACCTGCACCGATTTAAAATAGACGACCGTCCAAACTGCCCAGTATGTTTGGATGCGAACGAAGACGCGGAGCATGTCTTCTGCGACTGCTCGCGCTATCAAACAAGAGCGAGAAGAACTCGAGTGCTACCTCCAGACAAGAGTGACGCCGGAGTCAATGATGGCAGCAATGCTGACGTCGGAGGCCGGATGGTACGCAATAAAGACATACGTGAAGACCATCCTCAAAAAAGTCAGAAAGGATGAAGAGAAAAGAAGGGAAAGACAAGGCGAGACAATCGAGTAAAAAGTTGCCAGTCGAAGGCCACTAAGTCGTAAATACGAAACGCTCCTCGGACTGATGCAGAGGAACGTAGGTCACAGAGTTGAGCTATCACTCCCCTGCCCGATGCAGAGGAACGTAGGAGCGAGGGTTGAGTACCTATAAGTGCTCCTCAGACCGATGCTGAGGAACGTAAGAGGGGCTCTTCTCTTCAGGGCTATTAGTCGGGCTTCCCCTTGATCTCTTGCTTCCAGCACTAGCTAAGATGTGTCCTTAAGGAGCCGTCCTCACGCTCCTCTTCTCGCTTTCTCTCGTGTCTCGTGCTACGCTTCATAGTATTCAACGGCATTTTGATAGCGTTCATCGTCCAAATTTCCTTTTTCGTGTTTTTCTTATGTGACGAGACGTAAGTCTCGCACATGATGTAAACAAACACAGCGCCGAGTAAATCAGCTGACGCCAGCGAGCGCGCGCGCGCACCAACCGAAAGGCCAGTCCGCACGAGCGCGAGACTCTACTAGCAACTCAGCGGAAACGCGCCAGGCGGCGCGAGCGGCGCGCCGCGAACACGCCTATATAAAGCGGCCCGCGCGGCATAGCGGGCAGTTCTACTCGAGTTGAACTCCTGTCGGCATCGTGCGCACACGTTACCGAGAGGAACAGCTAGAGAGGATCGACGCCAGCAACGTCGGCTCGTGAGCACACGTGACGACGCTGTCGACGAACCCGAAACTCCGAGTTGCCGTCGTGCGCACACGAGACAACTAGGAGTAACCGAACAGCGCCGAGGCTCCCCTACGTGAGCACACGTAGTGGATACTCGACGTCGCCACCTGCCTCCGAACATCCGCCCCAAGGGACTGGTTATCTTCCCAGCCACCGTGCGCACACGGGGCTGAGAGAATAACTAAAGCCCGCCGACGATTCCCCAGGTCGTGAGCACACGTCCTGGTGAAGCACCGGTCAACTCCTGTCCGTTCAATACCGCCGACCTCTTGAGATTCACCTGGTCACTGTGAGCACACAGGATCAGTAGAAGAACGAGACGAGCGACCTCGATCCGTGTAGCCGTGCGCACACGACTTCATGGACTCGAGGAAGACCTAAACCTCCGAAAATCCGTTGTTTAACCCGAACCCGTTTCACCGTCCTCCGATACCGTATCCGTAAAACCGGTAGTCGCACCGAAACTACGTAACTCCGGTAACGACGCGTTAATGTACCGTAAACCGCTATAGATTAAGTTAAATTGTTTGTGAAGGCGAAATATTCTAAATCACCGCGATATCGATTTCTGTTACAGATGGAGACTCATAATTGATTTATCAACTTGTTAACTTAAACATTAGAATATATCTTTATTGTTATTATTTGCATAAACAAGTCTCTTCAATTAACCTTTCCCCTAACCAAATCCTGGCGTCCGGCCGACTACTCAACACCCGGGGAAAGTCGAACCGTTACACTTATAATTTCTCTAACAGAATTTTAAGCTGTTCTGCCTGCTTTGCTATACGTCCTATATCCCTTGGTGCGGACTTGCGGTCTCCGATAAGTTCGTCTACTTTTCCCTCCAGCTTTCCTATGGACTCTTCTTCTTCATTACGCGCTTTTATGGATTTTTTCCGAGACTCTATATTCTGCGATTTGTTTCGTTGACGAGTTGCTGTCTATGTTCTTGGTACTGGCAATGCTCGCTAAACTCTCCATACTGGTCGTTAGGAGTGTGCGAGTTAAACTTGAACTTTTGTTGTTTTGATTGCAAAATAAGTGCGTGATGATAGAAATCTACTTAAACACCATGACTGTCGAGGTTTTATACATAACGAATAGTATGATTCTTTTTATTTTTTCGTAACTGTGATATGTTACTTAAAGCTTCTACCGCTTGGTGGTGAGGAAACGATATTATTAAAATATAATTAATACAGAGACTACGTCAAATAAAATTATTTTAAAGTCTTAGTAAATAAGATGTTAAGTTAAAAAGGGTGGCTGATTTCTTTTCCCTATCTTTCTTTCGCATAGCTATGCGAGCTATGCGAAAGAAAGATAGGGAGAGAGAGAGAGAGAGAGAGAGAGAGAGAGAGAGATTTAATTATATATATGTAACTGATTCGAAATAATGTTATCCATCAAACAAAAAAACTTGACAGAATTGTATATGAAGTAAAAACAATTCTGATATTAGGCAATACATAATGTTGAAGGAAGCTACGTGCCATAGAATTGGCAGCTGTTTTTTAATTGCCAAGGGTTGATCCACAACTTAAAATAAAATTCATTATGTTATCATTACAATTAGCTGATTTAAAATTTTGACTAAAATGACCGTATGCCAAGCGAAATGTAAAATTTTTATCTAATGTACTTCATTCCTAGTGCATTAAATAAACTAATAATTTCAATATGATTTATTATCTGGAATCATGGATAAATTTCAGTATCCCAAATCAATGTGTGGGCTTATCCTAACTTTCTAACCTCAAATTGCCTTCATCTACTTCCGCCAGAATTTTTACCAGAATTCTGCCGAGTATTTGTCGCCAGAAATTTCTGAGCACCAATTGGCAAAGCGCCCAGAAAATCTAGGCAATTTTTGTACCAGGGATAAAGTTCCAGATTAACGGTAACCGACAATGTTATGACCTTGCTCTGAACGAACAGATTAAGAGTGACATTGATAAGTTGGTTTCCAATAGTACGCTACCGATCTCGTCGGACGTGAGAGACATCTTCAGTATTATTGTATATTGTCAAAGTGATGCTTTATCTGGGAACAGATTGAAACTCGTCGACGTCAACGCAGAAATAGGCATTAAAAACATTCACGCACAATTACTGTCTTCCAACTTACCTACATAGCGCGTAAGGCAAATTATGCGAGATTTTTTATTTGAGTTTTCTTATATTATTTTAACTTTTTTGTCCAGGATAATAAACAGAGTGTTTTACTAAAAATTGTTTATCTAATAATATAGATTTTATATGACAAATTTTACCTTATTTCTATTAATAGAATTATATCAAATTTTACTATTAGTATCATAATGTTTCCTATATTGCTTCCTCCTAGAGGAAGCATTATAATAATCTAACTTTTGGTTTCACCCCTTTAGCTGACACCTCACTCCTATACCTAATTGACTCATATCATGTGCATGCGTCTAAACTCTCAAGTCGTCAAGGGATATTATACATTCGTACGGATTTTTTAGAAACCATGTAATTATCTTTCACTAGAATTGGAGGAATCTAAGTGTCAATGACTTGGCAGCGGTTTTTTAATATTCTCGCCTGTGTAAAAATACTAAAAAAAAAAAAAAAAATTTGATCGAATATTTATATTGAACGCACAAACTTCAATACAAAACTCAGGTTACGATGTCCATATTAACTGCTATAAGAAATAAAATCGCGATGCATATGGCTTTTAATTATTTTAAAAATATAATAACAATGTTGACGAATTCCTCTAGCTATTACCATAGTGAGTAAGACAACAAATTCAGCATCCATATAGTCAAACGTGACTCAAAATATTTAAATCTTTGTTATTTTGTTTAAGGATGAAAAGAGAACTCAACAAGAGTTACGTCGAGTTATGGACTTGGAATCCATTCATAATAATGTAAAATTACTGTCAGATATGCTAGAATCATACATACCAACTCAATCCAAGAAGGAAGATATTGAATTGATGAAAGAATTATATGAAGCTTGCGAGCGTTTACAACCAACTTTAGAAAAGCTTGCTCAAGAAACACAAAATGATGAAGGAATGTTACGTAAGTCTATCACAAAAATTAAAAAATTAAAAATTGTAAGGAATGAAAATAAGTAAAAGTTTTTATTATAGTTGATATTGTTAGCGCCAGCGAGGATTTAGAAAATGTTCGTAAAAAATATATACGAAAGTTACAACCAGATGAAGCTTCACATTTGTTAGTGAGTGCTACAGAGACTCAAGATACGCTACTGGATTTTAGTAGTCCGGATACAGTAAGAAGCGCAAATACTGACAATATTAACAGCAGCAAAAAGTATGAACTATCAATTAACTATCAGTCTGATATTGATCTTTTGAAAGACATTTTCGAATGTCCTAACAATCAAGTAAGATCCTTTCACTCATTGGATGGACAACTTATGCTTTCAAATGCACCAATAATGCAACCAATCAACATCAGAGACTCTACAAGTAAAGGTAATTTGAAAGTAATTTCTATACGTATTATTTTACAACATTATTTTATTGTACTTGAATTATATCTTAAACTATACATGTATGAAATCAGATATTATAGATGAAACTACGCAACAGATGAATAAATTTGAAGAAATTGTTAAAAAAAAAAACTCTCATGATAAAATTCAAAACTCATCTATATCTGGGTAAGAAATGTTTATTTTAGTATTTTATAACACTGCATACATATACGTATACACGCACACATACGCATACTTATATAGTACGTAGTGAAACAGTACTTTGAAACGGCAGGCCACACCGGGTAAGGGAGCACCAACGGATAACTTACCAACATCAATAAGTTATCGACCAGGCGGCGCTAGTAGTAACGTTGTATTAATCTACCTAAGCGTAGGTAGATGACGTGCGTGCATATAACATTGGAGAAAGGGGCAGTCCCGGATGTATAAAGAGCCCCGCACCAAGCAGAGGCATTCACTCTCTAGTTCTAACTCTAGACGGATGGATGAAGTGTCGTTCTCATCCTACCGTCTCTTCTTCCGTCGCACTTAGTATGCAACGAGCATAGTGCTCTCGAACGGTGCTTCTGGGGACTGCCCCTTGTAACGTGGGCTTCTAAGTGTCAGAAGATATTGTTGCACCTAGTCTGCATATAAGTAATATTCTTTAAGACATATCAATTTATTGTTTGATTTACTCTTCCACCCCCCCCCCCCCCCCCCCCCCCCCCCCNCTGACCAAGCGAATTCCACGACATACGGATGTAATGGTAGGAGGGTTGTTCCCCGCTCTTGCAACCGCCGCTGCGTGGTATACCTAAGTGTGTGGAGCTTGAAGGTAGCTCCACCCCTTTCCCGATACACACGAGCAGCGTCCCTCTGGTTCGGCATAGCTATTTGAGTGTACTTGGAAAATCACTTGTTTTATCACGTGATAAATCACGTCAGAAATCACTCATAAAATTTAAATATTTGTTTATATTGAAATAAATTGTTTATTTTCCATCTAAATAATTATAGTTATATATCTAAATAAATATAGTTAATGATATTGATAATTCAAATAAATAAATCGCAAAAAAAAGAAAAAAAAATGTCCCTGACCAAGACTTGAACCCCTGTCCTCCACTTGTCAATCTAATGTCTTACTGTCTGAGCTGTTTGTGCTGTTACAAGTTTCTGTTTGCTGTTACAACACTTGATCTAATCATACATAAGAATATTTATCACTTTATTTAATTTATATGGATACTGTAAGATAAATAATGTAAATTTCAAAAGTGGTTTTATTATCATTGCTAATATATGCAGTATGCGTATAACCTATATAAAATTATAAATATAATTATATTCTTATGTATGGTTAGAGTAAGTGTTTGAAAGTTGTAACAGCACAAATGGCTCAGGTAGTAAGACATTGCATTGTCAAGTGGAGGACAGGGGTTCAAGTCTTGGTCAGGGAAATTTTTTTTCTATATTTTTGCGATTTATTTATTCGAATTATCAACATCATCAACTATTTTATACTTGCTTAGATGGAAAATAAACAATTTATTGCAATTTAAACAAATATTTAAATTTTACGAGTTATTTCTGACGTGATTTTACGCATGATATATCACGTGATAAATCACGCCAAATAATCACGTGATAAATCACGTGATATATCACGTAAGAAATCAAGTGATTTATCACACGATTAATCATGTTATTAATCACGTGATTTTTTCGCCAGGGTACTAACCTCGTGTGGACCATTTCATTGGCAGAGAACAGGGACCCGGGTTGTCTTAAGGAAATTCTGCACAAGGATATCATTGATAAGTTTTCAACTCTTATTACTTTTAATAGCTTACCACACTTTACTCAATGATCCCTCTCTTACAATTACCTCCCTCCGAGCGTTAGATGATGTATTCGAATTTCTTCAGGAATTAACGGAGCGTCACGATTGTTTACGCAAGTCCATCGTCCAGCTTGACCGGAACGTTCAAATATTTTATAAGAGCATCTTGAATATCGATAATGGGTTGCGGGATGTAATAGATGAAATTCATGCTCTTGACAAAGAAGAAGTCGAGCTTCTTGAACGGTTCATCGAACACCAGATACGGACGCAGAAAAGACTGAGGAAAATCGGGGACAGGCTAGAATCCTGTGAATCAAAACTAGCTCAAATTAACGACAATCCTAGTGGCTTTAGAACCTTTAAACCTCTCGCGTCGGGAACCCGCTATCAGTGGCTCAACTACTCTGCAAACAACCTTTCCTAACTTTTATTGTTGTCATTGTTGACTTGACAACAAACAAAGTACACTCGAAGAGCGTATAGAACTATTAAAAACACCTGAGATACCAGATGCGCTCGGAGAGCCCCTGTCACGAAATAGCTTGTTGAATACCAGTAAACACAGTAAACAATTCGATGCTTTCGAACGCATAGACGCTCTTGCTGCAATAGTTGAAAAACTCATAAAGCATAATGACACTTGTAAAATTTACTTGGAGAATTTGTAGCACATCCGTGACCGTATGAAGAGTAATTTAGAAAAGTTAGAAACAGAATACGACACACTGGCTAGCCAACACTCCAAGTTGTTATCAGATTTTGAAAAAATACAAAAATCAGTAGAAGGTAAAGCTTCAAAGATTAGTCTCTTCACTGAAACTCAGAAAATCATAGAGTCACAAGCAAGAGAGTTTACGCGACTCGAGAAATTAGCAAAAAGAAACAGTTGCTCGTCCGAATCGACAACGGACATCTCTAGGCGCATTAAACTTGAAATATCTAAGTATAAGGGGCTACCAAACAAATGGCCCATGAAATTTCTGTTAGAACTGAAAACTATGTAAATATATTGGAACCGGAAGACCACGAGCTAAAATGCGTGATCTCATAAGCGTTAGAAGGCAATGCACAGAATTGGTGGCACTTACTACAAACTGACGTAGATAGTTTAGATACGTTTTCGACCCGTTTCAGAAAAAGATTTTTGAATATAATATAATACTCGCGGTATACGAATAGAAGCCGGACAAACATTCAGACATCTAAAAACATAAACCTAAAAACACAAAGTACATTCCAAAAACCCGCCACTCCCCCCCTAATGTTAACAGTGACTCGAAAAATCCAGAATACAATAAGCCAGCAGTCAACAGTCCAGGAAAGAAAAAACTTGAACGTTACAGAGACTGCTGACGAGACAAACAGCAAGGGATCGGGTAACAAGCAACACAAAGGGAAAAGTCAAAAAGTCACGGAAAAAGATCCGTATGATATAGACATCTTGGATTGTTTTCGGGGACTCTCAAATCAAAACTCGGGAAACTTGCAGTAGCTGCGCCAAAAGCGGATGCACTTCCAACTAGACGGAAGACTGACGCAGCTACTACCATTATGGAAAATCCACGTAACGAGTTGTTGTAGGATATTAACCCGGATGGCCGCAAAGCAAAGATCTAACATTGCCAAGAAATCAAAATATTGTATTTATCGAGAACATAGAAGTAAATGCACTCGTCGACACGGGAAGCGAAGTCACGGCCATTTCCAAAGAATTCTATCATCAAAATTATGAAATTTTTAAACTTTGTCTAAAATTGTCCATTTGTGGTAAAGTCATTAAAGCGATGTTGTCGATAAAGCTTCGCAAATCCGCCACGGGGTATTTTGTATTTCCAACCTTTTAGAAAAACAAAATGTCCGATTGTTGTATTATGTGAATTTATACAGTCGTAATATATAAGAGGTACTCGTCGCGCCGTCTACTGGTTGACGACGATATCGTTCAACGAGTCAGGCTCTAGCGAACGCGAGCATAGTGCGCATGTCTCGCGTATATACTCTAAGCACATACTATGCTTTGTGGAGTCAGACTATGCTATACTGTACTCCACACTCTCTCTTGCCTGTAAGACTCCAAGCTGAGCGGACGCACTGCCGACTAGGCTCTCAAGCCTTTCAATATATAATATATTATGTAAGCCTTGTTTATTGATCCACGCACACAATCCAACACCGATCGAAATTTCCTTCGGTAGAAGGATTCATTAAACTCAACACTACGGCGCTTTAGTGCCGGTTTTTCATTGCAACCTTTATTTAAAAGGTTTTATGTAAAATTAAATTTTAAGGTTGGCGCTGTAATTGCGTGAGTGCGCGTAAATATCTGTTCGTATTTGCAAGATTCTAGAAAAACTAAAAGTCCGATCGAAATTTCCTTTGGTAGAATGATTTCTCAAACCTAACACTACGGCGCTTTAGAGCCGGTTTTTCATTGCAAGCTTTATTTAAAAAGTTGTATGTAATAGAAAAACAGTGTTTTTAGCGACGACATCCCTTTAAAGGTGCTACGGGTAGCAAATCTGCAGGGTTGAAAGTCCAGTTACGGTTAAAGGTCAAATTGAAAAAGTTGTCTGAAAAAAAAAATGTTCATTGTAATTCCAAAGTTCCAATAAAATCGTGCATAATCGGTTTCAATACTATAAAATCATTAAGAATGCTAATTGACACGGTAAATGAACAAATACTCTTTTCAGTTAATGATATCGACGGGGTAATATCGTACGTAGACAAAAAGATTGCGCGTAACGAGTTCTTGTCGTTAACTATCCAAGATGCCGGTAGATACACCGGAGAAGGGTATCATACGGATCTTAATAGTCTGTACAAAGATTACGAAAATAATTACGAAAATCCGTACGAGCTCACAATTGAAGAGAATGACGAAAAAATTAACTCTTGTAAAAACCTCAATGAGGCACAAAAAACAATATTGAAAAATTTAATAATTTAATAAAAGAAGCATTTGAAAAGAAACCTGGCCTTCTGACCACTTATGAACATGAACTAATTATTACAGACAATACACCTTGGTTTTACCGACCACACCCGATCCCTATTGCCGATAGACAAGACGCACTAGATGAATTCGACATAATGCTAAAATTAAATATAATTAGACGCTCAAATAGCATAAATCCGATACAGATCGTAAGATAACGTGACGGATCGATCAAAGATGCACTGACTGGCCAATAACTATAGTGCAACAGACTTTACATCTAGTTACTGGCAGATCAAGCTCGCGAAAAATTCACGTGAATATACCGCATTCAAAGTAGACAACCACGTCTACGAATTTAACATTGTACCATTCGGTATACAAACTAGCGGATCCACATTGGTTCGAGGGATTGCGGAAGCCACATGGGATTTTAACGATTTTCTAGTACTCTTTGTCAATGACTTAATGGTCAAGTCACACACCTTTTAAAAACATCTTCATAAATTATATGAAAGATTAATCGAACATAACCTACGGTTAAATTTCAAAAAGTTCTTTTGCAAAGAAATTGAATTCCTCGGCCATTATATTTCCGCTAATGGGATAAGACCCGAGGAATAAGACCGGATCCTAAAAAAATCAGTACAATTAAAAACGTTTAAAGACCAAAAACCGCTGCCAATTCTTTGGCACGTAGCTTCCTTCAATCTTATGTATCGCTTTAATATCTAAATTGTTTTTACTTCATATATCATTCTATAAAGTTTTTATGCTTTTTCGTTTGTTTGATGGATAAAATTATTTCGAAATAATTATATTACATAATCAATGCGTAACTGAAAATATTGTTTTTAACGATTTAATAAAACAAAAAACAGAAAAAACTAGCCGATAATCATGATGTTTTAACGAAAAGTTCAAAATTTAGTTTCCGAGATATAATGATAAGGATATAGTTCGCGGAACGTATCTAAAATCACCAGTGATCGAAAAATCGCCATGAATATACGCACATGCGTAACTGAAAATCTTATTTTTAACGAATTAATAAAACAAAAACAACAAAACGAGTCTTATGTATAGATTAAAATCCATTGATGGAAACTGAGATCGAAGCGATACAGTTTCGTTATATAGAGTATACAGGGTTAGAAAACAAAATTTTGAGCTTAATATCTTTAAAACTAACTGTATTAAACAACCAAAGAAAGAGATAAAGGGCTATATAATGCTAACTAAATCCAAATTTTAAATTGATTATTGCCTTTTTACTCCAGTTATCGCGTCACGTAGAAAACGATTTTTTCAGTTTTTGATGTTTTTCTCAGGATTTGCCCATGAAATGACTTAAAATTTAAGTGTATATAGTTCTAATTACCTTCAATAATCATATATTTTTTTTTAGAATTGATTCGCCTATTAGTTTTTGAGTTATAACGATTTAAAAAAATTGCACTGTATGGTGTATAATAAAAGAACGACGAACGATAATATAAATTTTTCACGGTAAAAACATAGGCAATTTTATTCTCTTTCAGGTACATATTAAGCAATTTACTTTTATTAACTTTTCCGATAACTTTGTTGGCAAAAACTGAAATCTCAAAACTAAAAAATCACTATAAAATAAAACGCGTATATAAATTGTAAAAACGGACTTTCGTCCCACTATCTTCTAACAAAAACAAAGAAAATGAGACTTGGTGCCACAAATGGCTAAACAAATTTTTTGTTTTGCTATCATCTGTTTAGCCACAAATGGCTAAACAGATGATAGCAAAACAAAAAATCAAGATAGGATGGGTAGTCTGTAGAATACGGGAGGTACAACGAGGGACGCGACCATGTAGGTGCTATAAATGCCTAGGCTTTGGTCATATTGCCAAGAAATGCACAGAACCGAAGTAAGTGCTGCTATAGGTATGGGAGCAGTGAAACTAAAGTGAAAGACGCAACAACGAGCCGAATTGTATATTCTGTCGCGGAAGAGGCGCGTAAGGAGAAAATGACCATGCAGCTGATAGCTATATATGCCCAGTCGACCAAGCCGCATTAGAAGAACTAAAAAAACAACGAAAATGAAGATAGTGCATTTAAACCTAAACCACTGTGAGACAGCACAAAACCTACTGAACCAGTACGTCCGTGAGAAAAAGGTAGATATCGCCATTGTGTGCGATCAATATGAGGATCTAGACGAACCATCGTGGGGAATGGACATTACGGGTAAGGCAGCGATCTGGGCATGTGGAGACGTTGCTTTCCGTGAAAAAATGAAGACCCGCGAAGAAGGATTTATATGGACTAAGGTAGCGGGTGTCACTATTTACAGCTGCTACGTTTCCCCTAACGCTCCAATCGAGCAGTTCGAGCAAATGCTAGATCGGCTTGTACAAGACGTAGCGGGGAAGAAACCGGTACTAATTGAGGGCGATTTCAATGCGTGAGCGGTGGAGTGGGGCAGCATAAGGACTAACCACAGAGGACGAGTACTCCTGGAAGCATTTGTCCTTTTGGATTTGGTCCTGGTCAACCAAGGATGTACCCACACCTTTAGAAGAGGAGACGCAGGGTCTATTGTCGACCTGACGTTTGTAAGCAGCAGCCTTATTGGCTCAATTGACACATGGACAGTAAGTGAGCACTACACACATAGTGATCACCAGGCCATAATAATGGAGATAGGAATATCAAACTAGGTACCCAGAACGAGTCCAACGACCAATAGAGTTAGCTGGAAAACGAAGGATTATGATAAGGAGATGTTCCTTCTAGCACTAGAGGAAATGCAACTGTCTGGATCGGCCAGCAGCAAGGAGGCGCAGCTAACGGTAAACATCACCCGAGCATGTGACGCTGCTATGCCTCGAAGAGTGGCAAACAGTAGACGACCACCAGTGTACTGGTGGGACAAGGAGGTTGCGAGTGCTCGTAAAGAATGCCACCGGACAAGAAGACGGGAACAACGGGCAAGAAAGAAATACTATAAAACTGGTATAGGCCAGGAAATAGTAGATGCCCTCGGACAAGAAATGAAGGACGCTAAAAGGAGTCTTAAGAGAAAAATCCTCGAAAACAAACGACGGTGCCTTAAGGAGCTACAGGACGAGGTCGAACAGGACCCTTGGGGTCGACCGTATAAAACAGCAATGAAAACGATTAAAGGAAGCTACGTGCCCCCTCCAAAATGCCCAGAACTATTACACCAGGTGGTGACAACACTGTTCCCCAGGCAACTGGAAGAGCCAAGTGTCATCGAAGGAGGTGTGAATGAAGAGGCTGTTCCACTGATCACGATTAAGGAACTGTTAGCCGCCTGCAGAAGGGTTGGAAACAACAAGGCTCCAGGACTGGATTGCATTCCCAATATTGCATTGAAGCATGCCATTTACGCTCACCCAGAGGTCTTCGTAGACTTGTACAATGCATGTCTAGAAGAGGGAACATTCCCCACAAACTGGAAGAAACAGCGACTCTTACTTCTGCCAAATGGAAAGAAGCCACCCGAGGAGGCCTCATCATACAGACCGCTCTGCATGTTGGATACCCCGGGCAAGATCCTAGAACGCATAATTTGCGCCAGAATGGATCATTTCATAGAAGGAAATGGTGGATTAGCAGAACATCAATACGGCTTCAGGATGAATCGTTCAACCCTGGATGCAGTTAGCTTAGTAGTCGACACTGCGCAAACAGCGATAGAGGGGAAAAGATGGGAGGGAGGAAAGAGAAATACTGCGCTATTGTTACATTGGATGTCAGAAATGCATTCGATTCGGCCAAATGGAGTAAAATACAAGAAACACTCCGGAAGCAGGATGTGCCCTTATATATAAGAAGGATGATGTCCGACTACTTGAAGGACAGAATCCTATTATATGACACTGAGGACGGTACCAAGGCCTATAAAGTTACAGGAGGTGTCCCTCAAGGGTCAGTACTTGGCCCACCGACATGGAACATCATGTACGACGGGGTATTAAGGCTGCAATTACTGGAACGAGCAACAGTCATGGGATTCACTGACGACAGAGCAGTAGTGGTAGTAGCAAAACATAAAGAGGAGGTGATCGACATAGCTGAAGAAGCTACCCGTATAATTCACGAATGGCTAACGGAAATGGGTCTGGAACTAGCCAGTCACAAAACGGAATTTATTCTTATTACTAGTATGAAGATGATAGAGGAAATCACACTGACGGTGGATGGACATGAGATCGCTTCTGAACCAACCTTCAAATACTTGGGCATCACCATAGATGCAAGACTAAGTTTTGAACAACATCTGGAAATAGTCAGTGATAAAGCAGTAAAAGTTGGCGCTGCCCTATCACGATTGATGCCAGTGTGACCACGTCGATCATGCTATGTGGAGCCCCAATTTGGGCAGAGGCGATGCGGCTGAAATCGTTTGCGCGAAAGTTAACTACCGTGTACAGGCGAAGTGCACTAAGAGTAGCGTCCGCTTACCGTACGGTATCGGACGATGCGGTCTGCATTGTAGCAGGCATGCCGCCCATTGACCTTTTAGCACTGGAAAGGAAGGACGTATTCAAAGCTAGGAGAAGAACGAATGACAAAAGCCAGAGTGAGATCTGGGATACTTTAAGAAAGAAGACAATGGCTGAATGGCAAACGAGATGGGAAGCTAGTGACAAGGGGGGATGGACTCATCGCCTTATACCAAGGATAGAAGACTGGATTGGAAGAAGGCATGAAGAGGTTAACTACTACCTCACGCAGTTTTTGACCGGGCATGGATGCTTCCGGGCGTACCTACACCGGTTTAAACTTGATGACAGTCTGCTTGGAAACTAGCGACGATGCAGAGCATGTCTTCTGTGACTGTTCGCGATACGAAAGTGAACGAGAAGTACTCGAGTGCTACCTCCAGACCAGAGTGACACCTGAGTCAATGATGACAGCTATGCTAACGTCGGTGGATGGTTGGTGCGCAGTAAATAATTACGTAAGGACCATCCTCAAGAAAGTTAGAAATGACGAAGAAAAGAGAAGAGAAAGACAAGGCGAAACAGCTGAGTAAAATATGCTATGTGAAAACCACTGAGCCGTAAATACGAAACGCTCCTTGGACTGATGCAGAGGAACGTAGGTCACAAAGTTGATCTCTCACTTCCCTGCCCGATGCAGAGGAACGTAGGGGCTAGGGTCGAGTAATTTTAAGTGCTCCTCAGACCGATGCAGAGGAACGTAGGTAACTGAGTTGGAGCCCAGACTCCCTCACCTAATGCAGAGGTGTAGGTGTCAACGTAGGTGTCGAGGTTGAGTCTGTCCAGAGGATGACCGGACGATGCTGCAAGAAGTATACGACCGGACGATGCTGCAAGAAGCAGACGGCTGGAAGATGCAGAAAGAAGAAGACGAGTTTGATCCTGAACCCCTAATCACTTTGGTGGATGGGGGATGTATGGAAATGTCAAATCCTAAAGAAGAAGCCAACCAGGCTAATTAACGGGCCCCACGGAAGTATTGTTTTATAATGGTGCTTGTGGGGTTTCGGTGTCGGAGGGCCACTTGTGCAGAGCTTGCTTTACTTACGCCAAATAAACAAAAAAATACACACACACATCCATACGGACATTTCCTAAAAACACGTAATTCGAACTTCTAACATCTAAAAACATGTTTCTATGAAGTTTTAGCGAAACTGAAAATTTTACTATTACAAAGCTTCCTCTAGGAGGAAGCAATAGTAATTAATATTTATTAAAAAAACCTTTTTATTTACATTTAAAATGGATGTCAGTCCATATCGGTCATCAGTGATATTTTAATTGAAAAGGTCCAATATGCAGTCTCTCGAGCAGTCCAATCAGATATCACAGCAGGTAAAAAGGAAACACACGGAGTGGCGAATAGTGAACTGTATTTACCTTCTGATGCAATGAAAAGATTAATAATATGTAGATAGCGGTAAAGTTATTGGATAGCAACAACCATGATAAACAGGCCAATGTAATTCTCAAGCTACGACTCCTTTTGAAAGCATCTCCTTAAAGTAGCGCACAACTCCGTGCTTCAAGTTCACCTCGACATCAACAGGGACAGATGCTTTCGCTGCAGTCGCTCTTTTATTTTTCCAATGTACTTGGGAATTATCGGATCCATTGCCATCCTTTCAGCCTTACAATGGTACCAATGAGATTTGAGTTAAGAAAAATCATCGGTATCCTTGAGATTCTAGCCTACCAACAAATAACATGATCCTATAAAAAAGCATATCACAGGTATACATTACAAATCTGAAAAGATATAAAAAAACAGGTTATCTAAAGTAGTCTCTTACCTTCGTCCGGTATTGGCAAAGCTGTAGCTTCCGGTAATCGTTGACTTACAGCCAAAGCAATCAATGGTGACCAGAGCAGCTGCTTTCTGGTACGACAAGTCAAAAAGTCCATGAATCTTTTTGGAATGTGTTCGATTGATCCATCAAAATCATGTCACATTTGCGTACTGTTTGCAATAATCTAAGAACACAATCCAATCCATCTTGTCTGGTTAAATCCAAGGACATAGGGACTTGTAATTCCTCGTATATCTTGCACTTGTTTCCATTGCAAATTTCCTGTGTCACAAAAACACAACTTTCACCATATCCTTCACAACACAATCTTTAAGGTGACCCAACCACCTTAAATTGTCAAAAAATGAAAAATCGGATTTTATTCTTATATTAGCATTAAATTGTTAAAAAAATGTATTGAACAAACATATAAACTTAAAAAAACTATAGAGGACAAGAAACAATTTTTATATCTACCAAATACCAGGTGCAACATGTCTCCGAAGGCCAAAATTCACAATTTCCATTTTTTCACTCACCGCAGACTTACTTCAGCTCTAAGCATCGAAGAGCACTAAAACTTTACAAACATGTTTGAAATACACATAGTTCTGACATCAGTGTCGGGATTTGTAAGTAAATTAAATCTTAAAAAGTTATCTTTAATTTACACAAAATATTTGTTAAAAAATGTTAAAAATGACAAATATTTTGTTTAAATTGAAGATAACTTTTAAACTTGCAGCAGAATTTTTCCAAACGTAACCTGCAAACTTGTTTATGCTTTAATCAGGTAATAACAGTAAAGAGGGACATTTGCAGAGAAACTTTTAACACTTAATTGATTATAAACAAAGAAAGCACAGAGCTTCATATAAATTTAAGTATTTTTTATATTTTTATAACAAATAATAACAGCAGCACATATCAAAAACCACTGGCACATCCCGCGAGAGAGCAGAAAAAGAAAGCATTGTCGCGTCCCTTCCTCTCTCTCTCTCTCTCTTTCCTTCGGCACAGAGACGCTGAGGAACTCATTCCATATCAGTGCCTCATACCTCTGGAACTCCTTACCATCTCATCTTTGTGACAATAGATCTATCACCCAATTCAAAACGGAAGCTAAGCGCTACTTCCTCGCACAAGAGAGTACATAACATCTACATCTACAAACAGCATTCGTCACCCATCTCTTGCCTCCATTACTCTCACACTCATTTACCACCCTTTCATCAATGAACCGCTATTTAACTTATTACTTTAATTAATAATTTTGTACAACATAATGTACATGAATAAAAATTATCTAAATCTCTCTCTCTCTCTCTCTCTCTCTCTCTCTCTCTCTCTCTCTCTCTTCTTTCTTCCCTTTCACTTTTTGGCACTTGCAATAAATAATTTTATAACAATAAAATATTTATTACGTCTCCGCGGTCGGTCTCCCCTGACTCCAAAATCCGCCAACAGCAGACGAAGGATCGGAGCAAAGGCAAACGCGGACTCTGAACGGAGAGACTATAGCGTCTCGCGGCCGACGGAGCACCCAACAAATCTAGTGAGAAATCTAGGGGGATGCCACCAACGGACACCCCCCCCCCCACACACACACACACACACACACATACACACTAAACGTAGTGCGGTGCCACAAGTGCTTAGGTTTTGGACATTGGAAGAATGAGTGTAATGGAGTAGATAGATCGACTCTCTGCTATAAGTGTGTAGGAGCCGACCATCGCATGGCGCAATGCCAGTTGGAAGCGAGCTGTTTTCTCTGCAAAGAAGACAAAAGGAAGAAGGCTGCAATCATGTAGCTGGCTCCGGCGGCTGCAACGTATTTAGGCGCGCCCTGGACATGGCGAAGAAAAAGGAACAAAGATCCTAGGAAGATCGAAGAACAGGTGAAAGGATGATGACCACATCGAATAGAAGAGGGCTAAAGCCATTGCCCCTCCGCGAAGCAATACTTAACGGTCTTACCGCGGGGGATCTGGGGCACAGAAGATGGAGCTGGGATGCACCTTTACTAAGGGTCGGTAAAGGCAAAGGAGGGCGTTTCCTCTCACGGATGGGTGTTTTTTCACCTGGCCGTGAGAGCGATGGGTTTAGTCGGTGCGAATTCGACACACGACTGGCAGAGGGGATGGGGTCGTTCCGACGACTCCACCAACGAAGCCAGCCATGGTCTTTNGTAAAGGCAAAGAAGGGCGTTTCCTCTTACGGATGGGTGTTTTTTCACCTGGCCGTGAGGGGGATGGGTTTAGTCAGTGCGAATCCGACACACGACTGGCGGAGTGGATTGGGTCGTTCGGACGACTCCATCAACGAAGCCAGCCTTTCTAAAATTTTCCCTAATACGTCTTTCTCCAAGAGAGAAAAAAAAAACACACAAACACACACACGTACAAGCACATACCATAAAGATGTATGCATATATGTGTATAATAATATATACATTTATTAAGTTTAAATTCTTTTTACAGTCATGATAAAATGTCAATATCATCTTTTGAAACATTACTGAATCAGTCCGATATTCAGTCTTTTACTGGAGTTAATTTTATGACTCGTGAAGAAGATAATGAAAAGGTAGAAGAATCAGGAAGTGCATTTGACAACACAAAACATAATAATGGTAAACAAATAAATCAATCAGACGTAAAAACTTTTGAACAAGAATTTGAAGTTGAATCTCTCGCTCACATAAATATTAACTTAGAGACTATCACGCCAGGTACAGTAAGCTAAGAAGTTTAATACTAAAACATTTTTCTAATTAAAAATATCGTTGTAGGACCTATACCTCCAGTTACCGTCATTGATAGGCGCAATGGAATAACTGTACTATTACATTTTGCTAAAGATAGTCCAAGATTTGACGTATCCGTTATCGTAGTAACTACAATGAGTACAAGTAGTAGACCTCTTAACGACTATTTGTTTCAAGCAGTTGTACCAAAAGTAAGTAAGCAAATTTTTTATATGATTTTGCAATTCCTCATTACAACTTGTATCACTGTATTTGTAATTAAATTGTTTGAATTGATTCACTTCCATTTATTTGCCACTAAATTTTATTATTACTATTATGGCTTTCTCCTAGAGGAAGCTTTGTGATATTACGTTTTTATAAAAACCTGTTAGAAATGTTTTGAGGTCTTTGGAAGATGAATACATGGTTTTTTGGTAAGTGTCCGTACAGATATATCTGTAAGTGTGTGTGTGTGCGCCTAAATCTTAGCTGCTGTTCTACAGATTCTAATGCTGCAAAGCTCTTTATTATTGTTCGACGTGTTTAATGGGCGGAAATCCATGAATTTTCATTTCGCTGATCAATTTTTATTTTGTAAATCAAATAGAAGCAGAAGCGTGACCTTCTTTTAATTTATGCTAAGCCTGATATCATCAGTCAGCTTAAGGGGACCTAACCACCTTAAATTGTCAAAAAATGAAAAATCGGATTTTATTGCTTCCTCCTCAAGAGGAAGCTTTGTAATAGTAAAATTTTCAGTTTTGCTAATACTTCGTGGAAACGCATTTGTTTGGAGTACGAATCATACGTTTTTAGAAAATGTCCGTGCGGATGGCTGTGTGTGTGTGCATATATTTTTTCTAATTCTGAATTTAGGTCATTTTTTGTTTTATGATTCTGACCATTTTATGTCCATATTATAGCCATTTTTTTATTTTTGAAAAAATATTTTTGCTTTTTTATAATGATATGATTTATACAATACATTCAACAATAGTGTATCTAAAAGAACATAAATTTGTCTACTTTTTCCCGCAAGATTTTCTAGATTGACTGATCTGTTCATTTTTTATGATATAGAAGGTAATTTTTCTATAAACATATATAACTCAAAAAATAAATAGTTAAATGTTTTGAAAAAATTCATGAAAATAAAAAACAACGATATCTACTAGTTGTAAAAATTTTAAGCAATTTTGGTGACTAGTTTTTGAGATAAAAATCAAAAACTAAAAAAAATGGTTTTTTTTATGTCGTACGATTACGGGAGTAAAAAGGTTTAAATTGAGTTGAAATTCTAGGAAAAGATTGATCTTTTGATCACTTCGGCTAGGTTCTTTTTGTAGCTTATGAAACCTTTTAGTTTAAAAGATATGAATATTCAAATTCTTCAACTCTCACCCTGTATACTCTGTGTGACTGAACATTATTATTTTTGTTAAATAATAATGTTCAATATAAAAAATACTTAAATTTATATGAAGCTCTGTGCTTTCTTTGTTTATAATCAATTAAGTGTTAAAAGTTTCTCTGCAAATGTCCCTCTTTACTGTTATTACCTGATTAAAGCATAAACAAGTTTGCAGGTTACGTTTGGAAAAATTCTGCTGCAAGTTTAAAAGTTATCTTCAATTTAAACAAAATATTTGTCATTTTTAACATTTTTTAACAAATATTTTGTGTAAATTAAAGATAACTTTTTAAGATTTAATTTACTTACAAATCCCGACACTGATGTCAGAACTATGTGTATTTCAAACATGTTTGTAAAGTTCTAGTGCTCTTCGATGCCTAGAACTAAAGTAAGTCTGCGGTGAGTGAAAAAATGGAAATTGTGAATTTTGGCCTTCGGAGACATGTTGCACCTGGTATTTAGTACATATAAAAATTGTTTCTTATTCTCTATAGTTTTTTTAAGTATATATGTTTGTTTAATAAATTTTTCAATCAATTTAATGCTAATATAAGAATAAAATCCGATTTTTCATTTTTTGACAATTTAAGGTGGTTAGGTCCCCTTAATTAAGCCAGACTGTGTACTTTGAATGGTGTGAAAGTCTGTTTGTAGATTGCAAATGAATATTCTTGAGTCAAGATATTCCAAGACTAGCTTGCGCACCAGTCACTCCAGCGCCTTGGATTGAAAACAGAGGAAAGAAATTGGACGGTAGTCAGTCAGAGCTATTGCTGAACTGATCTTCTTTAGTTCTAGCACCAGCGACATGGTACGCACAAGAAAGTACGGGCAGTGCTTTAGAAATTATAAATTATGGGATGCCATTGCTGCCTCCGGCCAGGGTGTGAAAGTGCGATACGGCATCCAAAATGTCCGATTCTGTAATAAACACGAAGTTGCAATGCTTAGGGAAGTCTAGACTCTCTAGGGTACGCAGAAAATCTTTAATAATACCGAATCGCATTCTTAAAGTATCAAAATTTGTTTAGCCAATCAAACATTTAAACATTCAATCGATTGTGAAAAAATATCTTTAGGTTTGACCTAATGATTCCTATAGAAATTATGCCTAATATAAATTATATAAAAAAAAAAATAATAATTTACAAATAACTAACTAATGATGGATTTGTCTAAGGCTATATCGTAGTTGCATACTTTTTCACAATATCCCTGACAAAATTGCAGCAGCTTTTGTTCGGTATTTGCTGATGCCTGGATTCTATTCCAGGTCTCAAGCAGTTTCTTGTCTTCACCTACATCACCTGGTATGTTGCTATTTCCTGCAACCTGCTGTTTGCCTACCAGTGCATTCTTCTCAACCCGGTAATCAGCAGCACTTACGGCGCTGCATATACCGGTGTTGCTGCTATTTTTGTGAAGCGCGAGATCACCATCTTGCGATCTTGGCACCTGTAGTGTGCACACTTCCAGATCCTTCTTTGTCTCCTCTTCAAGTTCGTGTTTCTTCTCCATATTTCAAACAGTGTTCTTTATCCCGGTATGTGTCCGACCACCTGGATCCCCCCGTCTATGGAGGCAGCTGACATGGCCCCGGTACCTGACCGAAGGTGGTGCCAGACTGGGTACATCATACCAGGGTATAGCACGCGCGGTCGCACCAGCCCACCTCTGCTCTCTCGAGCCTTCCACCCCGAACCAAAGTGGTTGGCTATCTGGAGAGTTTCTGGCAGACGTCACACGACAGCACACACTCGCCCAAGCCGATTGACTGGTACTAGCTAGGTAACCAGCCTCCCGTCTTGCCGTCAGCAAAAGCCAAAGATGGTTCAGGTCACTTCGGCGCGCAACCTCGGATCGCCTCCCAATCCAGGATGTCCTTTTGGCAGCTCACGGGTCGCACCGCATGGCAAAAACGGCGACCTGTTGGTCCACGATGCATATTTTATTTCTGCTCTACCCTCCACACGTTGAGGAGGCCTCCACGTGCCGATGGGCATTCCTCTATCCGCCACCCAGGGGACGCGCCACATATGGGGTTGCAGGCTCCCCGTGCGGGCGTGTTTGTGCGTGTGCGTGTGTGAGAGAGAGAGAGAAAGAGAGAGAGAGAGAGAGAGAGAGAGAGAGGGAGAGAGAGAGAGAGAGAGTGTGTGTGTGTGTGTGTGTGTGTGTGTGTGTGTGTGTGTGTGTGTGTGTGTGTGTAAATATTTTCAGGTGTTCATTTTTTTTTCAGAGAAATCCTACAAAATTTTAAAATTTATTGAATTTTTATTTTATAAGAACATAATTGGAACATTCCACAATTATCGAGTCTCATGAATCCTTGCTGTGCTGCCAGCCTGTACACGCAGGTTATAGTGAAGAAAAACCTGTGGTGCTCTCTACCTTTTCTGCCTATGGTGTTTGCACATAGACTTCTGGCGGCATTTTTGGGGCCTGGTCTTTATCGACTGAGACAGCGCTACTGATACACCTGCGGCGCAGTTTTGCATCTTGCTTTGTGCACTGGAATTTTCTCTGGCTGCAACGGTTTTATCCGGGGGATTCCTAAATGTTCAGCTCCCTAGTTTTCAGTGCCCTCTTGCTCACGTGAGAAGTCGTTAGACTTTCATAAATCGCAAAAATGAGGCAATTTTTGAAAATTTCTACAGGCTTACCCTTTGGATATTTTTTAATTTAAAAAGGGAGATTTCCTCATCATAATTCCAGCTACCGGGGAAAAATATTTTAAGAACTCAAGACCTAAATGCACGTTTTCTGTAGGGCTAAACGTGAATACTATATTTTTGGATTTTTTGGGCATTTTCAATTCTGAGCCATTTCTTTGTTATGTAGTCGATTTAAGCTCACTAACGCTTAAAATTTCCGTCTTGGAGAAACCTTTGATTCCTCTTTTGAAAAACTAAGATTCGTTATTTTGATCCGGAGTTACAGCCCTTGCGAGTCGGCCTAGTTTTCTAAAATCGCCATATTGGCACCACTGTAAGTTTTTTCTATTTGCTTTGATTTTGATGAAATTTTTAGGAAAAGTAGTCATAATATAGTAGAATTCGATAAATTTGGTCCGGTTCTGTGTTTTGAATTTGTTGCGCCACTATGAATTTTTGAATATGTCTATATTTTGTATAAATACGTAGAATACGGTCACTCACGAATAGTCTCTAGACATTTTGTCGCTTGAAGCCGATAAGTAAGTAAGTTTCTTGTGGTACTCTTATTAAAGATTGGCCCGTCTTGTCCCTGCCTTTTCGAATTTCTTTTTGTATTGAGCCCCTAATAGTTTCAAATTGAAACCATTTTGTATGCTGTTTTCATTAATCTAGCTACGTTTCATAACACTAAACTTTATACATCCATAACATCAGTTTCAATATCTAAATTTCAGTTAAAAAGGTAAATATATTTTTTCATTTATAAAAATTATCTAGGTTTTGTTTTTGTGTACTTAAAAGTCGCGGTAAACAATTCAATTTTTTACACCTTCCCCTAGTAGAACCCTCTTAATGGCCAGTTCTTGGCATATAATCTAAGAACTAGACAGTTTTATTTGCCATTTCTTAGGCAGAATGTAACGCTTTTTCTCCCACTTAATGGGCAGTTCTTGGATTCAATTTGCGTTCCTTGTTTTTATGTACAAACTGCCCTTTATAGTTGGTCGAGTAACACAGCTGAGTTACACGTGGCTTATCGCGGTTCGAGGTTAGAATTGGAAAGTCGTGGCTAACAGGCTTCGATTCGAGTTTTTTGGTTATAGGAAAGTATATAATAATTATTTGCATCTGAAAAAATTCTGTCTGACCGGGGATTTGAACCCACGCCCTGCACGAGAACAAATAAGTAAGGTCGTGCGCCTTAACCGACTGAGCCACGCAGACGTTCTTCTACACAAGCCCTACGAGCTTCGCCATATGTTTAAATTATTAAAATTATTCAGTTCATGCCTAAATATTAATAATTTTGTATCTTGCATCAAAAAAACTAATTGATCTATTGATACTTTCATGAAATATAATTCTCACCTATGAAAAATATACAAGATATCGCTACTTTTGAGGAATTAAAAATGTCTAGTTTTTTCACATTTTACTTAGCCAGTTTCTGCCTTTACCACCATTTTAAATAGGCGCTTTTCTACCAGGGTTCTAATAAGTTTTTTAAAATATTTACTTACAATAATTTAGATTTATAGGTNGTTAAACTGAAAATTAAAATTTTGGTTACACTAATTTTAATATTCTTTACAAGTTTTAACCCAGGCTTGGCTCCTTAAGGGGGTCTCAAACCCAATTTTTACCGACCGAGTCGATAGAACGAGTACTCGGTAGAAAATTGCTTGAAACTAAATAAATACGGTGAATTATCAAAAACCAAGACATAGTTTCCCTTCGTCTCGGAATCATCTACCACAATGCAAAGTTTCAAGTCAATATTTAAATGCGTTAACAAATGGCATTTGAACAAAAACCAGTAGCTGCAGCGTGTGCATGTTGAAAATTTCGTTCAAATGCCATTTTTATATGCGTTGACAGATCGACTTGAAACTTTGCACATAGATATAAAATGATGAGAGAAAGGGCAACTATGTCTTGGTTTTCCATAATTTGAACAAAAAAAAAATAGTTTTATTATCATCCAAGCTCTGTCCGCGGCTCTGGCGAAGTGAGTACGACGACTGCGCATACATTGTGCGCGTCGATCTGGGGACCTACTGGCGTCTGCGGCGACACGTTCACGCAGCCGCCACTCGCCAGCCGTGCCTTGTGTTTTGACGTTTTGAAGCTGCATCCCGGCCTTCGCTCGTTCGGTTAAACTTCAAGTTATTCAAAGGTATTGATTGTATAAGTGCAGCACGTCGACGCGATACAGCAGTGTTAGTGTGCTAATCAAAAGCGCATATGTTTTCAAGCAGCCTCCGCTCAGCGCGATCTCGCTCGCGGATCTGCTGCTCACGGCGAGACTCGCCAGTGCTTCGTTTACTTCTAATGCAGTGCGAGAAGTATATAAAAGTGATGCTCCGGAATATCAGCTACGATCCAGTGTGTGAGTGTCAGTACGTGAAGGAGTGCTGCAGTAGAGGAAAATACGCAACTCCAGCAAGAAACTTTACTTTTTGCGCTTGGAGGTTATCCCTTGTTTTGGTGTCTGCTTCTATTGCTGCTGCTGGTGTTCTTGCTGCTTCCACTTCTGCGTATACATTCAACTTTCAAGATGCATTCTAGATGTGGATCGACTATCACTGTTTGTGCTGCTACTTCTACGGCTGTGCTGATACCTTCCTGCGACATACTGTCTGGATGAAGATTGGTCGACACTCAAAATTCACAAGAATTTCTTGTGTTATGTGCAGTGAAATCAGTGATTACGTGGTTTTATTATGTGTAGATGACTCTATAGCTGATTTACACTGTCTGTGCATTATAGGTTGGCATTGACGGCTACAAACAAGATGACTCTGGAGCTGGATAAAACTGTCTGCTGCTACTGATGCTGGTTGGCGTTTCGAGAGGCTTCAGTTATCTGGAGACGACTCTGAAACCAGGTTCACGCTCTTTGGTGGTGATGGCTGGCGTTGCTGAAGGCTTCAATCAGCTGAGGAGGACCTTGGAACCATGTTCACACTCACTGGTGGTACTGGCTGGCGTTGCTGGAGGCTTCGAACATCTGAGGACGACCATGGAACCAAGTTCACGCTCTCTGGTGCTACTGGGTGGGGTTGCTGGAGGCTTCAGTCATCTGAGGATGACCTTGGAAACAGATTCACGCTGATTCTTGGACAGGTTAGCGTTGCAGGCCCATTTTAATCATCAGAAGACATCCCTGGAGTTGAAATTACTCTGTTTGCTGGCCTGGTTAGCTTTGCTGACCTGTTTTAATCATCTTTAGACGACCCTGAAGTTGGAAGTTGCTGGTATACATTTTACAACTGTACATCAAGGATCTATAGTAGGTCCTCGACCAGGGTCTGCTGTTACTAGTACGGAGTCCAATGCTGCTGGAGTTACTGGTCCACGTCCACAGTGTACTCCAGCTGCATATTCAG
Organism: Pteromalus puparum; assembly: GCA_012977825.3. Taxonomy (NCBI): domain Eukaryota; kingdom Metazoa; phylum Arthropoda; class Insecta; order Hymenoptera; family Pteromalidae; genus Pteromalus; species Pteromalus puparum. The sequence continues at coordinate 21,953,857 of CM053168.1, read as the reverse complement.
GGGCCACTGCTGCGACTGCTGTGTGTGCAGCTTTTGCTGCTTATATTCATACAACTTTTGCCGCTGCTGCTACTCGAGCTTGGTCAACTGCTGCTGCTGCTATACAAGCAACTCCTGCAACAGCTGTATGTTCAGGATTCCCTACTGGTCCGCGACCAAGATCAACTTGCTGCTTATACTAGTACATCTCCTTTTATACGGCTAATTAAGTAGCTTCTGACGCTTCTTGTTCCTTCCAAAGCTTTTTGCAGGCCAAAATTTTGTCGCAAGTCTATATGATGATATAGCACATCTATATAAATTTAAGTTTTTAAGATTTGTGTGGTTAAAAATTGTATATCTCAAACCTCATGTAACATATACACTTGAAACTTGATATGCAAGCCTGTGTTATGTATTTCAACATATTTATACAGTTTAGTGACTTAAGTGTAACCAAAAGATCTATTTTGTTCGAAAACACTTGCGCCAAAAGCGTATAATTAGAACAAACTAGATCTTCTGGTTTCACTTAAGTCAATATACTGTATAAATATGTTGAAATATATAACAGGGGCTTGCATACCAAGTTTCAAGTTTTAACATTAAGTATAGGTAGGTAGGTACATTAGGTATATAAAAGGTAGTTTTTTTTGATTCAGCACTAAAATGGTGCTCTGTTATCCCCCACAAATCATTAACAAAGCCATTTATAAATTGATCAGGACTTTCTTTGAAATAATTAAGTTATATTTCAGAATTACTTTTCTTTTGAGTGACCACTGACCAATTACTATAAGAAATATCAATTTTATTACCAACAAAGTCTTTAGCTTTTAAATAGTTAAAGATGACTTCTTTTCCATGGCACTAATCACATTCATCCTCCATACATTTTTTTTCAACTAAGTAAACACATAGCTGCAACAAATCTTTATACGATAGACTAGTAGTCAAAGCATTTAATTTTAATTTAACATTTTGATGTTGACTACATACGCATACTATATGAGTTCCAGGAGTTCCTGCCAGTACACATTCTTTTGGTCTTAGAATTGCAAACAACGAAAATCTATGTATACGGTCAAAATCAAAATCTTTTACCCAATTTTTATAAAGGTCCCTGAGATCATACAATGACAATCTTCTTTGACGTAATTCAGCCGATTCAGTCTTTTTACTTTTAACGCTTAAACATTCTCTTATACCACTACATAATCAGCTATTGGCATCATCTTCATAGTATTCTATAATATTCTTTCTTATTTCTTCTGAATGTATTTCATGCAATTTTCTTAGATAATTACGTAAAACACCTTGTAAAAATATTTTATTATTACCATGAAAAAGATCGTATTCTTGTTATAGGTTTTAATGAATATTTATAAAATATTATTGAAAAGGATAGCTCAAGCATCTACCCTTGTAGAAATAAAAAATGTAATTACCATTTTTTACTATTTATTACATTTTATTACGTTTTATCACGTTTTACCATAATCAATATAGATTAGTCTTAAAAAAATGTAATTATAGAATAGTACGACACATTGTAATAAAATGTAATAAAACGTACAAAAGGTCCAAAATCAAACAAACTTGTACATTTTTTATATTTTCTTACATTTTATTACCATTTGTTACAGTTACTTACGTTTTATTAGATTTTAACATTTCCACTAGGGTACTCAAAAAATTTCAATTCATAGGCTCTTTAGAGCATCATGTGAACAAAATAAATTATTATTCATGTAAATATTCTTTTAAATAAATTTAAAAAATACAAATTCAATATTATAATTTTACTACATAAACTTAATAATAAATGTCTTCCTATACCATAAACAAATTTTGAAATATCCATTTTATAATTTAATTGTTTTATCATAAACTGGAAATTATTAAATAATAATAATAATAATAATTTATTTATTTTGGTCAGGTTACAAAAAATTAAATATACGATGGCACGTACTATGATTCTAATACACAGAGTTTAGTATATAATATTTAGTTATTTTAAATATCCAACATAAACATAATAATAAATATTCTTCATAGACTACATGATAATAAAAATATTTTAACATTGTTAAAATAATTAAGTTATAGTAAGAGGGTTGCATTTAAGGTAGTAAATAATTATTCGTGATTTACGGAGAAAAATAGCGTGTATATAAACGTTGTATGAGCAAAAGTCTTTATTAATTTTTCCTTGAAAGTCTGCGTGCCAATTTCTTCTACAAGGAATGAACCAAGCTATCGTTTTCCTTTCTCTTTTATATTTGAACAAATCACTCTATATTTAAATAATTCTCTTACTTATCTTGTATTATTAGCGTACAAGTCTATTAAATTGGCTAATGGTTCCCTTCTCTGGCTATATTTCAATGGTAATAGATATACTACAGCTTTGTGTTTTTCGTGGTCCGAAAATTCTTTATTCCTTACTTTTCGAAACGTCTTTATAAAAGATCTTTATCCTGCGTCACAAATCTAATTCTCTTATGTGTCTATATATCTGCCTATTGAAATCTATCTAAAGCAAAACTCTGGTCCGTTCGGCGGCCTGGCTCGACACGGGGTGAGAGAGTAGCGTGTCCTGGAGACGTTCGGCAGTCTTCCGGACCTCTCATGCTGTCCCCAAGCTGACTTCCCCTTCGCTACGTCACAGCGTCGGCGCTCGTTGCACTCATTAGGCCTTACGGGGCCTGGCAACTAATTGCGCGCCGAAACTGCAACGCAGCTCCGCACGCGCGCGCTTATCCATCGGCGGGGAAGGTGTTTGGGTCAGCGAGATTCTAAGCCACTTGCTACTTTTGTGGCCTTGGTCACATAGCATCCTCCCCCCCCCCCCTTGAGAACGTTTGTCGTCCCCGACCAACTGCGCTACTCCTAAGGGTCCGGGTATTGAATGGTCNCTGCGTCCCCTAAGGGTCCGTATGTATGCTGTTCCAGTAAATGCAACATTTTTACCAAAGTGTCTGATTATAGTGTGAAATTCTATCGAAACGATGCAACAAATATATTACGGGTGTGGTGGTTAGTTTAGGGTGCAGAATCTTGGGCATTTGTGTAATTGTGTACTCTCCTTTAGAGAGTTACAATACTTTTTTGCGTTTTGTTAATTGCCCTTTTAATTTCTTCTGGTCCACTTCAAAAAACATTACTAGATAATTTACATTGTTGCACAGATCTGTGTGATGTTTATCTTGTGTTCTACTTGTATTTATCTGACTTTATTTCATTTATGACACTTGCTGTGATTGTCGTCTTTGATGTTTGAATGAAGCATATAGAGGTACAATGCAATTTGCTGAGCTTTTGTATTTTTCAGGTTGGGGTATGGGTAGGGTCTATGTGTTGCATCGTTTTTTTTATATTTTCGCTTTTTAAGAATACATATTCTGTCGCACTTACTTTGTAGATTGGTCTTGGGTCCATGGTCCTATACATGTCAACTTATGTGCTAAACTTTTAGTATTATGATTAACCTATATTATTTAATTTTAAATATCATCATGTATTTCAAATAATTCATTTTGTTAGTATGATTATATAAATTTTCTTACGGCTAAATATATACTAGCACGCCATACCTCTCTCGCTAACGCTCACTCGGTTTGATCTATTGTTTTAAAAATTATCATGTATAATCAACCAATAATAACAATTAATAACATTTCTTATCGACATTTAGTTTAATTTTTAATAATATTTGTTGCATATTAGAATTTGATTATACGGGATAAGATTAATAAATTAATCATTTAAGTCGATAAGATTTTGTTACGTGAAAATCCTGAGGGGTTTTCCGTAAACTAAATATTAATAAGTGAGTTTGTGTGTCATTCCTCCTGTACAGGAGGATGCCCCTCGAAGCTGATCAGACTTCCAGTTTAGCAGGTCAAACTCGATTTCCTCCTTGTCAATAAACTCTTATTAATCAAAAATCTTACCTTGATTTTGTCGTGGGAGGGAATCAATGAAACTCCGCCAATATAAGCTATGATCCTCTGTTCTCGACAAATCTCGTTATTAAAGAAAAGAAAATGAATTTGCAGGCTTTTATATTTATTTCGTTCAATTATTTATTTATATTGTCAACAGATATTCCCAATGGCCTATTAGTAGTAATGTCTAAACTTTGTGATAACACCAATATTAAAACGATTTCGAACAATATTTCTTAATTATAACTTTGAAAGAATGAAGAATCTATCCAGAACTCTATCTAAAACTCTCTCTTAAATCTCTGGTCCGTTCGGCACCGTGGCTCGACACGGAGTGGCTGGGTAGTTTGGCTTGGGGACGCTCAGAAGTCTTCCGGACCTCCCATGCTGTCCCAAGCTTTACTTCCCCGCCGCTACGTCACAGCGTCGGCGCTCGTTGCACTCATTAGGCCATACGGGGCCTGGCAACGATCGAGCGCCGAAACTGCAACCGCAGCATCACACGCGCGCAAGTAGCCGTCGGCGGGGAAGGTGTTTAGCCTAGCGAGATTCTTGGTCACTTGATATTTTAGTGGCCTTGAATGTTCGCTATGCTTTTTGTATGTGGAACTTTCTCGAAACTATATTCAAAATAAAATCTCGCCTCCTAAGGGTCCGGGTACTAAGTGGTCTAGTAAGTGACAACATCCTTGGAATTTTGAAAGAATAAAATCTGCCGAAATAATACGAAAGCATTGGGTCCTTTTATAGAAATGTGCAATATTTATGATGTCTTTGCATTGACATTGTTCATTCTTTCTCTCTCCATGTATGTTCATTGAAGAGATATTGCTTCGCACATGATCTATATGATTGTTTATCATGTGCTTGGCTTTCTTCTCATTCTGGTTTTATGCTTTTATTTTGCAGTGTTTATTAGTATGCGAATGCGCAGAAGAGTTTCTGAGAAAGAGATGAAACGTTATTGAACTTTACGTTCTTGTGTTTTTGGGTGGATTTATGGGTGGTTTGTATCTTCGTATCATTTCGGGTTATTTCAGAAATAGATGAATTTATCGAGCTATTTTTGTTTGTTGCTTTCACTTACATTGTTGTTGGTTTTGGTCCACGGCGCATGGGTCATGTACATACTATCTTATGTTCTAAGTTGTTAGTATTATAATTAACCTGTCCTATTTAATTCTAAGTATCATCATATTTGTAAGTAATTCATTGTGTTAGTAGTTTATAATTTTGTGAATATTACTTATAACTAAATGTATATGTTTGTGAAAAAGGGTCCGCAGTAAATGGTCCGGGTTCATTTATAAAATTACAAAAATATATTTATTGTGGTCCATAGTTTTGGTCCGAGGTAGCAATACATTATTTGTGCATGAGGAAATTGAAACTGATCATTGGGAAAGCTTGTCATAACTCATGAGACTCATTCTCTCGAGTATATCGTCCATCTCTTCTTCTCTCGTTTCTTCCTCGTCCAGTCGTTCCGGTGATTATGGTCTGAGCAGATTTTGATTCTGCTCAATGGATTGGTCCAGGATTGATGTTGGTGCAGTGGATTGCTCGTTTCGACCTTAGTTGGTTTGTGGTTGTGGCAGTTGTTCTGCTCTTATTGAGGTATTTGGAGCTTCTGCTTCTGTTTTGGACCAAGTTTCAATCACTGACAAGTTCCTTCTTCTTTGAGGTTCTTCTTTCTCGCATAGTGTCTCGTGTAAGGCAAAATTCTTATATTGGACCATTTGTCAATGTGCCTGATCTCCAGATGTGCATTTTGGATCATGCAGATTTTTTCATGATCCCTGCGTCTTCTGATGTCCGCTACTCGACCGCACACGTTGTGTATGAGTCTGTATGACTCATGTCCTCTTTTTAGCTTTCCTGGTGTTGCCCATGTGGGTTTGTATTTTATGTCACATTCTCTGAATGCTCTTCTGGCATCTTCTTGGTTAAAGTATTGTATGAAGCCCATCTTCCGAATTTCCTTGAAGTTGTCTTCTTGATCGTTCATCTCTATTGCTATTATATGGTCCAAATAGCCGAATCTCATGAATTCTTGTAGGTATTCATAGTCTGTGGTCCACAATGGTATCAAAACACACAAGCGTAGGCCTGCAGTGTCATCCTCGTTCATGTTTCTTGGCACTTCTTGTCTTTCTTCGGTATTTTGTTCCGCTCGTTGCTCTTGTTGTGGTGATAGACGATTAGGTTGATAGAAGTTATAGTCTTTTAACTCTAGGGCCTTGGTGGCGTGCTCTTCAGATTTATATACTACTTCTGCCTTGTCCATGTTCATTAAGCTTGTTGGTTTGTCCAAAAATTCGCATATGCCTATTTTGTGGAACAGCGGTGTTATCTGGCTTTTAGGTCCTTGATATATTACTTTTATGGTGTTGTTTTGTGCTTTCTCTAATCTGACTATGAAGTACTCTCGTTTCTCCTCTTTCTTTGTTGACTTTTGGTAGTTCCGTCTGCTGACAATTATTAGAGGTTTTTTTTTCCTTTTGTGTTCGGCTGTTGCTGGACTGTTGGTGGCTTCTTCATCTTGGTCTTCATTGGTATCTGATGAGTTTGCAATGCTGTTTCGGTCTAGGGCGCCTTGAATCTCAAAGTTTGCTATTACTGCTGATGTTATATCCTCGTAGTCCACTGAGATGGTAGACACTTCATCTTCCGCGGTCTCGATGATGATCTTGTTGGGTCCATAGTTGCCAAGTATTCTTATTGCGGCCGTGCGGTCTCCGTTATACATCAGCTTAACTGTTTTGGGCCGTATGTGCTCTATGCCAGAGATTCCTGCCCTTGGTGGTGATTCTCTGCCACTAGGAGTGGGTGTTGGTGAGGCTGGTTTTAGTGCCAAATTGACATGGTTCTCTTACCCTTCTGCTCTGTTTCGTTGTTCTGTATTTTCGTAATTGACACGTATGGCTCCGTCTCCATCTCTGGTCGCTGGTCGGTGAATTAATTCGCATGGTCCAAAGCTTTCTAATAATCTTGACGCCTTCCTGGCGTTGCCTCTGTACGTTAGATACAGACTGTTCGCCCCTATAGACGTTATTTTAAGTATGGTGATCGTGTCCAGGATTTCTTGCACGATTGGGTCCATTTCATTCATCTACACTCATAACTTCGCAGGTATCTTCGGTGTCACTCTATTTTGTATACGAGTTATAAAATATGTGTTGGTTTGGTCCATTTCTAGGGTCAATTCTTTTCTGACGATTCATTATGCCTTTCGTTAACCCTGTCTTCTTCTATACTTAAAGTTCCTGTATTCAATTTGATGCTCTTTTCTTGACACTCTATCACATGGTGGTTCATGATGTGCTAATTTTGACAAATATTCGTTGATGGCCGAAGTTTCTGACGTAGATGACTGTGTACTTATGGCATTATCTAAGTTAATTATGGGGCTGTGTAGAGTAACCTTTTCTGCGACTTGAAGTTCATGTGCCATAATTCTGCAGTCAGTCTCACAGTGACTCCTTCGTGATGTTTCTTCGACGTAGATGGGTCGCACGTAAGTGGGTCTTAACTCTTCACTTTCAAGTATGCCGCAGGATTCTCTTATGTCCATTAGAGTGAGTACTGATGTGTAGGCTTGCTTTTGTATTTTCTCTTTCTTTGTTTCTTTGTCTTCAAATTCTTGTTCTTCATTTACTTCAATTCTTTTCGCTTCTTGGTAGATTGAATTACTTGGGTCCTTTTCTTTTGCAAGTTCTCCACATTTCTCTATCTTGCACACTACATCTAGTTCGGGCGCATAAGTTGGTTCTATATTCACTTTTGCTCTTAGATTTGGCTGTGCTTCAGTTGAGTTTGGTCCCGAATCTTCATGAATGACGACTGTTGGTACGAATCTTTCATAATAGGTGGATATGCTCGGATTGCATTCAAATGTGTTGGCATAATCTAGAATACCTTCATTCATTGATGCTGCATCTATGACCTCGTGATCGTGAGGTTGCGTCATTGCTTCATTCATGCACCTATTGAACTCTGTATCATGGTAGTCCTTGTTTGATTCATTTGTGGACATTTCACCGTTTAGGGTACCTTCTGGACATGCTTCGTCTATCATTTGTTCTTCTCTTTTCCCTTGTCTATTTGCATTCGCTTCTAATAATGGCTTCTGCACCGTCGTAAGAATTTGGTCCATACAAGAGAATAAAAACCTTGTTGTGCACTCCTGGTTCGTTATTCGTTCTTCCAATTCACTTCTCAATCGATCCCTGTTGAATTGACACCTTAGTGTGTTTAATAGTTCTACATGATCGTCAAAGATGCTGGCACATATTATGTCTTTTGCTTCTTTGTGCAAGTGGTTATATATGATGTCCAAGAATCTTTCATATAGAGCGTGAGGCACCTCACATGCCATTGCTTCTACCGACTTTTCAAATTGTCGGAAAGACATATTGTGTCCAGTGTAATGTGGAATGTTGACGTCAATGTGAGATAAGATGTCCTCATCTCGAGGTCCATATTTATGACTGTATTCTAGACCATAATCCATGTTATACCTATAACAAAAATGCTGTTCTAGGATTTCCAATAATCGATAATGGTGATGGAATCCATTAACCTCTGCAATATGCTTGGCTTTTCCTCTTAAATTGTCCTAAAGGTTATCTAAGAAATCTCCGTAGTAGTAAAAAGGTACGTTAATACCAATGGAAAGGTATGTTATGACCATCGTAAATTAACAAAGTATTCTGCCCTAATTGTCTGCTCGGCTCGTCATCTCGGGTTCGTGACGAGCCTCCTTGGAGTTTAAATGGTCGTCCGTGGATTTGCTATAGTTCTTTGTTTCTCTTCTGTTATAGGCTGAGTGATCATGACGCTGGTGATTGAAGGGCTTGTCTAGGTACCCTCTGTTCCCTTCGCTGTTCCAGGCACTCCAGCTTGATCGTGGTGTATTGTCATCTCTGTAATTCGCCCTTGGGAATTGTGCCTGCGATTTGATGAAGCAGTACTTGATATTTATCATTTCTTTTGTGGTTCCAGGCGCTCCATTGACTATATCGCATAAGTTCATTATTGTTATCCTGCATTCTTTTATAATTGTTTCCTTGTAGTCCTCTCCTTTGCTTCCAATCTTCTGGTTCATCACTATGGGCATCCATTTTTACATATGTTGGCGTGACTAGGGCGACGATTTGCTTGTTGTTCACTTTTGTGTATACTTTGTGTAAAGATTGTAGCTCGGACGTGTAAATGTGTTCTGTGTATCGTGCGCACACGTTACCGAGAGGAACAGCTAGAACTAGACCGACGCCAACAACGTCGGCTCGTGAGCACACGTGACGACATTGTTGGCGAACCCGAAACTCCGAGTTGCCGTCGTGCGCACACGAGACAACCAGGAGTAGCCGAACAGCGCCGAGTCTCGTTTACGTGAGCACACGTAGCCGATACTCGACATTGCCACCTGCTCCTGAACATCCGTCTCAAGGGACTGGTTGTTTTCCCGGCCACCGTGAGCACACGGGGCTGAGAAAATAACTTAAGCCCCGCCGACGATTCCCCAGGTCGTGCGCACACGTCCTGGTGAAGCACCGGCCAACTCCTGCCTGTACAAAACCGACCACCCGCCGACCGCTCGAGATTCGCCTGGTCACTGTGAGCACACAGGACCAGGGAAAGAACGAGACGAGCGACCTCGATCCGTAGGGCCGTGCGCTCACGACTCCATGGACTCGAGGGAAACCTAACCTCCGAAAACCCGTCGTTAACCCGAACCCGTTTCACCGTTCGAAACTCCGATACCGCGCCCGTAAAACCGATAACCGCACCGAAACCACGTAACTCCGGCTACGTCGTGTTAATGTACCGTAAACCGCTATAGATTAAGCTAAACCGATTGTGAAGGCGGAATATTCTAAACCACCGCGATTTCGATTTCTGTTACAGATGGAGACTCATATTTGAATTATCACCTTGTTAACTCAATTATTAGTATATATCTTTATTATTATTAATTGCATAAACAAGTCTCTTCAATTAACCTTTCCCCTAACCAAATCCTGGCGTACGGCCGACTACTCAACAGACGGGGAAAGTCTAACCGCTAAAATTTTAAAAGTATTTATTGTTTGCTTTGTTAAACTATAAAATTTCCAAAAAGATAAGATTTTTTTACGTGAAAATTCTGAGGGTTTTCCGTAAACTAAATATTAATAAGTGAGTTTGTGTGTCATTCCTCCTGTACAGGAGGATGCCCCTCGAAGCTGGTCAGACTTCCAGTTTAGCAGGTCAAATTTGATTTCCTCCTTGTCGATAAACTCTTATTAATCAAAAATCTTACCTTGATTTTGTCGTGGGAGGGAATCAATGAAACTCCGCCAATATAAACTATGATCCTCTTTTCTCGACAAATCTCGTTATTAAAGAAAAGAAAATGAATTTGCAGACTTTTATATTTACTTCGTCCAATTATTTATTTATATTGTCAACAGATATTCCCAATGGCCTATTAGTAGTGCGACGATGTCGCCAGCGAGCAGCTCCCACTGTCGACTGGCTGCGCAACACTAGTTCACGTTCGTACTCTAGTTTTATTATTTTTCCGCGGGGAGGTCCCGCGATCGTCACGCGCGTGGGAGCGCACATTGAGCCGAGTGAGGGTGAGGGAAAACTCACAGAAAACCCCAATTTCTTCACCAGACTTTTCTTTATTTCCTAATCGCTCTACACCGCCGAAGCCCTAACGGCTAACGGCGCCACGCGGCAACTGGCCGCTCACGCTCTCGCGGGCCGTGTCCCGGTGCTGATGCACCTAACGACGGCTGACGCAACTTTCTCGTTCTCTCTCTCTTTCTCTCACTCTCACACCATACACTTCTCCGACGTACCGCACTACGTCCGAGCACACCGTCTCCTCGCACGCAACACTTACGCGTTCTCGCTCTCTCTTTCTCTCTCACACTTATTCTCTCTCTCAAGCAATCACACTCAACCTGTTCACCTGTACCTCACGGGATTGGGTCGAACCCAGGCTTCCCGTTCCCTCGAACACGCCGCGAAGAAGGCTGACTCGGATCCGTTGCTCTCGGCGCTCGGGGTCCGGGTCGGCTGATCCTCCCTCGTGGCTCTCTCCCTCCTTCCTTCCTCTCTCGCGCTGGCTGGGTCTGGGTGGCGGCGTGGCTCCTGCCGACGTCGCGGTCCGGTCTCCAGGGCAGCTCTCTCTCCTCTTAGCCTCGGCGTCTGCGGGTCCTCCTCGTCGTTGCCCTCGTGGCAGCTCAGGGGAATCTCCTCGGCGTTGCTGCAAGGATCTCTCGTTCTCTTCTCGTGGGCTCGAGGTACGTGCGAGCACCTCAAGGTCCAGATAAAGACT
>CM053168.1:21861351-21941597 GCA_012977825.3 Pteromalus puparum | reverse complement strand
CCCCTGCCCTAAAACGTAGACAACCGGGGATTTGACCTCGATTATCTCGTAAGGACCTTCCCACTTAGGCGCTAACTTCTTGGACAGCTTCTTCGAAGCGTCGGAGAGCACATGCGTCTTCCTCATGACCATGTCTCCCACCTGGAAAGTCACACCTTTTCTGCCCCTGTTATACACTCTCTCTTGCTTCTCTCTCGCCTCGTCAATAAACTTGGCGACTAAATCTCTCAACGCATCCAGCCTCTTAACTCTATCTACCCATAATGCTGGATCTCGATACTCTACTGGCTGTCGCGCTTCGACCTCTCGGCGTAAGCTCAATGCAGGTCGGGGATGCCGCCCGTAGTTGAGGAAAGCCGGAGATACCTTCGTCGACGCCTGCGTAGCAGTATTCACCGCGTGGCGAAACTCGTGCAGGTGTGCGTCCCAGTCGCGATGGTCGTTCTTCACGAACGTGGCGATCATCGTTTTTAGCGTTCTATTCGAGCGCTCGACTGGATTGGCCTGCGGATGGTAAGGAGGGGTTGTGATGTGCTTCACGCCGTAGATATCTAACACCTTCTTTAAGTGCTGATTATCGAACTCCTTACCATTGTCCGAGAGGAAGTATTCCGGGGTCTCCCACCGGAATAAGACCAACTCTTCGAACGCTGTCGCCACAGATTTACCGTCGGCGCGGCGCAAGGGCTTCAGTTCTACCCAGCGGGTGAACAGATCCTGGAAAACCACGAGATACTTGAAGCGAGCCTTGCTTGGCGGGAACTCCATGAGATCCGCAGCCACCACCGCCCACGGTCTCTCTACTATTCTCTTCCCCATCAATCCCTTCGCTCCACTCTGCACCGTCTTATACTTCTGGCAATCCTCGCAGGATTGAACGAAGCGGTACACATCATGGTACGCACCTCGCCAGTAGTATTCGCGGGCCACTCTGTCGTAAGTTTTCTCAATACCCAGATGCCCCGAGGACGGCGTACAGTGAGCGTCTCTTATCACTCTCTCTCTAAATTCTGCTGGCACGACCAGCCTCCAAGCCTCCTCCCGATGCGTAACCGGATCGAGAAGCGGATCACTTCTCCATCGGTACAGCATCCCGTCCTCCACCCTCCAACCTTGGTACTTCTCCGGAGTTTCCGCGACTTCCTTAAGAAGCCTGGAATACTCCGGATCTTCGGTCCCTTCGAAGGCCGCAACTGCACTTCCATCATCCTCGTAACTCCTGGATAATGCATCGGGAAAATGATTCAGGGATCCCTTCCGGTAGATCACCTGAAAATCCCATGACTGCAAAGCCAAGGCCCAACGAGCGAGTCGACCCGTCGGATCCTTCAAGTTTCGCAGCCACTGCAGCGCTCGATGATCCGTGATTACGCTGAACTCGTACCCCTCCAAGTAAGGTCGCAGCTTGTTAATCGCCCAGATCACGGCGAGACACTCCTTTTCCGTGGTTGTATAGTTACGCTCAGCCGCGGTCAATACGCGACTGACGTAAACTATCGGGTGTTGTTCATCCTCGCTCTCTTGCGTCAACACGGCGCCGATGGCCACGCCACTTGCGTCGCACTGCACCTTGAACGGCTTGGTGAAATCAGGCCTCGCCAGAACAGGTGCTGTGGTGAGTGCATCGCGCAGTGCCTCGAACGCCTCCTGCTGCTCCTGGCCCCATTCCCACTGTTGTCCTTTACGCAGTAGCCGGATGAGCGGGATTTTCAGCTCGGATTCGCGCTCAATGAAGCGCGAATACCAGCCGAGCATTCCCAGAAATCGCCGCAGCTGCTTGACGTTTTTAGGGACCGGGAAATTCCTCACTGGCTCTACCTTCTCTGGATCCGGCCGCAGGCCTTCGCAGTCGAGTCGGAAACCCAAGTAGGTAATCTGCGAGCAGCAGAATTCACACTTCTCCTTATTCACCGCTAACCCGGCCTCTGTGAGTCGCTTAAGGACGAATACGAGCCACTTTAAGTGTTCCTCGAACGTCTCTGTCGCTATCACGAGGTCATCCAGGTACACAAACACCGAGGGCTCACAACTCGGCCCAAACAAGGCACTCACCAATCGCTGAAAAGTCCGGGGCGCGTTCGTAAGGCCGAAGGGCATGACCTTGAATTGCCATAGCCCTGAGCCTGGCACCGCAAACGCCGTGTACTTTCGGCTGGACTTTTCCAACGGGATCTGATAGTACGCTTGTTTCAAGTCGATCTTCGACAAGTAACGAGCTCCGCGTAGTCTATCAGTAATCGAATCCATGTTCGGGATAGGATAAAGATCCTTCCGAGTGACTCGATTCAAATCCCGATAGTCAATGCAGAAACGAAAGGTCCCATCTGACTTCCTCACAATCACAGGTGCACTACACCAATCACTCGCAGAACGCTCGATCAGACCCGCTTTATAAAGTCTTTCGACCTCATTAATCGAGATCTCCTGCATCTTAGGCGATCTACGCCGCATCCGTTGCCAGATTGGCGTCTCGTCGACCACCTTAATCACATGCTCCGTGATATGCGTGAGTCCCGTCTTGCGCGGTGCGTTCCGGAGTATCTCGTCCACCGTTCTCAACACTGTCTCATAGTCATCGTCACTCACGACAACTAAACCCGCACACTCGGCGAAGATCGTGGCCTGATTCGAGCTGTCGTTGTTCGAAAAAGGCCGCCAGACACCTTCACCAGCTCTCCACAAACCTTTCCCTAGGCGCACGTCAATGTCGAAGCTCTTGCAGAAGTCCATCCCGAGGATCATCTTTTGCTCGAGAGACGCCGCCGCGCAGAAGGGAATAGCCTGCGTCACACCATCAATCTCGAAAACAGCTTCGAGCTCACCTTCGATCTTGCTCAGGCGCCCCGTTGCCGTCTTCAGGAGAGTGGTACTCGGTCTCAGCCGGTCTCGAAATCTCTCAGTGATCTCAGGGCCAACCAGTGACAGCGTAGCTCCCGGATCGAGAAGCGCTTTATACTGCCGGCCCCCAAGGTTCACCGTAATAAAGTTCCTATTCTCAGAGTGCACACCCGCGATTACTCTCTCCTCTCCACTCGGCCTCTCACTGGCCTCTCTCACCTCCTCATCGGAAGAGTCTTGCACGTGGGTTGGAAGGGAAATGGCGTTCCCGAAATTTCGCCTTTCCTTCCCTGACGGCGAGTCTCCGATGATTATCCGATCGCTCGGACGGGTCTCCTCTTTACCTCTCTCCTCGTCAGCTGGCTGTAGCACGCTATTCTCCGAGTCGCTACTCGACAGCTGATCCAACATGTTCTCGATCAGGGAGAGTTTCTCAAAGCCATACGCCTCATCCTCCTCGAGAGCGTCTTCCGAATTATTTGGAAGTGGCTCGAGAAAACTCACTCTCTTCTCTACTCGCTCGCACTGCTCCTCGCACTCTCTGATCGGGGGAGCAGTTTGATTCACCGCTGCGCCCCCGTCTTCAAGTTTCCCAACGCCGCTAGGATGTTACAGCTGGGGCATGAGAGGACAGTACACCCTGTTCGTCCACACAGCTGGCACGACTCGCTAGCTTGCGCCAATCGTACCGGATTATTTACCGGCGGTGTAGCTTTTTGGCGATGCGGACAATTGCGCGCCGAGTGCCCCCTTTGCCTGCAAACATAGCAGACAATATCTGGGCACTGCGCAGCACGATGGCCCACCTGCTGACAGATGTAGCACACACCCAGGAATTCTCCAGGTTGGACATTCGTCGCTCCTTGGGGTGCTGGGGCTTGTGCTGCGTTGCCAACGTTCGCCTTGACACCGTCACTCTTCCCACGCTTCTCCGTTGCTTTTTCCCCCGGGGCACTCTTGCCCTTCTGATTGCCTGTCGGCGTCGGTGCGTTCGCCGCGCCGCTAGCACTAGCGACTGGCTCAGCATCCGACGACGAGGCAGAAGCCGACTTCTTATTGTTCGACTTCTTGTTGCTCTTCTTGCTCTTGCCCGACGAGGCTGTCTTCTCGGTTCTCGGATTCTCATCCTCGACCTCTGTCACTGCTGAGACTCTGGGCTTGGCCGCGGCACCGCTGTACGCGGCGCCGGGCACGCGCATCTTCTCAGCAGGTGGAGGCGGTACATATCGGCTATCCAGATCGCGCTGCTTCTCCCAGCGACGACCATATGTCTCCAGATCTTCAAGGTCCTCGATCAGCTTATCGCCGAAGGCCTTACGGTATTCTGGAAGTAGATTTCGATATGCGATGCTCAGCAACTCCCTCTCTGAAGGCGGGCGACGGAAACGTGACACAATATATTTGAGATTTGCTAAGTAATTAACTATCTTCTCGTTTTTGTGCTGCGTTCGTCGCCTCAGATCCTCCATGAGGTCCTCACGGTCGTAATCCGTCACGAACTGCCGACGGAACGCCTTGCGAAAGTCTTCCCAGGTACGCAGCTCGTCTCTCACCGTCCGGAACCAGCGGCCAGCTCGCAACAACAAGATGCTCGGCACAGCTGCGAGGATCTGACGGTCGGTCACGCTCGATCCCTTCTTGCAATCGTCCAACCTCTCCAAGAACTCTTCAGGATCCTCACTCTTTCCCTCTCCAGAGAATTTGAATCCCCAGCTCTTCAAGAGTTTCACGGCATCCAGGGCGTTCTTGCCGCCACTTGACATCGCGACCGTCGTCGGCTGCCTGTCGGACCCGCGAGTTGAGCGGGGCTCAGACTCGCTGTCGCTTAACAGCAGATTCGGGCTCCAACGAGTGCAATTCTTACGCCTTCTTCTCCTTCTCGGCGTAATCCAACTCTCCACATCGCTCGATTCACTCTCGATCTTAACCTCTCCTCTGCGTTCTCTCCTATCGGACTTCCGACTACGCTGGCGCTTCTCAGCTAGACTGCGCGGCGCAGCATAACTCGTGCTGTCCTCGCTCTCGTCCACTGGCGATCGCCTCGTCGTCTCTCTCTCTCGTCGGCTCACTTTGCGAGTGGGCTCTGACCACCGCCTAGCGACCGGCTCTTGTCCTGTGCGCTTAATGCTGGCGTTAACAGCTGATCGACGCTCGGTCTTCGCAGAAGGCACAGCATGCGTGGTCCGTCGCGCGTGTTGATTCCTCCGCTGCCGTTCCTCTTCGAGCAGCTCTTGCTCGCACTGGCGCCAGACCTCCTCTTTTGCCTCTCCCTCCAAGCGTAGAAGCTCTTCTTCATGCTCACGTTCGATGGCTCTCTCTCGCCTCCATACGTCAGCTTGAGCACGAGCCTCCTCGAACGCTCGCCGTTTACACTCCTCGCACTCCTCTGCGTATACTCGGTTTCGCGCTTCTTCAGCGCTGAACCCGTGATCTTGCAGATAGCGCATCTTCTCTTCTCGTTCCGCAGAACGACTACTAATCTCACTTGCTATGCTCTCCCTCGAGGAAACTTTTCCGAGCGCGTCTTGTCTCGGTGTGAACCACTGTTCATTATCGGACTTTGCCGCACGCGCAGAGCGAGACGTATGGAGCCTCGGCGCTGCGACAGGTGGCGGTGTAGGCGACCGAAACACCTCGCCACTCTCTAGCTCGTTCCTCTGCGCACCGGGTTGAATGCCGACGCCACGCACCATGCGAGCGGAGAAAATCTCCCAACTTGCAAGAGCTGGCTGTGGATTTCCCGCAACTCGAGACCTTCCCATTCCCGTCGAGGGAATCGGCGCGGTCATGCTACTCATCACCGTCACCGGCGCGGTATTACTCGCTTGCGTCGTTACAGCCGAACTAACCGCAACCGACGCGGTCGGTAACAACGGTCGCAGCACGTGGACAGGCTTCTCATGTACTTCCACCTGCACGATTCGTGGACCACTCGGCACCTGATCGTTTTCACTTGACGATGACGCTTGCCTGACTATGTCCTCTTCAGGCAAATTCTGTCTCGGCTTCGGACGAGGCGGTTTTGCCTTAGTCACGAGCCCGTACTCTCTCTCCATCTCATTCTCCGAGACGATATCTGCATTTCGCGCCCAATCCCACTCAAACCATGGCACGTTCCTTACGGACGGCTCGTGTTCGGGGATCGTGCAACGAAACAGGCGCTCTCGACGCAACTGTAGTGAGCCACGCAAGCTACAACTCCGCGCTTCGAGTTCAGCATCGAGCTCTGCCTCGGATAACTTGCTGATCTCGCGCTTCAGCATTCGGCCTGTACGACTCTGTAACAGTCGTTCGAGGGCCTGACTGTAGTTTCCCCCGTGCCCACCGGGTCGGGAAAACACAGGCGGCTCGCTCGCTCTCTCGTCCTCGTGACGACTCATCTCTGCGCTCTAACCTCAAACTCTACTCAACCGCGTGGCACTTCTTTGTCTCGCGCCACACCTCACCTCACTCTCCCGACGATCGCAGAGTTCCCCACAAGGGATGCCAATTGCGACGATGTCGCCAGCGAGCAGCTCCCACTGTCGACTGGCTGCGCAACACTAGTTCACGTTCGTACTCTAGCTTTATTATTTTTCCGCGGGGAGGTCCCGCGATCGTCACGCGCGTGGGAGCGCACGTTGGGCCGAGTGAGGGTAAGGGAAAACTCACAGAAAACTCCAATTTCTTCACCAGGCTTTTCTTTATTTCCTAATCGCTCTACACCGCCGAAGCCCTAACGGCTAACGGCGCCACGCGGCAACTGGCCGCTCACGCTCTCGCGGGCCGTGTCCCGGTGCTGATGCACCTAACGACGGCTGACGCAACTTTCTCGTTCTCTCTCTCTTTCTCTCACTCTCACACCATACACTTCTCCGACGTACCGCACTACGTCCGAGCACACCGTCTCCTCGCACGCAACACTCACGCGTTCTCGCTCTCTCTTTCTCTCTCACACTTATTCTCTCTCACAAGCAATCACACTCAGCCTGTTCACCTGTACCTCACGGGATTGGGTCGAACCCGGGCTTCCCGTTCCCTCGAACACGCCGCGAAGAAGGCTGACACGGATCCGTGGCTCTCGGCGCTCGGGGTCCGGGTCGGCTGATCCTCCCTCGTGGCTCTCTCCCTCCTTCCCTCCTCTCTCGCGCTGGCTGGGTCTGGGTGGCGGCGTGGCTCCTGCCGACGTCGCGGTCCGATCTCCCGGGCAGCTCTCTCTCCTCTTAGCCTCGGCGTCTGCGGGTCCTCCTCGTCGTTGCCCTCGTGGCAGCTCAGGGGAATCTCCTCGGCGTTGCTGCAAGGATCTCTCGTTCTCTTCTCGTGGGCTCGAGGTACGTGCGAGCACCTCAAGGTCCAGATAAAGACTGAGGGCTTCGCGGGCGCGAACAGGCTCGCGCGCGCGGAAACCCCACTCTCTCTCCTCACGGCATTGCGCAGAAGAAGGCCTCCGATTGGCCGATAAGTCCGCGCGGACTTATGACGCGGAGCGGCCGAGGCGCGGATTGGCCTATCCGCCGTCGCTCGACGCGACTCCTCGGAACTCTTCTCCGAAACCGGCAACGGCGAGCTGGCGGCCTTCCACGAAGAATGCTGCCGCGCTGCCGGCCCGCGCTACGCCTCACACGAATCCGGGCCCTTGTTGCCACCGAGAGGCGACACAGGGTTCTCGGTATTCGCGCTCGCTTGGAAACGGTGTTGCCGCTCTCGATTTCCACGTGAAATCCTAAGCGGCTGCGACGCACATCGTCGCAGTAGTTATGTCTAAACTTTGTGATAACACCAATATTAAAACGATTTCGAACAATATTTCTCAATTATAACTTTGAAAGAATGAAGAATCTATCCAGAACTTTATCTAAAACTCTCTCTTAAATCTCTGGTCCACTCGGCACCTTGGCTCGACACGGAGTGGCTGGGTAGTTTGGCTTGGGGACGCTCGGAAGTCTTCCGGACCTCCCACGCTGTCCCAAGCTTTACTTCCCCGCCGCTACGTCACAGCGTCGGCGCTTGTTGCACTCATTAGGCCTTACGGGGCCTGGCAACGATCAAGCACCGAAACTGCAACCGCAGCATCACACGCGCGCAAGTAGCCGTCGGCGGAGAAGGTGTTTAGCCTAGCGAGATTCTTGGTCACTTGATATTTTAGTGGCCTTGAATGCTCGCTATGCTTTTTGTATGTGGAACTTTCTCGAAACTATATTCAAAATAAAATCTCGGATGTAGCGACGTAAAAGTTGTCACATAACAGATTTCAATTGATTGCAATTGTGTGCGTGTGTTTTTGTATGTATACTGTGATATTTCTGAAACTATTCCGTCAATATCAATCAAATTTAACATGCATATCTATTTTTGGATTCTGAATTCGGGAAAAACATTTATTTTTTAATTTTTTCAATTACTTTTTTTATGGCCATTTTTTGATTTTCGAAAAACATTATTTTCGTATTTTTTAATCATTCCATTGTTACAAACAATTCAGCCGAAATGTATTTGAAATATAATAAAATTACCTACTTTTCCCCGTTCGGTCCTCGGGATTGACCGCTCCGTTCGGCAGATAAAATGAAATAGGTGATTTTTTTTTAAATTCATATCTCTGAAACTAAACATCATAACCTCACGAAAAAAAATATGTTGATGGGTTACGTGTCAAACTATATTCCATTAAAATTTCAAGTTATTTGACTACTTAGTTTTTCAGTAATAAATCGAAAACTGAAAAAAATGAATTTTTTTTAGTCTCGATTACGGGCATAAAAAGACCTTATTGCACTTGAGATTTTGGAAAAAGGTAGATATTTTATGTGTTTTGGCTAAGTTCATTGCGCAGCTTTGAAACCCCAAGGTTCTTAAGATATCAAGGTTTGAATTTTTTTTTGAAAATTTTTGGATTCCTTATATCTCTAAAACAATGTAGTCGAATGCTTACAAATTTTATTTGGTGATTCACCATAAACGATATCTGCTGTTAAAATTTCAAACGATTTCATTGAGCGATTCTGAAGTAAAGAGCTAAACTGTAAAAACCGATTTTTCTAAAAAATTTGGCTTCCTCTTATAGGGTTGTCCTTACACGTCGTAAAGTCTCTCCCTACGAAGTTATGTCATACTGATAATATTAAAATAGCATTCACATACTGTATTTTAAAATAATATTTTATTTATTGAAACAATAAATTTCGTTGGAGGAAGCTACGTGCCAGTGATTTGGCAGCGGTTTTTACATAGTAAAAATACGTATTTTTTGACAGGGCTACTATGCGTACATTTTCAACACAAGTGAGGCAATTTTATTTTTAATATTAAAAACTGATATTACAAATGTAACCTGATATTGTAAGATTCTTCTGTGGTTCTAAAAGTTCTATAAAACCAAACTTGTGAACTGATTGCTGACTTAACAAAAAAGTTTTCCTTTCCTCGGTGAGTGTCCATAACATTTATATGAGCAATATCAAACACAATTTTTAATTTGTTTTTAAAATCATCTTCAAGTTGGCTTGAGTTTCGGTTTTTGCTTCTTTGCAAGTTTCGGTAATCATTGTATAAAGTATCTAATTTTTTAAGCATAGTAGAATAACATTGGACTGGAATCTGTGCTTTATCCCAAATACAGTGTACTTCTTTCAAAACGTCAGTCATACTATTTTTCAAAGGCATATTTAATTGACGAGTTTTATAAAAGAGTAGTTGTAAAACTTGTTGGTTTGATGGTAATTTTTTTCTTTCGTCTATATAAGGTGTTAGATTACCAATCAAATATAATTTCTGATTCTGATTTGATGACATTTTGATAATGAACATTTTAAAAAAATATTCTATAAAAAACTTATATTAACTTTTGAAACTACAAAAAAAATAAAATTTATAGATATAATAAAAACATTTCATATCAAAATGTAATATGTAACTATAAGATATTATACCTTAAACTTTCCATTTCACATTTATACTGTTTCAATTTTTTACGATTTTAATACAAAATATTTACTTTTTCACAATTGGTATTTATTGTATATTAGTCGTTTATCCCTCTTATAGTCAGAAACAATTTATGATAAATTCGGGGAAAAAAGAAACTTTGGTTCTGGTTAAAGTACAGTTAATACGAAGCAAACCACTATTATAGTATTGTTATGTTCTAAGACTGACATATAGCCCCAAGTGTGATTAGCATTTGGAAGTTGCATTAAATTATTGCGTTATTAAAAACAAGTTGTATTATTAAAACTCGATAAAAGTAACAGTTTAACGTTCAAATATGCTGAATTTTTATGATTTTTTAATGGCTTATTTTTATGAAAATGTACCCAAATTTTTTTGCAATTTTTAAGCAAACCTAACTTTTGGTAATATAAGTAAAAATTAGAAGTATGTAGTCACATGAATAAAAGGTTCTAAGATCAGATTTCATGTTCCTAGTAGACCTCCTAGTATATTGTGCGTACAATAAAACATTCACTGATTTGCTCAAAACATGAAATATCGAAAAATTAGCCAAATTTAAAAAAAAAAATCAAATGCGTCTATCTCGGGCTATATTTAACGAATTTTAACGATTCAAAAGCGATAGTAAATCTCTTCCAATAGTATAAAATCAAAAATTAATATGCCCTTGAACTGCTAAAAATTTTCTAATGGCTATATATTTTAAAATACCCAAAAAATGGCAAAAAGCCGATTTTTCAGAGCACAAATATATTAAATACAATTAAATAATTTTAAGAATGGGCTAAATAACTGTTCCTACATGTAAATATGTAATTGTAGAATGGTATCTAACAGTTAGTCAACGGACTGTCTGAATTATTATTTTGTAATCCCAAAAATGCCAAGAAAAATGACCTTCCCAATTTAAAAAAACATGGGAAAAATGAATTGTCTTGCGGCACGCGAATTTGGAACGGATCGGGCTGAAACTTGGGGAAAGCTCGTTTTTTGGGTCCTAGAACCGAGATCACTACCGAGCTTTTAAAAATATTAAAAATGCTAAAGATTTAGTTAGCATTATATAGCACAATGATCCCTTTTTTTGGGATTTTTATAAAACCAGTTAGTTTCAAAGATATTGAGCTTCAAACTTTTGTTTTTTCACCCTGTATACTATGAGTCGTTTTGCTTCCTCCTCAAGAGGAAGCTTTGTAATAGTAAAATTTTCAGTTTTGCTAATACTTCGTGGAAACCCATTTGGAGGTGTTTGGAGTACGAATCATACGTTTTTAGAAAATGTCCGTGCGGATGGCTGTGTGTGCGTGTGTGTGTGTGTGTGTGTGCTGTATGTACGTATACCGCCTAATTTTGACATGCGACGGATCGTAATAAAATTTGACATGCATATTTTTTTTCTAGTTTCTGAATTTAGGTCATTTTTTGTTTTATTATCTGACCATTTTATGGCCCATTATTATAGCCATTTTATTTTTGAAAAAATATTTTTGCTTATTTTTATAATGATATGATTTTACAATAATATTCAACAATAGGTGTATCTAAAAGAACATAAATTTGTCTACTTTTTCCGCAAGATTTTCTAGATTGACCGATCGCTTTCATTTTTATGATATAAAGAAAATTTTTTCGGATAAACATAAATAACTCAAAAATAAATAGCTTAAATGTTTTAGAGGAAAATCATTGGACAATTAAAAGACAACATATCTACTAGTTGTAAAAATTTTAGCAATTATGGCGACTAGTTTTTTTGAGATTAAAAATTTCAAAATAGAAAAAATGGTTTTTCAGTCGTACGATTACGTGAGTAAAAGCGTTTAATTCAGTTTGAAATTTTTAGGAAAAGATTGATCTTTTGATCACTTTCGGCTAGGTTCTTTTTGTTAGCTTATTGAAACCTTTTAGTGTAAAGATATGTAAGATTCAATTCTTCAGACTCTCACCTATTATACTCTGAACTGTGACTGCCAACATTTTATTTTTTTGTTACATATAATATTTGCATAATTAAAGCTTAGTATTTTTGAGAGTTTTTCATGGTTTTTCAAGGAGTTCACGGAGCTCTATCCTTTTGATATCCACCTTAACCCCCACTCCCCTGATACCCCTCCCTTACAAGTGTCTTCCTAACCTATCCTTTTAGTATCGAATAGTAGCGAATATTTAAATCAATTGTTGAGTTGATTGTCACATATAATTATCTTCCACTAGCAGAATAGGAGGAAGCTAAGTGCCAATGACTTGGCAGCGGTTTTTCTACGTGATGCGATAACTGGAGTAAAAAGGCAATAATCAAGTTCAAATTTTGGATTTAGTTAGCATTATATAGCACCTTTATCTCTTTCTTTGGGTTGTTTATGATACCAGTTAGTTTTAAAGATATTATTCTTCAAAATTTTGTTTTCTTACCCTGTATACTCTATACAACTGAAAACTGTATCGCTTCGATCTCAGTTTCCATTAATGGATTTTAATCTATACTTAGACTCGTTTTTTGCTGTTTTTATTTTATTAATTCGTTAAAAATAAGATTTTCAGTTACACATGTGCGTATATTCATGGCGATTTTTCGATCACTGGTCATTTTAGATACGTTCCGCGAACTATATCCTTATAATTATATCTCGGAAACTAAATTTTGAACTTTTCGTTAAAACATCATGATTATCGAATGTTATTCTATGGACTACTTTAATTTTAAGTAGTCTACGGCAATTAAAAATTTTGAAATTTTTCAAAATTTTTAAAATTTTTAAAATTATAAAAATTTTCAAATTTTTTGAAAATATGCTATGCGTCAAAGAGTTCTCAATTTCCTACTCCTTTTGCATGCTTAAAAAAGGGTCTATTCATGCACGTATCATAAAAAGTACGGTGTTCAACAAGGGGGGAGTGGCTTTTTCAGACTCGGGTGATATTTTGAGCACTCGTGTCCGACTCGGGCGCCTACGGCGCCCTCGACTCCCACTCGTGCTCAAAATATCACCTTCGCTAGAAAAAGCCAATTTTCCCCCCTAGTTGCAATATACAATATACTATTTTATGCCAATAATTGCCGCCCTGATCATTATAAATTTTAACGCAACCTAGGCAAGCACGCATTTGATCGCTGGAAAAGTTAAAAAAAAAGTAATTTGTTTGAAAAAATATATATACATGTTATGTATATTTTTATTTTAATAAATTATAATGATTTCCATTAAAGGGGTCTCAAACCCAATTTTTACCAACGGAGTCAATCTTACGATTGCAAGGTCGATAAATATTTGAAACAAAATAAATACAATGAATCATACAAAACCACGACAGATGGCAGCACGTAAGCCTACCTACCAGCTATCNGAAGCCTACCTACCAGCAATCATCTAATAGTGCATTTGCACAGTAAAAAATTAATGCTAAATAAATACAATAAATTGCGCAAATGTAATAGGACATAGTACTTTCCTGTTATAAGCATTTACTAGTGTGTTTTTCTCTTTCAAAAGTTATGTATATCTATATCGATGATGTATATAGATATACAGTGTGCTGCCTGCAACACCCCGATTATGCCAAGAAGGCGGCGCTGTCGGCGGTCCTTACCTAGCGTATAGCACCTTAATCCCTTTCTTTGGGCTGTTTATGAAACCAAATGGTTTCAAAGATATTAAGCTTCAAAATTTCGTTTTCTCACCCTGTATATTGTATACTCTATATAACTGAAAACTGCATCGCTTAGATCTTAGCTTCTATTTGATGGATTTTAATCTATACCTTGGCTAGTTTTTTTCTGTTTTTTGTTTTATTAAATCGTTAAAAACAATATTTTCAGTTACGCATTGATTATGTAATATAATTATTTCGAAATAATTTTATCCATCAAACGAAAAAGCATAAAAACTTTATAGAATTATATATGAAGTAAAAACAATTTAGATATTAAAGCGATACATAAGGTTGAAGGAAGCTACGTGCCAAAGAATTGGCAGCGGTTTTCATTGGAGGAAGCTACGTGCCAATGAATTGGCAGCGGTTCTTTTTATTACACTTTGAATAACTTTGTGTGAAAATTTAGTAATGTCATATGATTCAAGGACATGTTTCAATAAAATAACATTACATAATTTTTGCATAATGCAATTCAAAATATAACCGTGGTTTCATCGCTATTAGCCCTACTCACCACGGAAGTCGCCTCCATATTACTCTATCGACTCCACCTACTTCCTTCCTCCACCAAGTGGTACACTCGATCGAAGTAAATATCCGTTTAATTTTCTTTTAGTTGCAAAATTTATCTATATACGTGAATCATCTACATTTGTGAACTAATGTAATCTTTTTAATTACTATTTTGAAAATGCATTATTGCATAAACAATATGCATTTGAAAAGGGCATGTCGAAGATACATTAAATAACAAATTTACAACTCGGTAAATAACGATGGAAATGACTCCAGTTTTGCCACTTGGGGGTTTTTGAGGTCGCTGAACACGAATATCGTGACGGCAACGGCCTCCGAGGTACCTGGTGACCAGGGTAGACAGTACGAACGTCATCTTCTAGAGTTTTACGGGAAATTGTAACTAGTGAGTCGAAACTCGTTACTCGGGGGTTTTCGAGGTCGCTGATTACCAATATCGCGACTGCAACGGCCTTTGAGGTACCTGGTGCCCAGGGTAGACAGTATAACTCCACTGATTTTTGGTCAAAAACTCGAAAAAATTTTTATTATATATTTTAGTTGCATATAGTTTTATGAACATTTTGAAACCAACCCGATGTAAAAACTTAAAGTTATACAATGTTATGGGCAGTTGAGTAAAATATTTTACATTAGATAGCATACAAAAATAAAACTTTAAACGCGTTTTTCTCGTAACTTGTTCGTTTGACTATAAAAAGTTCCTTGCGCAAGGCATTTCTATTAATCCTTTTAAAAATTTTTACGCGTATTCTTTAGAACATTTGGAACAAAACTTAATATTTTAAGTTAAGGTATCTGTTTTAGAAAAATTTGTTTTATTATAAATATTAGTAAATTATAGGGTTTTTTCATAGATTTAGTTGTTTAATAAATTCTTGATTTATTACAGATGAACTATGAGAGTTCCCGTAATAAAAAATTTTTAAACTTTTGTTAAGTACGGTCAAAATGTATGTCAAATTTTTGAATTAATTTAAGCGAAGCCTCCGTGCCAAGCAACTTTCCAAAACCTTTAATGTTAATGATTATTTGGTTATTTATATCGATAGACTTGACATATAGTTATAAAAAATGGCCAACCAAAATTCGCTGATGTAGACCTTCTTTTATCACGCACAATCAAACCCCTAAAGTCCTGGACAATGGATGGGTCAAAGAGTAAGAAAAATGTAAAAATCAGTGGATTTCCACCTAAGCAATTTGTGCGACTAGTTTTGAGATAAAAATCAAACTAAAAAAAATGTTTTTTTTAATTCGGTCTACGATTTACGGGAGTAAAAAGGTTTAAATTGAGGTTGAAATTTTAGAATAGGATTGATCTTTTGATCACTTTCGCTAGGTGTCTTTTTTGTACCGTATGAATAGACCTTTTAGTTTAAAAAGATATCAAGATCACACTCAATATTCCACACTCTCACCCTGTATAATCTAGTGTGACTGAACATATTATTTTTGTAACCATATAATTTGAATAATTTAAAGCGTTAAGTATATTGAAGTATTCCCCATTAGGTTTTATAAAATGTCCGTGCAGCAATGTGTTGGTGTGAAACTGTGTGTTGGTGTGGGTGTTGTGTGTGTGGTGTGTGCGTGCTTCGCGTGCGTGCGGCATGCGTCGCGTACGATATACTGTTATATCATTCTGGAACTACTGATCGATCGTAAGATAAGATTGGACCGTCAATATAGTTTTGCTGATTCTGAATATCGAGTAAATTTTCTTTTAAGATTTAGACTATTTTATGACCATTTCATGGCCATTTTTCGATTTTTGAAAAAATATTTTTGCTTTTATTTATGATATGATTTATACAATATATTCAACAATAGTGTACCTAAAAAACTGCTACCCACAAGGTTGGAATATTTCCCCCTTCTCCGAACGCCCGCCTCTCTCGTCTTAAGAGAGCTCGGGCTTCAGTCCGCAGCGGATCTCCGGTGAGACCTCTCTCCCAGGAGCTATTCTAACGTCTGGTGGATCTCTTCCCTGGCTGACCCTCCTTTTAGTATCGAATAGTAGCCAATATTTAAATCAAAGAATGAGTTGATTGTCCCATGTAATTATCTTCCACTAGCAGAATAGGAGGAAGCTAAGTGCCAATGACTTGGCAGCGGTTTTTTTATTACGATATATGTAAGTTATTTTATGAGTTCACGGAGCTCTGTCCTTTTGATATCCACCTTAACCCCCACTCCCCTGATACCCCTCCCCTACAGGTGTCTTCCTAACCTATCCTTTTAGTATCGAATAGTAGCGAATATTTAAATCAAAGAATGAGTTGATTGTCCCATGTAATTATCTTCCACTAGCAGAATAGGAGGAAGCTAAGTGCCAATGACTTGGCAGCGGTTTTTCGTAGGCAGGAATGGTCAAGTTTTTGCCACAGCGTTGAGTGACTCCATTCTGAAAAAATAATGAAACAATATATATATATATATATATGCTTATTATATTTTTTATGTATTAGTTATAAGAATATATATAACGTAATAAATTATCCTTCCAATGTTGACGTTGTTGTATCAGAATCAGATGAGGAATAATATTCCTCAAAGAAATGCAGTGGGAAGATAAAATCTCGCCGTACAACGCGGAGCCACTTATTTATTGCGCAAACGTTTTGAACTGCGCAAATCTGCTGCCAGTCAGGAAGGTGATGCGTACACACCAGCGGAGGTCGAAATCCTGGTGTCTTTAAGGATGGACAGCCGAGATATTCTATGTTACGGACGTCCAGGGAAACTTCAGCTACCTTGTCATGTGGAAGGTCACTATCGTTTCACTTTAACCCGTGGAAAGAATATTTAAGCCACAGATTGGTACTCTTGAGGTCACTCGGCAAGTCGTACCAAGAGTGCGGTGGTTGAAACGTTGCTAGTTGAGCTACTGCTGCTGGCTCGTTGGGATCAATGTAGGCCAACTCCTTGATTATAAATTGGCNCTTCTTGATTATAAATTTACCGTTTTGTCCCTTGAATCCCTGGATATCAACAATTAAATCCATTTTATCTATGAAAATATTACTTATTATTAAGAATAAATTTATATATGAAATAATAACATATTTAAAATATACTTACAAATGCTGTAGCAAACTTTCTCAACTTAAGTAGAGCACAGTATACTGCTTGAGTACACTCGATAATGTATACAAATACGGAGCAGAGGACTGCTTGAATATACTCGAAATTTGTACCCCTTCCACTAAAAAAGCTTCTCAAGATCAATTCATTCACGCTTGCGACGTAAAATGTCTCTTTTCATGTTTCTTCGGACGGCATCAGCTACCCTCTCTCTCACACGGTTAAATGCGTTTCCCATAGTCCCCACTCCGGCGTCTGCAGACGTATGTACCCGATTCTCTATAGCGCGCGCAGTGCAGCAGCTTGAGATTTTTCGACTACCCTTTCTCTCGTACCTTTAAATGCGTTTCCTATAGTCCCCACTATGGTGTGTTGCATCGATTCTCTATAGTCCACACGCTGCAGAGCAGCTAGATCCTCGGATTTTTCCTCTACCCTTTCTCTCATCCTTTTCAATGCGTTTCCCATAGTCCCCACTCTAGTATATTTTCAACGCATCGAGTCTCTACAGCCCGCGCGGTGCAGCAGCTAGATTCTCGGACTTTTCTTTGAACACGTGCAGCTACCCTCTCTCTCCCATACTTTTAAATGCGTCTATAGCGCGCGCACTGCAGCAGCTTGAGATTTTTCGATTACCCTCTCGCTCATACTTGTAAATGCATTTCCTATAGTCCCCACTCTGGTGTGTTGCATCGATTTTCTACAGCCCATACGCTGCAGCAGCTAGATCCTCGGATTTTTCCTCTACCCTCTCTCTCATACTTTTCAATGTGTTTCCCGTAGTCTCTACTCTAGCGTATTTTCGCTGCACCGATTTCCTACAGCGTTCGGTGTAGCCAGAGATTCTTTGTAGGACCAAATATTTGTTATACATTATGAAAATTACCCCCACTTTTTCAGCTATTATATTATTTAAACCAAATTGCGAACGATATGTATTTCAGTTGTCTAAAGTTGTCTTGCTGCACGGATTATTATCATTAATTTATTAGTTGTAACGGGGCTGCTCTGCTCGGTGTCGATAGCCGCGCAGACGTTAGCTGCGTGCAATGCAGCTACCGGAGCGGAGAGACAACCGCGCTATAATCGAGACGGGGTCTCGTTTCCTCGGATGTTTTCGAGATCGTAGGTGGATCGGCCAAGATCGTGCGTTGGCTAGCTGCAGTTTTATGCATATATTGTTCGATACATAAAGGGTTACACGCGCACACACACGGGTGTGCGAAACGCAGGCGAGAGGACGAATAGAGACCGGGAGGAAGTTGGCGAGAGAGAGATGGATAGAGAGCTGACTTACAGAAGTTGGTAGTCGACTCGAGCCCAGGACGTCTCCTTCGGGGCGAGATGTCGGCGCTGAACGGAAGCCGGGACGAGCGTAGTTGCACCAAAAGCTGCACGCACAGCGGAGTCACGATCGGCCCTGCAGAAGGTTTTCGTGGCCGTCTGGATCGATCGCACGCACTCTCCTCACCGACAGTTAGTCGCGCCGGTATCAGAATGTCTCCCGCACACGATGCTCACACGTTGCGAGCCGAAACGAATCTTACCGCGAGACGCGGTACGCGCGCGAGCTCTCTCTCTCTCTCTCTCTCTCTCTCACCAACCGTGCTTTCTCCCGCTCCGTTCTCTCTCCGCTTGCCTGTAACATAGCTGTAAGGTGTTAGAACATATTCTAATATTAGTTATGTTTATGCTGGGGAGATTATGACGAGTTAACATCGTTCCTCGTCATAAAGTATAATTGGAGGAAGCATCTTATAATATAAAGCTGGGACTTTACTGGTATAAATAACATTAATTTTACTTTAAATTAAAAAAATTTTAAGAAAAAAGTATCTGTAGAAACGATAGTGCGTTTAAGAATTCTACCCTAGAGTCTCACATTTCTTCAGTTTTCCCAGCCCTCGAACCGATACTGCTAGTTTATGTGACAGTTATCTTTCTCACACGTTAGTGACACTACAGCCATCTCTCTCTCTCTCTCTCTCTCTCTCTCTCTCTCTCTCTCGCTCTCACTCCCTCCGCTAGTGATACTGCTGTCATCTTTCTCTCTCTCTCTACGCGCGCTGGGACACTACAACCATATCTCTCTCTCTCTCTCTATCTCTCTCACACACACGCTTATGAACACTGCAGCCATCTCTCTCTCTCTCTTTCACACGCTAGTGACACTACAGCCATCTCTCTCTCTCTCTCTCTCTCTCTCTCTCTCTCTCTCTCTCTCGCTCTCTCTCGCTCTCTCACACGCACACACACACACACATCGACACTGCTCTTGTACAGTAGAATCTTACGCTACCAATCATTTACTAGTAGGTTCCTGTTTTACTAACTTGTTCTCTTACATTTACATTATAGCACTCTAATATTAAATGTTTAATTATTTAAATATATATATATATATATATATATATATATATATATATTTATCAAACATTTATTGCTATATATTAAAGTATTATAATTTTTATTTGTTACAAGTAGATACCCTGTGCGTCCAGAACGGACGGGTGGGTGCCTATGACCACTACACAGCGCGTCCTCAGGTTGCGGATAGAGGAACGGCCCCTGAGAATGAGGTTAGCTGCGAATAAATCGAATAAGCAGCCGCGGACAGCCGATAGGCCCGGGCGTGGGTGTGATGAGCCCGCACTGGCGATCGAACGCATTCATCTAGAAACACTACGCAAGCACCACAACAACGAACACTCAACAATATTTCTTATTTCACTTTCTCTTCCTACCTAACTATGTCTATAATCTATCTCTTTTAGCACACATTACAAAAATCCTGCTGTGCGTGGGAGATGCGGGAGCGATGACAACTGCCCCGAAAGGGGATGTTAGAATGATTCGCCCACCTGGTCTTACACGGAAGAAGCCAGCGTAGGCGCGCAGCCTTGCAGGGGGGCGTTAGGATACGAGAGTGATTCCGTAGTGTCCGACGATGAGCTGACTCCGTCCTCATCAAAGTCGGAAAGCTCTCATACTTAGTTCTAGAGAGGTATGGGAGTTATCACCTCTAGAACGGATGATTCACCTGCGATCGGAAACAGGATCCAAAAGCGTCGGTTTCACATACTATCATGGCTCAAAAAAACCAAAACCAAACAAATCAAATAGGGACTTAAGGTAGGAACGTGAATGTGCGCAGTTTATTACAGAGCAAGGCGCGTACCGGGAAATCTTAAAGAGGCTGACGGGTACAATCTAGACTTAGTAGGCTATACAAAAACTCAGTGGCAAGATAGCGGTAATGTTAGGAAACAAAACTTCACCTTATGTACGGGGGCGCGAGCGGACATTCCCTACGGTACCGGATTCCTGATTAACAAAAGAATTATACACGCGGTTAAAAGTTTCAAATTCGTAAACGACAGACTCTCATATATCGTCATCGAAGGAGCGTGTACAATTAACGTGGTATAACGTGCATTGTCCTACGGAGGACAAAGAGGAAGAAGTGAAGGATCTTTATTACGAAGCCTTGGAGCAATTAATCGACCAATTCGCGTCTTACGACACCAAAATAGTAGTGGGGGATTTCAACGCTAAAAATAGGGAAGAGGGAAATGTTTAGGCCCACTATAGAGCAAGGAAAGTCTGCACGAAACCAGCAACGATAACGGTAATTAGAGTCATAAATTTCCGGCGGCAAAAAGATCTTATAGTAAAGTACATGCTTTAAGACAAGGATATACACAAAGTAACGTGGACATCGCGGACGAGCCACGAAAAATCAAATCGATCACTTTCTTATCGATAGAGGCGCCCACACGAACGTGCTTGACGTAAGAACCTACCTAGGGGGGCGATTGCGACTCGGATCTTTTCTAGTATGGCCAAATTGAGAGCCAAATTAGTAGCTGTGCAAAATAGTAAACGGTGTAACAAAGTGAACACGTCGATTTGAAAAGCCACGGAACGGGATAGAACGAATTAAGTATCAAGTAGAAATAAGAAATCGGTTTCAGGTACTCGAAGAAACGGATGCACCGACGGAGGTAGATGACGACCCGAACAGTCTTTGGGGGGATATCGAAAAAACGATAAAAGAGGCCGCGAATAAAGTGCTAGGTAGAAAGAAAAAGCCAAAGAGCAAACCATGGTTTGACGAAGAGTGCGAACTCTGGTTTGAAAGGCGCAAAAAGGCCAAATTAGACAGCGTACACAATGGGGGCGATAGGGCCGTAGAAGAGTACCACGAAATAAGAAGGCAAGTGGGGGCGATTTACAGGAACAAAAAACGCGAGTATCAAAAGAATCAGATTAGAAAAATAGAAACTAATAGTAAGGAAAATAACCCGCGCGAGATGTACAAAGGAATTAACGCTATTAGGAAGGGTTTCCAGAGTAGATCACAATTAATGAAAGATGAGGGCGGGAATCTCGTCACAAGCGAAGGTGAACTGTTAAAGCTGTGGAAGGGCTATTTTGATAAGCTGCTAAACGTACATGAAAACTGCGAGGAAACGGGAGACGAAATCCACACTGCTGAACTCCATTTGGAAGAACCGACCTACAAAGAAGTAGAAACCGCGATCAAAAAACTAAAAAACAATAAGGCCGCGGGAAACGATTCTATACCAGCGGAACTACTTAGATATGGGGGCACTGCGCTGACATCGAAAATTTTTGAACTAGTACGCTCTATTTGGAAAAATGAAACAATGCCGGAAAACTGGAAAGAATCCATCATCATACCGATTTTTAAAAAGGGAGATAAGACAGACTGCAATAACTATCGGGGAATCTCACTCTTAACTGAAATCAGGCAGGACGGCGCGAAATGGATAGGATTAGCACAAAATAGGGATACGTGGAAGGCTTGCGTAGATGAGGCGATGAACTTTCGAGTTCGAAATGCCACTTAAAAAAAAAAAAAAAAAGTAGATACCAACTTCTGAAAATGGCGTATATTATGGATGAATGCTTACAGCAAGTTAAGCTCTTAGAAGAGGTTGACATATTATGATCTACTGCTACAGTCGATTTATCCACCATAACACGATGGAAAAACCACTTTCTTCTATCAATAAAGACTTTTTGAAAGGTTTTAAGGATTAAAAGACTTTCAGTTGCACAGAAACAGAGTATTTTATGTACTTTGGCAAAAGTAGATTGTATGAAGGCAAGACTTGAAGCTATGGTTAAAAGAAAAAGTGGTGGTGGAGTACAAGTAAGAAAGAAGACTATCACTGATCGTGTGCGTTGGATTGACATGGACAACGCTTTTGAAAAACGCATGAGGACTGCTGTTATAGCAAATTTAACGCATATTGATGTACTTAAATTTCTACAAGATGCATCAATATTATTTTCACGAGGAATAAAAAATATGATTGCTAAAAACAAAGCTTTAAAAGTAAACACTGTTTTGTCGTGTAAATTTAAAAAAATATCTCTAAAGCATAATGAAGGTGCTGAAGAAGAAGAATGCATTGAGTTAAAATATTTTAACACAAAAAATCATGAAATCTTATCTGCATCATCGTTAAACGAATGGTTCAAATCTAATGTTATTGAACCTCTACTCACAGATATTGAGGAATTTCAGGAACGTGACTAGCTGAACTCTGGTTGATCCGGCCGAAGCGAACTCGAGTCTATACTCGCTCACTCTCTCGCGCGCGTACCTAACCCCGCCGCGTCGGCCGCCGACATCGTCTGCTAGCATACGCACTGACAGCTCCGCCTCGCGTGACTAACGAGCCCACGGGAAATTTAAGCGCACGTTACAGTTTCTAGATTAATTTTTAGCGTTCGAAAGTTTCCAGGGTAGGCTCATCACACCTACGCCTTTCTCAAACCCGGTGTCATGAGTAAAATTTCCATCGGATCTGAAAAATCTGATCGCGCTGATGGGGGCTCGAACCCACAACCCCTTGACCGGGAGGCAGGTGGTTTACCACGGAGCCATCGCCGGTCTAAAAATCATCCTAATAGAGTGAGTAATTACATTAAATATGAAAACACCTTGAATATGAAAGGTATTGAATTTCCTGTTTTATTGAAAAAAATACCAAATTTTGAGAAACAAAATACCATAATCTCTATAATTGTGTTTGGCCTAGACAATAAAAATATTGTACCTCTGTATATAACATCATGTAAAAAGAGTAATCATATAAATCTTCTTTTACTCACAAATGATAATTTAGATGATGATGATGAGTTTGCAACAAAATCACATTATGTATACATAAAACAGCTATCGCGTTTCATTAGTAATGATTTAAGAAAAAATGGAAGAAAACTATTTGTATGTGATAGATGTTTAAATTATTTTTTCAAAGAAGATAATTTAGCGAGACATGAAGAATATTTTAAAAAGTTAAACAACTGTAAAATAAGACTTCCTAGTGAAAATAATAATATTATAATGTTTAAAAATCATTGCTATAACGAAAAGTTACCGTTTATAATATATGCAGACTGTGAGTGGCTGCTTAAACCAATAAGACAAGATGTAAAAACTAACACTCGACCAGTACAAAGTCATGAAATTTATAGCATAGGATACTATCTAAAATGTAGTTACAATGACTCCTTATCGAAATATGATTTTTATAGAGGTCATGAAGGTTCAACATGGTTTGCTGAACAGTTAAAAAATATAGAAGAAAAAATAAGTGCTTTATATGCGAATCCTTTACCTATGCCAGTTCTATCTCAAGCTGAAATAACAGATTATTATAATTCAAAAACGTGTCATATTTGTAAAAAAAATTTAAATAATGATGTCGAGGTACGCGATCATTACTTCTTATTTTCCAGTAAGATGATAGTATCGAGGACCTGCACATACTGCATGTAATCTAAACTATCAAGATTCAAAAATAGTACCAGTGGTGTTTCATAATTTAAGTGGCTATGACGCTCACTTTATTATATCTGATATATCAAATCATTTTCCAGGACAGATTGATCTACTACCTCTAACAAAGGAAAAATATATTTCATTCACAAAACATGTAGAGAATAGTAAAATTAAATTTAGAATTTTAGATTCATTTCGGTTCATGCCTTCTTCTCTAGAAAAATTGGCATCATATCTACAGCACTATGAAATTGTTAATAAAGATTTTAATCATCATAGCAGAGAACAAGTAGATTTATTAACGAGAAAAGGTGTTTTACCTTATGAGTATATAAGCTCATGGGACAAGCTAGAAGAATGTGAATTGCCCGAAAAAGAAGCTTTTTTTAGTATGCTTAATGATTCGCATATATCTGATAGAGATTATGAGCATGCACAAAAAGTGTTAATGTTAAAAAACTTGGTGAATATTCTGATCTCTACATGAAAACTGACGTCTTGCTACTATCAGATGTTTTTGAAAATTTTCGTGACCAGAGTTTGCAAGTCTATGGTCTCGACCCTGCTCACTATTATACTACTCCAGGCTTTTCCTGGGATGCAATGCTCAAACATACAGGTGTACAATTAAAACTTTTAACAGATATTGATATGGTACTTTTTATAGAGCGTGGAATCCGAGGTGGTTTAAGTCAATGTTCAAATCGGTATGCAGCAGCTAATCATAAGTATATGCTTGAAAAATATGATGAAGATAAAGAAAATTAATATTTAATTTATTTAGATGTGAATAATTTGTATGGATTTGGACTTTCACAAGATCTTCCATATGATGAATTCGAGTGGCTTGATAATTTTGAAAATTTCGATTTATTCTCCATCGCATCAGATGCTTCTCATGGTTATATTTTAGAGGTTGATTTAGATTATCCTAGCGAAATACATGATGAGCATAATGACTTACCGTTTTGTCCAGAACATGCAAAACCTCCGGGTTCTAAGCAAGAAAAACTTTTAGCTACACTTTATCCTAAAAAAAAACCGCTGCCAAGTCATTGGCACTTAGCTTCCTCCTATTCTGCTAGTGGAAGATAATTACATGGGACAATCAACTCATTCTTTGATTTAAATATTCGCTACTATTCGATACTAAAAGGATAGGTTAGGAAGACACTTGTAGGGGAGGGGTATCAGGGGAGTGGGGGTTAAGGTGGATTCCAACTTATGGGTATCAGTATATATTCCAACCTTGTGGGTAGCAGTCTTTTAGGTGCACTATTGTTTGAATATATTGTATAAATCATATCATAATAAAAAGCAAAAATATTTTTTCAAAAATCGAAAAATGGCCATGAAATGGTCATAAAATAGCCTAAATTTAAAAGAAAATTTATTCGAATTCAGAATCAGAAAACATATATGCACGTTCAATCTTATTACGATCGATCACGTAGTTCCAGAATTATAACAGTATACGTACGCACGCATACACGCACGCACGCACATACACACACAGACACCACTACTTGCACGGACATTTTATAAAACCATGAAAAATCTCAAAATATACTAAGCTTTAATTATCAAATTATATGGTTTTAACAAAAATAATAATGTTCAGCCACACAGAGTATACAGGGTGAGAGTTGAAGAATTTGAATCTTAATATCTTTTAACTAAAAGGTTTCATAAGCTACAAAAGAACCTAGCCAAAGTGATCAAAAGATCAATCTTTCCTAAAATTTCAACTCAATTTAAACCTTTTTACTCCCGTAATCGTACGACTTAAAAAAAACATATTTTTTTTAGTTTTGATTTTTATCTCAAAAACTGGTCGCCAAAATTGCTTAAAATTTTTACAACTAGTAGATATCGTTGTTTTTTATTTTCATGAATTTTTAAAAAAAATTTAACTATTTATTTTTTGAGTTATATATGTTTATCGAAAAATTACCTTTTATATCATAAAAAATGAACAGATCAGTCAATCTAGAAAATCTTGCGGGAAAAAGTAGACAAATTTATGTTCTTTTAGATACACTATTGTTGAATATATTGTATAAATCATAATCATTATAAAAAAGCAAAAATATTTTTCAAAAATAGAAAAATGGCTATAATATGGCCATAAAATGGTCAGAATCATAAAACAAAAAATGACCTAAATTCAGAATTAGAAAAAATATATGCATGTCAAATTTTATTACGATCCGTCGCATGGTTCCAAAATTATGGCGGTATACGTACACCCGACGGACATTGATTCTGGGTAAACGTGATCGAAAATGAGACCGTCACTAAACGTCAGATGGAGACGCCATCTAGCGAGCAAGTATTGTAGTTGACGTGGTTTGATGAGAAATGCTGAAACGCGGAATCAGAATATCGGATTCGAAAGTTGCAAGTTCTTTTAAATACAAAAATAATATTATAAGTTATAATAAAAAGTTATTTTGTATTTAATATCCACAATATTAAAAAGTTATGAATAAAAATACAAATCAATATTTAAAAAAATGTATTATCCAGTATTGAGAATTATAAAAAATACTTAATATTAAACCACAAAACAATTAAATCGTTATCAAAACGATTTGCTTTTAAACTAAATGCAAACTAATTTCTAAGGTATGCGAATACACATAAGCGAAGAAAATTCTTCTTGTCTTCAGTTTCTTGTGAATTCTATTTAACTAAATTAAAAGGTGCATTAACTATTATGTTTATTATATGAAAGAAGTTTGAATGTAGAAATCTTAATTATGGAATTCATTGAGCCAAGTATACTGGAATATAACAACAGAATCTGAGTAATCCTGGTACCGTCTCAAGCTGGATCAATGATATTTGGCTTCAGGCTTATCGTAAGCTCTTGGAAGACTCGCTGAACTTCTCTATAACACTTTAACATATACTCGAACACTTTTTTGGTTTATAATAATTTTATAGTCTTCATAAATTTAATCATTTAATAATTAATATATCCTCCATCTGCATCAATCACACTTTGTAATCGCCTTGGCATCGATGATGTCAAGCTCCTGAAGTATTGTCCTTGGTTTTCCATTGCTATCCAGCTTTCAAGAATTCTTTCTGGAATTCTACTTGATTCTGACCAATATTTGGAGTATAATCCTTTGTCATTTTAGCCCAGACATATTTCGATGATGTTTAAATCTGGTGATCTCGTGGATGCGGTAGTTCGATGAAATCTGGGGTGAACTGCATACCAGTCTCTGACTATACGGGCTGTGTGGACAGGGCTGTTGTCTTCAACTATGAACACATCTCCTTCTGGAAAACGAGCTCCCAGATCTCCAAGAAGAATATTTTCGAGAATGTTCACATATGTCATAGCATTTAATTTTCTGTGGATGTTAACCAGACTACCAATACCACTACCAGACACCCAAGCCCAGCATGACTGGTTCACTCTCCCACTATGTCCCTGAGGAAGGACGTAGGGCTGTAGATATCTCGATTGTGGTGGCCTCCATACTCCTACTCGTCCTGTTATTGATTAAAAATTAGATTTTTAATTTTTATTATAACTATATTACATTTTTTTTATAAAAAGCTAAAGAGAAAGTGTTGTTATTAATTGCGTTTTGGACATATATAAAATTTACCATCTTTGCTGGTTGAAAAAACCTTTTCATCCATAAACACTGTGTTGAACCACCAATCTTCATTGTGGTGAATAAAGTGCTCTGCATAAGCCATTCTTGCGACGCGATCCGGTTCCAGTAATCGTGCTTTTTTAGCTGCTTTGTGGTGGTTTATCTGTCGCCTGCTTTTTAAATTTCTTCTCACCGTTTTTTCTACCACATTCAAGTTTAATTGGTTTGGCAGTCGTTTTACGGCTTGAAAGGGATTTTGCACTATAAATGCAACGATGTCGTTCAAAGTTTCATCCGAAATTTTTCTAACACCGCTGTTATTAACCCTTTGATCTCGAGCCACTGCTCCTCCGTTTAATTCATCATTAAATCGTGTTCGCCATCTACTAGCGGTGTTCAATGAGCAATTCAAACGCCTAGAGATATCGGCGTTATTCAGACCATCTTCCCAATAGAACCGCATTATGGCTATATTTTCATTTGTAGGCCGAAAAGCCATATTCTTAAAAAATGCCGAGACTTTTCGTGCTATCAGACTCTCTGTTATACGCAGTGCAGCGAGATCACGGGAGACGTTCGACTGCGCTAAAGCTTTTGCAAGAAAAGTCAGTTTTGCAGTTCACACGACGGTTTTTTCTATCGAGACGCAAAGAGGGGGAGTTTGACTGTTCTGTCGCGCCTACGAAAAAGTCAGTATCGGCCGGTCATCTCTCTGCGTTGTTCTACTCGCCGCTGCAGACTCTTTGTTATACGCAGTGCAGCGAAATCACGGGAGACGTTCGACTGCGCTAAAGCTTTTCCAAGAAAAGTCAGTTTTGCAGTTCACACGACGGTTTTTTCTATTGAGACGCAAAGAGAGGGTGTTTGACTTTTGTTCGCATTTTCTGCGACAACTGTGCATCCGCGCAAAAAAGCAGTATCGGCTCTTCATCCCTTTGTGTTTTAGTGTTGTGGTAAGATATACGCATTTATTACAACAAACTAAGCAGTGTACATTTTATTATATTCTCTTCGTTGCAGTCAAAATGAATGACTTCGAAGTTACTTTGGCACAAGAAATCCAGGCGAGGTCGATTCCAAGCATTTGATGATATTGCAACTATCATCAGAAGAACCCATCCAGAAATTGTAGAAGAGGTTGATGGTAAGTTGAAATATAAATCTAATCTAATGAATTTATTGTAAGACAATATTTTTGCATTCTAGCTGGATTTGTCAAAGATAAATACCAAAAATTACGTAAGGCCTACTGCCGAATAAACTTGAAATTGATTAGACATGAGACAACTATTGCTCTATTGCGTCCTCGAACCAGACAAATTATTCAAGAATTTTCATTCTTGAAATATTTCGTAAAACACAGACAAGGAGGAGAAAACTTTGCCATCAACCAGTAGACTTCAAAAGTGTGGTGTTTAAACAATGACTATTACAGACATGTCAAGTGCTATAAAACCAAAAAAGTGTTCGAGTATATGTTAAAGTGTTATAGAGAAGTTCAGCGAGTCTTCCAAGAGCTTACGATAAGCCTGAAAGCCAAATATCATTGATCCAGCTTGAGACGGTACCAGGATTACTCAGATTCTGTTGTTATATTCCAGTATACTTGGCTCAATGAATTCCATAATTAAGATTTCTATATTCAAACTTCTTTCATATAAATAAACATAATAGTTAATGCACCTTTTAATTTAGTTAAATAGAATTCACAAGAAACTGAGTCACTCTGGTATCGTGTCAAGCTTGTTGGAAGGAATTTTGTTAACGTTCCCTTGGAAATTAAGTTATGATCATTATTTGTGTCATTGCGAGTGTTGTGGAAATGTGAAAAGGGTTCATATATATGTTGTAGAGAAGTCCAGCGAGTCTTCCAAGAGCTTACGATAAGCCTGAAAGCAAAATATCATTGATCCAGCTTGAGACGGTACCAGGATTACTCAGATTCTGTTGTTATATTCCAGTATACTTGGCTCAATGAATTTCATAATTAGAATTTCTACATTCAAACTTCTTTCATATAAATAAACATAATAGTTAATGCCTTTTTTAATTTGGTTAAATAGAATTCACAAGAAACTGAGTCACTCTGGTATCGTGTCAAGCTTGTTGGAAGGAATTTTGTTAACGTTCCTATAGAAATTAAGTTATAATCATTATTTGTGTCATTGCGAGTGTTGTGGAAATGTGAAAAGGGTTCATATATATGTTGTAGAGAAGTCCAGCGAGTCTTCCAAGGGCTTACGATAAGCCTGAAAGCAAAATATCATTGATCCAGCTTGAGACGGTACCAGGATTACTCAGATTCTGATGTTATATTCCAGTATACTTGGCTCAATGAATTCCATAATTAAGATTTTTACATTCAAACTTCTTTTATATAAATAAACGTAATAGTTAATGCACCTTTTAATTTGGTTATATCTTAACATAATTCAGAAGAAACTGAGTAAACCTGGTATCGTGTCAAGCTTGTTGCAAGGAATTTTCTTCGCTTATGTGTATTCGCATACCTTAGAAATTAGTTTGCATTTAGTTTAAAAGCAAATCGTTTTGATAACGATTTAATTGTTTTGTGGTTTAATATTAAGTATTTTTTATAATTCTCAATACTGGATAATACATTTTTTTTAAATATTGATTTGTATTTTTATTCATAACTTTTTAATATTGTGGATATTAAATAAACAAAATAACTTTTTATTATAACTTATAATATTATTTTTGTATTTAAAAGAACTTGCAACTTTCGAATCCGATATTCTGATTCCGCGTTTCAGCATTTCTCATCAAACACCGTCAACTACAATACTTGCTCGGTAGATGGCGTCTCCATCTGACGTTTAGTGACGGTCTCATTTTCGATCACGTTACCCCAGAATCAATGTCCGTCGGGTGTACATACACACACACACACACACACACACACAGACACACACACACACACACACACACACACACACACACACACACACAGCCATCCGCACGGACATTTTCTAAATACGTATGATTCGTACTCTCAAAACACCTCAAATGCGTTTCCACGAAGTATTATCAAAAACTTGAAAAATTTTACTATTACAAAGCTTCCTTTGAGGAGGAAGCAATTTATTCACTATGTGGCTCTAAAACAGGCTCTCTCAAATGGTCTTCGACTCATTAGAATACATAACATTCTAAGATTCAAGCAGTCTCCATGGCTCGAATCATACATTGATTTGAACACTAGTATGAGAGCAGTAGCAAAAAATGAATTTGAAAAAATTTTTTTCAAGTTGATGAATAACGCAGTATTTGGCAAGACTATGGAAAATGTAAGAAAAAGAGTTTCAGTCAAGCTTATGAGTAAATATGATGGAAGATATGGCGTAGAAGCTCAAATTTCAAAGCCAAACTTTCACAGTAGTTCAATATTTAATGAAAATTTAGTTGCCATACAGTTAAATCAGACTGACATACTTATAGATAAACCAATCTATGTTGGGCTTACAGTTCTAGATCTCTCCAAGACACTGATGTATGATTTTCATTATAATTATATGCGACAAGTGTATAAAGATGCTTGTAAATTATTGTATACAGATACTGATAGTTTTATCTATGCTATTAAATGTGATGATTTTTATGAAGATATGAAAAGAAATATTCACATGTTTGATACATCAGATTATCCTGTAGATAATATATTTAACATGCCACGTGTTAATAAGAAAATTGTTGGACTCATGAAGGATGAGTGCAATGGTCAGATTCTCACTGAATTTGTTGGATTGAGAAGCAAAATGTACAGTACACGTGTTAATAATCAAGATAGCATGAAAAAAATTAAGGGTATTAAGGATTCAGTTGTAAAGAAAACCGTAGAATTTAATGACTATTTCGACTGTTTGAAAAATTCATGCATTCAGAGTCGGGAGCAGTATGCTATAAGATCAAAGCTTCATAACGTTGAAACGATTAGACAGAGAAAGATTGCTCTCAGTCCTTATGACGATAAGAGATTCCTCCAAGAGAACAGTACCGATACGCTTGCCTGGGGACACTACAATATACTGCAAAATGGGTAAGTTCGTATTAACTATACATGGATTTTACACACAAAATTCAATTTAGAAACGTTTGATTCGAACAAAAAAAAAGTGTGTACGATTCAAGGAAGAGCCAACCATTCACTTAATGTATACATGGA
This sequence comes from Pteromalus puparum, assembly GCA_012977825.3. Lineage (NCBI taxonomy): Eukaryota > Metazoa > Arthropoda > Insecta > Hymenoptera > Pteromalidae > Pteromalus > Pteromalus puparum. Next base: position 21,909,925 of record CM053168.1, on the reverse strand, counting down.
GATTCGCTCATCATGAAGCCCGATGTGGAAAGTGGGAGCAGGCAGCATGTGACCGAGAATGTTTCAGAAGAAGAATTGCGCAAACAAATTAAATTATAATGCCAGTGCTTGTAAAAAATTAAAGGAAATGTAAAAAAATAAACGAACAATATATTTTTAAATAATTATAATCTATTTGTGTGTTTTTTCTACATATCATTCTTATTAATCTACCTGTTGTGAGTATTGTCAAAACCTAACCATTTTACATAAACTCTATTACCACTTTTTTTCAAAACTTTCTCAATCAAATAGACATCTGGATATTTCGTCTTGAGAAGTTCTTCTTCGTAGAATCCTCCAGCTATTGGCTTGTCTTGATAATCCTTGAGATGATTAGTGTAGGGCTTTGTAGGTGAAACTCGCGTTATTGTAAAGACTTCAGTTGACTAATTGGGTGTATAGCCTTTATCGAAAACCTCCTTGTTTCTGCTTACGCGTACTGTATCTCCAACTTTAAATTTAGCTCCTTTAAACAGATTAATGTTTGGCTTTCTAATTCGATCAAGTATATTATTAACTTTGTCTCGATTCACTTCTGCAGGTTTCATTCCTATTGTTCGATGTCGACTATTATTATACTGTAAAGTTAAATTTTGTAAAATGTCTAACCATTTGTAGGTACCACGTAGGCTAAATAACTTCCACATCTTGCCTTTCAGAGTGCGATTGAAACGTTCACAAATTGATGCTTTAAGATTACTATAAGTAGAGTAAAGATGAATTTTATAACTTTTCATTAGTTTATCAAAATCTTTATTGTAAAATTCTTTTCCACGATCTGTTTGCAAATTCTTAGGTACTCTTTTTTGCACTAGTATTGATTTCATAGCTTGAGCTACACATTTTCCAGTTTTTTGTTTTACCGGAACAGTCCAAGCATACTTTGAAAATACGTCAATGACAATGAGCAGCATACGGAATCATTTCAACAAGATCTGCTTGCCAAGTTTTGTCAATATCTTTAACGAGAAAAGAACGACGTGGATAATTACGCCTGGCAGGTTTATGAAGTTCCTCCACTACTCCTGCTTTCATGCTGATTTATAAGTTTATTTACTGTAGAATTCAAAATTCGTAATTTATCTTGCAAATCTGATAGCGTATTATTAATAATAGCCAATTCAGACTCAATTTTCGTAACTTTATTATTTAACACACTCTTAACAGGTTGGAAATCTTCAACAATTTTGTCAGCACTTTGTTTGATCAACTTTTTCACAGTCTCTAGATTTACAGCATCATATTGATCTATAGCCACATTACACAGTTAATTACTCATTTGCCACATTACACAGTTTTCGATTCTCTAAATCAAAATTTCCATCACTAGTCAGCTTGAATCCTAGTCCTGGCGGTCCACGAGCTGCGTCTGCGTGGACCAATCGACGTCCAAACACATCGATACTCATTTTCATACTGAATTATTATTATTACACAATAATTCCAGCTTCACGAAGCTCCTCAATGATTGATTGTATTTCATTAATATGATTATTATTGCCAGCGGATGTTTCAGCTAAAAGTAATCTTAAACGATCAACAAGCTCGTTTGGATCATCCCAATAAATGTAATCAGTATGAGTGTTTGCACGAGCAATCTTATATGACATAAGACCCCGTCCACTTTTACCAATCTTGAGAATTTTACTTACAAAATCAGTATACTTCTTACTCGTATTTTCACGAATATCTTCCTCTGCATTATAGTATTTTCTGTATGCATTTGTATCTTTTAAAATTTTAGCATAATTTTTCTTGTCATTATCAGTGATTAAAGCATTATCGGGATGTTTCTTAAACAATAACTCAACTAGACCTGAAGTTTTTTCATACTCTTTATCACCTATCACTATTTTATTTCCAAAACTTATAGAGCTATTTCCAATCATGAGTGAACCATTCCGCATTTTTCGCACCCCATATACTGTATCCAAGGTCTGTACTTGTCCATTAAGCAACAATTGAACGTTTTTATCAGCACTATCATCAGTTTTTTCATCATCCAAATCATCAGCTTTAGTGATGGTTTCTTCATGATCTGAAATATCTGAATAGTCCACAGCTGATTCAAAAGCTGATTCACCGATATTATCGTTGTCATTATCACCATCATCATCATCATCGTCATCACCACCATTATTGTCATCGTCTTCGTCTTTTTTTCTAATCCACTCTAATTTTCTCTTCTTTCTTTTTTCTTTTTTAACTGCTGCTGCTGCTGCTGCTGGAGATAAATTTCTTTCACTTACATTGATGAGCTTTTCTAGAGGTTTCACGATCGGCTTGAACGAATCGTTCAAATTCTTCTCTACTTTTAAATTGTGTAATTTTAATAAATCGTACTTTCTTTTCACAGCGTTTCGAGCTTTCTCAACTTCACGTAGGATTGCAGTTTGTTGATTAAAATCAGACATCTTGATAGTTTAGAGTCTCACTACTGAATGCTAAATTTCCCCCGTATTCTGTATATTTATTACAAACTGATCAAAACCTTTTCTATAGCGACCATCATTAATATGACGATCTTTGTCTATAACAAGAAAACTATGATTGCCATCATTCCAGCACATTGAACAAATATCTTTGAAACGTTGATATGTCATATCTGTATTAACATGATCGTTGTAAACATGTTTCAAATTCATATCATCTTGACGAAAAATTACCAACAAATTGACATTATCACGCACTAAGTGTTTCGGTACTTGTGCATACGACTGACACAAATAAAAACAATCTACACTTTTGTGTCTACCCATGCAGTAAAAAGCTTTGACATTATCCTGCTTTTCACAAGCAATATCATCAAAGACAAAAATTGAATTTGGTTGAGCTTCATCAGGTGATATGACAAGATCTTATTCACCGAAGGGTAAATACTTGATTCCCTCTAAAGGCTCGACAAGTTGCTCCAAAAATTTATATTTTGGTTGATTTAGAGATTTCGAGTATACGTAAATATTTTCAAATGTCAGACCATTAGGATGAATGATTAGAGATAAAAGAGCGTTCGTTTTGCCGCAATTGGATGGACCGCAAAACACTGCTCTTATACTGCTGGGTAATAATTTTCCATGACGATTTTGCTGTTTTTTCTGCTGCGTCAAAAGATCAAAATTAATCACTGGCAATTTTGCTGACTGCTTCTTAAGATCCATCATGCTTCTATTTCATATGACGACTGACTCGAGCTACTATAAATGTGAGCATTTATACTTTTTCTCAGTTAGTCTAGTATGAGCTCGCTAAGAGCTAGCATCATGCAGAAAAAAAGAGGTTCGGGCTTAGTGAATACATTGATCAACAAGTTACCCATTGAACTTCATGTGCCTGGTTATCAGTACTGTGGTCCAGGTACTAAACTTGCTAAATGCTTAGCTCGTGGAGATCCAGGAATCTATCCTCTAGACGCTGCTTGCAAGGAACACGACATTGCCTACTCGAAGAATCCTGACAACATTCAAGAGAGAAACGCGGCTGATAAGGTTTTAGCAGAAAAGGCGTGGAAAAGAGTAAAATCTAGAGACGCCGGTTTGAAAGAGAGGGCAACAGCTTTTGCCATAGCAAATACTATGAAGCTAAAATCGAAGCTCGGTATGGGTGTTGGAGGAGGAAGAGGTAGATCTGTCAAACCTAAGAAAAAGATTACGCTAAAAAGATTGATCAAGTCAACAGAAAAATTTATCATTCCCGGCAATGACTCTCGCTCTATGATTAAGTCAGCGCTAAAGACTGCTCGTGAGCATGTGAAAAAAATCGGTGGAAAAAGTAAAGTTATTGTTCCACGCATATTGCCTGTTCCCAGCAAAGTAGGTGGCTTTCTTCGAGCACTTATTCCACTTTCTGCAGGAGGAGCTGCAGGAATCGCCAAAGCAATAAATAAGGCAAACACTGCTAAGAAGCAAATGAAAGAGCAAAAAAGAAACAATAAAAAAATGGAAATGCTGATACTCGGTAAGGGACTGTTTTTAAAATCTCATCACAAAGGCTTCGGTATCTGTCTCAAACAAAACACAAAAAAGAAGCAATGTGGAAAAAAAAACTTCGATGAAATAAGATTGCCAAAACATGCACTCACCGACTATGATCTACTCAAGTATGCAAAATTAATGAAAATTTTCGTGGAGTTTTTATGCGAAATGCCCTACCTACAAATGGTTGTCGAGCTAAAGAATCAGCAATCATAAATCTGGATGATGCGAGTGGATCTGGCACGCATTGGGTAGCTTATCGAAAAAATGGTAACGAAGTTATTTACTTTGATAGGTTCGGTGATTTACAACCACCTCGAGATCTTATGAACTACTGGAAAGTATTTCAAGTCAAGTACAATTATCAGAGGTATCAGGAATTCTCAACTTTCATCTGTGGCCATCTCTGCCTCAAATTTCTCTGCAATCAGCTCAATCGAAAGGAACAGTTCTGTCTATATAAAAAGAAATCTACACGAGTCATTTGAATTAGTCTACTCAAGATGGTTGTTGAGTCGATGACTCTTAGCCTTTCTGGCACCTCGTCAAACCTCGAGACGCACTATTTTCCACCCATAGAGCTGGATCCAGATAAACAGTATAGTGTTGGACTTGTTGAGCTGCTAACTTTCAATTCCATACCAAACGTCGATGTAAAATGCAATAAGTTTTACGTTGGACAAGAAATAATTGAACTTCCTACAGGCAGTTATGAGATTGAGGATATTGAACGAACTCTGCAAGGCATCCTCGATACGCGAGGCATAAAGGTTAGTATCAAGCCAAATAATAATACATTGCGTAGTATTATTGAATGCAGTCATGAAATCGATTTTCGTCCAAGTGACTCGATTGCTCGTCTACTTGGATTTACTCCAAGAGTCTTGAAACCCTATATAAGTCATGACTCTGATTTACCAGTAGCTATTCTCAAAGTGAACGCTCTACGAGTCGAGTGTAACATTACGACAGGAGCATATATAAATCAACAAAAAGTTCATACAATACATGAATTTTTCCCAGCAGTCCCACCTGGCTACAAGATCTTCGAAGTTCCTAGACAGATAATATACTTACCGATATCTGTGAAAGTGATCGATCATTTACAACTACGTCTAGTAGATCAAGATGGTGAATTGATTAATCTTCGAGGTGAAATTATTACAATTCGTTTACATCTGAAAAGCACCTGAAATGGGCATTGTATTTAATGCTGACAGAAGCTATATTAACAGCTCAGTATGTCGTCCGACAGTCAGTCCACAACGAGTGATCAAACGATTAACACGTCAGAACAGTCAATTTCTACAAAGTCTCGGTCTCACAGTAAAGCGTGGTGGTGGAGGAAAAATAGGACAACAAGTGAAAAAAATACTGAAAAAATAAGTTGTACATTCATCTGCTGTTGCTGTCAAGATGGAGGCAGTTCTTAACGTACAATCCCCAGTCATCTTTGATGAATCTGTCTCGTATTATGAGATTCATGCACATCAACCCTACACCTCACATACATTCAACAATAGTGATGAAATTCGAATAGCTATTCAGCATCAAGATTTGTGTGTTTTAACATCTAAAAGTTCTCTACATATTTGCGGCAAGATTACTAAACAAGATGGTATTGCTGTACAACATACTCTTTTCTGAACAATGCTATCAGTCATCTCTTTGAAGAAATTCGATATGAGATCAATGCCATAGAAATTGATCGATGCAAAAATGTTGCTGCAACAACCTTGATGAAAGGCTACACTTCTTTCTCGCCCAGTCAGCTAAAGTATCTTGAAAATTCTGGTTGGACACCTATTACCGACGTGGGAAATATAGCTGATAATAATGGAAACTTTGATGTGACAGTTCCTCTATCAATGATCTTTGGTTTCGCTGAGGATTATCGAAAAATCGTTGTAAACGTTAAGCATGAACTCATTCTCACAAGATCGAGAAATGATTTAAACGCTGTTTTACAAGAGGCTACAATGGTTGATGCAAGACCTACATACAACTTTGACTATCTATAACTTGAAGCCAAGTTAAGGGATTGCGCTGAAGTTTTTTTTGGGAGTCAGTGGCATGGTATAAAACAAATATATATATTTGTTTATTTATTTGTTATATATATGTGTGTGTGTGTGTGTGTGTGTGTGTGGTTATATATATATATATATATATGCATATATATGCGCACGTGCATGTGTGTGCGTGCGTGTGTAAGTGTGTGTGCGTGCGTGTGTATGTATGTGTACGTGCGTGTGTATGTGCGTGTGTGCGTGTGTGCGTATATGTGTATGGGTGTGGGTGTGTGTGTGTGTGCGTGCGTGCGTGCGTGCGTGCTTGCGTGCGTAAGTGTGTATGTGTGTGTAATTTATAATCATATTAGAACTTCATATACATTAAATCAGCGATGTACACATAATACTACATTACGATACAAGTATCGTATGAGGCAGATTCTGGCACGGCGAGGTTAACGTTGTTGTTACACGCCGTGCCCGAATATGCACATACGACACGCGTATCGAACGGTATTTTATAGTACTGCTAGGTTAAATTCGGCAACTCACGCTTTTCCGTGCGGTATGAAGTTCTTTCTGGCAATGTGAAGTTGACGCCCGAGCGTAGCGAGGGTGTTAAGCACGGTGCCGGAAAGAACTTCATACCGTACGGAAAAGCGTAAGATAAACGCGGATTTAAGCCACCCAGTGCTATAAATAAACAATATTATTATTCTTTATTGAATCATTTTTAATTAAATTTTGAATTTTCTCGGTTTATTCATATCAAACAAGCAAAATTTTAGCTAGTTGAATTAAAATTATATTAAATATTAAATTAAAATTAAATTATATATTGTGCAACTAGGGGGGAAAATTGGCTTTTTCTAGCGAGGATGATGTTTTGAGCACGAGTCTGAAAAAGCCACTCCCCCCTTGTTGAACACCGTACTTTTTTTGATAAGGGTATGAATAGACCCTTTTTTAAGCATACAAAAGGAATAGGAAATTGAAAAAAAATAAAAAATTTTATAAAATTTCTAAAATTTTAAAAATTTTCTAAAATTTTCTAAAATTTTTAATTGCCGCAGCGGGAGGGAAAATTTTCTCTCCCGCTGCTATGCAATACTCGATTTCCTTTCATTTTACATGCATGAAAAAGGTCTTTTTCATGCACGTATCATAAAAAATTATTTTTAAGTTACAGAAATAAATACACAATAAAATAAATATTATTTATCCTATTCTTATTTTTTAGAAATGTAAATGCCGACTGCAGCTACCTTCATCAACTAAGTTACCAGCGCATAATCCATTTTTACCTCCGTCGGCAATCAGTCAAATAATGTTAATAGCAAACCCTCACAAGGTAAGAATTGTTTTTTTACTAAATAAGAAATAATATTTATAATTTTTTATAATTTAATTGTTATTTTAGGAAAAACTATATTTAAAGTTTATGCTTAGCTATTCCATGGATGGTGAAACAATTACGGAAATGGGTGAAGTTGAACAGTTTCCACGAATGTAAATCATTATACTTTAAGTCAAATTCATGATAATAAAAGTGTATTTATCTGTTAAATATGTAATGTTTTTGTTATTTTTTACGAAGATACTTCGTCTAGAAGTACCCTTCCCTGCCAGCTGCCAGTCGCATGGTGCAAAGGCAGCGCCCAGCGGCTGGCGGTGCACGTGAAAGCGAACAAACACCATCACGGTGCAGGTACAACATGAGCACATCCGAGTACCCTGGTGAATTTGCATTTTGCGAGCAACCAGAGAGTCACGTACATTTCTACATCCACAAGAGCACGCAGTGGAGAGCTGAAGCGCGTACGTGTGAGTGTGATGAGAGAGACTGACTGACTGATATCAGATTTATTAACGCCCTAGCCCAGAGGGCCTTGGGGTGAGGTAAGCAATACAGAAAATAATTAATAATAATTTTTTGCAAACAATAGCGAAGCATTAATGATAATTTTTAGGCAATCTTAAGCAAGGTAGAAAAATTCCTTCCTCAAACTCACATTCTCACTTGAACAATAACAAAATATAATAATTTTGCAAACAGTATTTAAAGTAATTTGCAGCATATCATTAGCAAAGTAAAGAATTTCCTCCTTCAGACTTACATTTTGGCTTGAGTAGCCAACGTTATAAAATAAAGTAAAGTAAAGTAAGAAAACATCAGTACCTTATCATTAGACTAACATTCGCAAAGCTATCGAGTTGCATAATATTGCGGTAATGCTGGCAAATGCTCGTGCAGTCACTCTGTTAAGTGACGAAGTTTCTGGGTCTGCTAAATAAATACTAAAATAAAGACCAAATATAATATTCATATAAAAGAAGTCCAGAAACTTCGACGCTTAAGGGGGCACACCACCTTTAAACTCTGGAAAATAAACTTCTTATAAATAATAACAAAAATAAATTATAATTGTTATATATTTTTTATACTAATATTAGGTTATATTACCTGTATTTTTACCATGGTAAATCCATATTAGCACCTACTTACCCATGGTGACCCTCCGTATACTGTTTTGAGCATTTTGGCACTCTCCGTAGGATTCCATGTGACCACATGATTGGGCTAAAATTTTAGGAGCATGCTTTGTACACTTATACTTTTGGTATGAATACAGGAATTTTTGATTTGAATGCTTAGCTTGAGTGCCAGACAAAATGATTGACTTCACACAATTTACTATATTGTGTAAACAAAGCAATTTACTATATTGTGTAAACAAAGATTCAGAGTGAGAATGTTACGTGAAAACCTGAGGGGTTTTCCGTAAACTAAATATTAATAACTGAGCTTGTGTGTCATTCCTCCTGTACAAGAGGATGCCTCTCGAAGCTGGTCAGACTTCCAGTTTAGCAGGTCAAACTCGATTTTCTCCTTGTCGATAAACCTTTATTAATCAAAAATCTTACCTTGATATTGTGGTGGGAGGGAATCAATGAAACTCCGCCAATATAAGCTATGATCCTCTGTTCTCGACAAATCTCGTTATTAAAGAAAAGAAAACGAATTTGCAGACCTTTATATTTACTTCGTCCAAATATTTATTTATATTGTCAACAGATATTCCCAATGGCCTATTAGTAGTAATGTCTAAACTTTGTGATAACTTCAATATTAAAACGATTTCGAACAATATTTCTCAATTATAACTTTGAAAGAATGAAGAATCTAACCAGAACTCTATCTACAAATCTCTCTTAAATCTCTGGTCCGCTCGGCCTCCTTGGCTCGACACGGAGTGACGAGAAAGCTTGGCTTGGGGACGCTCGGAAGTCTTCCGGACATCCCACGCTGTCCCAAGCTTTACTTCCCCGCCGCTACGTCACAGCGTCGGCGCTTGTTGCACTCATTAAGCCTTACGGGGCCTGGCAACGGTCAAGCGCCGAAACTGCAAGCGCAGCATCGCACGCGCGCAAGTAGCCGTCGGCGGGGAAGGTGTTTAGCTTAGCGAGATTCTTGGTCACTTGAAATATCAAGTGAAATAACTAAACTATTATCAACTAAAATATTAGTGGCCTTGAATGCTCGCTATGCTTTTTGTATGTGGAACTTTCTCGAAGCTATATTCGAAATAAAATCTCGGATATAGCGACGTAAAAGTTGTCACATAACAGAGAAGAAAGAAATGCATATCTATTTTTGGATTCTGAATTCGGGAAAAACGCTTATTTTTTAATTTTTTCAATTACTTATTTTTTTATGGCCATTTTTTGATTTTCGATAAACATTATTTTCGTTTTTTTCAATCATTCCATTATTACAAACAATTCAGCTAAAATGCATTTGCAAGATAATAAAATTACCTACTATTCCCGGTGTGGTCCTCGGGATTGACCGCTCCGTTCGGCAGATAAAATGAAAAACGTGATTTTTTTTAAAATGCATATCTCTGAAAATGAGTTTTTTTTGAGTCTCGATTACGGGCGTAAAAAGGCCTTATTGCTCTTGAGATTTTGGGAAAAGGCAGATATTTTATATGTTTTGGCTAAGTTCATTGTGCAGCTTTAAAACCCCTATGGTTCTTAAGTTATCAAGGTTTGAATTTTTTTGGAAAATTTTTTGATTCCTTATATCTCTAAAACAGTGTAGTCAAATGCTTCAAAATTTTGCTTGGTGATTCACCATAAGCGAAGATATCTGCTGTTAAAATTTTAAACGATTTCGTTGAGCGGTTCTTAAGTAAAGAGCTGAAATGTAAAAACCGATTTTTCTAAAAAAATTTGGCTTTCTCTTATAGGGTTGTCGTTGCACGTCGTAAAGTCCCTCCCTACGAATTTATGTCATACTGATAATATTAAAATAGCTTTCACATTATACTGTATTTTAAAACAATATTTTATTTATTGGAACAATAAATTTCGTTGGAGAAAGCTACGTGCCAATGAATTGGCAGCGTTTTCTAATTCTATTGATAATTTTATACTTTTGCTTCCTCCTAAGAGGAAGCTTTGTAATAGTAAAATTTTCAGTTTCTCTAAAACTTCGTAAAAACATTTGGAGGTGTTTGGAGTTCGAATCATGCGTTTTTAGAAAATGTCCGTGCGGATGGCTGTGTGTGTGTGTGTGTGTGTGTGTGTGTGTGTACATCGTCATAATTCTGGAACCACACGACCGATTGTAATAAAATTTGACATGCATATATGTTTTCTGATTCTGAATTCGGGAAATTTATTTTAAGATTCTGACCATTTTATGGTCATTTGCTGGCTTCCCTTGGATCTTATTTTTACAACGTTTACACTTTACCTACTTTACCTGCTAGGTGCATAATCACCTATTTAATTTAATTGTTTCAATATATCGGCAGATTCTCGGTTTCGAATCTCGGTAGAAACCCTATGATTAGTCACATGAATTTTGTATATAGCGTTCTCGGTAGTTTCTAGAGAAGGAATAAAATTTATGATTGAAGCTCATTATTACGTAAATGTAGACGTAAATATACCGTAACATCGACGTAATCATTCAACGGATAGGCTAGGATAATTAAAATCATATTTTTCTTCGAATTTCTTTATGAAACTAAAATTTTAAAAACATAACCTCAAAACGTCTATTACAAATTTTCATGTTTTTATAAGAAAAAATAGTCGTACCAATAGGTCTCTAAAAGCAAGTTGAAAACAATTTTATTTTGAACTAAAATATTATTTTATTATCATAGAAAGCATCCTCTGGGATCAAAAAGCAACATTTAGAAACAATAAATTATCAATTACTGACTATGCCATCTACTCGTATACATTCAAACTTTTATTTTTGCTTCCTTCCTAAGGAAGCCTTGTAATAGTAATTTTTGGAGTTTGTGTAAAAACATGTGGGAAGTGTGTTTTGATGAATTTTTAGTCGAAAAATGGTGTTTTTAGAAAATGTCCGTACGGATGTATGTGTGTGTGTGTGTGTGTGTGCGTATGTATACGCCTGTTTCTCAGCTTCTACTTGGTGGATTTTAACCCACCAAGTCTCATTTTCTTTGTTTTTGCTAGAAGATAGTGGGACGAAAGTCCGTTTTTACAATTTATATACGCGTTTTTTTTTATAGTGATTTTTTAGTTTTGAGATTTTAGTTTTTCCAACAAAGTTATCGGAAAAGTTAATAAAAGTAAATTGCTTGATATGTACCTGAAAGAGAATAAAATTGCCTATGTTTTTACCGTGAAAAATTTATATTATCGTTCGTCGTTCTTTTATTATACACCATACAGTGCAATTTTTTTAAATCGTTATAACTCTGGTTATATCGTTATATCGCTGGTGTCCGTGCGCATCCAGCCTAATCGCACTCGGTAAGGACTCACATGATCACCCCTTCCCAATCCAAATATGTACCTGATACACATATTCTGCAATCTTTGCAGTCTAGTCCTCTGTTCGTTCGTAGCGTTTATAAGTACGATGTCACAGTAATCCAAGAGTGGAAAGACAAGCGCCTGAACGAGGCGCTGTCTGAGCATCTCCGTAGTGTACGACCGAAGGAAACGCAACGTATATAAGACTTTATTAACTTTCTTAGTGACGTGATCCAGATGTTGCTTCCAAGAAAGTATTCGATCGAACACAACACCAAGGCTGACCACCGTCTCCGAGAATGGGACAGTGACACCCTCTCCCAGCCCAACCCCAGCAAGCCCCATTCTTTCAATTAGCTTTACAGTGTGTTGTGTGGCAAAGTAGATTGCCTGAGTCTAACCGGGGTTGAGCCGGAGGCCAGACCGCCCCGCCCAATCGGAAACATCTCTGGTAACCGCGGAGAGTCCGGAGTTGCCCTCCACAATTGAATTAAGCGGTACCTGGATGTAAATCTGTAGGTCGTCCGCGTATAAAATGTATCTCACGTCGCATCCGTTAAACAGGTCCTGTATATCATTGATGTACAGACTGAATAGCAGGGGACCAAGCACGGAACCCTGTGGAACACCAAGATTAGTGGTAACCCACTCAGAGGTACCACTCTTTGCTGTGACTTGCTGTTTTCTTTCCCAAATATACGAGTGAATCCAACAGAGCAACGAACGCGAAAATCCCATGCTGCCCAGCTTACGCAGCAGTAACGTCGGTGAAATAGTATCAAATGCCTTACTGAAGTCAAACAGCAAGGCAATGGTCACGAGTTTTTTGTCAAAGCCAGTTCGTATGTCCTCCGTCAACTTAAGTGCAGTGGTCGTACTATGGTGTTTACGAAATCCAGTCTTTAATGGGTCGAGGACCCCCCTCTGGATAACAGCCTCCATGATTTGGTCGTGCACCAACTTTTCCAGAATCTTGGATAGAAAGCTCAAGAGCGTAATGGGTCGAAAGTCTGATCAAGAGGAGGGCGTTGGCTTTTTCTTTAAGGGAACCAATTGAGCCCTCTTCCAAGCCTCCGGAAAAGTACTATTTGCAAACGAAAGATTAAAAATTTTCACCAGAAACGGACCAATAGTAGGAAGAGCCTTTGCGATGACACTCTGCGGTATACCATCCTCTCCCCTGGCCTGTGAAGAAAAGTGAGATATTGCCAGAATAACATCAAATAAGGACACACACTTAGAGACTTAGAGTATTACCCTCAACAGGCATTGCCTCGATAACATTTAAGGCATCTCTCACATTCTCAGAGGAAGAGCAAGACACACCAGCAAAGTGACGATTAAGGCCATCCAAAGAAAAACCATGGAGGCCACTAGCCGACTTCGGAAGAAGTCCCAGATTACGCAATTCCTTCCAAAAATTACTATTATTATCCAGTGCATCTACCAGTTTTCCATGTATATAGCTTGTGCGCTCATACGCAGTAGCCTCTGACACTTCCTTGCGTGACCTTAAGAATTCCTCCAAAAAGAAAGGGTCCCCAGTCCCCTTGTGGCGTCTCATCGCTGCGTCCTGCTTTCTTCTTAGTAAGTCGATGTTAGAGGTAATCCTAAATGCGCCCCGTAGTTCAGCTTCGTATCTAGGGTTACCCCCAGGTACTTGGCTGTTGGCTTCGTCGTTATTGTTACGTCTCCGACGCGCATCGGTATGATGGTCGAGACACGCTTCCTAGTCAAGAGAACTATCTCCGTCTTTTCAAGTGCTAGCTGTAGTCCGTGGTCGGTCATCCATTTTAGCACCCGGAGCATTACCGCGTTCAATTTGCCCTGCGCGATCTCCACATTTCTAGCTATTATACCCGCCGCTACGTCTTCCGCGTACCCGACGAGTTTAACATCCTCCGGTACTTCTACTCTGAGTAACCCATCGTACAGAATGCCCCAGAAGTCCGGTCCGCCGATTGAACCCGTCGCCACCCCTGCCGTTATGGGCCTGCTCTTACGTCCCTCCGCGGTTTCGTATTCGATCGTGCGCTCCCTCAGATAATCCTCTACGAGTCGCATGATGTACCAAGGCACCCCAAACGATCGCAGAGAATCCAAAATGTCGACCCATCTAGCCGAATTGAACGCGTTTTTCACGTCTAGTGTCACGAGCAAGACCAATGGCCTGGCCGCATGACACGCTTCATCCGTCTTCTTGACCGTGTCCGTTACTTCTCTGATCGCGCCGATTGTTAAGCGTCCCTTTCTGAAGCCGTATTGTTTGTCTGAAAGGTCTCCCGCCTCCCTGACGGCGCTTAATATTCGCGGTTTTATTAGCGATTCGCCTGTCTTTCCCATAGTGTCGAGCAGGCTCAACGGCCTGTACGATGGCTTCGCGCCCGCCTGACCTTTAGCTTTTTCAATTAAGACTAGCCTAGCCCTTTTCCACCGCGGACTGAACACGCCCTGCACCAGGCACTGATTGTACATTTCCAGGAGCAGCTCAGGCCGTTGTTTGGCAACGGCCTTAAGTATTTCCGCGGGAATGCCATCCAGTCCCGGAGCCTTACCGCTCTTCAGGGAAGAAGTTGCCGCGATAAGTTCGCCTTCGCTAAAAAGGGGTATCTCATCCGTCAGTTCGTCCGTCATTTCTAATTGAGGTCGGGTGGGATGGGTGGGAAACAGCTTGTCAATTATCTTCTCGATCGCCTCTGCCGCCATCGGTTCCATTCGCCCCATTTCTCCTATTTTTCGCGTGACGATCGCGTATCCCTCGCCGAACGGATCGTTCTCTACATCATCTAGGATCTTGTACCAGCAGCGGCGCTTACTTTCTTTGATTGCGTCCCGGAGTCTCTTCTTCGCCTCGTCGTACCCGCGAGCAAGTTCTTGAGCCGTTGGGCGGTTATGGGCCCTTTGAGCTCTTCTTCTGGCTCGAAGGCTTTGCTTTCTAAGCTCAGCGATTTCGCCCGTCCACCAGTAAACCGGACGTCTGAGGTGGCCGGTGGATACTCGGGGCATCGTTGCGTCGCACATCTCGGTGATTAGCCTAGTAGTGCGTTCTACTAGGATTTCGGCTTTCTCACGTCCGCCTAGTTCGTCCGGAAGCCCATTAGAAGGTAATTCTGCGCTTCGAATCACCTCCGTAAGCGCCTCCCGATTAAGACGTCGAGTGTTCCATCGTGGTTCCCGGCTGTTTCCGCTACTTCGCCTCTCCGCGCGTTCTTCCTCGATATTAAAAAGAATGTACTGGTGGTCGCTAGCAGTAAATTCTTCCGTAACGTGCCAGCCCCTTATCTTGCGGATCGTACTTTCCCCAGCGAAAGTTACATCCGGTATCGACTCCCCGAAACCTGGTCTGCGGTAGGTAGCTGTATTTCCCTCGTTCGCAACTACCAGTCCTATCCTTGCTGCCATCTCAAGTATCGCCCTACCTCTCCTATTCGTCTGTGGCATGCCCCACTCTGTCGCTCGCGCGTTAAAGTCGCCCCCGACTACTAGGTCCCCAGGAACGTCTTTTATCGCGTCTTCTAGGGCCCCTAACCTTGTCGCGAAGTCGGCTGCAGTTAGGTTCGGTGACAGATACACGCTGAAGTAAGTGACGCGACCCACCCTCACCCGCACGTAATCGTCTCCGGTTACCGCATCCGCGATTCCCCGCCTGGGCACCCAGACAGCGGCAGTTTTTGCACCGTTGGACACCCAGCCAGGTGCATCTCGGTCCATATACTGCTCACTTATGAGGAGGATATCCACACTCTCCTCTGCGATGAACTGCGGTAGGAGATCGTGAGCCAGCCTGCTCCTGTGCAGATTACCTTGCAGTATTCGCGCCATTATTTTTGGGTCCTAGCCGCGTTTAGAGCGTTGCGGAAGACCGCGCATGCTCCGGTTCCTGGAGCATGCGCCGTCCTATCGCAAGGCACCTTTGCTTCTGTACACAAGAAACACTTCATTTCTTGAGCCGGCACAGAGCATTGCTTGGCCTTGTGCCCAGCCGCACCACACTTCCAGCAGCTGGTGCTTCTGTCGGGACCCTTACATTGCGCTTTAACGTGACCGTACCCGAGGCACCGGTAGCATCGCGTGGCGCTCGCTCGAACCCGCACCCGGCAGTTGACCCACCCGATACGGATCTTGCCTATATTGAGCAGGGCTGTGGCCTTGGTCTGGTCCATTTCGACCACTGCCACCCTCTGCTCTCTCGAGTTTGGTTCGAAGAGGTGCACTTTGGTATCTTGTTCGTCGCACCCCGTGGCCACAGCGATGGCGCCGCAGACTTCCTCCTTTGTCGTAAGGCCGTCAATGTCCCTGATCTCCAGTGTAGTTCTGGTAATCTTGCCCCTAACTGTGCCTGCATGCCCTATTGCGGTTTGTATGGCCGTTTTGAGTGATTCCATTTTGTCTTCACTCTTACCCACGACAACCAAAACGCCACCGTCTTTCGTTTTGCTAAGATACTTAACCTCTGTATTCAATTCTTCTGGCTTAACCTTTGCCTTGATCTCTCTCAAGATATCGGCGTAAGTCTTACCCAATTCCGGTCTTATGAGGATTGCGTCTCCCCTCTGCCGCGAGGTCTTCCCTGCGCTTTTCCTCAATTGTTGAGGCTGGCTTTGCTCCTGTTTTTTCTGTCCTTTCTTCTTTGCTCTTCTTCCTGCAGCTAGCTGCCAAGCCCCTTGTGTGTGTGTATCTGCAGCTTCCTCTTGCGTTTTGCTCGTAGACGGTGCAGATCTATCCTCCTTCTTGTCTTTTTTGGCGGGGGTACCGCCGCCTCCGTCGGATGATGTCCGCCCCCTCTTCTTTGGCTTGCAAGACTTCGAATGGTCTTCTCCAGGTTGTTGAGATGGCAACTTTTTCGCGCCATCCTCCATCTTGTCGAGAAGCGTGAAAACTTCAATCATAATAGCTCCTATTACCGGTAGTCCCTCTTTGATTGTTGTATTCACGTTCTTCTGCTTATCCAGAGTTTTTACCATCTCTCTGTTCGTTCGTCTTATTTCCAGCAACTTTTCTCGCAGGCTGGCGTGTTCTTTTAGCCATAACCCTATCACTGTCATATTTTCGTATTCAGCGGCACTCATCGCGCTAGCTATACTAGTGCTGCTGGTTGACTTGTGGATTGGGTATCCACCGTCTTGCGATGCTGGCACCTTTAGGGTGTCAACTGTCAGGTTTTCCTGCACCTCTTTTCTTGGTTTGTTCATGGTATCCATTGACATCGATTTTCTTCGTCCCGGTATGTGTCCGACCACCCGGATCCCCCCGTCTAGGGGGGCAGCTGACATGGCCCCAACACATGACTGAAGGCGGTGCCAGACTGGGTACATCATACCAGAATATAGCGCGCGCTGTCGCACTAGCCCATCTCCGCTCTCTCGAACCTCCCACTCCGAACAAAAGTGATTGGCTCTCTGGAGAGTTTCTAACAGGCGTCACACGACATCACACACTCGCTCAAGCCGTTTGACTGGTACTAGCTAGGTAACCAGCCTCCCGTCTTGCCGTCAGCAGAAGCCAAAGATGGTTCAGGTCACTTCGGCGCGCCATCTCGGATCGCCTCCCCATCCAGGATCTCCCTTTGGCAGCTCACGGGTCGCACCGCACGGCAAACACGGCGGCCAGTTTGGTCCACGAAGCATATTTTATTTCTGCTTTACCCTCCAAGGTTACCTNGTCCACGAAGCATATTTTATTTCTGCTTTACCCTCCATGGTTACCTCGGCGAGCACTCCCCTATCCGCCACCCAGGGGACGCGCGGAATACGGGGTTACAGGCTCCCCACGCGGAGTGAGAGTTTCCTTAGCGGATACATTAATGCTCGTAATATTCGTATTCGAGATCTCAGTCTTATTTTCTCCAGTATCATTATGAGTATCAACATCAACAGTATTACTAGTGCTAATATTATTATTATTATTGTTCCCGCCAGTATTATTTACAGTATTATTTACATTTTGTACATATTTTACTTTTACTTTTTCACTAGTACTCTTATTTTTATTTTTACTTTCATCTCTATTATTAGTATTACTGTTATCTTTATCAGCAACCTTAGTTTTAGTTTTATTTTTATTTTCGTCATCGTCTTGCCTAGAAGCAGTCTTTTGTAGCAATTTTATAGAGATATTGCTCTTATTCTTTAAATTACATGGTTCACATAAGAAATTGTTTTTGTCAATAAAATTCCAGTTCATGCAAACATTGTGAAATGTTGCAGAACAATTTTTACAATTTCGCATTACAGCGCCCGCGCGTGCTATTCTTCTACATTTTTCCTTACAAGAGCCACGAACCATGGTTGCAGGTAGTACTAGAATTTTAATACTGAAAATCTTTCTGGAATATCAGAAAAAATTAGACATTCAAATTACATACATTTGAAAAATTAAAAAACACAAAATACGAGCTTCGATAGTATTGCAGATTTGAAATTTCGCGCGTAGTAGGAGCTACCAGACTGCGCATGCGCGTGGGCGAAAACAGTGTAGCCAACCGGTGCTGGAGAAAATTCGAGATGCAATGGTGTAGCACTCTTGTGGCAGAATATTGATTTTCGATCACGCTGATGACTTGCGAGAATTTGCGCGAAATTTTGCGATATATATATATATATATACTAGGGGTCCCCCCCCTGCTCGCTTTGCTCGCCAACCCCACGTTCGTCGTAGTAAAAACTTTAAAGCTCGTAATATACGTAAAAGCGTATTTCAAAAAATAAAACAAAAATTTTCGAAGTGCGAATTCTGTAAAATCACTTCCTAACCTCTCTTTCCTCGCTTATTCACGCCTGAATTATATATCATAGCTCGAAGCTACTGCTAAAAATTAACCCCGCGTGCGCATGTGTTTTGGATTTTCCTTTTTGAAGAAGATAACCGCTTTTTAACGCATTTTAGATTTTATATTGCAGCCGCCACCGCCGATTACACATTGATAATTTTGCTCGATACGCTCGATACGCAACGCCAGCCCGAGCAGTTTTTTTCGCTTTACTCACGCGCATAATCATTTACAAATTGACGGTATTAAGGCCATTGGAAAACGCACCCCTTGCTGTGTATGCATCAGCTTTTTCTAACGAATCATAGGCGCCAGCTATTTGCTGTAGCTGAGCTAATGCGCTAAACGTATACGGGCTTGTATATCGCATTTGTTGAACTTACCGGTACATGAAAAGAAAAATTATTACTCTATATTGATTACAAGCTACTGCTGATTTTAGTGTATTCTAAACGCTTGTATAATGTCGAGATTTTTAGTTGATATATGATTGTTTCGGCGAATGTGTTTTGTATTTTCCTTTCCAAGGAGTTAAAATGATAGGGCACGTGTAAACAATACATTTCTTTCTTTCTGTATATGTGAAGAAAACATTTTACCTATAAGAGCTCAAATACGTTATAATTGTTCAGTATTGATTTGTCGCAATAAATCGATCGTTGAAAAAGTTACGCCGTTTCGAATTTTACAACAACGTGTGTGCACGCACCTATTGTCGTATAGTTTGCGAGTCTACCGATAGGTAATTTAAGAGGCAGAACTGTTACCCACGTTAAAAACTAAACCTTAAAACTACTTAAAAAACGTCTTAAGGGAATATTTCAAGATCAAACCAATGCGTCTCCTAATAAATTTAAATACATTATAGATCTTTCAGTGTAGACGAATCTTCACAACTCTTTGAACGACGTCATCGATCGTGACCATTTTTCTATCATGTCGTGATCAAATCTGATCCGCAACCACTTGTGATACAGCGGGTAAAGAAGCTTGTACGTTTTGATCCTAAACTCTTCGATAATTTTAGGATAACTTACGTCAGAAGTCATTACGTCTATCGGCTTGTTTAATAGATTGTAATACGAAGTACCTTCGATCTCATGAATTGGCACAGCCCTTTCATAATAATTCAAAATCGGTTGTTCTCTTTGTATTAATAAGATCGCTTTCTTGTCGAAAGGAGTTTTATTACAACACGCAAATCCCTTGACTTCTTCTTATAAAAGGTATTCAGTATAATCCCAATCTTGCTAACCCTTGTCAAACCACTTAGAAGTAAATTCCATTTCCTTGAACATCTTGAGTTTCACGATCTTAAAAATCGTCTGCCTGTCTGCGAGAACAAGCTGATGAAAAAATATAGATAAGGAAAGACTTTTGTGATATTTTATCGTCGGGTATTGAATTGACCGTTAATGCGCAAAACAGCGTCTGCTCATTGAATATCAACTTATTTGTCTTTGCTACATACATACACGGCTAATAGCTGTATTATAAACAACGAATTTTTTGCCTACCCTCTGGTCATACTGATTTGTAATAATCTTTTAAATATTTCGTTTGATCAAGCTACGACGAAGAAAAACTATTCTTATTTTTCCTTAAATTGTGAACTGTATCTTTATATACTTATTCTTATCTGCAGCTTGAATTTCACGTGCTCGTGACTATTCTGGGACGTGGTTTTGTTTATTTTCAATATTGCTTTTAAAAGCATTTTCAAGCATTTGGGAGGTTATGTGATCGGAAAAACAATAAATTATTTATGTGACTTCAGTAAATACGCTTAAAAAAATTGCCTTATGTCCTTTAGTTTTATAATTATAGACTTTTAGGTTAAAATTTTGCAAGCACAGGGCATATTTTGTCGAGAGTTCATCATCTTCAAGCACAACTTACATCTATCTTTACATCGAACGCCATGAAGCGCGTTACCGAGATTATGTTTTTTTCTCTGCCAGACACCTGAACATCGTCTACCGGAGTCCCAGGTGACAGGCTTATAATCTTCAAGCACAACTTACATCTGTGTATTAAAAGCTGGAATGCTAGTAAATAACAGAGTGCTCCTCTTCTTTAAGACCTTGATAGGCTATCCATAAGCCAAGGCTTCCATTCATTGCGTGACGATTTTGTATCCAAGCGTTTGTAAATCATTGACCAACATTGTCCAATTGGCTTTCTAATGGTAAATGGTTGGCTTACGTTTCTACCAATGTTGTTCTGTATAAATATGAATGTGATTTGTATCTTTAAAATTTAAAGGGATTATTATATTCTGTTTCATGTATTTGTATGAAATCTTCGAATAGAAATGGATGTTCATTATTGTGTAAGAAGGAAACAAACCCATTACCCAATGCAAAAGTACACATACCGTTAATTGAAATTTTTAATTCGGGAAACTCCCGCCAGTGCTGGTCATAGGTTAATGGGAAACTTGCATGAAAAAATCTATTAGGTCCGTCGTGTAGAATATCGAAAAATAAGGACACGTATTTTTTTTTTCTTTCAATCAAACGATTATTGACAAAGGTACAGCGGGTTGAAATATCGTGTGACGTCACTGAATCGGACAATATAGATATACAATACACAGTCCGAATCAGTGACGTCATACATTTCAACTCTCTACATCTTTGTTAATAATCGTTTAATTGAAAATATTTCGATACTCTATCTGACGGACCTAATGAATTTTTTCATGCAAGTTCCGCATTGGGGATATCCAGAGCCGACAAGCATGCGCTGGACGCGAGTGGCCGCGTTTTGATATAGAACGCATGCGCGTCGGCCCCAGTTAACAAGCGGCCGGCACTGGCAAAATTTTCCGGAATTCAAAGTTTGAATTAACCGTGTGTGTAATATTAGAACTGATTACAGAATAAGTATTAACAGTGGTTTAGAGGTAATAGCTGAATGGCAATATTGGAGGGTAATTAAGGAGCAAGAATTAAGGGGCAGTAATTGAGGGGCACTAATTAAGGAGCACAATTTTTGAATCGGCAGCGGCGAAGCTTTTTTGATAATATAGAGAGACTACAGAATCTATAGTAAAGAATTCTAAAATCTACATTTGAGACGATATGCATTGAGAGGGAAAATTAAGGGGGAAAATTGAGGGGGAAAATTGAGGGGGAAAATTGAGGGGGAGAATTGAGGGGGAAAACTGAGGGGGAGAATTGAGGGGGAGAATTGAGGGGGAAAATTTCTGAAACGGCGGCGGCGGTGGCGGCGAAACTTTTTTTATAATATAGAGAGATTATATATGTGTGTGTGCGTGTGTGTGTGTATACATAGATATATCAGACCTTGGAGAGATGCAGTATGCAGTAGAAAAGGCGTGGGCTGAGCAGCAGCATTGTTAGAAGCGCCTCTGCCCCGTAGTTCCCTCAGTGACGAAAAGGTAGATCTCTGCAGTTGTCTCAGACTCTTGATCGGTGCGGCTTGAGTTTGAGGTTATGTTGCAGACAGATCGCGGAAAATTCCCTCCCGGCTCATAAAAAGCATAAAAAATTTGTGAATTTTTAGCTCGCGCATAAGAGCCAATTGGGGGGGTCTTCTCCGCTGTAAGTAACCACTCCAAGGAGTGAAATAGTATATTGTGCAACTCGGGTAGAAAATTGGCTTTTTCTAGCGAGGGTAATGTTTTGAGCACGAGTGGGAGTCGAGACCGCCGTAGGCGCCCGAGACGGACACGAGTACTCAAAACATCACCCGAGTCTGAAAAAGCCACTCCCCCCTTGTTGCACACCGTACTTTGTATGATAAGTGAGCGAATAGGCCACTTATCATGCATATGGAAGGAATGGGCAATTCGAGGACTTTTCAAAGTAAAACAAATTTGTATTAAAATTTTCAAAATTTTCAAAATTTTCAAAAATTTTGAAATTTTCAAAAATTTTGAAATTTTCAAAAATTTTGAAATTTTGAAAATTTTGAGTTTTGAAAATTGTGAAAGTTTTGAAAATTTTGAAAATTTTGATAATTTTGAAAATTTTGAAAATTTTGAAAATTTTGAAAGTTTTAAAAACACATATCGGATAGTCTACAGAATGAGGAAAAAACTACTCCCTTAGGAGGAAAAGACTTTTTCCTCCCAAGGGAGTAAATTTTTCCCGCTGCTAAGAAAAACTCGATTTTCCATTCATTTTACATGCATGGAAAGTGGCCTTTTTTGTGCACGTATGATAAAAATACTATTAATAAGCTGTGTATTAAGCAGAGTGGTATACTCAAGCTTCCGAACTTACTAAGAGCAGACGACCGAAAAGACGATAGAAGAATCATAAGGTCCGTGTGTGAGCAACACCGACAGCGGGCGGGCGGCAGCCAAACCGCTCCGCACCCACTCGAAGGCACCCTACAAGACCCGGCCATATGCGATCGGCTACACCAGACTTTACAAAGGCCTGAAGACGAGGACGAAACAGAGCGCCCTCGAGAGACACAAGCGCCGGTGACCAAAGCCGGGCCCGAACCGAGAGCTGAGACGGTAACGGGCACCGATGGCCGAGAGTACGTCATACCACCGGGCATGCTACAGTATGTGGGAGACCTGCAACGCTCGATATGCAAGCTACAAGAACAGATGCAGAACTCGCAGGCGGAGGCCAGAGCGTCGAGCACGCAGATCGGGAACACGGCGGGCCAGCCATTTAACGGAAGTTCGCAGGCAATGCACCGGTGATAGTGATTGCACTACGCGGCTAACGTCCGCGCACTATCACCACGCCGATCACCGAGGGATCAGCCAAACGCTATACGACGTTCACTGCGTGTTGACGTGCGGCACTTCCGCGGCCGCACGACGTTGTCGAGTCCACCCCGTTACAAAACACAACATGATACGTTGTGAGGCCATGAACTTTCGAGTTCGAAAAAGCCACCCATTTATTTTTATTTTTTTTTTTATTGTTATTCTTTATGTAAAAAATTGTTTTATAATTATTCTCTTAATTTGTATACAGAGATCTATGTTTTTGCCGGGTTTCTCTCTAGAATTCTCCGATATATCCATCGATATTCTCGGTAACGAATATCGCTGGTTTCTTGGGTACTGAGCAGCGATTATCGCCAATCTCCTACCAGGGTATACTTAATATTTTTTTCAGCTTAATGAATATGAAAAATTGAATTGGGACACCCTTGTAAAATTACATTCTCAATAAATTTTGCTAAATAAATTATAACAATAGAATTTTATTCATTTGAGAATGATGAAGATAAGAACGAGAAATGATATTAGTGCGCTATTAACAGTCCTTTAATATCTTGCATTTGATAACAGACGGATTTCATCCATATTTCAATAAGCCAATTAATAAATGTATTAACTTAACTGTTAATGCATTCCTTTCTCAGTGTCGTTTCTCTATTGGTAAACAAAACTAGTTGTTTATTTTAAGAGAATTTTTGACAGGTATCGTTAATTTTTAGTTGGAAACCCGATAACATTGCTACCAGGGTTATTTTAAATGTTATTTTAAATGTCACTTATATGAGAAAAGGTAGATTTATCATATATCTTGGCAAATTTTTTTTATGATTCTGACCATTTTATGGCCATTCTTCGATTTTTGAAAAAATATTTTTACTTTTTTTTTAATGATACGATTTATACAATATATTCAACAAAAGTGTATCTAAAACAGCTTAAAATTGCCTACTTTTTCCCGTAAGATTTTGCAGATTGGCCGTTGATATTGTAACAGGGTTAACGGGAACGAAAATCGCACAAAAGTAAAGCTACTAGGAGGATTCGTCCTAACGTCTCCGTCTATTACATTTGAACAATAACAAAAAACGAAATAGGAGGAAGCTAAGTGCCAAGAACTTGGCAGCGGTTTTTTCTGATCTTCCAACATAAAAATCATAATCTAAATCATTAGTTAAACATATGGACAGGGTAAGTGAGTTCTTTGAACTTGTACTCACTCACCCTGTAAACTATTAATCTCAAATATAATTAATTAATCAGACTTTTAATGCCCCAATATGGGAAATGGGGGGGGGGGTTAGGTGGGGGGGGGGCTTAGGAATTTTCAAAATCACATAAAAACGAAACAATTTTACGTTATTTGGTGGGGGGGGGGGGTGGGGGGGAGTCTTGCCAAAATGATTATATAATATGGGAAGATATATATATATATATATAGAAAAGAAAAAACGTTATAAGAATTATTGTTTTCTTCCAATAAAAAAAATTAAACAATAAATATTAAAAAACCGCTGCCAAGTCATTGGTACTTAGCTTCCTCCTATTCTGCTATAGTGGAAGATAATTACATGGGACAATCACCTCATTCTTTGATTTAAATATTCGCATTTTTCTTTTTAGAAAAATGTTCAATTACATAATAGTATATTACTTATTGCTTTGCTCGAGCGGGAGCGACCTATACTTTGTGCACTCGTATCGTACTCTTTACCAAAAAAAGTTTTGCAAAGTTCGTGCACACGAATTTTTGCGCAATGTGCTTTTTTCCCGCAAGCTATTGAGCATGGGGTAATGCGAATTCTTTTATCGCGCGGTACAATGAATTGTTTAAGTTTTGGTGTCAGTGAAAGAATAAATCGTCGTCTCGTGTAACGTTTTCCTATTACAAAATCTCATGTGTAATTTCGAATGTTTCAAAACTTGATTTTTTGAACTTATTTGGAGAGAGGGGGGGATCTGCTTTTTATAGGCGACCTTGAATATTAAGAAACTCATTTTTCATTAAATAAGAGAATCCAGCAATTTCCGGACCAAAATTAAAGATGAGAATTTGCAATAGGTTTAATCTTTTAATTTGCAATTGTTTAATTCAACACTTGGAGGATATAAAAATGACTACTCGCAGTTTTCTTGTATAAGGGATTTTCCCGTCAGCGTAGAGGTGAATATCGAAGCAGAAACTTAAATTGTGGTAACTGAAGATTAATTTCTAATGAAATTTCAGAATATTCTCTGTGTTGAGACCAGCTATTGGATCAATAAACTCCAGTATTATGTTTCATTTCGAAATCGTTCAGCATTTCAAACATATTATATCCCGCATTCTCTCACATTCTTTCAATAAATAATAGTACAAATTCACCTCTAAACGAGCCCTTAGCTGTTCTGACTAAGAAACAAGAATGGGCGAGCGGAGAATTGTCGCATTGCCCGCATTTTTCTTCCAAAATTGACAAAAATGATCACTTTTGAACGGGTAAAATTTTGTCTTGTGTTAGCTGTGGGACGGAACTTATATAATAGGTTATAGTGTATCGAAAAAAACACTTCTGATGACTTAAAAAAACTTTTATATAGCTTTAATAGCAAAAATCGAAAAAAGAACGGAAATATACTGAACAAAACGAAAAGTAACAATATTCTTTCGGAGGTAGAGACCTTTAAAATTCATCTCACAGCGCCCTGCTTGCAGCTACTTTATTTTTTTATGTATTTAAGCTTTTCAAGGGGTTACAAAATGAAAACTCGAATGTCGGGAAATTTTGAACCACCCTAGCATGCAGGTAGTCAAATAGTTGTAGTCGTGCTTTTGCCGTTGTAAATGCAGCGAGGACCACGTTTGTCATTGATGATGTTACTGAGGATGTCAGAGCCTCGTCTTGATAGCAGTAATTGACGTAGAGCGTATCGTATGTATACATACGTCAATCACACACACACACACACACACACACACACACACACACACACACACACACACACACACACACACACACACACAACACCACACATCCATACGAACATTTTCTAAAAACACGTGATTCGAATCAACACCTCAGAATGGATTTCTAACCTATTTTTGACAAAGTCGAAAATTTTACTATTACAAAAGCTTCCTCTAGGAGAAGCAAAACAGACATTGTATATTTACCTCTCTGGGTGGTGTGGAAAAAATATAAATTTATCAAAATACAAACAAATTTATATTTACAAAAAAGTCGCTAGGGTTGCGGGGGGGGGGGGTACGGGGGGGCTTTTCAAATTATTCAAAATGAATTATGAAAACGAAAGAATTTTAGCTTATTTTGCGGCGGGTGCGCGGCGGGGGGGAGTATAAACAAAATAATTATATAATATAGGAAGATATATATATATATATATATATATAAACAATCTTAGGACCGCTACTTTTTACTTTATACATAAATGATATGTTGAGGGAGATCCACCATGAGTCCATAATTTCGTATGCAGATGATACTGCAATTATATCTACTGGTGATGACTGGATAGAAGGCCAAGTTACCATGAACAATTCCCTACGTGTGATTGCAGAGTGGCTGGCGGTAAACAAGTTATCCTTAAATGTAGGAAAAACAGTGTTCATGACTTTTGGAAGTAGTATTGGAAGCGTACCAGCTCAGATAAATGTCAAAATCCTCGATAAAAGCATAACTAGGGTTGACAGTTTCAAATACCTAGGAGTTATTTTTTATAGCAATCTAAAGTGGGATAACCACATGCAATATATAATTGAAAGAAACAAATACCTAGTATACATTTTTTTCAAAATCTCTAAATCTATGCCCATAATGACGCTCAGAATGATATACTGCGCATTTTTTCATAGTATCATAACCTACGGAATCATAGCCTGGGGTGGAGCTTACAGAAATAGTCGTGACCAAGTCCAAAAACTACAAAACAAAATTCTAAAAATCATCAACAAAAATAACTTTATTTTGCATGACAATCCATTAAATATAGGACAACTGTTTGCTTTCGAAGCTCTAAAATTACACTACGATGATCTTAAAGAGAAATACCTAGCATCGGATAGTGTTACTAGGAATAAAAGTATTATTATACCAAAAACAAATAAGAGAATTAGCAGTAAGAATAGCTATATGAAAGCAATAAACATTTATAATGCGCTTCCAAATAAACTAAAAGTATTGAACTTGAATAAATACTCTCAAACGAGAGTCGTTAAGGAGGTTCTAGCGATAGGGCAAAAAGTTAGGAAAGTTATGAAAGATGTATATAATTATTCTTAAAGTTACAAAGAATATTATAGTATTTTTTTCAATATCGGTCGCCGATCAAATTTCAGAGAAAACAGTCGTTGAATATTGTGTATTTAACACGGGCTTATATGGCACTAGCATGATTCCGAGAAGTAATATTAAGATTACATATTACAAAAAGTTAAGATCAGATTGAAAAACGAGGACATAAATGTTCTCTTTATTTATTTATTTATTTATTTATTTAGCCAGAAAAGAAAAATACAGAGATATTATAATACACTCCGCATTCCCGCAAAGCTAAACAATGTTATCTGATCGCACTAGCATTATAATTATACAAAAAAAAAATATAAAAATAACTTAAAACTAAAACTTAACCTATATTTACACAAAAAGTAGTAGCCTCCATTCTACTTTCCTCTTATTATTATCGGCATTACATGCACATAAAGATTTTTATATTCAACATATTAAATACAGCAATATTTTCATATATAAACTATTTTAAATATCAACAATTTGATTTAATCCACTCCTTAATTCTTGTTAATTGACTGGGTTTGCATATATCTAGTACTTTCAAATCGTTTGGCAGTGAATTAAACGTTGAGATAGCTTTTATATAACTATTTTTATCGCTTATTCGCTTTTTATTTATAGGTACAATTATGCTCTTATTTCTAGTAATACTCTTTGAGTTATGGTATTGCGTTTTGAGATCATGATAGTAGAGTTTTAAAGCCTCTAGAGTAAACAGTTGTTCAAGATTTAGAGGGTTATTTTGCGTGACAAAATTGTTTTTATTTATAATTTAAAAAATTTTTTTCTGAATTCTTTGTATCAAATCTCTATAATTTTTATACGCACCTCCCCACGCTATGATGCCATAGCTTATAATGCTGTGGAAAAAAGCATAATATATTATCATCAAAGTCTCCGTTGGCATTGATTTAGCAATTTTGTAAAAGATATACACTAGATATTTAGTTTTCTTAATAATATGTAGCATATGCATTTCCCACTTCAAATTATAATCAATAACTATTCCCAGATATTTGTGGTTTCCTACTCTAGTTAATTTTTTGTCCTGTATCCTTACGTCTAAATGATCTGGAACACTGTCGACGTAGCTCCCGAAGGTCATACGCACAGATTTATCTACATTTAAACATAGCTTATTTACCGCAAGCCATTTGTGTATGTGCAACAAAAAGTTATTCATGTTATCTTGAGCTTCCAACCAACTGTCCCCAGATGCAATTATTGCAGTATCATCGGCGTATGACAGAATAGCTTCCTGAGGTATCTCTTGAAGGATATCATTTATGTACAGCTATTCTGTTTATTATAATAGTGGCCCAAGTATCGTACCTTGCGGTACCCCGGTATTTATTAGTAAGTAGTCACCAGCACTACCATCAATTTTAACTATTTGATATCTATTACTAAGATAACTAGAGAGTAGCAACAAAGCCTGCCCCCTAATTCCTATGCAGTATAGTTTATCAAGTAGGATACTATGGTCCACTGTATCGAAGGCCTTGGCCAGGTCGAGAAAAGTTACAATAGTCGGGATGCTCTTATCAACATTATTGTACAATATGTTTGTTAAATAGTTTAGTGCATCTTTTGTACCTATTTTCTTAACAAAACCAAATTGATGTTCGGAGATTATATTAGTTTTAATAACAAAATCATACAGTCTATTATGTATTATTTTCTCGATTTTTGCTACATTAGATATTAGCGAAATAGGCCGATAGTTTGTGATTTTATGTTTTTCACCTGATTTGAAAACTGGCACAATTTCTGCATTCTTGAGTGCATTAGGCCAAACACCTTTCTGAATGCATAAGTTAATAATATAGGTTAGTGCTTCAGCTATATAGCTTCCTATTAATTTCAGGGTCTTGGAGTTTATCAAGTCAATTCCACCACTTCTAATTTTTAAAGCATTGATTACTGATATTACCTCACTCATGCTCGTTGGGTTAATAAAAATCGAATTTGGGTTTATGGGTGGTAGTATGAGTTCCGACCATTATCTGGTTTAACAATTTTTTCACTCAACTCTCGACCTATTTCGCTGAAAAAGCTGTTCATATTGTTGGCTATTTCTGTTTTATCAGTTACTTTCCTGTCATTAATTTTTATATGATTTATGGCTTCCTTGGATTTTTTATTGCCTATTTTACTATTTATAATTTCCCACAGCTTTTTTGGATTGTTCGTATTGCTTTGGACTAGGTTTTTATCATATTTGACTTTAGCATCTTTAATAACTTTATCTAAAATTTTAGAATATTTTTTATACTGAGATTTGAGTTGGTGATTGCTTATATCCAGTTGCCATAAATTATACATAAATTCTTTAGTTTCACATGATTTTATGATTGCACTTGTGATCCAGCTTTTTCTTCCGCCGTGTTTAATCTTTCTTTTTCTGGTGGTAGCTATATGTATACAATTTTTAATCTCGTTCAGCAGCTTATCCGTCGCCAAGTTAGGATCCTCCATCGACAATATCTCACTCCAGTTTTTAATACTTGCGATATTTATTAGTTTTTTGTAATTTAAAAAGGTTTCTGTTTGTTTTTTTTCTTTCTTAATCCTATTTATTGCAATAAATATTGGGTAGTGGTCTGTTATTGAAAGTTTTATTTTATATGTAGTTGTTGCTAAATTGTTTGTTTTGATGAAGATATTGTCGATACAGGAACCCTTAGCGAGTCCTACTGGCGGCTTGGTGATACCAACAAAACCAGGGATGTACCCTTTCTCGTAAAAAGTACATAGGAATTCCTGACTGAGATTATCACATTCTAATAGATCAATGTTAAAATCACCTATTACTAGATGATTTTTGACATTGTTCTTCTCAATTAAAAATTTATTTAAGTTTAAAATAAATTCAGATAAATTGTGGAACATTTCATGAAATATGTATGGAACCCTTCATAACTATTTCAAGAAATGATTGATAATTATTTTGGTAGATCTAGTGAAATATTTACGGAAGATATTTTAAATCTTCCATGAAATAATTCAGTAAAGTATGTTTTAAATGATTCAGAGTTATATTTCATGGAATATTTATGGAATATTTCATAAATAATTCAAGAAATACTTAAATGTTTTGTTTATTTATTCCCAAAAAATATTTAAGAATTATTTTATAAATCTTTCAAGAAATATTTGAGTGAATTATTTATGAAATAAATTAAAGGAATATTTTACAAATAATTCTTTGCAATGTTCAAAAAGTAATTCAAAGCTTCCAAAGGAATATTTATGGAATATTTATGAAATATTCGACTAGAGTTGGTTTATTAATTTTCCGTGGAATATTACTGCAAGATATATGAAATATTTCGTTGAAATATTTTACTGAAATATTTCGAAATATTTCACTGCAATCTTTCATGCTGTGTGGGTTAGGAATCCCATGTGACCTATAAACTGCTGACACCTCAAGTTTGTTTTTATCATTAAGTTTAATAATCGTATTTATAACTTTAATCCTCCCAGTTTCAACCACTTCAGTTGTTTGCTCTAAATTTATATTTACAAAGATCATTGCGCCATCATTTTTGTTTATCAAACTATGGTTATAGTAACACTTATATTCATAGTCAGATCCTTTTAATTCGTATATTTTAAAATTATACTGTTAAAAATTTTCCGTGCAAACAACAATAGATGGTTTTATAGCTAAACTTTCAATTAGTATTTTTACTTTATCAAAATTAGCATTCATGCTTCTGACATTTATATGCATGATCGTATCATTTTTACTACTACTGATTTTATTAAAAATATTTACACTACTACATGTTTTTTCCTTTTGAAAAGAATCATTTTGGATTATATCTAAGTAATCAAAAGTAGCCATTATAACCTATTTATTGTTATCTATGACTTTCTTATCTTTGCAAGCCGCCGGTGGAGTAGTGTGCTGGTCCAGTTGTTGCTTCTGTTTTTGGAGTGCTTGTTGGTTTCTTGTGACAACCCTCACAATCTGAGGTTTGTCTAGTTTCAGTTGCTGTGGAGTATTTTGTTTTTCATTCGGATTAATCTTGCTTGGTTCTTCTAGTTCCTTGTTACCCTTGTTATCATCCGTCGGTACCTGCTGTTTTGTAGATTTCCTCCTATTGTACATGTCTAATGATGGTAATGAAGGGCTCATCGGATAGTCCGTTGAGTCAATGAACTTTCCAATTTTCTTTTTCAGAATAAAGCAAAAGTTAGTGTCATATGCAGTAAGTTTTGTGGAATACTTATCATTACTAAATGCACAATTTGTACACTTAACGGTGTAAAATCCTGTATTTTTTGGGGTTATTAAATAAATTTTGGTCGTCAGAAAAAATATTCATACGTCTAGATATATGCTCGTAGAGTTTATATTTATTATTCAAAAGAAGAAAAAAAAACACGGATACAATTAGACGTATATATAATTCGTCAGTCCTAACGCTTAACGTTGTATCAGCACTCAGTGCTTTTGCAAAGTACGCTCGTCAATTATTCTAATGCGTCTGTTCGAGACCACAATAGTGGTTACCGGTCATTTACCGCAGTTTTGCTGGTCTAGTACTCCGTGTTACGATGATCTTAACAGATTTGTTGGCTGGCGGGCTGGGCTCGGAGCAATAGTGGACGACTTCCAGTCGATGCCAATGCACAGATGTAGGGATGTCTAGCCGTTGGATGCGTCGGCTGAAGCCCTTTTCTTTGCTCCGCTACTCCGCTTCAAATTATATAATCCAGAAAAGAACTGCGCGAGGCACACGAGCCCAATTAGATAATTTCGATATATCGACATATAAGATGGCTTACGACGACAGACAATTACTTACCCCGCGTGGCGGGTTCTCTGGCTTGCGACCGGTTTCGTTGAGACGTCGAGGCGAAATAGGCAGAGTCTCGTCGCGCGCGCTATCAAGAGCCCGAGTTTTCGCTCTAACATTTCCCCCCCATCGTCTCACGCGTCACGTGATATATATTCAAGATGTTCGTACGTCCGTCTCCTTTGCGCATAATTTCGCTTATATATACATACAAACAATCTCTACTCATAAATCGACCGTTACAACGGTTTCACTTGTACACTCACTTGTATTATGACTTTCAGCATATTTCAAGCATACGGTTTCATTGCGGCACTTCTTTTCACTGTGTTTAAACTTGCCACACTTATTGCACGGTCCAATGTTTATCAAATCGTAGACTTTACAATTTTGATAGCCTACATACACTCTATTTCTATTGTCTCTTACATATTTATATACTTCAGCAGGCACTTCCATCAACACAGTGCACTGTTTACTGAATTTGCTGGTGTACATGTGCAGCACTTTACCTTTCCTTGTGAAGTCATTGAAATTTCTGGTGTTGATATCTTCTTCTATTTCTCCCAAATCCATATTAGTGTGGTTGTCTATACCTATAATTTTTATCTTCGGATTATGAAGTTCATGCTTTTTTACATTGCACAGACCTTTCAATTTTTCTTTAAGTACACTTTCAGTTAGTGCGACACTATCTTCACTCGTACAACTAATAATAACTTCATCTTTCTTATTTATAAATATGTTCTTTGTTTGTATACACTTTTGTGCTGTTAAACAATCTATTACCGATTTACCTATTTCTTTAATATCAACTTCACTGTTTTCACTTTTCTGAACTGTGATTTTCGGTACTTTTTTATTCTTTTTATTCGGCGGTTTTTGTTGTTGTTGTCTTACTGCATCTCTGTACATGAATGTCTTGAGAGTAGCCTGATTTGAGTTTCTTTGTAGTTTTTCTTTTAGTAGATCATTTTTCTCCGTAAGTTCAGCAACCAGAGTTCTTAGTAGTTTAACCTCTGTTTTCACAAACTCCATCTCAGTGTCACTTATACTTGATTCTAAACTGTATAGATCGGTAGTCTTAGATTCAATCTCAGCCAGTATTTCTCTTCTTATTTCTTCAGTGGTCTTAGATTTTATCTGTGCAATTAGTACTCTTTCTGTTTCAGTCAGGCTTTTCTCCTCGATTTTATAGGTTATGTTCTTCTCTGTGTGTTCGGGGCAGATTATAAGGTGTTTCCCCAGGTGTTTATAATCGTCCGATATCTCATTGAGACAGTTGACGTGGAAAGCCTCATCACAGATGATGCACACCACTGTTTCCACTTTTTGTTCCGTATGACAAGCAAAAAATGCGGGACGCTTATCAGGAGGCTTGCGTCCTGGCGCCATGTTGGATCTTATGTGATAATAGATTATCCAAAGAAAAGTCTATGAAGCCGAATGTTTTAAAAAGATATTCACTGGGAAAGGCAAAAGTGTACACTATTCTAACCTCAAATCGTGACTTCCTATTCATATGAGCAACTTATTAGTATAAAAAAGTTCTTTGAATGACGACCAAAATTATGACAACAGTTTTCTTTTATCTAAAAATTCATTAATAAGCTCAATAAACATTGTTTACTCATAACTGATAACATTTTTATAATATATTTTTTGCATTCACCCGCTAGACTTGAAAATACCGCTAGAACCTCCTTAAAGACTGGATAAGATCCAACTGTTGACAAATATTGCTTCCTCCTCAAGAGGAAGCTTTGTAATAGTAAAATTTTCAGTTTTGCTAATACTT
This sequence comes from Pteromalus puparum, assembly GCA_012977825.3. Taxonomy (NCBI): domain Eukaryota; kingdom Metazoa; phylum Arthropoda; class Insecta; order Hymenoptera; family Pteromalidae; genus Pteromalus; species Pteromalus puparum. The sequence goes on along the minus strand of CM053168.1, from coordinate 21,875,708 downwards.
CGTGGAAACGCATTTGGAGGTATTTGGAGTACGAATCATACGTTTTTAGAAAATGTCCGTGCGGATGGCTGTGTGTGTGTGTGTGTGTGTGTGTGTGTGTGTGTGTGTGTGTGTGTGTGTGTGTGTGTGTATCGTATAGCGCCATGTTTTGGAACCATCGACGGATGTAATAAATTTGACATGCATATATTTTCTAATTGACTGAATTTAGGTCATTTTTTGTTTTAATTATTCTGACGATATTAGGCCATATTATAGCTATTTTTCTATTTTGAAAAAATATTTTTGCTTTTTTATAATGATATGATTTATACAATATCACAATGGTACAACAGAAATAAATTTGTCTACTTTTCCCGCAAGATTTTCTAGATTGACTGATCTGTTCATTTTTATGATATAAAGGTAATTTTTCGATAAACATAAATAATCAAAAATAATGTTAAATGTTTTGAAAAAATTCATGACAAAAAAACAACGATATCTACTAGTTGTAAAAATTTTAAGCAATTATGGCGACTAGTTTTTGAGATAAAAATCAAAAACTAGAAAAAATGGTTTTTTTGTGTACAATTACGGAAAGTAAAGGAGTTAAATTGAGTTGAAATTTTAGGAAAAGATTGATCTTTTGATCACTTCGGCTAGGTTCTTTTTGTAGCTTATGAAACCTTTTAGTTTAAAAGATATTAAGATTCAAATTCTTCAACTCTCACCCTGTATACTCTGTGTGACTGAACATTATTATTTTTGTTAAACCATATAATTTGATAATTAAAGCTTAGTATATTTTGAAAGTTTTCATGGTTTTATAAAATGTCCGTGCAGATGGTTTTGTCTGTGTGCGTGCGTGCGTGCGTACGTATACTGTTATAATTGTGGAACTACGTGATCGATCGTAATAAGATTGAACGTGCATATATGTTTTCTGATTTTGAATTCGAGTAAACCTATCCTTTTAGTATCGAATAGTAGCGAATATTTAAATCAAAGAATGAGTTGATTGTCCCATATAATTATCTTCCACTAGCAGAATAGGAGGAAGCTAAGTGCCAATGACTTGGCAGCGGTTTTTTTTTATTGTTGTATGCAATACATGCAATTTTTGTTAAAAATAATATAGAAATATATATATTTTTCATAGTTTTAAATCCTAATTTTAAGTTTTTTGTATTTTTTGCTTCCTCCTAGAGGAAGCTTTGTGATAGTAAAATTTTCAGTTTCGTTAAAACTTTATAGAAACATGTTTTTAGATGTTAGAAGTTCGAATTACGTGTTTTCAGGAAATGTCCGTATGGATGTGTGTGTGTGTGTGTGTGTGTGTGTATACCGTGATATTTCTGAAACTACTCCGTCAATATCAATCAAATTTGACAAGCATATCTATTTTTGGATTCTGAATTCGGGAGAAACATTTATTTTTTAATTTTTCAATTACTTTTTTTATGGCCATGTTTTGATTTTCGAAAAACATTATTTTCGTTTTTTAAATCATTCCATTGTTACGAACAATTCAGCTAAAATGCATTTGAAAGATAATAAAATTACCTACTTTTCCCCGTTTGGTCCTCGGGATTGACCGCTCCGTTCGGCAGATAAAATGAAAAAGGTGATTTTAAAAAAAAAATTCATATCGCTGAAACAAAACACCATAACCTCACGAAAAAAAATATGTTGATGGGTTACGTATCAAACTATATTCCATTAAAATTTCAAGTGATTTGACTACTTATTTTTTCAGTAATAAATCGAAAACTGAAAAAAGAGTTTTTTTTGAGTCTCGATTACGGGCGTAAAAAGGCCTTATTGCAGTTGAGATTTTGGGAAAAGGTTTGGAATATTTTATATGTTTTGGCTAAGTTCATTGCACAGCTTTGAAACCGCTATGGTTCTTAAGATATCAAGGTTTGAATTTTTTTTGGAAAATTTTCTCGATTTCTTATATCTCTAAAACAATGTAGTCAAATGCTTCAAAATTTTAGTTGGTGATTCACCATAAACGGAGATATCTGCTGTTAAAATTTCAAATGATTTCGTTGAGCGGTTCTTAAGTAAAGAGCTGAAATGTAAAAACCGATTTTTCTAAAAAATTTAGCTTCCTCTTATAGGGTTGTCGTTGCACGTCGCAAAGTCCCTCCCTACGAATTTATGCCATACTTATAATATTAAAATAGCATTCACATTATACTGTATTCGAATAAGCTAATGAGTTCTATATATATGTATACTAAAGTGGTGGATTGAGTGAGGGAAGGCTGGGTGAATAATCAAACACAAACACAATTTATTTCGCGGGAAAAATAAGACTTGCCTCGGCGTAAAAACTCTCACGGAGAAGAGAGAAAAGCCGGGACAAGCGAATGATTTTATTCTGAACAAACAAGAGAAATTGTACAAAATGAAAGTGACTCTACGATAGGCAAAATAGAGAGATAAAGAGAGACGCAATTACAATTAACGCACGCCGCGAGGTACCTTTGAACGCTGGAGAGCTCTCCTACCTTTTCGCAGAACGCAACGTGGACGGCGCGACGTAAAGCCCTGGCCGCACGTGGGTGGGATGCACCTTCCTCGGTCGCAGGACGCCTCGACGTCTCGAGGGAACCTATCCTGGACCACGGGCAGACCTTTGCAGCCCTGCCGCGTAGGAGCGATCGCCGGGTGAAGATCGACACGTCGAGGAAGCTTGCACGTGGCCGAAATCCCAACACTCGAAGCGCACACACAAGACAAAGCACACCGGTCGCAAACCACACACACTACGCGACGCACCGAGATACAAAAGGTAGAGAGTTGTTCGCCCTGAAAAGGACGTTACGGACAACTCTATTCGCACGCTGATTTACAAGAGAGAGGATATCGCAAGACGCAATAAAAGGTAAAGGGCGACTGGTCACTCGAGAGGAGCTGTCAGAACTGACTCGCACGTGCACGCGAAACCTAATCCCGCGCGAAAAAGGAGGGGCCCCTGGCGGCGCGCGCATGCGCTCGCCCGCTCTCGGCGCCGCGATCGGCGCGCTACGGCGCGAAATTCAAAACTCGCTAAGAGACCTAACATAACCCGAACAGTATTTTAAAACAATATTTTATTTATTGGAACAATAAATTTCGTTGGAGGAAGCTACGTGCCAATGAATTGGCAGCGGTTTTTTATTTTGTCGTAACCAGGCTGCGAACAAGTAATTGCATTTACCTCTGCAAATTTCAGGTATGATTACATACCTTGTAAATTTCTTCTGGTGATAAATAAATAAATAAATAAATAAATAAATAAATAAATAAATATATATATATATCTTATTGCAAAATATATATATGTTACGTGAAAAACCTGAGGGGTTTTTCCGTTGACTAAAATATTAATTTTTGCGAGAGAGTTTGCGCATCAATTCCCCTCTACAGGGAAATGCTTTTCAAAGTTGGTCTAACCTTTGAATTTCAGCAGACTAAACTCGAATTTTCTCTTTTCCTTTCTGTCATGTATTTTTAATAGTCAAAATTCTTACCTCGATTTTATCCTGTTCAGCAATCAGTAAATCTCCCTCGATGAAAATGAAAAAGTCTTGCTTCGGGCAAATTCTCTTATTGAACAACGACAAGTGAATATACTCTTGAATTTATCTGGTCCAAATCTTTATTTAAATGAAATTAATAGCGTCCAGACAAGAAAGAATTGAATACTCGTATTTATTCGAACAATGGATTTAAAATTTGAATCTGAATTTAAAATCTGAACTGAAATTTGTTGTAAAAATCTATGGGTCCGCCGGCTTCAATGCCCGATCACGGATTGGCAGAGTAGCTTGGCTTGGCTCGGAAGTCTTCCGGACCTCCCACGCTGTCCCAAGCTTTACTTCCCCGCCGCTACGTCACAGCGTCGGCGCTTGTTGCACTCATTAGGCCTTACGGGGCCTGGCAACGGTCAAGCGCTGAAACTGCAATCGCAGCATCGCACGCGCGCAAGCAGCCGTCGGCGGGGGAGGTGTTTAGCTCAGCGAGACTCTTGGTCACTTGATATTTTAGTGGCCTTGAATACTCGATATGCTTTTTGTATGTGGAACTTTCTCGAAGCTATATTCGAAATAAAATCTCGGATATAGCGACGTAAAAGTTGTCACATAACAGAGAAGAAAGAAATGCATATTTATTTTTGGATTCTGAATTCGGGAAAAACACTTATTTTTTAATTTTTTCAATTACTTATTTTTTTATGGCCATTTTTTGATTTTCGATAAACATTATTTTCGTTTTTTTCAATCATTCCATTATTACAAACAATTCAGCTAAAATGCATTTGCAAGATAATAAAATTACCTACTATTCCCAGTGTGGTCCTCGGGATTGACCGCTCCTATTTGAAATAAAATCTCGAATAATAGCCACGGGAAAGTTGTCACATAACAATATAATAATTAGAAAGATCCGATCAAAATCTCAAAAATAGCGAAGTTGCAGAATCGATCGCTTAATTTTGAAGACACACATGCACACACACACACACACACACACACATCTATATATATGCATATATATATATATATATATATATATGGGTGGCTCTGTCAAATAAAAGATGAAAAATTTTTTTTAGTTCATACTCTATATATATATTATAACGAGTCGCCTTTCTGTGCACTCGTTACGTTCCTCTCTCTCTCTCATATACTAATATAATAAACATAATGATATTATCAATAACAATTCACATGAATATTGAACTGTAAATATCTTTGTAATCTAGCTTTCAGCAGCAGGTAAGTGAGAGGAGCAGACAGCCCTAACACACACAGAGAGAGAGCCGCGCGTGTGTATGTGCGTGTGGCGCCATCCGTGAGAGAGAGCTCGCGCTGACCATGCGGTCGCGCGTCGCGCCGGTAGATTCGTGAGTAGAACGCCGAGCTGTACAGTCGCGCCGAATCAGCTACCGTTGTTTTCCGCATCTAAGCACTGCGTGAGAAAGCTTTTGTTCGTGCGTGCGATTGTATATCCCGGAGGACCGTGCTGCATCAGTGATCTAATCCTTGCGTGTCGCCGGGTGGAATTTTCAAGTACCTTACTGCACTGTGCGTCAGTCTCGAGCGAGGCTCTTCCTGGCCGCTCGACTTTCCGCTGCACCCAGCCACACACTAGGCCTCGAGGCATCCGTCCTGCTGTCCAGCGTCGGGCCCTGATCACACGTCCTGCGCCGCTCCGGTCGAAGCTACGAGGCAAACAGCGAGTTCCGAGAAGCATCTCTGTAAGTACCTGTTCGATCGCAATACTCTCTCTCTCGGCATTATCCGCTCTGCTCCGTCTCTCTTACCGTGTGTTGCCTCTGTATGCATTCTGAATCGTTACATAAAGTACAACTGTTATTATTACTCGGCTTGTGTCACTTTATTCCTGACTCTATCCATTCCCGCGCGATTCTCTCTTAGTTTACTCGCGAACTAGCTACGTAGCAGATTTACTCACGACGCCTCCGCGGGCTCACGTGCACGAGGACGTGCACGTACAGCATACTGCGCTACGGGCCAGGCTTCGAACAGCCTCCAAGAAGCCTGCATCTAGCTGCTTTCATATCCTCTCGCTTGTTAATCGTTGTGGGATCATAACCACCGATTATTTATACACGGGTAATACGAACCCCGTTATAATTTATATATATATATATATTCTATAGGATGCCCCTGACTCCGAAAAAAAATTTCAGCACGATTTCTTCATTTGGCTTTGAGTTATAGCTAGTCAAAGTTGGTGTTTTAAGCAATTTTTGCATTTTTGGCCTATTTTCAATGGTTTGTAGTTCATAAGGGATGCTATAACGGGGCTCTTAATGCCCGTGATAAATAATCGGTGGTTATGATCCAACAACGATAAAGAAGCGAGAGGATATAAAAGCAGCTAGTTGCAGGCTTCTTGAAGGCTGTACGAAGCCTGGCCCGTAGCGCAGTTTGCTGTACGTGCACGTCCTCGTGCACGTGAGCCCGCGGAGGCGTCGCTGAGTAATTTGGCTACGTAGCTAGTTCGCGAGATAGATTAAGAGTGAATCGCATGGGAATGGACAGAGTCAGGAGCAAAGTGACACAAGCCGAGTCGTAGTAAAGTTTCTCTTTATGCAAAGACTAAAGACTACTAGCTTCCAAGCGTCGTCATCTTGTCCGAGTAGATCGTTTACCGTCGGATCTGGGCGGTAATGATAGAGTCGGCCACCCACGACCTTCCAGAAGGGATGTGCCTTCGGATCTTCGACGACTTGCTTCGCCTTTTTCAGGTACCAGGGATCCTTGATCGACTCGTCCACTGAAAGCGAGGCTATTACAGCTATTTCATCTTCGTCGGTCTCGAACATACGAGAGAGCGCATCGGGCACGACGTTGTCTTTACCTTTACGGTGAACGATCTCAAAGTCGTAGGACTGGAGACGCAGAGACCAACGGCCCAATTTTCTGTTTGGATGTTTCAAGTTCTGTAACCACACAAGGCTGTGGTGGTCCGTTACTACAGTGAAATGGTAGCCTTCGATGTAAGGGTCTAAATTTTTATATGGACCAAACAACACTGAGGCATTCCCTCTCTGTCACCGACAGCCTGCGCTCCGTAGCAGATAAGACACGGCTCGCGAAGCAGAGCACGCGGTCTTCTCCCTCAATGCGTTGCAGAAGGACGCTTCCAAGTCCTGTATCGCTGGCATCACATTCTACTATGAATGGAGCGCTGAAGTCAGGCCTTGCTAAAACTGGAGCAGTTGCGATCAGAGCTTTTACTTGCTCAAAAGCTACCTGTTGTTCGTCCTTCCACTCGTATTTTACATTTTTGCGAGTGAGTGCAGTGAGCGGTTCGCATAGTGTAGCGAAGTCTTCTAGAAATTTACGGTACCACGAAGCCATCCCAATGAATCTGCGCAGTTGCTTTAAGTTCTTGGGAGCCGGGTACTCGACTATAGGCCGAAGTCGTTCTGGATCGGGGCGACAGCCTTCACAATTCACAAGTACGCCTAGGTAACGCACTTCAGACATGCATATTTTCGACTTCTTCCTGTTTATGGTGAGTCCAGCTTCGTTTATCCGTTTCAAGATTAACGTTAGCCATTTGACATGGTCTGAGAACGTGTCGGTTGCGATTATGATGTCGTCTAGGTACGCAAAAGCATACGGTTCCATTTCTGGCGTGATCAGCTGGTCAGCGAGCATCTGAAACGTCGCTGGCCCTCCTGCGAGGCCATATGGCATCCTGACGAATTCAAATAATCCAAGTCCAGGTACAGTGAAGGCTGTGATAGGGATGGGTCGCTCTGTAAGGGGTATTTGCAAAAACGCTCCTGAGCAATCCAGCGCCGATATATATCTCTCATGCTGTATCTTCCGCAATATCATATCCATGTAGGATGTGCTGGACAGCAGGACGGACGCCTCAAAGCCTCGTGTGTGGCCGGGGTGCAGCTAGAAGTCGAGCAGCAAACCAATGGACACGCGGTGCTGAACAGCAGCACGATGATTCCAGCGACACACGAAGTTCCTGGTCAAGGACGCTGCAGCAGTCCTCTCGAAGACGAACTTACGCACGCACGGATCTATCTCGCTTAGAACTAAGCTTAGCCGCGGAGACAAAGAGACAGTATCGGCACGACTATACTGTACGGCGGTAAACTCCTAAGTGTCGCGGCGCGAGACGCGACCGCGTGATCAGTGCAATCTTTCTCTCTCTCTCTCTCTCTCTCTCTCTCTCTCTCTCAGACGGCGCCACACGGACATACACACTACGCGCGGCTCTCTCTCTCTCTCTCTCTCTCTCTCTTTGTGTTACGGCTGTCAGCTCCTCTCACTTACCTGCTGCTGAAAGGAATGTTATACACAAGAATATTTATAGATAGAATGTTTATTATAGTATGATCATACAGTATAGGGGAGAGAGGGACGTAACGAGTGCACACAAGGCAACTCGTTATAATGCATTTTTAACAAAAACTACCCTGATACTTTTTTCTCTTAAATTTTCTGAATTTTTTAATAAAAATCTTTTTAAAGTCATATATGTTTAGGCTACCTTATTTGCATTTTAAACCTTAAAATGTGAAAATTTGAGGGATTGGTCACGATTACGACCAAATAAAATATTCATGCGGAATCTATCAAGTGGAAAAAGTTGGTTACACTATGTACAATGTGTAATAGAAGGTAAATCCTCATGTGTATCAGGGGCTGTGCACGGACAGAATAATCAATTATGCTGAATCAGGCTTCGCCTCCATTAAACATTTATTTAATCCCATATTTCGAATTTTCCATTACAAAGGATTTTTCCAAAATTTATCTATCTACAAAGTTATTGCAGGATATTAATACACAAACCTTTCTATTAAATATGGCATTACAATAATGGAAAAAAACACTTTTACGATTAAATTTAATAGGATGTCGTCTTGGGTATACTAGTTTCAATAATAGTACATTATGCAACAAGGGACTAAAGTCGTAGATTATTTCCGCGGGTGGGTTTACTGCCATAGCCTCGGGCAGTAATCACCCAAACGAATAATCGACTTTAGTCCCGTGTTGCATGTACAACTTTATTCACGACTTAACAATGAAGCCACTTTTTTCCCTTAAAAATTGGGACTTACGTCGATGCAAGTTAAATTTTCAAAATTTTTAAGTTTCTAAAATTTAAGTTTCTCAAAAATTATTTTTTAATTTTTCAAAAAAATGATAATTTTTTGATTTTTCAAAAAAATTAAGGGAGTACCACCGGAAACCGATCTAAAAGTAAAAATCTCGTGTTACAAAAGTTTCTAAAATTAAATTTTGTAACACATGCACGATTCTCGCGTTTCTCGTATCTATTAAGCGGGCGTAAAGTACCAGTTTTGCTTGCTCCTAGAAGAAGCTTTGTAATAGTAAAATTTATAGTTTCGCTAAAACTTCATACATAGGCTACCAATAAGGTAGCCCAAACATATATATATATATATATATATATATATATACTAGTGGGGCTTCGCCCCCCTGCTCGCTCCGCTCGCCAACCCCCCATTTCAGTTTCTGTTTTATTTTTATTTTTAAATTATATTCTGTATAAAATTATAGAAGACCGGCGATGGCTCCGTGGTAAACCACCTGCCTTCCGGTCAAGGGGTCGTGGGTTCGAGTCCCCATCAGCGCGATCACTTTTTTTTCAGATCCGATGGAAATCTTACTCGCGACACCGGGTTTGAGAAAGGCGTAGGTGTGTTGAGCCTACCCTGGAAAATTTCGAACGCTCAAATTCATCTAGAAACACAACACGATACGTTGTGAGGCCATGAACTTTCGAGTTCGAAAATGCCAGCCATTTTATTTTTTTATTTTTTTATTTTTTATAAAATTATAGATTATAAAAAAAGATTAAATATTTGTCCAAATTAAGAAAATGAAAAGAAAATTCGTTACTGGAAGTAAAAGTACTGTATAACAGACGGTTTGTGTAATGGCACACGATTAAAAGTTACCAAAATATTCAAGTATAACATTGAAGCTGAAATTATAACTGGGGAAAAAATTGGAAATAAAGTTTTCATGCCTAGAATTACTTTAAATACCGGAAATTTATCTTCATTGCAAATTATATTATACAGAAAACAATTTCCTTTAGTCTTAGCGTTTGCTATGACTATTAATAAATCTCAAGGACAAAGTTTCGATAATGTAGGAATATACTTTAAAAAACCGTTATTTTCTCATGGACAATTGTATGTATCGTTATCTAGATGCAAAGATCCTAATCGATTGTTTATTCAAAATGAAAGTGAAAACAATTCAGATATAGAAAATATAGTTTGGAATGATTTATAGCTCTTAAACAACATATCTTTCACTAAAAACACACTAAATGTTTTTTTTTGTAAAATTTTCTCAACTTTTTCATAAAAGTTCCCTTATAGACCTATATATATGTTATAACTTGCTTGTTTGCAATTTAAACCTTAAAATGTGAAAATCCAGCATGTGATCTTCACTCCGACTACTTTTGTACGGTCAAAAGATACCTTTTCATAGTGCAAAAGTACCTGTACAAGAGCCAGAATGGCAGAGGCCTTTGTTTTTTGTTTTTATGGGACACATAGTAGTGAAAAATCCTTAGAAATAATTTAAATGACTAATAATAGCTATGACAAAGGACGTAAGATTCTATTTTACCAACATAACCTACCAATGTAATATTTCTATACAAAAGTAGTTAGAGTGTGGATCACATCTTGGATTTTTACATTTTAAGGTTTAAATTGCAAACAAGTCAGTAAATAACATATATAATATATATATATATATATATAAATATATACACTTTAAACATTAACACATTCTAAACTTTATACATTCTGAGTAAGTTAATAATAGCAATAATTGGTGGGGTGGCCAGCGGGGGGGTTGTGGGGGGGGTGGGGGCTTAGGATATTTTAAAATCAGCCTCAGCGAACTACGCGATTAATTTGCATATATCGTAATGAAAAAAATTTAGGTAATTGCGGAATCGTTAGAAACGTTCATAACCGCAAGAAAAAAAATTGTCGGTTCATTAGATTTTTTATTAAAAATAAAAAACTTTTCACGCCGCGAGAATATACGAAAATACCTGTTTCTCGGAATATACGCTTCCGAGGAGGTCGTAAAAACCGTGAATCGTCTGCAATTTAATTGTCGGTTCAGTAAATATCAGCATTATAATGTAATTTGCAATAAATATTGAATTATAAAAAAATTAATTATTTTACTGGTATTTCTGAGTGGTCCGTATTCCATATTCCCTGTCCAGCTGAACTAGCAAGAAGTCAGGGCCAGAGAGACCGCGATCCGCGCGCCAGCGCTAGGCATTTAAATTTTGGATAATGTTTACATGGCAATCCTAACCTCAATATCAGCAGTATTCGCCAGTGTGATAAAGTTTTTTATTGGATTAACAATCTTCAACTTTCAAGACTTGTGTGTCAGCATTCGGTTATACAATTGTCATACCTATAAGTATCCAAGTAAGTAAATTTGTTATTTTGCTTTGGTACATTTTTTTCTGTATAATACGTTTACGGCCAGCATATATGCAGTACAGGGAAGATCAACGTTCATAGTTAAATACATCAATATTAAATCAAAATTAAATTTACTTGTTATTATTAGTTTTCATACGAAAAATTGCAGCAATCAAGGTAAACTGTCTCAATTTAATACAGACGCATATCATGACTTTTGCTAAGATTTGAGTTTTCAACCTCCAGCTTGTATTCAAGAAAGCAGTTAATAAATTTGAAAGCCTCACTCTTGCATTTATTTATACAGTCTTAATATTTATTAATTAACGTTGCCAATCAATGACACTCTCTTGAAACTTTTGCAAATCTGCATTACAAAACAATAATAATAATAATAATAATATTTCTATACTTTGTGTAATCATTTATTTCATTAATTTTTCAGTAATAACTGTTGTACGCTGGACAGTGATAGCAATTCTGAAATTACATAAAAATTGTTTGCAATCAATTTTTGGTGCTAAATTAGCCAAGTGGCTCCTTATCATCACTGCGACTCAGTATCCCTTAAGCAGACTGGCTTATACAATGGCTATGCGCCTTGGTAAGAAATTTACAGACTTTGTTAATAATATTGTATAAAAAATTGGATGTCTTGTTTTGCTCGTGTTATCTAGTTCTATCTGGCTTTGTTATGGATGGCTGAAACAAAACAATGCTTCGCTTCGTACTTTCACTTGAAGCAGCTGGAGCAGAATTTCTATGTTCTTGGAATTATTCTTGCTTATGATATTGCTTATTTGGAAGTTAACAATAGCAACGGCTTTAAGATTGATAAGTGCAATTTAATTTTCATACGTGCGTATTAACTTTCTATAAAATATGCGTACTTTAATTCACTGGGGGTATATTCTCTTGGTTTAAGACTATCACAGTTGATTCTATATTCTTGAAACCAGTACTGATTGGCGTGATGAGAGTGCAAACAGAGAGAGATGTTACAAAAATGCTCTGAAAAGAAAAAACCATAAGTGTCATCCAAGACTATTACAGGATTAACCATTTTGTATAGGACGATTAGATAAAGCTATCATGCTTAACGATTCCTTCTCAATGCAAGCAATATTCTGGAATTAGAAAAGGAACATAAAAAAAATAATATATCGTGCAGCCAGCTATAAAACAAATAAACATTGCTACATAATAAGATGGATAATGAAATACTGTCAATGTGCATTTTATTGATTACAGAAGTCAATCGACTAAAAGATTTCTGCAATAGAGTAACTCGTCATTGAAAAGTTTTTGGTTTATCCCTAGGAGAGCATTGCTTTTATTCCCGTCGCCAATAAGTATACGGTCCGGGTGAAGATAGCAGATATCTCACATCAACTATTAGCTTATTTATTTATTTGCAAAACCAATTGTTAATTCATTACATTAATGGTATGTCGTTTTCAGCAATTGTACGGGATAGCAATTACTTTGAAGTTGCTTGCTCCGCATATGTGAAACCCATTTTGGCAGCTTTTACAATCACATCGCAATGAACAAACCCAAGAATTTTATTACAATTAAATAATGTTTTATGCCAGCGCGTCCAGTAAAAACTAGAAAAAACCAGTATAGTGCACTCAAATATCATGAAACAATATATCAAAGCAGAAAAGAATTTCAAATTATCATTGAGAATAATTTACTTTAGCTTACTCCGTCACTAACTGTAATTGAATTAACTTTGATGGTCACAAACGAACAACGCCAAGCCATTATTACTTAGCTGATCTGGGACGTGCTGCTGAGAGATTTGATAACTCCTCACTCTTATTAAGTGATCTTAGTTCGAGTGACACAAAAGTTCTTGGCGGTCTGATTGTTCATTGCAGCTGCCAAAAACAGAATGATTTATGCCAAACGGAGAAATTGCACCTGATTGCCGTAATTCATGGGTGGTTTTTTTAAAAAATCTGATGGCATAAAAATTAGTGTTAAGCATTTGACTAAAAATGTGCTCTTGAATTTGTACTCTATAACATACGGTTTTAATGTCTGAGGGCCTCGTCTGCCGAATATACTAAATAAAAAAGAAAAGCTACCTAAAACAAAATAATGTAGGCAAGCTATTAGAAGCGTCCAGTTTAAAGAGAGATTAGAATTAATTCTCCTACGGCCATGAAAAATTTCTTGAAATTCAACGGTCTAATTCGTGTCTACATACTAAAGCACAATTGCACACAAATCACATTCCAAACCAGGTACCGGTGGTACCTGTGAAACTATAAAGTGCCTGAAAAGTTATATAACTTGGCTCAAGTTTGTGCCCGCAGAAGAATTCTTGCTCCCTTGGCTTAACGGGCGAGCATTTACACAATTGTTAAGAAAGCGGAAGTCCCCTGAATAACCATGTGGCCACAGTAAGCCTGTAGTGAATCATTCATTAATTAAAAATAATATTACATCGAAAATTTGCCTCATCCTAGAGTTCTTTCAATTCGTGTGTATTTGGCAATGAGCAATAATATAACGTAACATTGTGATTTTGTTGTAATTACCCAGCCAATATTCTTTATTAAAACCTATAAAGAATACAAAAAAAAAAAAAAAAAAATACGATAAGATTTGTTCTGAGTTTCAAAGTCATTTCACAATTTATGTTTATGCATACTCAATTTATGTAAATTACATAAATATGCTGAAATAATATCCATTTTGGCAGGTACTAATGTAAGTGATCGGGTGGCAGCATGTTGACAAATACTTTGGAAAGAGCGTAACAAACGACCAATTCTTAAAGATCGCGAGCTTTAAAGCTTTTTGAGTATCTGGCTCAATGATCCAGTCATTCCCATGCGAAGTACTATACACGCACAATGCAATTGGATCGTTAGGTGCCGATTGTCGATGCAATTAGCATGAAACATACATCGATACAATTCATTTTATAAGCCAGAGTATCATATCTTTAATTTTTTTATTTATGAACATGATTGAAAAATATTTTAGTGAGCAACGATTTGTTAACGAAGATTATCTCAAGAAAGAAGCCAAAATTCCAAATGCTGATAGATATTCTGCTTATTTGCGAGCCTTATAAGCTACTTTAACTTACTTAATTTAGCCCAGAATTAAGGAGAACAGCCTTTTAAATGACTATAAAATATTTTTAGTTTATTTTAATTTTTTTGTATATGCGTTTATTTGTACTTGCAATAACGATTATATTTTATTTACAAGTTTAGACTCCGTACAATATGTGAAAGCAATATCTTTTAGAACTAAATTAATGTAAGCATCAGTAATAATAGATCAAGTGTATATATATATATATGTATATACTATATATATTGTCATATAGAGTGGGATATAAAACTGAAGTCCA